>CM066032.1:1587934979-1588596840 GCA_033557465.1 Ichthyophis bannanicus
ATGCTGGCTGCCAACCAAAACGGTACATTTCCCACAGCCCGACCCCCGATACGGCATTCAAAGGCCATGGTCAGGCTGCGAGGAATGTCCCCTAGCCTCCCCAACCTCTTCTGTGCCCCGTATGTAAAAAAAAAAATATGTCCAGGGGAGTTATTCCACCTCGGTGGTGGAATAACGTGACTGGCCATTTCGCCAGCCCTGAACGTACAGGGCCGACATTAGAATCAGCTCTGTATGTCCAGGGCCGGCGAACGCCCACTGCCCGCCCACTCTCTGCCCCGGGCCGCCCATTCCCTGCCCCCGACTAACTTCCTCACACAACCGGTGGGGAAGTTAGTCGGGGGCTGAAGCTGGCACAAATAGCGGGGTTGGATGTCCTGTTAGAACATCCATCCCTGGTATTTCTGGTTCAGAATGACCTCCAAATTGTAACTTGTGATAAGGAAGCTTATCATAGTTCAGGAAGGAGCTATAATAGAGGTGAAGTGACTCTGAACAAGCAACCTGTCTGTTCTGGTAGAAATAATAAAACAGAATGTTTCCATAAAAGACTACCAGTCCCAGAATGCACCAGGTTTCCAACAGCCATTAGAAGAGCTGAAGTGCGGAAACGTGTGTTCAATCAGGAGGGCTATGAGGTAATCCCCAAGCACTCATCTCCAAGGGCAGGGCTTGATTCAGCACAGCTGCGCTGTGCTAGGGTGGAGCATTCATCTAAGCAGGATAAAAGAAAAGCTTATTCTACAGAGAATCATCGAGAGGATCAGAAGCATCATCTGGATCAGAAGCATCTTGATCATCTTGAAGATCATCATCATCAGCAGAAGCCAGAGCTGACGGACAGAGAGAGCAAGAAACACTTTGGAAGAAAGAAGAGAAAAGCATTTGGGAGGTCTAAAGGAGTCCATAGCAGTACGTATACTGGGAGGCATTTCAGAGGCAAGCATACACCATTGGACTGGGGAAAGCCAGAGGAGTGGGGTTGCAGAGCCAGGAATCCCTGGACGGCACCTGTGAGGGAGACGGCTGCACTTGGAAGGGACCCTAAGACCAGTGCCAGAAGGTATGTGAAGAGAGATCCAGTGTCCAGGGATCTTGATTGGAAGGCTGGACATAAGAACTGGACTACATACTGGCCAGGATATTTAGAGAGGCACTCTAACAGCAATGGAAGCTCAGGTATGAACACTGATCTATGCCCTAGCTCTTCACTGGGAAGACAGCAGGGAAACAAGTATTGTCCTGAGAGTGTGTAGACTGTCCAAGAAGTAGGCAGTACTCACGTTAGAAGTACAAACACAGTCCAATGAAACATAAAAACATAATGTAACATAATAATAAAAAATCATAATAATAATAAAATAGAATAAAAAATCAAATTATAAAAATACAATATAAATCATAATAGTGTTGGAACGCTATAATAAAAATTATAAAATTATATTGATAAAATCAAATTAAAAACTAAATACATGTAACTGCAAAAAACAGGTATAACAAGCATAGAGTAAACTTCTATATATAAAAATACCTTAAAAGCACAAAAACTAGGTGAGACATACTGAAGTTAAGGAGTGGACCTCTATAAAAACTAATACTTCATTATTATTATGATTTTTTATTATTATGTTACATTATGTTTTTATGTTTCATTAGATGAATTTGTTTGTTCCTTTATTTTAATATATTATGTTTCTATGTTATAGTAATTTACCTTACAACCCCTGACGAAGGTTACGAAACACGGCCTGTGTCGGGTTGCCTAGGTCTGTGAGTAAATAAATTTGTCTTCCACTACCCTCACGTCTTGGACTGTGTTTGTCCTGAGAGTGTTCCATTGAGAAATTCCTCTGTACCAATCCATGATAGTGAACCTATGATAATTGAAGAAGGGGAAGATGGTTTAAATGGGGACTTTGAATACATGGATTGCTCTCTGTCTAAACCTCTGTGGTAATATGCTGTTACAAAATACAACAACCATCACAAAGAAATATAAACTTGTTCTTTAATCTACTCAGAAAAGCTTCTGAGTAGGATTTGAGCCATGTAATAGAAAGTAAACCAGCCAAGAGGTTTTCAGCTGGTAATTGTTAGCAATTGAGCCTTGCCTAATTGCCTGTAAGCTCTGAAGGGACACTTCTGAGTGTGTGTGCAGATACAGGAAGATATCCCTGAAAAAGAACAGTTTTTTTCCTACTTTGTGGGTTTTGTTTATTCTTTGAAGCACTGCTAAGGAGAGATTAGCAGGAGCCTACAGAAAAGACCTTTCTGTTCCCATCAAGGTCTTTATGCTTTGATTTGATTGCTTAACAAGTTCAGCTGTTGTTTTTCCTTATTTGTTTTTCTAAGTATAATACTGAAAGCAAGTATTCCTTTTTATGTGCTACCAAGTATATCTGTGTTGGGAGAAATAACCCCATAAATAAAATATCTTCTTTGCTTTACCCTTGAGCAAGCACAACTAATTTATTGTGAACGGCTGAGTCTGGTATGAATGGACTACATTTCCCACAATCCTTTGCAAGTCAGATTAATATTTGCCTTTGCCAAGACTGTGGACATTCTCACCCAGCGCCCCCGTTTACAAACTATAACTGTGTAACTTCTCTTGTTTTTATTTTGTGAACTTAACATACTCTTTTCCCATTGATGTGGGCTATATCTCACTGCCATTTAGTTTTCTTTTATTTAATTTGCTTTGTGTGGTGTTGTAATGGTGCTGAGTATTTTCTTTGGATTTGTTTTGGATTGTACCATCTGAAAATGTACAATAAAAAAAAATGAATTAAAGTAAATTTAGGTGCCTACAGAGAAACTTCTGGTTTTAGCGCCATTCCTTGGATATTGAACTGATTGCTCTACCAGTTAAAGATTTGGGTTCTTAACAAAATAAGCATTTGATTAAAGAAATCACTTGTACTGTACAGAACAAATGATCATATCAACTTTATAACTGTTGAAAGTAGCCTTTGTAGCTTGGAACCTTTTGTCACCTTGTAAAGTGCCTTTTGAGACAAATAGCTATGGCTGGACAAGGCACAATTCTATTAGCAGCAAACCTTCTTCGGGTCATTATAGAGACTTGACCACAGCTGCTCCAAAGTCATGCTCTTCATACACACGTTGCAACATTGTACTTTCTTTATTCAAAGGAAACAATTAGTGTAATTGTAGTGGCTTGCTTTTAATAATTCTTTAAATCCCAATAGTCAGATATAAGGGAGGTCTACCTTTCTTAGTTTTTTTAATATGCAATATCATATTCCTTTTGTCAGAAACTATTGATTAGTCTGCAGTATAAGCTGCTATATCTTCGTAGGGACAGTATCCATAAATAATAGGCATTCAACTCAAATTCATTCTGTTATAATAAAAAAGAAAGACCAGAAGCTAGATTTATACTAACCTTTATACTGCAAGATATAAATGAATTTCCTTTATGAAAATAATGAAAACTACTCATTGATTTCTTTGTGAGCGGAAGGAGGAAAAATTAAAGACATGAACCTAACAACAAACAGATGGCATTCCCTAGTCCGTGATTATGAACATTTTTGAAGTTGCAGAGGAACCACATAGGCACTCATGTTTTCAATTATATTTTGTACTAACAGAGGCAAACTCGAAATGTATTTGTTCTTTCTGACTGATTACTCCTCTATTCCCGTCTGCCATGCCTGAAATCCACAGTTACTTCAGAGAAATAAAGAACAACAAACCTTAGGAGCCTCCTGGCCAGCATACCTAAAGAAATATTTAACTAAATCTAAGGGATAGGTTTATAAATGGCGGTAAAGGAGCAAGTGTACTGTTAGCATTTGTTAATTGTGCATGTGCACACTTAGCACATGCAAAAAGGCACTTTAGCGCGCACTAACGGCACCAGCAGCTTAAAACACCCTGTGGGTGGAGAGAAGGCATGCACGGGGTGGAGATGAAGGTCAATGGGCAGGGAGTGGCAGGAACAAGGCTTGCTCCCTTAACGCAGACACCTTAACGGAAGGAACCCTAACACAATTCAAAACCTGGTGGAAAGAGTGTTTTATGAGGAGAGAGAGCCTATTTTATGTCTGCAATGTGATGCACAGACAGGGAGGCCCAAGTGAGTGATAGCAGTGCTCCATTAGCAGCAACAGCATAGTGCCCAAGTATGAAAGAACACTATGTTGATGGTGCAAATGGGGGCAAAGGAGGCAGCACATGGGTCATGCAGTAGGGGCCGCTGGTGCACAGGGGGGACCAGGCAGCTGCCTAGATGGCACATAGGAACATAAGACAACAAAATATGCCAAACTGTGTCAGACCAATGTCCATCATGCCCAGTATCCTTTGTCCAACAGTGCACAATTTAGGTCACACGTACCTAGCAGTTTCCCCAAAAGACACACAGGATCCCCAATAACTGTAATGGGGCAAGCAGTGCATAACTTGGGTCCTCTGTGCAATGGTTTATGGACCGTTACCCAGGAACCCCTCCACACTTTTTCAAACCCAGCTACACTGACAGCTTTTACCACATCCTCCGGTAATGGATTGCAGGGTCTGATTACGCTTTGACTGAAAAAAATATTTTTACCTAGAAGATCCAAATGGGTTACACTGTAGCCACATTGCATGTTTCCTAGTCTGTCCACAGTCTGATGGCATAAAAAAGCGACCTGTTCCACTCTGGTCAATAATCTATAGACCTCTATCATATCTCCCCTTAGCCGTCTCTTCCCCAGGTTGATGAGCCTCATCCTTTTTAGTTTCTCCACAAAGGGGTATTCTGCCATCCGCAGAACCATCTGTGATGTTCATCATGATCCCACAGTGACAGTGGAAGCACACAGTCCTGATACTGCTGCAGAAAGGCAATGTGCCACATGGAGTGGTCCAAGAGTCCTGGCACCCCAAGCAGAGATCCAGGCTGCCTCCCCCCCCCCCACTGTTGCAGAACCCAGATGTGGGGGAAGAGGCCAAGTGCCAGATGCTGTAGCCCACCAGGTAGCTGAAAAATGTAGGTGTCCTGGGAAATACCACAGTAGCAGCTGTCATCCTCCCCCTGAGATGTATCGGTGTCAGGTGTTGATGGGGCCCCTGCATGAGCAGCTGGTAGGGGGGTGTTGCATGGCCGTCCATGTGTGCCCCTGACCCCCCCGTCTGGCCCTTGTGCCCAAGGCGCCCGCCAAACTCGCATGTTCAACATGCTGGTACTGCAACCACCACTACTGACAATGCATGGGCATGTCTGCATGGTGGGGTGTTTGTGGTGGCGTGGGAAGTGGGAAGTGGCATCAGCCTATAAGAGACAGAAGCCTTGTACTGGTCGTGTGCTCCATGCACATAGCAGCATGTGCCCAAGGCCAGCTGAAAGGAAGCTTGTCAGAAACAGGAGCTATTAGTCCCCTAAGGCAGTACTGTGGTGCAACGTACACAGTTGGTGTGCATATGTGTGGAGGGTCACAGGGTCAGGTCCATGCTGAGGTTTCTGTATTGCATCTTCCTGTGGACAACATTTAGCTGGCAGTGTAAGTATATCTCCAGCATGTGCAACCCCCAAGGAGATGGCCAGCAAGGGTGGAAACACCCACAAGTAGCACTGACAGGATCTACTATCCACAGCTGGTTGGAGGCTAATAGCACATAGTAACAACATGTGGTGAGGCCAAGGCAAGGTCATAGTGTCTGCAAACAGAGCATACATTATCAGTCATTGAGCTGACATTGAAACAGGAGTGTCAAGAAAGAATGCCAAACATCTCCACTTTTGCACAATGCGCCAATGAGAGTATGTGTGTGTGTGTGTGTGTGTGTGTGTGTGTGTATGGTTCCCCCTTGTCCTGTGGCTTTCTGTACTGCACTTTGGCTTTCATTGAGTTTTTCCAGCTGTTTGGAAAATGTGAATAAGGTGATGCAGAGCATTGGTGACTCTCTTCTGAGGGATGCTGAGGCATCCATCTGCTGACCAGACGATATCCAGAGAGGTATGCTGTCTGCCAGGTGCCAAAATTTGAGATGTTATGGAGAGTTTGGAGACAATTATTAAGCCCACTGACTATTACCCAATGTTGCTAATCCATGTTGGCATAAATGATACTGCCAGGTATCCCTCTGAGCGTATAAAAAGTAACTTAATGGCTTTGGGACAGAGGGTGAAGCAGATAGAGGGGCAGGTGGTGTTCTCTTCAATCCTCCCTGTTGAAGATAAAGGCCAAGGCAGAGAAGCTCACATCCTGGAGTTGAATGCATGGCTCCTTGGATGGTGTCATTGAGAGCATTTTGGTTTCCTGGGCCATGGGATGCTGTTCCAAGGGTTGCAGAGCAGAGATGGCATCCATCTGTTCAAGAAAGGTTGACCTGTCTTCAGTAGCAGACTGGCTAATCTACTGAAGAGGGCTTTAAACTAGATTCGTTGGGGATGGGTGAAGATAGCCTCCAGGTAAGTGAAAGCCCCCAGGTAAGTGAAACATTAATTACCTTTATGGAAATGGGTAAAAGGGTCAACATATGAAAACTGGTATTTATAAATGCCCATAGCATGGGAAATAAGATCCCAGTCGTTGAAGCTTTAATAGGAGAGACTGACTTGAATTTAGTGGCAGTTACAGAAACATGGTTCACAGAAAACCATGACTGGGATGTATCTATACCAGGCTATACTTTATTCAGAAAGGACAGGGTAGGAAGAAGGGGAGGAGGAGTGGCTTTATATGTAAAAATAATATTAAATCTTTGGAACTACAGAGCTTAAAAGGGAGAGAGGAGGCACTGTGAGTTAAAATAGAAAGAGGGAAAAATAAATCTATTTGCATTGGCGTGATATACAGACCTTCCTCACAGGAGGAAGAGTTGGATGGAGAGTTAATTGAAGACATACGCAGCATTGCTAGGAAAGGGGAGTGCTACTGATAGGAGATTTCAATATGCCAGATGTTGATTGACACATTCCTGCTGCAGTATCATCTAGAAGTAAGGAGATTCTGTACAGAGAGAACTATTCAGGCAACTGGTAACAGAGCCCACACATGAAGGGGCTATAATGGACTTGGTGTTTACCAATGGTGAAAGTTTTTCTGATGTCATAGGGGGGATCATTTTGCATCCAGTGATTCCAGATGGTGTGGTTTAGTATTAGGATTAAAGCTGCTAAAATCCATTCAAAAGCAAGGGTCTTAGTCTTTAGGAAAACTAACTTTGCCAAGATGGGGCAATATCTAATGGAGTTATTAGCGGGATGGGAACAGCTGGGTGATGTAGAAAAACAATGGGCAAAACTGAAAGGGGTTATTTTAAGGGCAACCAAACTTTTTGCTAAAATGGTAAATAAAGGTAAAAGGAAAAGGAGACCACTATGGTTTTCAAAAGAAGTAGCTGAAAAGACGAAGAAAAAGAGGGAGACCTTCAAGAGATCACAGAGAGAGGAAGACAGGCATCTATATTTGGAAAAACTTAGATAAGCTAGCGAAGTAATCAGAAAAGCAAAGATTCAAAAAGAGGAGGAAATAGCCAATGCAATAAAATGGGGGGATAAGACATTTTTCAGATATGTTAGTGAGAAGAGGAAGGGCAAAAGTGGTATTGTCAGACTCAAGGGTGAAGAGGAGGAATATGTAGAAGCTGATGAGGATAAAGCCAATTAGTTTAACTTTGGTCATGAGTAAGTTATTGGAAGCTCTGCTGAAAGAGAAAATAGTGAGGTTTCTGGAGTCCAGCAGATTACAGGATCTGAGGCAGCATGGATTCACCAGAGGCAGGTCTTGTCAGACAAATCTGATTGATTTCTTTGACTGGTTGACCAGGGAGTTGGACCGAGGGAGAGCCCTAGATGTGGTGTATTTACATTTCAGTAACGCCTTTGACACCGTTCCTCACAGGCAACTTATAAACAAATTTAGCACCCTAGGGATGGACCCTAAAGTTACTGATTGGGTTAGAAATTGGTTGAGTGGGAGGCGGAGCCAGCGGCGAAGCAAGATGGCTGCTTAGGAGCTAGCTCCCGCAGACCCGAAAAGAATCCTGCAAATACTTGCCTTGTGCGGTGGTGATTTTGTCACAACCGATCCTTCCTTGGGGTGCCTGGAAAGCTGGGCGAGTATGGCAAGCTGTAAACCAACCAAATTGGAGTTTTCGGCAAACACAAACATGGGCTCCAAGCATGCCAAGCCGTACCCTCCTTCCCCCCATAAGATGGCTGCAATGTGGGACCCAGACGAGGCGATGCGAGAGTTGTTGGCAGAGGTACATTCGGTGACAGCGCTTGTTTCTGCTAACGGAGACGCATTGCTCCAGATGTAATCAGACATGCAAGAACTGAAAGCGCAAATGGGAGGTCTGGCAGGCCGCGTGGAGAAAATGGATGCCATGGTTGCAACGCACGAGGAACAGATAAAGCAGTTGAGCAAGGCCCTCAAAAAGATGGAAAGTTTGGAGCAGAATTTAGAAGACCTTAGCAACAGATCGCGCTGAAATAACATCAGGCTAGTAGGAATACCAGAAGGAGCTGAAGGTTCAGATGCAATTGTATTCCTGGAAAACCTGTTATCTAAGCTGCTTCGGCTAAACTTCAGCAGGTCACTGGAAATAGAAAGGGCCCACAGAATACCTACTCAGGGTGGTCTGCAAAATCGGAAGCCGAGGCTGTTAATCTTCTGCCTGTTAAGGCATCAACATGCTATACAAATAATGGCTGCGGCAAGAGCGTCTCCATCCTTGGCGTATGAAGGACACAGAATCTCATTCTTCACAGATTTCAGCAGAGCAACGATGGATAAAAGAAAGCAGTTCTTAGCGCTGAGACCCCGATTGCAGCAACTGCAGGCGCGGTATGGACTTTTCTACCCTGCTAGACTCAAGGTCACATTGGACAACCACACTAAAACCTTTGAGGATCCTAATGTGTTACTGCAGTTCATTGAGGATCAGGAAGCTTTGAAAATGCATTGAGAAAGATCGCTATAAAAACCAAGTACTAAATGCAGTCTGCATGGTTGAATAGGACTGAAGTAGTCCTCAAGCCATATAAGGGAAGTCTGTGGCCTCATGTTCCGATACAATAGAAAGGACTGTGGGTACAAAGCTGGATTTCCTGTTTAAGTGGGTTACATACAGAGGAGTTTAAATGTAAAAAAAAACAAACAAGGGTGATAGTATGTATAAAAGTAATGTGTGAATCTATAGCTGTTTTATTTTAGCATATGCACAGGGAAAATGTGTAAAAATGTTTGCAGGGTCATGCGGCAGCCATGTTGATGGGCCGCTGACTCACCCATTTGTGTTGATCCTCTTTGTGAGGGTGGGGTTGGTGCACTGCGGGCATGTTATGGGTATGATAAACATGCGGGCTGTTTTTCAAATGGGTAAGCTGGATTGGTCTATAGAAAGCATACTAAATTCTGGCACGTTTGTTACTTGATTGTATGATAAGGCGGTATAGAAATACCATTAAATAAATAAATAAATACTTAAAATCTTATCTCTGAATGTAAAGGGCATAATGCATCCTGCAAAGAGGAAAAAGATACTGGTATATTGTCAAAAGCAAAATGTGGATATAATAATGCTCCAAGAAACTCATCTATCCACTAAGGAAACAAAAACATTAGCCACAGGCCGTTATAAGCTGATTGCTCATGCACCGGCTGCTGGGAAGAAGAATGGGGTGGCAATACTAATAAGTAGTTTGTTGGATGCCCAGGTCCTCTCTACATGGGCTGATTGTGAAGGGCGATGGGCTAAAGTTCATCTAGTTCTTGGTAAAAAGCATCTAGTTATAATGAATGTATATGCTCCAAATTGTGACCATCCAAACTTTTTCCATTCATTGGCAGAAGTAATCCAGGAAGATTCCTCATTACCAATTATTTTTGGAGGGGATTTTAACATGGTCCTAGACCCTTTAATAGATTGTAAACCGAGCAGGGTAAGAAGAAGTGGCAGAGCAATAGTGGTATTGAAGGCGCTGCTTGAAATAGGATTGGAAGATGTATGGAGGATTTTACACCCCTCCGAAAAAAATTACACTTTTTTCTCTTGCCCTCATGGTTCTTATTCTCACATAGACTTTTTCTTAATGTCTAGAACGCTGGTGCAAGAAGTTAGTAAAGCAAATATACTTAGCACCCACATCTCGGATCATGCAGCGATAGTCCTGGAGCTAAGGTCATGTGAGGATCTTTCTAAGCAGCAGTCATGATTCTTTAACAGATCTCTTTTGGCAGATGAGGTCTTTAAAGGTCAAATAAAGCAAGCTATAAAAGAATATTTCAACAATAACTCTCCAGAGGACACGCCTAACTTGGCTTGGTGGGAAGCCTTTAAGGCGTCGATAAGAGCACATATAACCATCTTTTCTATTGCTGCGGCCAGGAAGGCAAAGGAAACTCTTAAAGAGCTTGATTGACAGATCAGGGAGGGAGCAAGAATTCTGCAAAGGCAATTCAGTCCTGTTGCTTTAAATCATCTTCAAAAATTGAGATACCAATATAATATGATATTAAGTACTGAGGTGGAGCAATGTATGTTTGTGCAGCAAGCTCGTTACTTCACGGAGAAGAACAAAGCTGGCAAGCTGCTCGCTACAAAACTAAAGACTCGCCGTACCAAATTGCATATAGTCTTTATAGAGGATGAGCAGCAGAGATCCTTGAGCAATAGATGTGAAATCACAGAGGCGTTTTGTGTCTTCTATGTGCAGCTTTATACATCAGAAGTGATGTTCGATGAATCGGTCTTCAAGAAGCTGCTGGGCAAGTTTGTACGGCCTGAACTTGGGGAGGAGCACGTAGCTGCCTTAAGCGAACCTATCACACTACTGGAATTGAAAGAGGCACTAGCAGATATGAAAGTTGGAAAGGCTGCAGGTCCAGATGGGATTCCAACAGAATTCTATGAAACCTTTGCAAAAGAACTTCTCCCTCAGTTAAAGATCTACTACCAGGCGCTCCAGGTGCAAGATAGTAACACTGGTGCATTTGCTAATGCAATGATTGTCGTGTTGGAGAAGCTGGGGAAGGATCCAAAGCTGGTCAGTAACTATAGACCAATTTCACTTTTAAATGCTGATTACAAGCTTTATTCTAGTACCTTAGCTAGAAGTCTTAATAAGGTTTTGCACATGCTAATACACCCTGATCAATGTGGATTTGTGACTGGGAGGTCCATGGCTGACAACGGATGGCTACTGTGCAACTTGCTTGAAAGGGCAGAACACCTCGATGTGCCTTTTGTAGACCTTTCATTAGAGGTGGAGGAGTAGCCTAGTGGTTGGGGGCAAGGTACTTCAGGCCAGAAGGTCAGGGATTCAAATCCCACTAGAGGATAGCAACCTTGGGCCGGAAGGACTGAGGTTTCTAGTCCCACAGGTGCTCCTTGTGGTCTTGGGCAAGTCACTTAACCCTCCATAGCCCATGTTCCCTGTAAAATAGTTATCTCCAAGTTATAATGCCCTGTTCAATGTAATTTCAGTTTGTTCAATGTAAACCACACTGATGCAGAATAGCATGGTATATAAGAGAATTAAAATAAATAAAGATGTTGAACAGGCTAGAATGGCCTTTTCTATATTACGTGCTTGAATGGTCCGGCTTGTCAAAAGAATTTGTGGATATGATACAAGTGCTCTCTGTTAACCCTTCTGCTCGGATCCTTGCCAACTGAATTCTTTTGCAACCTTTCTCTTTGTGTCAGGGCACCAGGCAAGGTTGTCCTATGTCCCCGTTTCTGTTCAATCTGACACTGGAACCGTTGGCACTGCTGATTCAGAAATCAGAGGAGATTCAAGGTATCAGAGTTGGAGATCTTCAAGTCAAGCTTTCTGCATATGCAGATGACTTATTTCTGTTTCTCAGCCTTGGATCAATCTTGCCCCTGTTGCAGCTAATTACTCAGTATTCAGTGCTATCTGGCTACAAAGTAAACTGGACAAAGTCCATGGCTTTTCCTATAAATCATCTGGCAAATAGTTCTCTGGTAGAGGGCTTTCCATTTCAGTGGGAGCCCTCAGCAATAAAATACTTGGGGTACAATATTGTACACCTTTAGATGAAACGGTGAGGTTAAATATAGAGAAGCTTCAGGATATGGCGCGCTCTTTCACTCTGAAATGGTCCCCGCTGCATCTTGGTGGGGCCGTTTTAGAAGCTATTAAGATGATGGTGCCAAAAATAAATTATATACTGGGAATGCTTCCTGTATTGCTCTCCCTGCTGTATATAGAAATCTGGAACGCACAGTTAGTACTTTCCTGTGGGAAGGGAAAACACCCAGGATAGCATTAAAAAAGCTAAAAGCCAGCAAATCTAAAGGAGGTGTTCATTTTCCAGATTTCTACTGGTACCATATGGCTTTCCTCTTAAAACAAGGAGCGGTATGGTCTACAGGCAGCACTCTTGACCAAGAACCTACTTGGCTGAAAGTGGAAGAACGACTGGATGCACCGTGCCCAGTCAATTTGCTCATGGGGATGATAAATCCAGATAAGTCCAGAGTGGGACGTATAATTGTATCTACGCAAAAAGCATTTCAGTCACTTCTCCCAATTATCAAGAAGGATAACCCCTTGTCGCTCCTAATGCCGATTTGGTTTAATCTTGTACTTAAAATCAACAAAGCCTCATGTGCATGGCAGAACTGGCAAAGATGTGGTATCTGGACTTTTGGATAATTGGCAGATGGGTCTTTCTGGAAACCTTTTGAGGCCTTACAATGGGAATTCGGCCTTCCATCTGCATGCTATTTTCAATGGATACAGATGCGGCATTGTATCGGTAGTCTGAAAATGATTCCTGGGGATTTTTCCCTAACATGGGGGTTACGAAGAATTATTGAGGAAATAAGTTCCAAAGTTGGAATTGTATCAAGATTCTATGCATTGTTTAAGGACCAGTTTTCGCCACAGAACAAAGGATTGTTGAGTACATGGAAAGAAGAGACCGGAGTCAGTACAGAACAACAGACATGGAAAGTATTTTGGGAGACTACTGATCGGGCTTCCAGATCTGCTGCTCTCACTCAGTCTATGTATTTTCTAGCTCTTTGGGCATTTATCACCCCAGGTAGACTGGCTAAGTGGAATAAGAAGGAGAACAGCCGCTGTTGGTCGTGTCACAAGGAAATGGACACACTAAGACATATGATGATGGAATGCCCTTATATTCAGGAATTTTGGAACCCGGTATGGGCCAAAATTCAACAAGTACTAAAATTCACTGCTACTCTGACATGGCGTATAATAGAATTAAGAAACATGGCAGAGATTCCGTTGATAGAAAAAGGCAATCTCTTTTTGTTAAATTTTATGATAATGGTTGTGTTAAAATTAATACTTGCCCACTGCAAAAATCCTATTAAGCCAATTTGATCAGAATGGTGGAACCATATATGTTTATACGCCAGATATGAAAAGGCTCATGATAAAGTCTCGAGTATAAAGGGTAGAGTGTCAAAACTCTCTAGGTGGTCTGCTCCAGATCAGTATGCAGCCCTAGCTACAAATGTTGGGGAATAACTGGACTATTAGTAGTATTAGTAAGAAGCTCGCAATGCGTCGGGAGGGGGGGGGGGTGTTAATATTTTGATGTTGGTTATGGTTGTACTTTGGGAGGGGAAAGGTGTATATTTCTTTGATGTTTAATATTTTATGTTATGGTTGTATAATGTAAAAATAACAATAAAAATAAAAGAAATTGGTTGAGTGAGAGGCGGCAAAGGGTACAGGTAAATGTAGCTCACTCTGATGAGGAGGTGGTTACCAGTAGTGTGCCACAGGGATTTGTCCTTGATCTGATTCTTTTTAACTTCTTTATTAGTGATATTGCAGAAGGGATATTGGGTAAGGTTTGCCTCTTTGCGGATGATACCAAAATCTGCAATAGAGTAGACATCCAGGAAGGTGTAGATAACATGAAGAGGGATCTAGCTAAGCTTGAAGAATGGTCTAGAATTTGGCAGCTGAGATTTAATGTTAAAAAATGCAAGGTCATGAATTTGGGCTGCAGCAATCCAAGTACATTTGTTCACTAAAGAAGAGTGGGACTTAGGCGTGATTGTGTCTGATGATCTTAAAGTAGCTAAACAGGTAGAAAAGGAGACAGTAAAAGCTAGAAGGATGCTTGGGTGCATAGGGAGAGGAATAGCCAGCAGAAGAAAGGAGGTGATAGTGCCTCTGTATAAATCTTTGGTGCAATCTCATTTGGAGTATTGTGTGCAATTCTGGAGACCGCAACTTCAAAAGGATATAAACAGGCCGGTGACAGTACAGAGGGTGGTTACTAAAATGGTTAGTTGTCTTCATTATAAAGTATACGAGGACAGACTTTAGGATCTTAATAATGGAAAGGCAGGATAAAGGTGATATGATTGAGACGTTTAAATACCTCCGTGGCATAAATGCACAGGAGGAGAGCCTTTTTCAATTGAAAGCAAACTCAGCTACGAGGGAACATGGGATGAGAGTGAAAGGGGATAGATTCAGGAGTGATATGCGGAAATATTTCTTTATGGAAAGTGTGGTGGATTCGTGGAATAGTCTCCTAGTGGATGTGGTAGAGAAGAGGACCGTATCTGAATTCTATGAAGCATAGGACAAACACAGAGGATCTCTAAAGGGAAAAAAGTGGACTGTTGTAGTGGTTAATATGGAAGGACATACTAGATAGGCCTTGTGGTCTTTTTCTGTCATCATGTTTCTATGTTTCTATTGTGGGTATTACCTGAAACAGTACAGATTGACCTGGATGTGTCTGTCACATTGGTAGAGTCACTGGCTGAGATGCCATTGTGCCTGTCTGCCACGTGCATTGCCTGGGTGGCCACAGTATGTCATGCTGAGATGGCACTCTTACTATGACCAAAAAGTGACCATGGCATGGCTATGTATCCACATAGAGCTCTTATAATGTCTGGCTCCAGTGATGTGATCCTCACAACTCCAGTGTGATCCTCACAACTCTCTTCAATGATCTAGTTACAGGACTTGATAACATCCGCCATGGATTTGTCCTCATTTTCATGGATATTGCTGCAGCCTTTGATTCAGTCAACCATGAAACTCTGATACTCCGTCTTGTGGAGAAAGGAATACAAGGCTCAGCTATAGCATGGTGCAAGTCCTACCTATCTAACAGATGGCAACAAGTCAGAACAGGTCCCATGACTTCTGACCCATTCCCTCTCAATCAAGGTGTACCTCAGGGTTCATCCCTATCTGCATTAATGTTCAACATATATATGCAACCAATTTGTACCCTAATCCACTCTTTCAACATCCAGTGCCTAGTCTACACAGACGACGTCCTAATCTACTCACCATTCCTGATTGATCAACCTGACTTTTCACCTATATCAAGCTGCTTCGAAGCTGTATCACAATGGCTTACAACACAAAATTTAAGGATCAACCATAGTAAAACAGATGTCTTATTCCTCACCAAGAACCAGATGTTCTCCCCACCCCCCACATTAAAAGTAAACAATATTGAGTTGATAGCAAAATCAACTATCCGCTATCTCGGCATCATGCTTGACCAACGACTCGACATGTTTACAAATGTGAAGAACATCACGAAAGCAATTTACCATAAGGTCCGGATACTACGTCACCTGCGCCCCCTATTGGACTTTAATGACTACCGAACTATCTTCCAAGCCTTGGTGCTCCCACATCTAGACTTAGCAAATATTATCCTTCATGGCCTCCCTCAGTCAACACTAGGACCTCTTCGCCTTGCAATGAATGCTGCAGCAAGGGTACTTGCAGGTACATCAAGAGCTAAACATATAACCCCAGTCATGATGGATCTCCACTGGCTTCCACTTCAGGCTAGAATCCAATATAAGTCCCTAGTACTAACATTCAAAGCGCTAAGGAACCAGATCATCTCACCCATCAGCAAACTCATTCAAAGACGGCCGTTCAACAGGATTAGGAGATCTAATCAAGCAAACACTCTAGAGATCCCCAACATTCTAACTAAGTGCAAAAAGGCTACTGCCAATAGAGCCTTCTCCCTATTTGCACCCATGACCTGGAATGCCCTCCCCACTGAGCTCCGTTCCACCCCAGACCTATTGTCATTTAGAAAAGCCCTCAAACAACACCTTTTCCTCATCCATTACCCAGAATCCAATCCCAGAAACAACCACCCATCTTCACATCCTACACCCTACTCCACTCCACCCAAAATCCAACACCATAAAGAAAATGACTAGTTCTACCACCATATCCCCTCTCTTATTTATTATTGGTACTGATCACACATCTTATTGATTAAACCTCTTATAAATATGTTGAAACCAAGCTATACTATATGTATAATTTGTCACCATACTATATGTATAATTTCTCACCATACTCCATGAATAATTACTCTGTAATTAGTTACCCCTGTTACCTCCAGGTTATCTCGTCCATGTTCAATGTAAAAACTCAATTGTCGTGTGACATTGCAGTATGTTTTTTGTTCAATTGTAAACCGCACTGATTTTAATAGCGTGGTATATAAGAGAAGTAAATAAATAAATAAATAAATGTGGATGCATTCTTTGTCTGGTGATGCCAATCACTGAGCAAACAGCTGGGTGCCAATGCTGAATATCCTAAGGCAGCGATGGCGAACCTATGGCACGCGTGCCAGCTGTGGCACGCGAAGGCCTTGCAGCTGGCACGCGGGAAGGTCCGCAAAAAAAGAAAAAGCTGGCTCTGACTGCTGCCGCGGACGCGGCAAGGGCAGAATGCAGCGTCCCGCGGGGCCCCCTCCGCCCGCTAAGCCCCTCTGCAAGAGCTTTCAGATTCGCGAGGGAGAGCGTCTCCCTCGCGTCTCTGTTAAGCCCGCAGGGGCTAATGGGAAATTTCCCATCAGCCCCTTTAGACGCGAGGGACTGATGGGAAATTTCCCATTAGCCCCTGCGGGCTTAACAGAGACGCGAGGGAGATGCTCTCCCTCGCGAATCTGAAAGCCCTTGCAGAGGGGCTTAGCGGGCGGAGGGGGCCCCGCGGGACATTGCAATCTGCCGCGGCAGCAGCCAGAGCCTGCTTTTTTTTTTAAAAATTTGCCAGAGGGGGGGGGGGGGGGTTAGGAAAGGTAATGGGCGAGGGGGGGGGTAGGACAGCGAATGGGCAGGGAGGGGGGGTTAGGACTGCTAATAGGGAGGGGGGGGGTTAGGACTGCTAATGGGCAGGGAGGGGGGGTTAGGACTGCTAATGGGAAGGGGGGGGTTAGTACATCTAATGGGCAGGGAGGGGGGGTAAGGACTGCTAATGGGCAGGGAGGGGGGTTAGGACTGCTAATGGGCAGGGGGGGTTAGGACTGCTAATGGGCAGGGAGGGGGGTTAGGACTGCTAATGGGCAGGGAGGGGGGGGCGGGCGGGGGGGGTAGGACTGCTAATGGGCTGGGGGGGTAGGACTGCTAATGGGCTGTGGGCTGATGGGGGCTGTCTGGAAATGGGGTGATGGGGGTTAGGACTGGTAATGGGTTATAGGGGGGGCTTAAACTGAAAATGGGGTGATGGTGGTTTAGGACTGGAAGTGGGTTGATGGGGGGGGGCTAGGACTGGTATTGGGTTGGGGGGTTGCTAGGACTGGAAATGGGCTGATGGGGGGCTAGGACTGGAAATGGGCTGATGCAGGGACTAGAAGGGAATGGATGCTGGGTGAGGCTGGAACTAGAAGGGAGCTGATGTTGGGGGAGGATTAGAATGGGATGGGGCTGGGAGAGTAAAATGGAGAGGGGAAAAATATTTTGTGTGGGAGGGATAAAAAAATCTACAATTGGCTGGGTATTGGGAGAGTAAGTGGGGATTGAGGATGGAGGGGTAAAATTTGAGTGGATGAAATAGGAATGAGGAAAGAGCAAAAGGAGAAAGATTAGTATGTTAAAGCGGATGTAGAGAGAGAGAATGGAAAAAAAAACTAGAAGAGAGAAGAAAGGACAAATGGACAGCAGATGATGGAGAGTTAGCAGAAAACATGAAGAAACCAGAAGAAAGTGGCTGGAGCAATTGCAACTGTGTAACTGAGCTGAGGTATTCTGTTTATGTAATTCCTTTTTGACATTGCCACTTGTTCTCTTTCCCCAGTAGGTCATGTATTGTTATTGTCTGAAATGTATTGGTTTAATATTTGCAGTGTTGCCTTTTGATAGGTATGGTGTGGTGCTTTGTGAGTCCTGGTAGTGCTGTTAGGATACGGCGGGTTTGCTATTGGTTCTAAATGGGCAGTGTTTGTAGTAGTTCCTAATGTGCCTGGCGGTTGGCACTGGATTATAGTAATGTAGAAATCTTTTAGTCTGTCTTTATCCATACACTCATTAAGAGACATGTTTACTAAAAGTTAGTGTATATTAGCATTATGCAAATATTTATGCAAATTGACGTGCTGGCACTTTGAGGAAATTCTTTGGTTTTGTGCGGCAGTTTGGGCACTCGGGCTCAAAAAGGTTAGCCATCACTGTCCTAAGGCAAAGTGCTTGTGGTCACACTATGCACATGCCGTGCATGCTGACCAGTTGGTTTATGCTTGGCCAACACAACTCAGTGAAGGGCAATAGGGGCAGTCTTTCTGTCTGTGCTGTAGTCAACTAGTAGTTCTGAATGGTAAGGGCAGCAGTAGTTCATGGCCTACTCACGGGGGTCCTGGTAGGCCAATAGCCCCACACCAGTTTATACAACCACACGGAAGTGGCTGTCCATGGCAACAGCATATTGACACTAGTTACTAATCTGCACTATTATCAGAGAATTATTGTCTAACATGGGCAGAACACAGGACCAAGCTGTTGCTATTACTATTGTCTACAGCACACAAACAACAAGGAGAAAAAGCATAATACACTGCAGACAATACCTGCCACATATTAACAGTAACACAGATCTACAGCACAGCCAGCAGAGACCATTTCTAACAGTGCAGGTTCAGTGGACCAAGTGCTAGGCACCACTCCTCACCTTCGGGGTGAGAGCTGAAACCACTCTGCAGCACAGCTTTCTATTATTATGTGCATGTAGCACACACAGCCAGTGTGTCTTACTGAGCTGATATGCTGCATCAGTGCATTCTCGATTGGTTCTTCAGCTGCAGACTGCTGTTTTACATGTGCAGTGCCTCAAGGGTAGTGGAGAGCCCAATCTATACTGGCACAGATAGCAAACAGTTTGATCAGAGACCTGCAGGTTCTGCCCATCTATATAGAGCTGTGTGGAGGTGTAGCCTACTGGTTGGCGCAATGTCTTCATGGCCAAAGGTATAGGGGTTGATTCCCACTTGTTCATTTTGTGCCTGGGTGCACTTGCACAGTCCTGTCTCTGCTGTGACCTGCAGACAATCATTCTTCTACATTTCTATGCATTATGGTAGGCTAGCCCAACGTGACATTCCCTATCATGAACATCTGTGATCATGGCTTACGTAAGTGGCTCTGCCGCTGCGCATTTCAGCAGGTCAGTGATGTATACGCAGCAACTGGGTCAACTGGTATGGATGTGTTTTCTGTTTTGCCATCATTGTGAACCCCAGCTTTACATAAGGAGGATATATCTTGTACATTCAGGCACCTAACACTCATTGCATAACCATCAGGGAGGTTCACAGCGGGGCAGCTTACTGGCAGCAAGCTGCCCCACCATGGCCCTCAGGAATCATTTGCAGCAGTTAGCCATATCATGCACACCTCTCTTGTGACTGCTCCACATGCGCACACATGGACAATCCTCTCTTTGATGCCCACATCAGGCACATGCTGCCCTGGCCTATGGCATTCCACACACTGATAGTACATCTGGATACAAGTCCACACCTCCCAGATACTATAATGTAACTTATGGTACTTTATATGCTTTCAGGTTCATCTAGAACTGCATGCCTGTCACAGCGCCCCCTGCTGCAGCATCCCCTCTGCTGACTCCATTGCCGCTACCATCCACCCACCCATGACAGCCAACACCCACACTTCCCATCATCACTAGGCAGTTGCCTATCTCAGCTAGTCAACAGCATAGGCCTGCTGTACAGTCAAACATGCTCATCACACATACTGCCACATTGTCAGGCATCAGGTGAATCAACTCCATCAGCTACCAATTGTGCTTGCATCATAACTTCTCCAATGGCTTCCCTGCCCCCCTTTCAGCGTTTCAGTGGCTTTTCTGCCTTAAGGTGCATGCCAGACATCTTCCCGCAGCATGTGCTATTACCACAAGGTAAGTGTCCACTAGCACCCCTTAACTCCGGAAAGCCTCTGACACGCCCAGCACACTTATCACACGGTAACCCCTTATCGCTGCCGTTAACACACAGAACAGACTGCTCCTTTACCGTGGTTTAGTAAACATACCCCTAAATGTCAATTTTGTTAGCTTTCATGTCTGGATTCTAGCCAAGCAGGAGCAGAAGGGAGGGTAGGCAAGAGTGGCAGAGGTCAATTACAAAGATTAGAACTTCTTGTTTTAAATAAGGAAGGTCATTCAGATACCCATTTCAATTCAGTCTCTCAGTTATTATTAATCACTCTGAAATGTTTTTGTTTCTTTCTTTTCTTTATATTTCATTCAGAGTTGATGGAAAGGTCGCCCATTATGAGGGGGGGGGGGCGCTAATAAAACGAGTGCAGAGAGATCATTTGGACCTCCGGAACTGAAGTGTATCTGTAGCTTTCTGTTCCGATACAAGGCCAGAGACTTACAGCTCCCCCCCCCCCCCATCGTAGATACAAGTACATCTTTCTCCTTCCAAAGTCATTGCATTTATTTGATTTCATAGGTTATTCTTATGCAGTCCTAACATTTTTTAATAGTGGAACTCTGCAAGATATCAGAAACAGACAACACATTAAACTCCATAAAATTTAGACATACAAAATAAATAAAATACAAATAATATGAATGGTACATCTTCAGGGTGCTATTCTACTTTGATACTATTTCTTTACAAAGTGTTCACTGGCAAAAGAAATCCCAGTCCCAAATAAAATTAAAGATCTAATTCACTAAAGTTTATCTTTTATATTGTTTATACAAAAAGACCCTGAAGAAATAGGCACTTAGCAAGCTTTATTTCTATGGAGAGAGATGCAATATTGAATGATTTGACACACAATCAGTTATAAAGTTAGACATCCATTGTTGCTCATTTAAAATTTAAAATTCCTTCCTTTTAATGATTTCATGTAGATGCAGTGAATATAAAGAGAATTACAGCAAGATCTGGGTAGGTAGAAAATGCAAGGGAAAAATTAGGAAAAGCGAGGAGGCCAGTTTAATATGTTTAGAGTAACAGTGAAGTCAGGACTCTTTAAATCTTGGTTTGAACCGCTACCCGCATGCGCGGCGTTTTTTTGCACTTTGAAGATTAGGCTGGAAGGAAGCCCTGGTGAATACAAGTGTAAAGTTTATCCGCGAGTTCAACAGGTAGGAGAGTCAACTTTCTGGAACAGTAATATCTTGACCAAGTCTGCATTATGGTTATATCGGATAAACAGAGACATTGTGAATTTTGTATTGTAGAGAGTGCTGTTAAGAATTTATCTGCAAGCTAACAGATCGTGCAGTGATTATTTAAATTCCCCCTGAAGAAGACTAACGAAACGCAAAGAGCGGTACCCAGTTGATGGCGTCGGGGACATAATCAGCGAATACCAGATAAGCTGCATTGAATGTTACATTTGGAGAGCAAGTAGAAACACGCACGAGCAAGCATGAAATTGCATTGACTTTAGTTGTGAAGCACAATCTTACATCAAGAGGTTGAAACATGATTGTTTGAAAAGCTCCAGAAGACTTTGATATATGGGAGAAAATTACAGTTGCTTTAGCACCTTAGAATAATTTGATATAATTGGATATAAGTTTAAGATGAAGTTTTAAAAAAAAAAGTAAAAAAAAAAAGAAAAAAGAAAAAAATCCAGTGATATGTTGAGGTCATTGATGCAATAAGGCATATTGCTTAAGGAGAATCTGAGCATTGCCATCATAAGTCTGAGACCTCACACCACTGGTAAATCTGTATAGTGATAATCATAAGGTGTTAGGACTAGTAGTGTCATGGTATAATCATAAGTATTCTTCTGAGTACAGGTAGAGGGCTCATTTTTCACTTTTGGTTAGTATAAACCCTTAAGTATTGGACCTAGCAAATAGAGTAACAGTGAGACAAGAAAATGGAGAAGTAGCTTAGTGGTTAGAGCAATAGGCTATAACCATAGAATGTGGGCTACAAATCCCATTGATTTGTTTTGGGCAAGTCACTTAACCCTCCCTTGTTCAGGTAAAAGCTTGTGGGGGGGGGGGGGTATTCAAAGCAATTACCGCTGTTAGCAGACCTTCTAACTATATTAATTGCCTCACGTGGGGTATTCAGTGGCACTAACATGATTAGTGCCACTGAATATTTGCAGGTACCACTGCTGCATGCCTCAGTGCTAGTATCGGGGGGTTCCGGGGTAACACCTGGTGATAACTGGGCAGCAGCAACATTGAGCTGCTGTGCAGTGAAAGTCAGGTGCAGTAAAGGCTGGCCTAACTTTAGCTGCCAAAATTAACCGGTTGGCGGCAGAATATCACCACTGCCCGGTTAGCTTTGCCGCTATCCAGCCAAGCCGGATATTCAGTGCTGGTGGCCGGATATGGCTCTGGCATTGAATATCCAGGTCTTAGTTTCAGCGGTGTTAGCCAGCCTTTTTAGAATTGTTGCCGCTGCTGAATATCGGGCCCTTAGATTATGTCCACATGGAATATGCAAATACCTACTCTCTCTGAATATAATTACTACTGGAAAAGTGCGAGTTAAGTACAAATAAATAAATAAATACCCATTTTGAGCACCCTCCTCTGAATACCCATGACAAGAAACAGCCAGATTTGGGGAGTAAATGTTTTCTGCTTTACGTTTGATAAATATTTACGCCTCAAAACCTGAGCCGTATACGTAACACTTAGCTCATCTGCTCACTGTGACAATTGGGCAGCATAGAATTATACCCTGCCATGTCTAACATATTATTTAATGGGCTCCCACCTTGATTCCAAGGATGTTTTTTATTCGTAGGATTTTTCCCATGCATGCCCAACATGCTCATCATAATTTTACAAGCTAGGATGCCCCAGGATTCACAAGTTCAGGCCTCAAAAACTGCAAACATACCAGGTTTTCTGGATATTGCTAAGGAATATGCATGAGATAGACTTGCATGCATCCTATTCCACTGTATTCAAACTTGTCTCATGCATATTTAGAAGGGTAAAAGGGACACAAAAGGAGGACAAGGCTATAGCGGAGAGTCTGAATGAATTCTTTGCTTTGTTTTTTCACTGAAGAAGATGTAGGTAGGTTACCCATGCCTGAAAGAGTATTTAAAAGTGATGTATTGGAAGAAATATCGATAAACCAGGAAGATGTATTACAACTACAGTATTTGATAAATCAAAGAGTAGCAAATTACCTGGGCTGGATGGTATACATCTGAGGGTGTTGAAAGAACTGAAATATGAAATTTCAGACCTACTATTAGTAATCTGTGAACAATCATTAAAATCATCAGTAATACCTGAAGATTGCAGAATGGCCAATGTAACACCACTTTTTAATAAGGGTTCCAGGGGTGATCCAGGAAGCTACAGACCGGTGAGCCTGACATCAGTACCGAGCAAAATGGTAGACACCATTATAAAGAATAAAATGACTAAACATGTAGATAGTCATGGTTTAATGAAAGAAAGTCAATATGGATTTAGCAAAGGAAAGTCTTGTCTCACCATTCTATTATGTTTTTTGAAGGTTTGAATAAAAAGGTAGAAAAAGATGAGCCAGTCAACATAGTGTACCTGGATTTTCAGACAGGGCCGGCCCGTCCATTGAGCAAGAATGTTTTTTGCACAGGGCCCCGCGTTTCAGGGGGCCCCGCGCAAAAAACATTCTTCAGCATCCCAAGTTTAAAAAAAACAAAACCAAACCGGCTGCTTCTGCCGCGGCAGCATCAAGAGCTCTGCCGCGGCAGCATCAAGAGCTCTGCCGCGGGGCCCCCCCCCTGCCCGGCAGAGCCTCCCTGCATCATCAGCTTTCTTCAAGTCCCAAAACGCGGGCTTCTTTCATCACCCTCGGCGGGATTAACAGAGCCGCGAGAAAGGAAACTCTCGCGGCTCTGAAAGAAGCCCGCGTTTTGGGACTTGAAGAAAGCTGATGATGCAGGGAGGCTCTGCCGGGCAGGGGGGAGGGGGCCCCGCGGCAGAGCTCTTGATGCTGCCACGGCAGAAGCAGCCGGTTTGTTTTTTTTTTTGTTTTAATTTGGGATGATAGGGGGAAGGGGGTTTAGGACTGGTAATGGGCTATGGGAGGGGGGAGGCTAAACTGGAAGTGGGCTGATGGGGGGGGGGGTTGGTTAGGAATGGTAAAGGGCCATGGGGGGGGGGGTAGGAAGGGTAATGGGCCATGGGGGGGGGTAGGACTGGTAATGGGCCATGGGGGGGAGGCTAAGACAGTAACTGGGCTGATGGGGGGGTTAGGACTGGTAATGGGCTATGGGGGGGCTAAGTGGGCTGATGGGGGGGGGTTAGGACTGGTAATGGGCTATGGGGAGGGGGCTAAGGCTGGAAGTGGGCTGGTGGTGGTGGTGGTGGTGGGGGGGGGTTAGGACTGGTAATGGGCTATGGGGGGCTAAGACTGGAAATGGGCTGATGGGGGGGGTTAGGACTGGTAATTGGCTATGGGGGGTTAGGACTGGTAATTGGCTATGGGGGGGGCTAAGACTGGGGGCAGATCAGCATGGCAGAACAAAACCTCACTGGATCTGCAGCAGTCAAGGCAATGACATGGAGCCCTGACATCAGGTGTTTTGCCAAAAATGGCTTCATCAGGAAGCTCTTGCAAATAGCGTTGCTAATCCCTGACGAAGCTATTTTGGCGAAACACCTGGTATTCAATCCTTACTGCTAACAGCTGAGTGAGGGGACACTGTATTGGGGTTGGTAAAGGACATAGGCCACTGTAGGCAAGTATGCACTCATAGCCTCTCTCTGGCCCACTTTCCACTGTGCCTCACATTGCATAAGCTGTTTCCAAGTTCAGATTGAAAGGGTACATAATGAGGAGCAGAGGATTGTTGGTACTGCATGAAACAGAGCAGTTTGCACAGGATGTTTTTGAGTTGGAGGTAGGGTCAATGGCTGAGCAATCATAGTGTCGATCTGCCATGGCCTTGGCCTGGGTGCACACATCGTGTCATGCTGAGAGGTCACTCTCACTCTGACCAAGTTGTGAACATGTCATGGCTATGTATCCACGTGGTGCTATGTAGGGTCAAGCTACAGTGATGTGGGTGCTGTTCATTTCATTGGTATTCTCTTTGCTGTACTGGCTGCTTATAATGCATATAATTGGCCACATACATGCATAAATGACCTCTTATAAAATACCGATCAACATAAGACATGTGTTGTTTGCTTGGCCTGTACTTGTACTGTGGGTGTGCACATGAGTGGGGTTTGGAGGACTTCTCTGCTACTGCCAACTCCAGACTTCATCCATTTTATTTATTTATTTATTTATTTACATTTCTTATATACCGCACTATTCGGCATCAGCGCGGTTCACAGAGAACAAAATAAAAACCAGAACAACAAGCTGTTCGGTGTTACATATAACAGGAGCATAAACTTGGAAAAACATGGGAGAACTATCTACATGGAGTATATGATCTGTTAACTAGATAACATACTCAAACTATTTACACAAATTAGCAAGAATGTTAGTAACAATGAGAAAGCTGTGGTTACGTTTGCGGTGGGACTGTAAGTTTCACTTTATGTCGGGTAGTATTTGATGAAAAGGTTGAATTTGAGGGCCTTTCTAAACTGGGCTAAGTCGGTTATGGCACGGATATCAGGTGGTAGAGAGTTCCAGCATTTTGGTGCGCAAAATATGAAAGCTCTGTTTGCTGTTGATAGGCTGCATGTTGTTATGGCCTTTGGCATTATTAGAGAGTTTAATGCTACCTGTCTTCTATTTCTGTTTGGTGGTACAGTTTGTATGAGCTCCATGAGTGAGTTGGCTGATAGACCATTGATGGCCTTGAAAGTGAGAATCAAGGTCTTGAACATAACCCTTCCGTGTATGGGGAGCCAATGGAGCTGCTTGAGGATAGGTGTAACATGTTCACTCTTGGACGCTCCTTGTAGAACCCTTGCAGCAGTATTCATAGCAAGCTGTAATGAGCTCAGAGTGGATTGTGGGAGCCCTTGCAGAATGGAGTTGGCGAAGTCGAAGTGCGGTAAGATCAGTGCCTGGTAGATGGTTCTGAAGTCCTCTTGGTCTAGTAAGGAGCGTAGATGCCTGAGTGTGCGTATCTTGAAGTACACAGCTTTTACAATATTATTTATGTGTGATTTCATGTTGAGACGATGGTCCAGTGTGACTCCGAGGTATCTTATTGTTTCCTTAGTGCATAGATCAGCTCCCTTAACACTTATATGTGGTGGTGGAATGAAGTTGGGGTCTTTTGTGATAAAGAGAACCTCAGTTTTCTTATGTTGAATGCGGAGGTTCTGTGACAGGAGCCATTCTGATACTGCGTCGAAGCAATTTGTTATAGGCAATAAATCCATTTGCACTGTGGAAAATGGCATGTAGAGTAGGATATCATCTGCGTATATCATACATTTCACATTGAATGATCTGATGATATTGCAGATAGGCTGCATATATATTAAACATGAGAGATGAAAGAGAGGATCCTTGCGGAATGCCTTGTTTTTGATGGAAGAGTTTTGATTCTCCTGTTGCAGATTTTACGTATTGCATTCTGGTGTCAAGGTACGATTTACACCAATCAAGTGCAGAGTTGCAGATGCCTTTCTCTTTGAGTCGCCCGAGGAGAATCTCATGGTTTACTGAATCAAACGCTGCTGCTATATCTAAGAAGATTAGAACAACGCCTTGCCGGATGTTGTCTATGCTAGTGAGAACATCATTGAATAGGGTGGTAAGCAGTGTTTCCACGCCATGGTATTCTCTGAATCCATGTTGAGAATGGTCTAGAGGGGCTGCGGAATCTGTGGTCTTGGATTTGGCGTTGTGCCTCTTTCTCAAAAATCTTTGCTAAGAGGGGGATACTGGCTATAGGCCTGTAGGAGTCAGGCCGTTTTGGGTCTAGTTTGGCGTTTTTTAGCAGAGGTCTGATGGATGTGAGCTTTAGTGCAGAGGGGAAGGAGCCAGTTGTAAATGAGAGGTTCATGATTTTTGCAATGAAAGGGCTAAATGCACTTCGAAGATCCTTTATCCAAAAGGCTGGGCAAGGATCGGTTTGCGCAGTGGTGGTGTTGAGTGAGGTGATTGTGTCTTCGATGTGTTTGGGAGAAGGTGTGGTGATTTTAATAGCGCGGTATAGAAGCAAATGTTAAATGAATAAATAAATAAATAAATAAATAAGTGTAGACAGGGATGTTAGGCAGGATGTTTCTTGTACATTGATTGTGGAGAGCTCATCTGTCTGTAGAAGTTTTGATTGCAAGTAGTCAGCAAATTCTTGTGGGTGAATGTCTTCTTTTTGTTCGGGGGATGGTTCCTTTGATAGTGATTTGACTAAATTGAAAAGGTCACGAGGTTTGTTCAGTGATCTTTTGAGTGTATCCGTGTGGTATTGCTTCTTTCTGGTTATGATTGCCTCGTGGTGAGTTGCTAGGTGGAGATTGTAGGCTGTATGATCATCGATGGATAGTGATCGGCGCCAGCGTTTTTCGAGTCTTCGTAGGTGTGTAAGAGAAGACCGCAGTTCGGGGGAAAACAACGGAGCAGAGGTTCTTTTCCTTGATATGTTCTTTTTGTGTGGTAGTTGAGCAACGGTGTTGAGGCTGTTGTTCCAGGCGTCAATTGACTCATCAAGGTTGAGTGTTGAGTCATCGAGGAGTGGTTGGGTGCTTGACAGTATAAGTTCCCTGTTGAAAGGTCGAAAACCCCTTGTTGGGGCTCTGGATGGGTTGTTTAGTTTTCTGTTGTTAAGAAGATGAGTGTTGCTCAGGGGAATTTGTAGGTTTATGAGTTTATGGTCTGACCATGGTACATCGGTGATCGATTTTACATTGTTGCTGCTTTTTTCATAAATAGATTGTGGAACGAAAACCATGTCAAGAATGTTTCCTTTGGTATGAGTGGGCTCCATGATTAGTTGTTTATATCCAAGATTTTCAATGGCATCGAGGAGTGAGGAGAACTGGTTTTGCTGCAGTGATGGGAGATTGAGATCTCCCATTATCCAGTTGGGAGTGTTGAGGTTACTGGTATTGGCGGCTAGGTCTAATATGGTGGGAAGGTCGTTCGGAGAGCTCGAAGGGGCTCTATAGACTACGTTAATAGAGCATTGTTTGTTCACTATAGTGATTATATCCAGGTTGTTAGTGCTATAGGAGTTAGTCATGTTGAAAAGGAGTTCAGACTTAGTGAGAATGAGTGCTCCTCCTCCCTTCTTGTTTTCTCTGTGGGTTGTGTGCATAGAGAAGTTTGGTGGAATGAGTTGGTTAATGAGGACATTGTCTTCTTTTGATAACCAAGTTTCAGTGACAGTGATCGTGAAGGGTAATTATATCTAGGATTACAGGCCATTTTTTTTGAATTGAGCGAGCATTTATGAGGGCACATTTTAAGCTTTGTGGGGGTGGGGATTTGTGTTGTTTAGGGTTATTGGTTTGGTGTATTGCAATGTGAATCAAGTGGGAATGCCGGATACGAGCTTCCCTACCTGGATAGTGGTAAGGGTTGCCTGACCATTTTTTTCCATGGATTTTGAGGATAGGGATATGATTGGTGGAGGGAGAGTAGGCAAGGGAGGTCCCGAGCCAATCTGTGAGAAGGTAAAAACTGAGAAAGGTAATGAAGTGGAGAGACATTTTAGTTTCTTGAATGGGAATGTGTATGGTGTATCTTGGAGTCTTGAGTGGCAGAATACAAGTTACAGTATAATTGGTACAAGCTACAATACAGTAATAGTGACTAAAATGGGTTTGTGCTACTGGCGACAGTATATAATATCAAGCGGAGACCATTACTGACTACAGTATAGATAACAAAAGACATAGGATACAATAGACAACTATAAAAGGAATGCCGTTGCTATACAGACAACTGTAAGAGGCAGGCTAATGGAAACAGTTGGTGTTTATGTAGAGAACTGTTGGATATAGATGGCTTGAGTGATCAGGTGGGAATGATTACTGACAACAGTATAGGAATCAGCAGAGAATGTGGCAGTCAGTTGGTGATAGATAGTGGCAAGTTGACCAAAAGCATGCTATTGATAGCAATATAGGGGATTACTTTGAGATTGAGAAGTAGTTGAGTGGAAGTTCTGGACATAGAGATGGTGTATACTTGCTGTGGGTTCAGATGGTGGTTGTGCTGGTAAGGCAGAGAGTTAAAGGTTGCAGGATTGGAGTTGCAGATTGATGGCGTGGACGTTTCTCGGGCCTTTTGAGGGGCCTCTGCCTAATGGCCGTGCCAAAGGGCCCTCTGGCGAGGCCCTCAGGTATGGGCCCAACAGGCACGGGCCCGCATGATGGCGGCTCTCTTTTGATGGTAGGGCTCCACCTCCCACAGCCCCGATTGGGCTGGAGGCTCCTGAGCGGGAGAAGATGGCTGTGCCCCGCTCAGGAGTGCTCTACCCCGATCGGGGAGCACGGAGCACGGAGGAGAAGGAGGAAAGGAACTGTTCTTGCTGGCGGCTCTCTTTTGATGGTAGGGCTCCGCCTCCCACAGCCCCGATTGGGCTGGAGGCTCCCTGAGCAGGAGAAGATGGCTGTGCCCCGCTCAGGAGTGCTCTACCCCGATCGGGGAGCACGGAGGAGAAGGAGGAAAGGAGCTGTTCTTGCTGGCGGCTCTCTTTTGATGGTAGGGCTCCGCCTCCCACAGCCCCGATTGGGCTGGAGGCTCCCTGAGCGGGAGAAGATGGCTGTGCCCTGCTCAGGAGTGCTCTACCCCGATCGGGGAGCACGGAGGAGAAGGAGGAAAGGAGCTGTTCTTGCTGGCGGCTCTCTTTTGATGGTAGGGCTCCGCCTCCCACAGCCCCGATTGGGCTGGAGGCTCCCTGAGCAGGAGAAGATGGCTGTGCCCCGCTCAGGAGTGCTCTACCCCGATCGGGGAGCACGGAGCACGGAGGAGAAGCTTGCTGCTCCATATGCTTGCAAAAGCCTACCTGAGTCAGTGTGTCGGGCTCCTTCCCTGGCCCTATTCAAATCCAGTCTAAAAACCCACCTCTTTGATGCTGCTTTTGGATCCTAATGCCCCTCACTCTCTCATTCACTACTGAAGGTGATGATAAATGGAGCTCACTCAGATGAAAGGAAGGTGATTAGCAGGGTGCCTCAGGGTTCAGTCCTAGGCCCGGCACTGTTCAATGTATTTGTGAGTGATATTGCTGAAGGACTGAATGGAAAAGTCTGTCTTTTTGCAGATTACATGAAAATTTGCAACAAAGTGGACTCCCACGATGGAGTGCTTAACATGAGGAGGGATCTGCAAAAGCTGGAGGAATGGTCTGATGCTTGACAATTAAGATTTAATGCAAAAAAGTGCAGTGTCATGCACTTGGGTAGCAGAAATCCAAGGGAAATGTACACGATAGGGGCGAGAGGTTGGTGTGCACGGAGCAGGAGAAAGACCTCGGTGTGATTATTTCTGTAGATCTCAAGGTGGCAAAACAGTGCAACAAGGCAGTGGCAAAGGTCAGGAGGGTGTTGGGCTGCATTCGAAGAGGAATTACCAGCAGAAAGGAAGGGGTACTAGTACCACTGTATAAGTCTCTGGTGAGGCCTCTCTTGGAATACTGTGTTCAGTTTTGGAGACCATATCTTGCAAAGGATGTAAAAAGAACGGAAGCTGTTCAGAGGAAGGCGACCAAAATGATTTGGATCCTGCGTCAGAAGCCTTATGAGGAGAGACTTGAAGACCTAAATATGTACACTTTTGAGGAGAGGAGGGATAGGGGAGATATGATTCAGACCTTTAAATACTTAAAGAGAAATAATGAACAAACAAACCTCTTCCAGAGACGGGGAAGCTGTAAAACTAGAGGGCATAACATGAAGCTGCATGAGGGTAAATTGAAAGGCAATGTCAGGAAATACTTTTTCACTGAAAGAGTGGTGGATGCTTGGAATGCCCTCCCGATGGAGGTGGTGGGGACAAACACAGTGACGGAATTCAAAGTGGCCTGGGACAGACACAGTGGATCACTTTACAGCAACAAGTCTAAATCAAAATAAACTGAACCATCTAATTTCTCAACAAATAGGGGTGTCCTACATGGAGCGATGGGGGGATGAGCGGTGTGTTCACCCCTAAACAAACAAAGAAACAAAGATATGGGGAGGGGTGAAGACATGGGGAGGTTTGCACCTGCTCCTGGTTGGTGCACCACTAAGCAAAGACATGTGTAGGGGTGTACCTACTCCCTAAAAGACATGGGAAGGGGTGCACCTACTCCTGTCATATTGCTGGGCAGACTAGATGGACCATACTGGTCTTATACTATGTTACTATGTAATTTATATATTTATTGAGTTTTACCAATATATATCCAAAGATATACATCGAAAGAAAATACAATGATGCCATATCAAAAGAAATACTTCCATAGTCATTCTCTTTGCATTTTAGACCACAATTTTAGGGAATAAAGGAGGCACCAGGAAAAACAAAGGAAAAGAAGCAGAAAAGCTGCATTACAAAAGAAAAACTTTCAGCAAATAGGGCGAAGTCTTAAGCATCAGCCGTATGAGACGCAACAATAGCAACCATCCCCTCTCTAGCAACCAGGAATTCTAAGAGCTGTTTAGGTTCAAAAAAAGGAAAACCTTTTTCTTATAAACAATTATACACTGTGAAGGAAATCTCAGCACAAACTTCCCACCCAGAGAGAGGATCCTTGGTCTAAGACCCAGGAATTCTTTCCTCCTCTGTTGGGTTACATGTGACAGATCGGAGAAAATACGAACATGAATTGCTCATTAAAATTCCGGAAATAAGATCGCAATATCACAGATTTATCGGACTTCAAAGCATGATTCACAAGAAGCCTGGTGCGCTCAGTAATCACTTCAAGGGAACCTTCTAGAATCCCAGTCAGGTCCCCAGAAACCCGAGAGGCGTCACTGAGACCAATACCTCGGGGACTGACACCCAAGGACAAATACTGTGCCCTAATAAATGGAGGCAAATTTTGGGGAGGCAATTTAAGTATCTCCCAAAAATATTTGTGCACCATCTCTATGGGAGAAAGAATAGATTTTGCAAAAAGTAACAATCTAACATTATTCCTCCTAACCTGATTATCCAAGTATTCCATCTTCCTAGCAAGCAAAATGCTGTCTTTAACTTGGGCAGCACACAGTCCACGAAGTTGTGTTTCCTTACCATTACCTCTAGATGTATCCCATATCTCCAGCACCATTCTTCCTGGCTTGTTCCCCCATAAATTGAGAGTCCTCCAGTACCAAAGTTTCACAGATGATAGTTCCATACTCACAGTCCCCACAATAATTTAAAGAGAGCAGTTCATTGTAGCAAGCGCATCTCACAGCGATTCTAAAGTTATCATTGCAGGTTTAACCAACACTCCAGAGACCAGTATTTGCACAATGCCATCTCCTGCACTTGTATAGTTCTCACACAAAAGATGTAGATGTAATAGTAGTAGTAGGACTCTGGGTGGTGCTAACAAGTATCCACATTCATTGAAACATAGAAACATGATGGCAGAAAAAGACCACATGGCCTATCCAGTACGCCCTTCCATATCGACTACTGCTGTTCCTTTTATTCCTTTAGAGATCTTCTGTGTTTGTCCCATGCTTTCTTGAATTCAGATACTGTCTTCATCTCTACTACCTCCATTAGCAGACTATTCCATGTATCTACCACTCTTTTCATAAAGAAATATTTCCGCATATGACTCCTGAGTTTATCCCCTTTCAACCTCCTATGTCCCCTCATTGCAGAGCTTTCTTTCAATTGAAAGTGGCTCTCCTCCTGTACTTTTATGCCAAGGAGGTATTTAAATGTTTCTATCATATCTCGCCTATATTGCCTTTCTTCCAATGTATAAATATTGAGATTTTTAAGTCTGTCTCCATATGGTTTATAATGAAAACCATTGTCCATTTTGATTTCCACCCTCTGCACTGTTTCCATCCTGTTTATATCTTTTTGAAGGTGTGGTCTCCAGAATAACACACAATACTCCAAATGAGGTCTCACCAAAGACATACAGAGGCACTGTCACTTCCTTTTTTTCTGCTGGACATTTCTCTTCCTGTGCACTCAAGCATCCTTCTGGCTTTTGCCATCATCTTTTCTACCTGTTTAGCCACTTTAAGATCATCAGAAACAATCATGCCCAGGTCCTGCTCTTTTTTCGTGGACAGAAATATTTCACCCCTTATATATTGTACCACTCCCTTGGACTTTTGCAGCCCAAATGCATGACCCTGCATTATTTGGCATTAAATCTCAGCAGCCAACTTCTCAACCATTCTTCAAGCTTAGCTAGATCCCTCCTCATGTTATCTACTCCGTCCTGGGTGTCTACACTATTGCAGATTTTGGTATCATCCGCAAAGATATGTACCCACCACTAAATTGTATATAGTTAAGCTGCTTATTATCCAACTTGTCTATAGCAAATGCAGCTTCATCCCTTTGTTAAATGTTCCAAGTTGTTAATTGTAAACCGTTCTGACCTGTGGAAGAGTGGTATAAAGAAATAGCCAAATAAATAAATAATAATAAAGAGGCAAACCTTATCCAACAGCCCTTCTGCAATATTATTAACAAAAATGTTTAAAAATATTGGACCAAGGATAAATCCCTGTGGCACACTACTGGTAACATTCTTCTCCTCAGATTGAGCTCCATGTACCTGCATCCTTTGTTGCTTCTCACTCAACCAATTTCTTACCCAGTCAGTTACTTTAGGGTCCATCCCTAGGATGCTCATTTTATTTATAAGTTGCCTATATGGACCAGTGTCAAAAGCTTTTTTTTCCCCCAGTGCCATCAGGCCAATTCTGATTCTTGGTGACACAGCAACATTTAGGGTTTTTTGGCAAGGTATGACCAGAAGTAGATCACCAGGCCTTTTTTTCCAAGTCAATGGAAGGCAGAATGATTTGCCCATGATCACATGGAGTGCAAGTGGAGGCTACTCCTCCACTCTGAAGGTGTTATTGAAATCTAAGTACACCACATCTAGGGCTCTCTCTTGATCCAGCAGTCTGGCTACCCAGTCAAAGAAATCAATGAGATTTGTCTGACAATACCTGCCTCTAGTAAACCCATCTTGCCTCAGATCCTGCAATCCATTGGACTCCAATGCAGAATATGATCATTTATGTCTGTGCTTGTAAAAAGAAAGCACGATGTAAGTGATCGCGTCTTTATTTAAGGCACATTCTCTGCACCTTAGGCTTGTATTTTGTAAAGATAAGTAGGCACACAAAATATGCTTTGAGGATGCACCTTGCTATAAAATTACCCTCCATGAGGCACATTTAGAGATGTGCGTCACTGGGCGTCTAGACATCTAGACATCCAGACAGCCCAGGGATGCTCCCACAGGGGTTAGATGTCCCCACAGAAGCAGAATCACAACACAGTGGCTAGACGTCTGGGAAGTGCCCCGATTCAGGCACCCGGATGTCCAGTCACTTGCCCGGCTAACTCAGTCAGGCTCCTCTCTACTTTCTATTTTTTAATCAATTCCTGATACACAATAGTATACTGCCTCCTGTCCCATGACGTTTTAATTTCGCCAAGAGTCTTTCATGAAGAACCTTGACAAAGACATTCTGAAAATCCAGAAACACTAGATCAACTGGCTCACCTTTGTCTATCTGTTTATTCATACCTTCAAAAAATAAAAGATTAGTAAGAGACAACTTTTCTTAGCTAAATCCATGTTGGCTTGCTTTCATTAAACCTTGACTGTCTACATATTCAGTAATTTTAAACTTTATAATGGTTCCTACTTATTTTGTCCGGTACTAACGTCAGGCTTACCGGTCTGTAATTTCCTGGATCACCACTAGAACTCTTTTAAAAATGTGGTGTTACATTGCCGTTCTCAAATCTTCTGGTACTACAGATGATTTTAATGATAATTCACAGATTACTAATAGTAGGTCTGTAATCTCATATTTCAGTTCTTTCAACACCCTTGGATGTATACCATCTGGTTCAGGTGATTTTTCTACTCTCCAGTTTATCAAATAGTTGTAATACATCTTCCCAGTTTATTGATATTTCTTTGACTTCTTCTGATACATCACCTTTAAATACCATTTCTGGTATGGGTAACTTCCCTAAATCTTCTTCAGTAAAGACTGAAGCAAAGAATTCATTCAGTCTTTCTGCTATGGCCTTGTCCTCTCTTAATGCCCCTTTAACCCCTCTATCATCTAATGGTCCAACTGACTCTCTCACAGATTTTTTGCTATGAATGTACTTGAAAAAAATTTTATTCTGCGTTTTAGCTTCCATGGCTATCTCTTTTTCAAATTCTCTCTTGCCTGCCTATCAATTTGCCAGTGCTTATGTTGTTTCCCATTGTCATCATCTGACTCCTTTTTCCATTTCCTGAAAGATGCTTTTTGGCTACAACAGCCTCTCTGACCTCACCTTTAAACCATGCTGGCAGTTTTTTGGCCTTCCACTTTACTTAAAGTGTGGAATATATCTGGGTTTCCAAGACAAGATTTTTAAACAACGCCCGTACTTGATGTAAATCTTTAACCTTTGCAACTGCTCCTTTTAGTTTTTTCTTTACTATCATCCTCATTTTATCATAGTCTCCCTTTTGAAAGTTAAAAGAGAGTACTGTGGATTTCCTTACCATCCTTCTTCCATTTATTAAATCAAATGTGATTATGCTATGATCACTATTGCCAAGTGACCACAGCAACCTTATCTCTTGCACTTGATCATGTATTCCACTAAGGACTAGGTCCAAAATAGCATCCTCTCTTATCAGTTCATAAACCTGCTGCTCCAAGAAGCAGTCATTTATTTCATCTAGAAACTTTAACTCCCTAGCATGTCCTGCTGTGATACTGACCCAGTTGATACCAGGGTAATTGAAATCACCCATTATTTTTTTTTTATATTTTTTTTTTATATTTTTTATTTGACCAATGGCATAATACATATAGCTCATTTGTGCTTGTCATAACATATGTCATACAACTACATCATAATTTCAGCTAATACACATCCTTTGTACTAGATAACTCTACTACTGCCACCCATAGTTTCCTCTAACCAATGCATAATTAAGATACACCAACAGAGAGCATCTCTCTTGCCCTTCCTTAAACACTTTTGATTCCTTGTCACCATGGCCCAGTTTTCATATTCACCCCCCCCCCCCCTTTATACCACTTCCCTGCCCCTTCGCCCTTCTTCCCCTCCTTACCTCCCTCCTTCCTTGCTTCCATCCCCCACCCTACTCCAAAAGTCGGTGAGTTTAAAGGTATTCAAGGCATTCTTCCCATGCTTTCCAATATTCCCTTCGCTCACGAGATCCACTCTCTGTTTTATCTCTCAGTATCCATTCAGCCATACTTCTCATCCTCATCTGCCACTCCACTATGGTCAGGGCCTTGTCCTCTATCCAGTGTGCCACTATAGTTTTCCTGGTGAGCAGAAGCACCACTTATGCTATCCGCTTTCTCGCCATTCCCAGCACCTTTCCATTCATAATGTTCCCATCTCCAAGGGTTTTATAGTCCCATTCCACCCTGGTGCCTAGTATCACCTGTAGTTTCAGTAGCACTCCCTCCCAATACTGTTGCAGCCTCAGGCATTCCAACAAGAAGTGTGTCTAAGTACCCCTCATGCTCTTACACCTCTGACAATTAGGGTTATCCCAGATGCACATTTTAGCCCCCCTGTCCTTTGTTAAGTAAGCTCTGTGTAATATTTTGTACTGCATTTCCTGCGGGCTCACATTCGGCGTGTGCACTTACAGCTCCGCATACAATCTCCCTATGAGTTGTTCATCAACTTCCTCCCCCAGGTCCATTGTCCATGCTTGTCCAAGCGTCTGGTGCCTCTCCCTTTTCCATGTCTCCCTAACTACTTTATACCAATAGGCTACTCTATTGTGTTGACCTATGGTCGCCATGAACGTTCTGTCTAGTTTTGTAAACCCTCGCCTGTCCTCTGCCATTCTGAACTTATTGGTAATGTAGTGACAGCATTGCAGATATGCCATTAGGTGTTTATTTAGAGCCCCTATTAGGTATTTATTTATGGCCCCCCATTCCCCCTTAAATTGGTCAAAGGTTGGCACACTCCCCTGTCCTTTGTTCAAAATTTGACCCACATACCGACAACCCTTCTCCACCCACCTTTTAAAAGCCATGTTATCATTTCCTGGGGGGAACTCGAGATTCCCAAACAAATAATCAAATGGTGCTTTCCCCCTGGCCCCTCCCCCCATTCTCACTCTCCACCACTTCCAAAGGATGTAAAAAGACAGGAAACTGTTCAGAGGAAGGCAACCAAAATGGAGCCTGCGTCAGAAGCCTTAAGAGAAGAGACTTGAAGACCTAAATATATACACTCTGGAGGAGAGGAGGGATAGGGGAGATATGATTCAAACCTTTAAATACTTAAAGAGAAATAATAAAAGAACAAACCTTTTCCAAAGACAGGGGAGCTGTAAAACTAGAGGGCATAACATGAAGCTGCAAGGGGGTAATTTGAAAGGCAATGTCAGGAAATACTTTTTCACTGAAAGGGTGGTGGATGCTTGGAATGCCCTCCCGAAGGAAGTGGTGGGGGGCAAATACAGTCCCAGTCAGACCCGTAGATAGCAAAGGAAGGAATTCTCTTTATTGATCACAAAAAAGCCTATGGTCCGACACAGGCCGTGTTTCGTTGCCTTCTTCAGGGGCAGGCTTTATAAATTGTTTCAGCCTCTATGGTGTTCTATTCACCATCGGGGACAGAAAGAACTATTGTTCACTGTGGGCACATTGATTTTCTATCCGACCACTATTTTTCAAAGATCAGCATCAAACAGTATAAACTGCATGTAAATCAACTGTCGTCTTGCAGACCTCTGCTGAATCCTTCATTTGCTATCCACGGGTCTGACTGGGTTTGTATCTAGCACATGGTATTGTGCTTGTTTGGGGGGCAAATACAGTGACAGAATTCAAAATGGCATGGGACAGACACAGTGGATCCCTTTACAGCAACAAGATAAAATCAAAATAAACTTAACCATCTAAATTCTCAACAAACAGGGGTGTCCTACACGGAACGGTGGGTTCACCTCTAAACAAAGACATGGAGAGGGGTGGCCTGCATGGAGCGGCAGGTGCACCTACTCTTGCCATCTTACTGGGCAGACTAGATGGACCATACTGGTCTTTATCTTCCATCATTTACTATGTTACTATTTTACTTCCAGGCCCTTCGCAGAGGTTCAATAAAGCACCTAGCCCATTTAGTCTTGGCCCGCTGTCTGTGCTTAAGCTGGAGCAGGCAGAAAACTTTGTAGGGTGCGCATCCCTGATCGAAAAACTCTTGAGGGGCATACTGATCCTCCCCTGTGTACAATTCATGCACCCATCTAAGTAGCTCAGCTATATTGTAGAGATCTAAGTCTGGGAGATTTAAGCCTTCTCTGCCCAGTGCCAATTTTGTGTAGCTAATCCATGCAGTCTTCCCCCTCCACAAGCTGGCATTCACCACCCTCTTATAGGTACGCTCTTCCACTCCTTTGACCCACAGGCATAGCAGGGGGTAGAGTAAGCATGGCAACCATACCATTTTGATTATCGCTACTCTCCCAAACAATGTAAGCGGCAGATCTCTCCACTTGTCACATCATTCTTTCATTTGTTTTAATTTTTCCCGTATATTCTTCCTATAAACAACCTTTTGGTCAGCACTAAGGTGTACCCCTAAGTACTCATAGTTTCCCCCACCCACTTTAGTGGGAAATCTCTTTTACCCTTAGTGGGGCAATTTTGATTCACCTCCATTGCTTCTGACGTGGAGAGGGCTTTTGCTAATGTATTGTGGTAATATTTATTTTGGGTGGTGGAACAATATGAAATTAAGGGGGCATTCTTAGAATGGATCAGGGTACTGTATCATAAACCCCAAGCCTGTATCTTGGTTAATGGGGCACTAACAGAGAGCCTCCCTCTGTGCCATGGCACAAGGCAGGGTGGCCCCTTGTCCCCCATGCTCTTTTTGTTGTCACTCGGACCATTAGCTATCAAGATTCAAACAATGCAAAAGTGGCCGGGCATAAGGGTGGGCTCAGAGACTCTTAAAATTAATCTCTTTGCAGATGACATGTTGCTATTCACATGTTGCTATTAAGGGAGGCTCTCTGTTAGTGCCCCATTGACCAAGATATGGACTTGGAGTTTATGATTCAGTACCCTGATCCATTCTAAGAATGTCCCCTTAATTTCATATTGTTCCACCACCCAAAATAAGTATTACCACAATACATTATCAAAAGCCTTCTCCACGTCAAAGCTCGCTATGATATTGTCATCTGTTTTAACCTTCCCTTCCTGTAGCATGGCCATCGCCTTCAGTAAGTTGGTGGATGCAAAGTCCACCTGGTCTGGGTGAATAAGGTTCGGAATCCCTCATGCCAATCTCTGTGTTAGGATTGTGGCCACCAACTTAACATCCTGATTCAACAGGGAGATAGGTCTATATGACCTTACCAGTTCCTTGTCTCTCCCCGGTTTAGTCAAGACTACTATTGTAGCTTCGTTTTGCCATCTCCCTAGGTCTCCCCTATGCACCACTTTATTTTGAAAGCCAGTCCAGCATTATAATTTACTCTGTTATCAAAGTTATCACTCGGGCCCTCTTAGGAGAGGTTTACCTTTGGACCAATTTTTGCACCTACAAAGGATTTGCTCTACTTTAGAGGACTTTAAGATACATTTATTTGTTTAACTGGGTTTAATATACCGCTTTTCACCAGGTCAAAGCAGTGTACATGAGACAAGGCGCAAGCAAATTGTTCCAAAGATTGTTGGAGCGAGGCTACCCTATGGCAATTATCAACAAAGCATTTAAGTGAGAAAGATACACTCATCGGGACTAATTATTTCAAATCAATGTTTCTACTGATTAACAGCATAGTTGTGATGTTAAAATAGTTGGTGTAATCCCCCACATTGCAAATGCTTTTCAGGCTATTAGTTACTTTGCAAACACTGGTGCATTTTGTCTCTCCATACATGCTTTCAAAGCAAATTAACCATAGTTTATAGGAGGGAGCGTAACATTAGAGACTTGGTGCTACATACGGCTGCACTAAAAGATTGTGCGAGTATCGGTCAATTAATCCCTGGATAGTTTCAATGTTCTCAATGTAAATTTTGTGCCACTGCCATTATAGGTGAGAACTGGAGGGACAACTCCATGGGTAAACAATATTACACTAGGTGGCACACTACTTGTTTATCATCTTTTGTATATTTATTGATCTGCCCATGTGATCTTAATATATTGGTAGAATCATTAGACCTTTGAAATCTCGTTTGAGTGAGCAGGTGTCTAGGATCAATACTAAAACTCTGTGTGTACCTATTGTCCCTCATTGCCTGCAAATGAAACACACTTTCCTCAATTTCAAGTGGCGGATAACTGATTTTGTTCTTCCTGATCCATGTGGGGGTGATTGTGAGTCTAAGCTACAATACGTGGAACAATCATGGATTTTTAGACTACTGATGTTGGCTCCTATGGGTCTTAACCCTGAGCTTGACTGGTGGAGTTGCCTTTAAGATCGTCTGATGACATCATCTAATCAATATGTGGCAGCTGGATTGCTGACATCACCTGCTGTTTGGCCGGTACCTTTTTTCAGAGCTCAAATCCCTAAGCTTGTACAGCAGTTTGTAAGTTGCAAGTCAAGTGAGCAGCATGCCCTCAATCAAAAGCATCTGAAGAAGAGCTCGTAAATCTTTGGAGGAGCTCGAAACACAGTGCTGTGTCCGTGTCTTGGATTGCAGGACTTTCTTTTGCAAAGCTCACATCCGATTGGCGGTGATGAGCTAAATTACAAGCTAAGCCATAAGCTTTTAAGCTTTTAAGTCTTAATTTATTATATTGATACAACAATTTTTGTAGCACTTGTAAGGTGTTGGAGCACATATTTGGTGATGGTTTTCACCCTTTAAAAATATTAAAAGGAAAGATTTGTTTTTCGGAAGGGTGATCCCTTGCATAAAAATACATTATGACATTAAAAGATTTGGTTTTTGACAGCTCTTATTGTAGGTCTGACCTTTTGTTAGTGGATATTTTGGTGATTTTGACCTGTGAGTTATTGTCTATTATAATTATGGTTAGCTTCTACGGCAAAGGTTAGGCCACTCTTTCAGGTGCCTAACATTTGCCACTTAGTAATAACCAGACAGCAGCTCCATATTGCCACTGCCCATTTATCACTGGTTGCTGCCTCCCTTTGCCCATGGAATGCCCTGATTCTAGCTGACTAGCATCGGGGAGTGCAGAGAGGGCATCCAGGGATATTCAGCAGCACTAAGCGCGTCAGTGCCACAGAATTTCCAGTGATCGCTCTTAATGTGGTTAGCATGTCTAATCATGTTAATTAATTGTATTGAATATCACGCCCCAGAAGACTACATTTGGCTGAAAGTCCACCTAAATTTAGAAGCTTAAAATGTAGGTACCTGATTTCTGTCCTGAGCATTAATGTTTAAACTGAACCCTTAGAGCAAGTACATTTATTCAAGAAACTGTGCCATTCAAGACCGATGCTATCACAGTAGGGCTGGTTCTTGCAAACCTCCTCTCCTCTTACTTTTTTCAGCCATAATATTCATCTCTTTGTAGAAGAGTTTTGTTGTATTAGTTCCTCATTCTCATGCTTTTAAACAGAGGGTGGGCTAATGGTCCTAGAAGTGAAAACAAGTTTAAATTCCTTTCCCCCATTGACACTCTCTTTGACCTTCAGAGAGTTGCTTTATATTCTATTGCTTTAGGTGTTCACTTAGGAGCCTATTTACTAAAGGCTTTCACCCATTTTGTGCCCATGGGAAAATGCTTAGTAAATAGGGCCCTTATCTTGTAAGCTTATATTTTGGGCAGTGATATATTGTACCGGGATACTGATAATGCAGTAAGCTGCTTCAGCATTATTTGGAAAGGCAGGCTGGACATTAGTATTTTTTAATTGTCAGTGCTTACTATTTGCTTGAACAGATATTTTATAACATAAAGGACAACGCTGAATATCCGGTTTGCCCGGATAGTATTGTAGCTATCCAGTCAGTGGTGATAATTCAGCCACTGGCTGGATAGCTAAACTGACTGAAATTAGGCCATCTTTTTAATTTTTTTTTGGCCTAACATTAGCCTGTTTGTTAGCCAGCCAATAGCTGAATATTGCCACTGTCCGGTTAACTCTGGTGCTCTCCCTGCTCCGCCCCCTGGAACATCCAGAAGTTAAATACTCTTGCCATCTTACTGTACAGACTAGATGGACCATACTGGTCTTTATCTGCCATCATTTACTATGTTCCTATGTTACATATTTTTTTACCTACTGCTACTGAGTCAGCTAGTTTCTTCTTAGCAAACACAGTGCATCCACACTTTTCTGTGGTTTGGCAAAACATTGTTACAGCATAATTTGTACTCATAACCCATGAATTGCTCTGACTAGTTCATTTAGCTCCATTTTGATACATTTGACTCAGAGTTTAAAACAAAATCTGTGGTATAACAGAGCACTATTTTATGGTTGAGCTGTACTGCGATGCACCGCAGTAATAAAGCCGATCCAGCATTTTAGTATTTAATGCAACAAAGAGTGGAGTGGAGGAGTGGCCTAGTGGTTGGGGCAAGGTACTTCAGGCCAGAAGGTTAGGGGTTCAAATCCCACTAGAGGACAGCAACCTTGGGCTGGAAGGACTGGGGTTTCTAGTCCCACAGGTGCTCCTTGTGGTCTTGGGCAAGCCACTTAACCCTCCATAGCCCATGTTCCCTGTAAAATAGTTATCTCCAAGTTATAATGCCCTGTTCAATGTAATTTCAGTTTGTTCAATGTAAACCACACTGATGCAGAATAGCATGGTATATAAGAGAATATAAATAAAGACACCATTTCACTTGAACCCAGCCTTCTTTACTACAGTGACTGAAATTCTTGCAAGCCCAGTAGTGTAATTTTTGCACAATGAAAAAAGTCAGTGTACTGCAAACGCCAAAAGGCCAGATACAACTACTGGGCACGAGTGCCATAGACATGCCTGGACTTGGGGCTCTGCTTTTGGTACCTGCACTGCAGGAACTTCCTTTTTCTCTGCCCTACAGAATTTCTTCTTGATCATTAATGTGTGTGCAACTTTCAGTTCTAAAGGAATGTAGACAGCTACAATACTTTATGCTAAATTAGCCAGTGCAACTCATTATCAGGACCATTAACGCTTCTCCCTAATGTAGGCATTGTTCCAATAACCTCAGCACGGTCAAAATGGTACAACATGTATCTCAAAAAATATGTGAGAATGGGGGCTGGCGCAAATAAAAACTAAAGATTCAAACTCGTTTATCTCATTATAATTTGAAAGCCGATAGGTAATGATTTTTCCTAAATGCTATGCAATGGATGAATTAATCAAGACTCAATTGAAGGTCAATTCAGAGTAAAGTCTGAAATGCTGCTATATGTTAATTGGTTTTAAACTAGAAAAAATGTCTTTTAGGGTATCACTTAGAAGGATTAGAATAATGAGGAAAACAATCTGTTAAGAATTATCAAGTAAGGCCTAAGTTACACAAAGGTTTTGCAATTAACCCACAATAATTGCCAAAATTAACAAGCAATAGGTGCAAAACCTTTGTGTTATCTTCTGGGGCATTCCCAGCATTTTTCATGCAATTAACACAGAGAAAAAGTAACCGATATGCATATGGAGGACAATTCCATAATCTCCTGTTCAATTAACATGCATTATCATATCCATATGTAGGGTCTATTTATAAAGCGAATTGCACGCATGCTTTACTTTAAAAAATAAGAACATAAGATATGCCATAGTGGGTCAGACCAATGTTCTATTGAGCTCAGTATCTTGTTTCCAACAGTGGCCCTATCCATGTTACAAGTACTTGTCAGGTTTCCAAATGGTAGACAGATTCCATGTTGCTTATCCCAGGAACTTGTGCAAACCTCTTTTAAACCCAGCTACACTAACAGCTTTTACTACATTTTCCAGCAAAGAATTCCAGAGTTTGATTACATGTTGACTGAAAAAATATTTTCTACTACTAGTCTTAAATGTGCTACATTATAGCTTCATTGTCTGTCCCCTAGTCTGTCTTCATTATGAAGGAATAGGCAACCGATCTATGTTTATCCGTTCCACTTCACTCAGTATTTTATAGATCTCTATCATATCTCCCCTCAACCATCTCTTTTCCAAGTTAAAGAGCCCTAACCTTTTAAGCTTTTCCTCATAGGGGGATCTTTCCATTCCCTTTATCATTTTGGTTGCTCTTCTCTGTACCTTTTCTAATTCTGCTATATCGTTTTTTAGATATGGCGACCAGAATTGCATACAATATTCAGAGTGCAATCATACCATGGAGTGATACAGAGGCATTATAATATCCTTTGTTTTATTCTCTATTCCCTTCCTTATGATTTCCAGCATTCTCTTAGCTTCCTTGGCCACGGCTGCATACTGGGCAGAGAGTTTAAATGTATTATTCACAATGATGCCCAGATCTTTTTCCTGAACGGTGATTCCTAATGTGGAACCTTGCATCGTCTAAGTATAATTTTTATTGTTTTTTTCTAAATTCATAACTTTGAACTTGTCCACATTAAATTTCATCTGCCATTTGGATGCCCAGTCTCCCAATTTCTCAAAGTCTGCTTGCAATTTTTCACAATCCTCTTAAGATTTAACATCTTTGAATATAGTAACATAGTAACATAGTAAGTGACGGCAGATAAAGACCAGCATGGTCCATCTAGTCTGCCCAGCAAGATGGCAAGAGTAGGTGCACCTGTCGCTCTGTGCAGGCCACCCCTCCCCATGTTTTTGTTTCTGTTTAGGGGTGAACCCACCACTCCATGTAGGACACCCTTATTTGTTCAGACGCTAGATAGTTCAGAAGTTAGATGGTACCGTTTATTTTGCTTTTATCCTGTTGCTGTAAAGGGATCCACTGTGTTTGTCCCATTGCCTGAATAACTGTGTCATCTGCAGATTTGATCATCTCACTTGCTGTTACCATTTTCAGGTCATTTATGAATATGTTAAAAAGCAGTGGGTCCAGCACAGATCTCTGGAGTACTGCTCTATTCACTTTTCTCCACTGAAAAAATTGGCCATTTTCTAACCAGTCCCTAATCCACAATAGTACACTGCCTCCTGTCCCATGATTTTTTAAATTTCCTCAAGACTCTCTCATGAGATGTACTGATGTGCCTTAATCTAGGCACCTCAGTTACACCTGCTGCAAGTGCCTGCACGTAGATGTGGAGAACATGTGTGTAAGTTATAATATTCTATAACTTACCTGTGTAAATTTAGGCCCCCATCTAAGATCTGCCCCTTTGCACACCCTAACCAAAGTATACATGATGGGACTTATGTCTGCTCTTACAGAATATTGACAGCTTAAAGAGTGTGCGTAAGTGCCCCTTCATAAAATGAAGTCGTTTAAAATAGAGACTTATGCATGTAAATAGTGCATAACGTTCCATACACTTCTTATAGAATTACCTCCTTAGTGCATAGAAAATGCAGTTAGCCCAACACACATTGAGGCAAGATGGTGGCATGTGGCTGCATAGGGAGCTGTGCGGTGAGTTCTCTGGCACTTACCAGCATGTCTCACAAGAAGAAGGGGAAAGTATCGGTGTTGGTATCCGTTTCCACGCTGAAGGCTTTGGTGCAGTCGACCTTACCATTTGCGGCCCCTAGCCTGATGCTACAGACATCTACTGCTCAGTCTGGTGTGCTTTCTTAGGACATTAGCTTAAGCGGGGCGTGGACACCTCTGGCTGACTGTGCAGGCAGATGTCAAGTTCAAGTGGATCAGGTACTGGCTAAGACTGCATGCTGTGAGACTACTTTGGCAGACCATGCTGCTAGGCTGGGATCTTTGGAAGCTGCCTTGGAAAACCTCCATTCTGTGCGTAATGCTTAGTTGATGGACAAGAAAGTACTGCACAGGAAGGTCTTGTTTTTGGAAAATCGAGTCCAGAGGAACAATTTAAGATTCTTAAACTTTCCTAAATGTCCAGTTATACCACCCCTGGATATGCTTAGGAAGTACTTGGGAGAAGTTTTGAAGATCACTAGGGATGCTGTTCTACCAATTATATGGGCCCAATATTTGTCCCTGAGTGCTCTGATCCTGGGAGTGAGGAGTAGCCTAATGGTTAGAACACTGGCTTGGTAACCAAGCAACCGGGGTTCAATTCCCACTAGTACTCCTTGTTGCCTTGGGCAAGTCACTTAACCCTCCATTGACTCAGAAGAAAGGCCTGGCAATCTACTTCCAGTGATACTGCTAAGAAAACCCAGGAGCTTCTGGGTCACCAAGAGTCAGGACTGACTTGAAGGCACACATTACATTACTCTGATCCAGGGATCTGAGGGAAGAATTGGTTTAACTCATTCCTCCTGTGTGGGCAACCCATTTATGCATAGTATCCCCAAAATGGGTACTCTCAAATGTTATGCCTCAGGTCATATTAAACCACACATAAAACAATTCAATCACACAATATTTTATTAGGAACAAATGTAGAATGAATGCATTACAAAACGTACTGTGATAAAAGAACTTGAAGTAAGAGTTTAGTAAAATTTGCTAAATTTATCGTATGCTTGAAAAGTAGCCTTTTTTTCGACAAGAACGCAAGCAGTCATTCTCTCAAGTAAGCTTGATTTTTGTTTATTTTATTTATTTTTATTTATTTAACAGTATTTCTAAACCGCCTTATCTTAATAATCAAGGTGGTATCACAGCAAACAATCGAGTAAAGTGAGTGTGTTATACATGCAGTGAGGGTGAAGTTGAGTGTGTGTTGTATTGTGTGCTAGATTGGTATGAGCTATGTACAGAGTGGGCTATATATAGTGGTGCAAAAAGCATATTCCATACATACTTTGTTTAGGCGGTATCATGTGCTGTTATACATTCTTTGAGGTTATGTGATGTGTCCATAGTGTTCTATGAACAGCATGGTTTTCAGCTGTTTTCTAAAGTCCTTGAGGTCTGTAGTAGCCCTCAGATCGTCTGGTAGTTTGTTCCATATTGTTGGAGCAGCCATGGAGAGCGCTCTGTCTGTTGTGTCCTTGCGTGTGTGTTTGTATACACTTGGAGTGCTGACTCGGTTGTGTGTTTGTTTTCTTCTGGGACATGTGCTGGTGTCTGGTTGTATGAGGGTGTGCAGGCTGTTGGCTGATGTGTGCTGTTTTATCTTAAATAGGTTTATGATTGTTTTGTATCTGATGCGTGCACCGATTGGAAGCCAGTGTAAGTTCTTTAAGGTGCTGACATGTGCATGTGTTTAATATATTGTTTTTAATCAAATATATTTGTATGTATAATTTACAGTGATTTGATTCCAAGTACGATGCATATTTCTGCCGTCCCTGTTATGGGGATGCTATGCATGGGTAGGGCATTTGCGATGAGCGATAATATGAGCAATTAAGTGTAACAGAGCATGTGCAGTATGCAATTATTCCACAAACCGTGCTATTTGGTGTTTTTGTGTTGTCTGTTTATGATTTTTCACATTTTTCAACTTTAGAATGTCAAGGTATTACAAATTACATGAAGTTATTTCAATGCTGGAGGATGATGATGAATGGATAGCAGCCGACATATACATTACTTTGCATGACTGCCTGAGCCATATGCCCATACCACTCAATGCACATGTCAGCACCTGGGGAGGGAGGGGCTGCGGTATGTGCAGCAGCTGCCATGGGCCTGTGCATGTCCACACCATGTATGGCTGGCCCATGCCTCTGTGCATCATGCACATTGCCTGCCTGGGACATTAATCACAGCAGTGTTCCATCGTGGGCTGCTGGTATGGGGACTGCCTCTTGGTCCGGGGGTTTGAGGACCACTCCGCCAATATTTTTTCTGAGATATGCCAAGGGTGCAGTGTCACCTGCCCATTGCACAATGCCAGTGCCGCACACATGGTGGCTGTCATGGGGGGCGGGACATGTGCATGGTGTGTTGCATCATACACATGGTACCCCCAGAACATCACCGTCTAGCTGCACAGGGCATGCATGTCAGCCATCAGGCACTGCAGATGCGGTCCCAGGCCTGATTCTGTCACCATGAGGTGGTAAGGCTGCCACACAGGTGACCCCATGCATAGGACAGGTATCTGTGGCAGCATGTGGCCCTTCCTCCAGCCTACCCACCTTGCCATGGGTCTCTCCACATCCCTTCTTGGGCATACCCACACATCTGGGCCACCCACTTGACTTGAGTCTGCCACATCCATGGCCTACTCTGGGCCATTCCCTTCTCCATATCCTGCCCCCTGTACATGTCACGCACCACTGTCATATGTGATGTGGCTGGCTACACAATTTTGATACATAAAGATAATTTCCACATAATAATAATTACATTTCATTTATAATAAGTTTTGGAAATTTATTTGCAGTTGTTTGACATTATTTGCAGTTGTTTTATATAACAGCCACTTCACCCACCCTTTCATGCATAGCGATCCCGAAATGGGGACACTGAAATATTGTGCAAAATAGCAGTCAAAATATTTGTTTTGACCAAAATTATCACTTGAGGTGTTATTAGTTTGGTATTGACTAACATCGTATGGAGTTTCATGTGAAAACAAAAATTCATGCATTAATGGAACTGCCTTTCTGGAGTCATCATTAGAGGTGGTTACAGAAAGAATAACGGTGGTATGCTTTGCCTTTGAATCAGACAGAAATACTGTCTTACGTTTGTTTTTTCATAATATGTCTGCTGAATTCTTTGGTTCAAACATAAATGTTTTTCCAGATGCTTCTAGAGATTCATAGAAAAAGTGCTGGGAGTTTCTGTCCCTAAGGTCTAGGGCAGTAACAATCGGCACTTCTATGAAATTTAAATTTCCTTGTAAATGTTTGATTGCTTATCAGTCTAAATAGTTTGTGTTCTTTGAGCGGGGGCAATTGCTTCAATTTCTTGTGTTTAGAGAGGGACCTGCAGTCCTGAGAATTTAGCTAGTTAAAAGCCAGCTGTATCTGGTTTTGTGTTATTTCTTAGGTCAATACCTTGTAATTTTATTATTACCTGTTCTTGCCTCACTGGGGGATTTTTGTGGTCTATGATATATGTTAATTTCCAATAATGGTTATTTATTTATTTTAATTCTCTTATATACTGTGCTATTCTGCATCAGTGTGGTTTACATTGAACAGGGCATTATAACTTGGAGATAACTATTTTACAGGGAACATGGGCTATGGAGGGTTAAGTGGCTTGCCCAAGACCACAAGGAGTACGTGTGGGACTAGAAACCCCAGTCCTTCTGGCCCAAGGTTGCTGTCCTCTAGTAGGATTTGAACCCCCGACCTTCCAGCCTAAAGTACCTTGCCCCAACCACTAGGCTACTCCTCCACTCACTTTTGTATTGTTTTTTGTATTTGCTTTTGTATTTTTTTTTTCTTTTCTTTGATCATTCATTGATGGATGTATAATTGAAATTGTATAAATAAAAAAATAAAAAAAATAAAAAAATGCAGTTAACTTCACCTCTTGATGTGATACCAGTGCTCTGTGTTATGTGTTGCACTCACAATTAACATGTGATGATAACTTCTGCATTAACCTTAAGGAAGATAGCCAGCTATTCTTTCCATACCTAGTTAGCTTCCACATTAGTTGTTTAATATGGAAATCACCACATTAAACAGATAGCATGTTATCTGCATGACAGCCAGTTTGCGCGGCACTCTGGCCACTGCCGATCAGCAATAGCCATCTGTCCTGGAGGCAACCAAGCCTCCAATGCCATGATTGCCCCCCCTCCCTTCCGACAATATTGTTGTTGTCACAGATATACAGATTCATAGCACTGACAAAGAAAGTGTGCTCCCCTCCAATCCCTGTTGGGAATTGTCCAAGGGGATTGGTGCGCCCGCTGACCGAACGTCTCCTTTTTCCTCCTAAACCCACCTCCCCCCCTTCCTTCTTTCTCCTCTGTGGATAATGCTCTGCTACTCCCTATTTCCGTGGCTTGCAACCCTGGGGTCATCTTTGACACTTCCCTCTCCTTCTTCAAACACATCCAACTGATAACTAAAACTTATCATTTCTTTCTCTATAATCAGCAAAATTCACCCCTTCCTTTCTGAACACACTATTAAGACATTTATCTACTCTTTAGTTGCCTCCCATCTAGACTATTGCAACCTCCTCTTTGCTCATCTCGCTCTGTATCATCTCTCTCCCCTTCGATCTGTTCAAAACTCAGCTGTGTGGCTAATCTTCCGCCAGCCTCAATATGCTCATATAACCCCTCTTCTCAAGTCGCTTCATTGGTTCCCTTTCCACTTCCATATCCAGTTTAAACTTCTCCTACTGACCTGTAAGTGTGTTCATTCTGCTGCTCCTCACTACCTTTCCTCTCTTATCCCTCCTTACACCCCTCCTCGGGAACTTCTGACAGATTCTTTCTATCTGTGCCCTTCTCTTCTACTGCCAACTCCAGACTTTGATCCTTTCACCTTGCTGCTCCTCATGTCTGGAATAAATTACCCAAGTCTGTACATCGGGCTTCATCTCTGGACCGTTTCAGATCCAAGCTGAAAACTCACCTCTTTGAGGCTGCTTTTGGATTCTGATCTGCCTAGTCTCCTATGTGTCTCCTTACCATTCCCCTAGACCAGGGGTGGGGAACCCTGGTCCTGGAGAGCCGCAGACCAGTCAGGTTTTCGGGATATCCCTAATGAATATGCATGAGATATATATGCATTAGAGATATCCTGCCAACCTGACTGGTTTGTGGCCCTCCAGGGCTGGATTTGGAGACCCCTGCCTTACACCTCTGTCATTTAAGATTGTAAGTGGGCAAGGTGCAGATGTCCTAGACATCGAAAGGGTATATAGAATGTGTCACATTCCTCCTCGATTCTCACCACCACCAAAAAGTTGTCTAATAGACAATATTTTGGTGGTGGTGAGAAGTGAGGAGGAATGTGACACATTCTATCTAACCTTTTTGATGTCTTGGACATCTGCACCTTGCCCACTCACAATCTTAAATGACAAAGGTGTAAGGCAGGGGTCTCCAAATCCAGCCCTGGAGGGCCACAAACCAGTCAGGTTGGCAGGATATCTCTAATGCATATATATCTCATGCATATTCATTAGGGATATCCCGAAAACCTGACTGGTCTGCGGCTCTCCAGGACCAGGGTTCCCCACCCCTGGTCTAGAGTATCCTTGTTCTCAGCCGTTGTGTTGTCTGTCTTGAATAGATTGTAGGTTTGAGGAACAGGGACTGTCTTTGACATGTGTCTGTACAGTGCTGCATATGCCTTGTAATGCTATACAAATGATCAGTAGTAGTAGTAGTAGTATGGAACACACGCCGAGACTCACTATGAACAATCACGGATCTACCAACATTCCGAAAACACCTGAAAACCCACCTGCTGATAGAACACTTTGATCAACCTACCTAACCTCAGCAACAAAGCGAATACCTAAAGTTGTTTATCCTATGCTGAACAAAAGACGGTTCACCAGCATGTAAATAATGAGCAATATTAAGTGTGGTGAACAGCGCCCTCCTGAGCCTATGAAGACGGATGAAAATCCTGAGGTTCAGCAGGATTTATGCCTATTTGAGAAACCAAGGAAGAAAGAGAGACTCTATTCCACAGAGCTGAGCATGGAGACCAGCCCAGGGGAGGAGTCCTGCAGTCCTGATTGGGCACACCCTGCCCTTGGAAGGGGCGTGTCCAGGAGAGAACGTGGTTTTAAACCAGAGCATGGCTCTGCTAGTCAGAAGAAGAAGAGAAAGAAGGAGAAGAGGAAGAATGATTGGAAGTCCAGAAGACAGTATGCTGATACTTGGGAACCTGGCATTGGAAGGAGACCTGCAAAGTTCTATTCAGAGGCAGTGAGTAGAAGTCCCAAGGAGAGAGGACCTAGCCCTGAAATAGACAACCGTTGGAAGGTACAGCCCTGGGAAAGGAAGCCTTCATGGCAGGCACAAGAAAGAAAACAATCATTCTGTGAAGTACCGTTTGAGCCAGAGAGCAACAAACATTCTAACAGCTGGAGAACGTTGGAGCCATCTGAAGTCAGAACGGCTTGGCAACAAGTAAGTGATTTGCCACAAAGTTTCCAGGCTGAATGTAAAGCTAACTCTCCTGTTTGTGAAACATTAGCAAAAGGGACTAGCAGTTACTCTGACACAATTAATCTAAGAGAGGAGAAAATAAACAGCCTTAAGCCAGAGGGAAGTTGTATAGCTGATAGCAATTCCCTACCTCCCAAACAGCAGGCTGAATTGTTCCTACAGAGTTTTAAGCAGTTTTTAGAGTTGCAAGCTAAAAGACAGCCAGTGTTACAAGAAGCCAGTAATTCCATACAGCTTGAAGAATTAACACAAGATAATACAGACTTACCAGATTGTGAGAGCATGGATTGCACGGTCTGCTGTGTAGAGATGCCAAGCTGAAGGAAACTGCTTTTTACCGTTTGTGAATTGAATGCTACGGAGCTGTTGTATTGCCTTGCTGAGAAAGCTCTAATTATGTGCACCTGATTTTCCCCAGCACTGTGAAGGTAACAGTGGCTGAAAGAGGCTGCAGTGAAACTAACTGACCTCTTGGGGCAAAGTGAGTAATTTGCTTAGAAGTGAAAAGAAGCAGTTATACTTTAAGTTGCCTTTATCCTAAGTTTTCCTGTTAGCATTTGAAGCACCTATTTTGTTTGCATTTATTTGCCATGTGATGGAACAATATCCTTTACTATAATAAATATACTGGAAACCCCATAACTACAACTCTTTATTTCAGAGCGAGAGGAGCAGGAACTACAATACCCAGCATTCCCTGGATACAGGTTACTCTCCTTCCTCACGAAGCATCAGACCGCCGCTCCTGTCTTTAGCCCTAAGGCCGGGCAGGAGCGCCGCAAGTGGCGTAGTTGGCAGGATATTCCACGCATGCGCAAGGTGCCGCGCAGAAAACTACAGAAAAGCAACTGCAAGAAAGACCCCGAGTGCAGACCATCCTGAAAGGAAGGAAAGAGTCCCAGCATCGGAGTGTCAGCTGCAACGAGGTTGTGGAAGCGTGAGGCAACACCGGAGCCAGGTAATAAGTGTCCACCTGGGAAAGGATAAGGATACAGGGCTGAGAGTGTTTGCCAGCTAGTTGAAAAAAAAAAAGGAAAAGTTTTTTTTTTTTTAAAGTGTGAGGTACTGCACTTGGTTTTTTTTTGTCTGTTTGTATTCACAGGTACTAAAGATGTCTCTGGATCCAGCAGAGGTATTTAAATGGATGGCCGCTCAACTCGAGAGAGAGCGAGACTTGAGTCTAGAGTTCCAGGAAAAGAGTGCTGCTGCCCTGCAGGCTCAGCAGCGACCCCTACTGGACATGCTGCAAACGTGGGTAGCTGAGCAGAAGACGCCACAGGAGAAACCATCTGTTCCCCCAGGTTTTTCTGCTACAGCTGCGCATAGTCTAAACGCAGGGACTATGTTTAATTTTGGCCAGTTAAAGGACAATGAGGATGTTGATAATTTTATTGAGTGTTTTGAAAGAGTGGCACAGTTAAGTGCATGGCCAAAAGAGTGTTGGGCCATCAGATTTGCAGCTTCCCTTACTGGAGAAGCAATGGCTGCCTATAGGAGCATGCCACCCGACCTTGCCGGAAATTATGAGGAGGTGAAAAGAGCGGTCCGGGAAAGGCTAGGCCTTACACCACTAGCCTACCATAATCTCCTGCGAGCGGTGAGATTAAAACAGGTTGAGACACCGAAAGCCTTAGTATACAGGATAAGCAGGTTGTTAAATAAATGGCTTAATCCAGAGAATAGGACCAAAGAAGCTATATTGGAAAGCTTAATTGTAGAGCAATACATGAATGCTGTACCCAATGAAATAAAAACCTTCCTGATTCTGCAAAGCTGCAAAACCCCACAGGAGGCAGTAGACCTCACAGAACGCTTCTTAGAGGCCAAGGTAATGGCTCATGAAAGCAGTAGTGATTTAAAGGGGGCAGCAATACCTGAGTCAGAAAGGAAGTGGAAATTTCAGAATGAAGCAAGCAAAATGTGTATGCCAACTGTGAAGGCTAGGTTTCCGCCTAGGAAATGTTTTAAATGTGGGTGAGAAGGGCATATACAGAAGAATTGTTTTAAGACTGCCTTAGTAGCAGAAAGTGCACAAAAAACCCGAGAAGGATTTCTCATTGAGGTAGAGGTGCAGGGAATTGCTACTACCGCGTTATTGGATTCTGGCACGGAGCAGACAATGCTCTCCAAGGCGCTGTGGCAGCAAGTCCAAGCATCAGGGGTAGCAATTCAGCCTGTTCGCAATGTGAAGATCCGCTGCGTTCATGGAGGTACATCCCTATACCCTGTATACAACCTTCAAGTGAAAGCACTGGGTGTGGTTAAGAAAATTCCCATTGCGGTAGTACCCAAGCTACCAAACCCTATGGTTTTAGGAAGGGATTGGCCCTATTTTTATAGAGAAATGAGACAAGGCCTAATCCCTAAGGGAGCCCTGGTAGCTACAAGAGCCCAAGCTAAGGACTCAGAGAAGGGAGAAGACCCTACTGATGAGGCATTTAGAAGTCTTCCTTCCCATGAGGATTTAATAGCCGCACCAGAAGAGAAGGCGAAGAAAACAAAAGCGCAGAAGCATAATGGTAGACAAGAACGTTCTCAGCATAGGGCAGAAACTCAGGCTGGCCAGGAATTGCCCTGGGTGCCCGAAGAACTAGTTGGGAAATTTCCAACGTTCCCCAACGAACAACTGGATGACCCTGCCTTAAGTCAGGCATTTAAATGGGCCCAGAGTGATAGGGATACCCTACCTAGGTTTTTTCTGGACACCGGTATTTTGTACAGAGAGAGCAAGGATCCCTATACGGGCGATACGCGCAAACAGGTGGTGGTGCCTGCAACCTTCAAAAACTTGGTTTTGAGGCTGGCCCACGACCATCCGGTCGGAGGACACAAGGGCATCCGAAGTACGTTGGATCAGATCCTGGCAAGGTTCTATTGGCCGGGTGTTTTCAAAGAAACAGCGAGGTTCTGTGAAGCCTGTCCAACATGCCAGCGTGTCTCTGCCATCCACCCAAAAGAAGTGCCAATGATATCAACCCCGGTCATTACAGAACCCATCCATAGAATGGCTATGGACATTGTTGGTCCTTTAATAAAGACACCGAGGGGATTTCAATATATTTTAGTGGTCATAGACCAAGCGACACGATTTCCTTGGGCCATGCCACTACGTACTATATCCGCTAAGGCCGTGGCGGCTGAACTGATCAAACTGTTTTGCGAGGTGGGCTTCCCTCGCGAAGTTCTGACAGACAGAGGAAGCAATTTCCTTTCCAAGTATTTAGCCCAAGTTTGGGAAGCGTTTGATATCCGCCATGTCAAGACCTCAGCCTATCATCCACAAAGCAATGGGCTAGTGGAGAGACAAAATCAGATGATTAAAAGAATGCTGCGCCGCAGTTTAGAGGGAAATATGGCCAACTGGGATACGATGTTACCCTTCGTCCTCTATGCTTGCAGGGAAAGGAAGCAGTCGTCCCTAGGGACAGCGCCATATGAACTTATGTATGGTCGATCACCCCGTGGGGTATTAGATATCCTGAAGGAACAGTGGGTAGAGCCCGACGTACATGAAGTGGGAGTACCGGAATTTCTTAAGGATCTAAAAGGTCGCTTACGCCGCGCCACACAAGTGGCGGAAGTCAATTTAAGACACAATCAGCGACGACAGAAGGCCTATTATGACCAAGGCACACGGCCGCGCCAGTTAGCTGTGGGAGACAAGGTCATCGTGATGGTGGCAGGCCCAGACCCGAAATTTGAGAGCCAATGGAAAGGCCCATGTACCGTGGTCCGGCCAGTGGGTCCAGTGTCTTATCTCTTGAAGAATAAGAAAGGACGCCAACAAGTGTATCATATTAACCTTTTGAAGCCTTGGCATGATAGAACAGCCCTAGCTCAGGTAGCCACAGTAGTGCAAGACAGGAAAGTGGTAGAGAGGGCACAGATCAATGCCAGACCCCGGAGTAGAATCACGTGCTGTGCCTCTGGTCAGATGCCAGCCCGTGATATCTTAAGGGGGGGGGGATCTGTGGTGAACAGCGCCCTCCTGAGCCTATGAAGACGGATGAAAATCCTGAGGTTCAGCAGGATTTATGCCTATTTGAGAAACCAAGGAAGAAAGAGAGACTCTATTCCACAGAGCTGAGCATGGAGACCAGCCCAGGGGAGGAGTCCTGCAGTCCTGATTGGGCACACCCTGCCCTTGGAAGGGGCGTGTCCAGGAGAGAATGTGGTTTTAAACCAGAGCATGGCTCTGCTAGTCAGAAGAAGAAGAGGAAGAAGGAGAAGAGGAAGAATGATTGGAAGTCCAGAAGACAGTATGCTGATACTTGGGAACCTGGCATTGGAAGGAGACCTGCAAAGTTCTATTCAGAGGCAGTGAGTAGAAGTCCCAAGGAGAGAGGACCTAGCCCTGAAATAGACAACCGTTGGAAGGTACAGCCCTGGGAAAGGAAGCCTTCATGGCAGGCACAAGAAAGAAAACAATCATTCTGTGAAGTACCGTTTGAGCCAGAGAGCAACAAACATTCTAACAGCTGGAGAACGTTGGAGCCATCTGAAGTCAGAACGGCTTGGCAACAAGTAAGTGATTTGCCACAAAGTTTCCAGGCTGAACGTAAAGCTAACTCTCCTGTTTGTGAAACATTAGCAAAAGGGACTAGCAGTTACTCTGACACAATTAATCTAAGAGAGGAGAAAATAAACAGCCTTAAGCCAGAGGGAAGTTGTATAGCTGATAGCAATTCCCTACCTCCCAAACAGCAGGCTGAATTGCTCCTACAGAGTTTTAAGCAGTTTTTAGAGTTGCAAGCTAAAAGACAGCCAGTGTTACAAGAAGCCAGTAATTCCATACAGCTTGAAGAATTAACACAAGATAATACAGACTTACCAGATTGTGAGAGCATGGATTGCACGGTCTGCTGTGTAGAGATGCCAAGCTGAAGGAAACTGCTTTTTACCGTATGTGAATTGAATGCTACGGAGCTGTTGTATTGCCTTGCTGAGAAAGCTCTAATTATGTGCACCTGATTTTCCCCAGCACTGTGAAGGTAACAGTGGCTGAAAGAGGCTGCAGTGAAACTAACTGACCTCTTGGGGCAAAGTGAGTAATTTGCTTAGAAGTGAAAAGAAGCAGTTATACTTAAAGTTGCCTTTATCCTAAGTTTTCCTGTTAGCATTTGAAGCACCTATTTTGTTTGCATTTATTTGCCATGTGATGGAACAATATCCTTTACTATAATAAATATACTGGAAACCCCATAACTACAACTCTTTATTTCGGAGCGAGAGGAGCAGGAACTACAATACCCAGCATTCCCTGGATACAGGTTACTCTCCTTCCTCACGAAGCATCAGACCGCTGCTCCTGTCTTTAGCCCTAAGGCCGGGCAGGAGCGCCGCATAAGATGCAATGTCAAGTAGCTTTTATAATTGAATATAAGTTTAATCTGTTACTTGTACATACGTTTAACTTGTACTTGTACATAAGTTTTAATTGATTCAATGTAATCTCTTATCAGTTGTTCAATGTAAACCGCTTTGACCATGGTGAAAGGTGGTATATAAACCATGCTAAATAGATAAAATAGTAGTAGTACTGACAAACTATACCATCCGGGCTAGTCAGTTAGGTTCTCAAAGGTCCCCCTCCTCACAGACCTTTAAAAATACTTTTTTAACTAATTGGGCTCCCAATCCCCTTCCCTCCCCCCTTAAAAACAAATAATCCCAGCTGGCCAATTAGCCTAATGGGGGACACTTGGACCACCCCACTACCTTTCCCTCCTCAGTACCTTAAGCAAACCCTGGTGGTCCAGTGGTCAATGGGGTAGGAGTAGTCCTCCATGCTTCTGCCCCCATTGTCGGGCTGGCTCAAAGCAGCTACGATCACACTAGGGGGCAGTAGCATGAGACCATGGCCAATTTTGTTTCTACTATTGAAAAGGCCAGGAGATAGACCACTGAATATCCATGGTCCGCAGCTGCACATCCTGATGCTAACCGGTTAGCACTGGGGCATTCCGGCAGTGGTACACGATGATAACTCATCAGCAGCTGAATACTGAGCTGCTGCCTGGTTAATGCAACCTGGCAAAAGTCAGGCGCAGTAAAGGATGGCCTAACTTTCATCGCTAACTGGACAGCAGCTGAATATTGCAGCTGCCTGGTTAGCTTAGAAAGGGGCATATCCAGGCCTTCTGGATGACCCTGAGCAGGAGGGGCCTATTAGGAACCAATTCTGTAATCCTCCCCTCAGGCTCCCCTGTCACTTGTAGCACTGACCCTCTTCTTCCCTGCCGCCTGACCCATGGCTGGGCAGCCAGGGCCTGCATTATCCTGCCACCTCAGCCCACCCCCGCATTGCCCAGACTCCGCCTCCTCCTGTCCTCTGCCGGCTCGCCCCATACTGCTTCTTTAGACATGCAGGGAGGGCCTGAGAGGTAATCGGGGCAGGACAGATTGTGAGGCTGCACATCCCGCCAGGACGTGCAGTCCCACAAGTCGCTTCTCTGAATCAGGCCCATAGTTGGTGCAGAAAGTGAACACTCCAAAATTGATGTCATCATCCACTTGGGTACAAATGGCCTGGCTAGAAACAGTGCATCTACAGTTCAAAGGGACTTCCAGATTCTGGGAGAGAAACTCAAACCCATTGTTAACACTATAGCATTCTCAGAAGTTCTATCTGTTCTTGGTAAGGGGGCAGGGTGGGAGGAGGTAAGGAAAGTGGAATTGTAGTGAGCTAAATTAAAGGAGGCAATAAAAAGGGCAAGAGATACATATGTAAGGAAAGTAAACACAAACAAGAGGAAAAGGAAACCTATTTGGTTCTTTTAAAGAAATAGTGCACAAATAAAGACAACACAGCTTTAAACACAGCTTTCACAAAATTCAGAAGTTCACAAACTGAGGAACAAAGAACTGAATACAGGATAAAGCTAAAAGAGACAAAAAAAGAAATAAGGATAGCAAAATCAAAGGTAGAAGAAAAGATGACTTAAGATATGAAGCGTGGAGACGAGACTTTTTCAGGTATATTCGGGAGAAGATGTGCCGATAACGAATTCATGGAAAGTGACATTGAAAAAAGCAAAAATGATAAACAAATACTTCTGTTCTGTTTTTACTAAAGAAAATCTTGGACAAGGACCACCTGTGATTGACAAATATACAAATGGGAATGGAGTAGATACTACACTATTCATAGAAGATGAAGTTGGAACAGCTTGCAAAACTGAAAGTGGACAAGGCTGTGGACCGAATGGTATACATCCCAGGATACTGAAAGAGTTCAGAGAGGTTCTTTCAGGGCCTTTAAAGGATGTTTTTAATAGATCCTTGGAGACAGGAGAAGTTCCAAAGGACTGGAGAAGGGCTGATGTGGTACGTCTTCATGAAAGTGGCAATAAGGAAGAAGTAACAAACTACAGGCTAGTAAGCCTTACCTCGGTGATGTGAAAAGTAAGGGAGGCACTCCTGAAAGAGAGAATAGTGGACTTTCTCGAAACCAATAGGTTGCATTATCTGAGACAACATGGTTTCACTAAAGGATGATCATGCTAAACAAATCTGATTGAGTTCTTTACTGGGTGAACAGAGAACTAGATCAAGAGCATGCGAAGGATGTGATCTACCTAGATTTCAGCAAAAGCCTTTGATACCGTTCCTCACAGGAGGTATATCAATAAACTGAATAGCCTGGGGATGAGTCCCAAGGTGGTGAACTGGATCAGAAATTGGTTGACTGAGAGACGACAGAAGGTGATGGTAAATGGAACTCACTTGGTTGAAAGGAAGGTGATTAGTGGCGTACCCTAGGGATCAGTCCTGGGAATGGTACTGTTCAATGTATTTGTGAGTGATATTGCTGAAAAACTGAATCAAAAAGTCTGTCGTTTTGCAGACGACACAGAAATTTGCGATAGAGTGGACTCCCCTGAGGGACTGGATAACATGAGGAAAGATCTACAAAAGCTGGAAGTATGGTCTAATGCTTGGCAGTTAAGATTTAATGTGAAGAAGTGCAGTGTTATGCACTTGGGATGCAGAAATCCAAGGGAAATGTATGCAATGGGGGGCAAGATGTTGGTGTGCACAGACTAGGAGAAAGACTTTGGAATGATTGTTTCTGAGAATCTCAAGGTGGTGAAACACTGTGACAAGGTGTTGTCCAAAGCCAGAAGGATGCTGGGTTGCATGCAGAAAGGAATTACCAGTAGAAAGGAGGAGGTACTAATGCTACTGTACAAGTCGCTGGTGAGGCCTCACTTGGAATATTGTGTTCAGTTTTGGAAACCTTATCTCGCAAAGGACATAAAAAGAATGGAAATGGTTACGAGGAAGGCGACCAAAATGATGTGGAGCCTGCACCAGAAGATGTTTACATTAGAGGAGATAACGGCAGGGGAGATATGCGTATTAATGAACAAACAAACCTTTTTCAAAGATGGGGGAGCTATAAAACTAGAGGGCATAACATGAAGCTGCAAGAGGGTAAACTGAAAGGCAGCATCAGGAAATACTTTTTCACTGAAAGGGTGGTGGATGTTTGGAATGCCCTCCCGATGGAAGTGGTGGGGGCAAATACAGTGACAGAATTCAAAATGGCATGGGATAGACACAGTGGATCCCTTTATAGAAACAGGATAAAATCAAAATAAATTTAAGTATCTCTTATATCTCAGGGATGACCTGAACAGAGCCGTGGGTACACCCCTAAACAAAGGCATGGGGAGGGGTGACCTGCACGGAGTGGCAGGTGTACCTTCTTTTGCCACCTTGCTGGGCAGACTAAATGGACCATGATTGTCTTTATCGATGAATAGGCGGGATAGGGACAGAGAGTGGGTGTGGTGAGCACATTGTAGTTAGTTTGGGAGTATGTACTGCAGTTAGAATGGGTTCACCTAAGTCACCTCAGGAGATAAAGCTAAGTGTACCTGCAGTAATTCACAAGGGCCCAGACATGCATTAAGGGGCCTGCCTGCACTATTGGGCATATGCTGGCCATGTTCATAACAGTTACCACATTTGCTTTTCAATTAATGCCCATTACCTTTTACATTAAATGCATGTTAAGTGCAAAAACCTACTGCACTTTAGTAAAAGGCCCTTTAATTGGCTGCATCTCTCCTTATGTTTTCTGTTTCCTTAGAACTATGGGCCCGATTTTCATTTGGGCGGTGCTATGTGCCGCGTTGGCGCATAGCCCGCCCACCGTCCGACTAACCCGGATTTTCAATGCTGGGGTCATATATGGCCCCCAGCATTAAAAATCTGGTTCTCGCCGCACAACCCGGAAGTTGCAGTTGCTAGCTGGGTAGCACCGATTTTTGATGCTACCTGGTTAGCTCCGTCATCTTAAAGATAGATGAGGGTTTTCCACACTTATCTTTATGGTGCCACGGGCTAACCGGGTAGCACAGAAAATCACTGCTATCCAGTTAGCCCTTCTCTCCACCCCCACTCTGCCCCGCAACGCCCCCAACATGTCCTGATGCTAACCGCATAGTATCTGGCCCATTAGGGACTTACCCGGGATTTTTGAAAGACACTACTGTACCTGTGTAGGTGCCTTTCGAAAATCCCAGATAAGGCATTTAGAGGGTAACTAGGGCAGTTACCTGTGTAAATGCCTTTGAAAATGCCACCCTATATTACTGAACAACATTTTGACTATAGTGACATCATTTCCTCTTTATCTTTAATTTTCCACTTTGCATTTTCCTCTACTTCAATATTTTGCTAACTGAATTTTATCCCCTGTATACTCCAATTGGGCAACGTCCTAAGGGCCCAATATTCAAAAGGCATTTGTACAGTTTACAGCCCTATAAACCGTGTAAATGCCACTCAGCGGGATATATAATGGCACTAACACGGTTAGTGTGGCTGAATATCCTAAGCTTCTCCTCTACATGCCCCGATGCCAACTGCTTAGCATCGAGGTTTGTCATGCACATTCCGGGACAGTCGTGGGCAGCGACAAAGGCTAACTGGGTAATGGCGATATTGCACCGGTTAGCTTCTGCAGTTAAAATATAGGTGCTGCAAAAGATGGTCAGTCTACCCGCAGAAGCTAATTGGGCAGCAATGCCTTTGAGGCTTCCGGGCATGTGCGGCAACCCTGGATATTCAATGCCAGAGCTACCTGTGACCCTGGCATTGAATATCCGGGGATAGAGGATGGCAGTGATGGCTAGGCGCTCTACTCGTGCCTAGCCGTTCTACGTCATCATCGGACCCTAAATCCTTTATGGACTATAATAGGGATGTGCACAGACAAAAAATGTATGGTTTGTTTTCATATTTTTCTGAGTATTTCCCAAGTTTTGGACGATTTTTTGGTTCGTTTCACACATTTGTTTGGATGGAAGGATGGAAACAACAGGTCATAGGTGACAGGAACTGTGATGTAGTGCCGGAGACTTTAGGCAAGTGCTGTGTTATGGTTTCAAAGCCAAAGCCGCTGCTGCAGGCCCCGGAGAGGGGGGGCAGTGACAGCAATCGGCATCTTGTGATTACAGTGCTCTAGGCAACTGCCTGTTCACCTGATGGTAGCATCATCCCTGTTTGTAACTAGGCCCCATGTTATTCAGTAGGATCCAGTTATAAACAGCGCATGCTAAATGTTAGCCCAGCTCAGAAACATGCCCCTATGTTTCTTTCCATAGTTCTCTGAAACATTTTATTTAATGATTAATTTAAATTGACTTGTTTGTATTATTTGCCCATTGTTGCTCTGAATTTGTTATTTTAAATGTTGATGTAATCCACTCTAAACTATATGGAATTGAAGTGGAAAATAAGAACTTAAATTTGTTTTAAGAAATATTTTTTTAATCTGCATTAAAATTGTTCATATGCACAAATCGCTTGTGCAGACATTAGTTCTTTTTTGCATGCAATATATTGCTTAAACCAAGCTCACATTTAACGAATGCATGTCCCCAGACTACATCTCCTAAGAGCCTCTTCTTTCAAGCCACATTAGTTCTATTAAATTCCTTACGTCACTGACAGCCTTTCTGTTCTGCATCTACAGACAGCTTTTACATGTTCCAAGCCTTGGTTCGGCCAGAGTTTCTTCATTTGAATATTTTCTAATCTAATTCTCATGCGCTCAGACAAAAATAATTTGAATCTAAAATTTGTATAAGGTTTTCTATACATATGAGATTAGATTCAGAATCACAAAAAACATGATTCTTTATGCAAATGGCAGAAATCTAAAAAATAAGATGGAAGAGTTAGAATGCATGGCAGTAAATGAAGAGTTAGACATAAAGAGCATCTCTGAGACCTGGTGGAAAGAAGACAGCCAATGGGATACCATTATACCGAGTACACTTCTACTACTATGGCTACTACTACTTACTATATCTATAATGCTACAAGTCATTCACGGTGCTCTACAGAGTCATGTAAGATACAGTCCCTGCTCCTAAGAGCTTAGGTCCCAATTTTCGAAGGTATCTACACAGGGATCTGCCTAAAAACCAGAGTTCCCGACAATATATTGATGATGGGGTGGATCAAATTGGCGGAGGGATGGTGCTATGCTTCCATTGAAGAGATGTTCTGCCGGACCTGTTGATTTTAAGGCAAAAGTAGATAAAACATACTGATAAGTGCATTGCCCTGATGCAGAACTGCTTTAATTGGAGTACAGTTCAAAATATGATGATATTCGGGAAAGATTATGAAGTCTGGACTATTGTAACATATAGAAAAGTTGATTTCCATGAAATACTGCATATACACCATACAAATACACATATATATATAAAGGTAAAATGGACCTGGTTATACACTAATATGTCAAAGTTGTCAGTAAAAAATACCTTGGTCTGAGAAACAATTTGAAAGAATTTGGAAGATTTTATATCGGGCTCAATGTTTATTAAATACAAAATGTTAAGGATGGCATAGAGTCAAACAGCATAACAGTTCTTCCTGAAAGAAAATGCAATGTGGTATCCTTATGGATAAAAATTTCATGGGTGATGTGGAAGAGCAGACTGGTGGGGTTATACGTCCATCCATCTCTACAGGATAAAAAGACATATCATGAAATGTTAACAGAAATTAGGAAGAAAAAAACATTAAGAATGAGAGATTTCAATTACCCAAATATTGGTTGATAAAATATTTCATTGGGAAAAGCCAAGGAAGTAGTTTCTAGATGTCATAAATTACTGCTTCAAGGAACTGATCAGAGGGGAAAGTACTTCAGATCTAGTCCTTCCCGGTATGCAAGATCTGGTGCAAAGAGTATTGGTGGTGGAGCCATTAGGCAATAGTGATCACGTGGAGGCCCATTCAGAAGATGCACATCTGGGCCATCTGGACGTTCAGAAATGTGGACGGCCCGGAGATGCACCCGATTCTGCTCCCACGGGGGCTAGATGTGCCCATGGGAGCAGAATTGCAGCATAGGGATTGGACGTCCAGGACATGCCCCAGTTCAGGCACCCCAGACGTCCAATCCATTGCCCAGCTAGCCCAGCCTGGCTCCTTCATGGAGTCCTGGTATCATGGCATCATATTGCCATGGCACCATGGATCCATTCAGGATCGGTGATCCCTGATGGTAACAGCGAATATTCATAGTGGATAACCTGAAAACCCGACTGGCTAGGGAGCCCCCAGGACAAGTTTGGGAACCACTGACATAGCTGAAAAGTTACTAGGTGTTTCAAGCAAATAAAAAACCTATTTTATTTCCTCATAGTGAGAAGCTGGACTTGAAACACTTACCTTTCAGATATGATTCACCATCATGTCTCATGGAGGTGGGGGAGGCTGCATCTGGCAAGCATTGTTGTATTGCTGGTGATTTTCCTTCCTATTTATTGATTGGTCCAAAGTTTATTTGGTCTGTAGATCATGGAAAAATAAAACTCTTTGGAGTAGATTTCCACAGTAGAAGCCAATTGATTCCCAAGGCAAAAATCATCAACGATACAGCAATGCTTGCTAGAACCAGCCTCATGGAGTCATGGTAGCTCTTCTGCAAGATGCCTGCTTTCCAGACCAAAGGTTACCAGTTCCTGCTGAAACAGGGAAGAAAAAACTGAATTTTTTATTTTATAGTGCCATCTTTTGGATTGAAACAATATGAAATGAAATAGAAAATGTTGATATTTCCCATTTCATTTCAAATGAATGCGCATCCCAACCAATGAACCTGACATCTGTGTTAGGCAAAATGGTTGAAGCTATACTGAAAAATAAAATTACCGACCATATAGATAGACATCACCTAATGGAAATAATTTGGCATTGGTTCAGCAAAGGCAAGTTTTGTCTAACCAATGTATTCGATTTTTTTTGACGGTGTAAACAAACAAGTGAATAATGGTAAACCAGTTGATGTAAGCGTATTTGGATTTTCAGGTGGTGTTTGATAAAGTCCCTAATGAGAGACTACTTAGGAAATGAAGTCACGGGGCAGGAGGCCATGCTCTTTTGTGGATTGCAAACTGACTGAAAAACAGGAAACAAAGAGTAGGACTAAAAGATCAGTTATTCACATAGAAAAGGGCCATTAGTGGAATTCCCCAAGGGTCTCAACTAGGATCTGTGTTGTTTAAAATTTTAAAAAATGATCTGGAGATAACAGTGATGAGTGAGGTGTCGTATTTGTGGATGACACAAAATTATTCAATGTCATTAAAACAGAAGAGGATTGTAAGGATTTGCAGAAGGATCTTGCAAGACTAGGAGACTGAACATCTAAATGGTAGATGAAATTTAATGTGCACAAGTGCAAAGCACTGCACAGAGGGAAAAACCACAGGTACAAAATGCTGGGTTCTGAGTTAGAAGTCATCGCTCAAAGGTCATTGAATCATTATGGAAAGGATGTTGAAATTTTCTGCCCAGTGTACCACAGCTGCTAAAAAAGCAAATAAAATGTTAGAGATTGTTTGAAAGGGATGGAGAACAAAGTCGAGAATATCATACCTCTCCATAAGTCCCTGGTGCATCCATATCTTGAGTATTATGTGTATTATCTGGTCACCCATCTCAAAAAGGTAAAGTTAAATTGCAATTCCTGCCTGTACTCTGCCTAGTCTCCCTTCTTACTTCTACTACTAGTACTACTAATCATCGGTATAGTGCTACAAGACATAAAAATGTAAGAAATAGTCCCTGCTCATCAGAGCTTACAATTTAATCAAGACAAAACATGTGGAGCCTGATTCCATAACGTGTACGTCTGACCCACAGACACATCTAAATCAAGAACGGGCCCTTTTTGAATTTAATTCCGCATCCATGAGTCTGGGCATGCCCACAGGGCCGGAATCAGAGAGATAGATGTGTACAAACTCTAGTCAGCCAGTCCTGTGCCTCAGATGCAGGTAAATGTTTTGGATACCCCCGCCGTATTTTGAAATATTATATGTTTTGGATCCAGCCTGTCCCCGCAATGTACCCCTCGGATGCCACACCCCCTCAGGAAAAACATGCAGCTCCTAAGCTGCCCATCACAGACAGTAGTGTGCTGATGCACAATAGACATAAATACCAATGAGAAATGACAGATGCTGCAACCTAGACCATGTACCAGTCCCCCTCATGCCCTAAGTGCTAGGTAAACCCAATGCACCCCAATATAGTATACCAGAATACAAATGTGAACATGTACAATGCCTTACAAATGTATTCATCCCTTTAGTTTTTGTGCTGTTTTGTCACATTACTTACAACCTGGAATGAAAATGCAGGTTCATTTGAATGTTAGGTAATGGATCTAACAGTAGAGCCCAAATTGATGAGGTGAAATGACAACAAAATACTTTGTATATATAAAAAACAAGTAAAAACTGAAAAGTTGTGAGTGCATATGTAGTCATCCCTTTTGCTATGAAACCCCTAAATAACATCTGGTCCAACCAATTAACTTCAGTTGATTAGGGTCCACCTGTGTGCAATCAGTGTCACATGATCTGTCACATGATGCCTATACAAATATACCTGTTCTGAAAGACCCCTGACTCTGCAACACCACTAAACAAGCAACATGAAGACCAAGGAGGACTCCAAACAGGTCTGAGACAAAGTTGTGGAGACGTATAGATCAGCGAGCACAGTGAGTCTCCAGCCACTGCACCCTGCAATGTGTTCCAGCCATACACATACTAACTGCAGACAGTCTGCTAGCTAGTCCATGGTGCATGTTCCTGGAGGAGATGTGAACACCCAAAACTGTGATGTGAGCACACCCACCAAGCAGATAGGTCAGTGATTGGGCCCCCAAAAAGAGAACCCATATATATCACTTGAGAGAAATACTATGGGGGAACCTAGCCATGCCATGGTCACTGCTCAGTCAGGGTGAGAGTGACCTCCCAGCAGGACATGCTGTGGCCACCCTGTCCATGCAGGTGGTGGCTGAGCACTACAATGTCCGAGCCATTGCCCTATGCCTTGTGCAGATGCATCCTGCCCAGGCCGCCCTGTCCGGGCTTTACACAAAAGCGGAAGTAAGGATGTGGTTGAAAACTACAGGCCGGTTAGTTTAACTTCGGTGGTGAGTAAATTATTGGAAACGCTTCTGAAAGAGAAAATAGTGAGGTTTCTGGAGTCCAGTGGATTACAGGATCCGAGGCAGCATGGATTCACCAGAAGCAGGTCTTGTCAGACAAATCTGATTGAGTTCTTTGACTGGGTGACCAGGGAGTTGGACCGAGGGAGAGCCCTAGATGTGGTGTATTTAGATTTCAGTAAAGCCTTCGACACTGTTCCTCACAGGCGACTTATAAATAAACTGAGCACCCTAGGGAAGGACCCTAAAGTTACCGCTTGGGTTAGAAATTGGTTGGGTGGGAGGCGACAAAGAGTACAAGTAAATGGAGCTCACTCTGAGGAGAAGGATGTTATCAGTGGTGTGCCCCAGGGATCTGTCCTTGGTCCGATTCTTTTTAACATCTTTGTTAGTGATATAGCGGAAGAGCTTTCAGGTAAGGTTTTCCTCTTTGTGGATGATACCAAAATCTGCAATAGAGTAGACACCCAGGAAGGTGTAGATAACATGAGGAGGGATCTAGCTAAACTTGAAGAATGGTCTAGAATTAGGCAGCTGGGATTTAATGTTAAAAAATGTAAGGTCATGCATTTGGGCTGCAGCAATCCAAGGGAGCAATATAGTATAGGGGGTGAAGTACTTTTGTCCACTAAAGAAGAGCGGGACATAGGCGTGGTTGTGTCTGATGATCTTAAAGTAGCTAAACAGGTAGAAAAGGCGACGGCAAAAGCTAGAAGGATGCTTGGGTGCATACGGAGAGGAATGGCTAGCAGAAAAAAGGAGGTGATAATGCCTCTGTATAAGTCTTTGGTGCGACCTCATTTGGAGTATAGTGTGAAATTCTGGAGTCCGCACCTTCAAAAGGATGTGAACAGGATGGAGTCGGTGCAGAGGGTGGCTACTAAAATGATTAGTGGTCTTCATTATAAAGCATATGAGGACAGGCTGAAGGATCTTAATATGTACACCTTAGAGGAAAAGCGGGATAGAGGTGATATGATTGAGATGTTTAAATACCTCTGTGGCATAAATGTTCAGGGAGAGAGCCTCTTTCAATTGAAAGCAAGTTCTGCTACGAGGGGACATGGGATGAGGGTGAAGGGAGATAGATTCAGGAGTGATATGTGGAAAAATTTCTTTACGGAAAGAGTAGTGGATCCGTGAAATAGTCTCCCAGTGGAGGTGGTAGAGATGAGGACAGTAACTGAATTCAAAAAAGCATGGGACAAACACAGAGGATCTCTAAAGGTAAAAAGGGGACTGTTGTAGTTGTTGTTATGGAAGGACAGACTAGATAGGCCATGTGGTCTTTTTCTGTCATCATATTTCTATGTTTCTATAACCACAGTACCTTGCTCCTCATTATGCACATTGGCAGGCTAACACTGGAAACAGTGCAAGCAGTATGGGCTGCATAAGGTGTTGGCAGCCACTGCACACTGGATAGACAGACACACACTCCCACACCTATGCCAGCATTGTGCACATATTGAGGCTTTTGGCAGCCCTGGCCACCGCACCAGTCCTGGGCACAGTGCAGGCATGGCTATGGTACGCAATACTGTTGGGGTCACTCCCCGGGGTGGTAAACATTGTCGGACACCAGAACTCAAACACACTCCACAGACATCAGAAAGGTTACTATGATGCAGCTCAATCAGCAGATTGTGCTGAACTTAGGAATTGCTATCTGCCATTAATCATAGCAACCGTTTGATAGATGTGTAACGTATTCTCAGGTTTATTGCGGCATTGCTAAGGTATGCAAGTGCTATTATTGGGAGATGCACGCAGGGCCCAAAATCCTGCCTCTCCAAGAGACTTTGCACAATGGAGCCTGTGGGTGCGGGTGTTTCTGCCCCTGTTGGCCGCTGCTCTAGGGCAGAGGTTCCCAACTCCAGTCCTGGTGGGCCAAACACTGTTTGGGTTTTCATGCTGTCCCTCATGAATATGCATGAGATACATCTGTATACCATGGGGGCGGCGCATAGAAATGCAACACAGCCATATTTATTAGAGGCAGCATGGAACCTTAATGGTGTTTGGCCCTCCAGGACTGCATTTGGGAGACTCTGCTCTAGGTAATGCGCATGTTTATGGTGTCTGTGCTCTGTAGGGTAAAATGTAGGCGTTTAGGGCATGTTTACATTATCTGCAATAAATGTTCTGTCTGTATTACCACATTTTAGTAGTGGGTAAAATATGGGGACTGGGTTGGCAGGAACCAAAGCTGGGACTTGAACCTGTGACTTTCTGCTCCTGAACACACTGGCTGTGTGCACTGCACCACCATGTTACTGCACAGACAGTGCATTTCCTGGGGATAGTATGACTGTTCATTAGACAGGGCCTGTCTGTTGTAGTGCATGGCACCCAACTACACAGGGCTAGGTCATGGTCTGCTGTGGGCAGCTGCCACTGCCCCCTCCACCACCAGTACCCCTCTGCCACCATGCTGACATGCCCTTCTGCTGGTGGTGCTGGTGGTGCGCAGTCTCAGGCCATCCAGTGTGCCGGTAGGTGGCTGCCTATCGTGCGGGTTCTGGAATAGGGGTGCCTGCATAGCTGTCCACGCTTCCCCCCAGCACCGCCTGCCAATGTTCTGTGCTCTTGGGGGTACCTGCTGGGTACCATCCCCTTTGACACTATGGGAAAAACACTCATGCCCATGTTGGGCCCTCATCAGTTGCTGTCTGGCTGCTCTACTGTTTCAGCTTTCCTATGGGCCACCTAGGCATCACCCTAGTCTGCACTGTGGCCCAGCTTCACCACAGCATGTGCCGCCTGCAGCCCCTTTTCCAGCATCTGTCCAGTTGCCCGCTCCGACATGCCTGCCCTGCTGTTGTGGAACATGTGCACGCCATAGGAAACCTGTCCAATGGAAAGGTAAAACCCTGATCAGCGCTATTTCACTGTGGGATCATTCACCTTGTATGGGGACAGAGCATGCAAATGCAATCTTCTGGTCATTTTCAATGTTTATTTGCCCTTTTGTTCCGTGCACATATATCACACTTATCACTTTTTGTAGGTTTCCCTGGTTTTGCTGTACATTGCTGACGGAAATGGCTTCTTTTCCCTTTAAATCTGCTCTAACGCCAGGGTTTCACTGGCATTAGTTTTCAGCCCCGGAATCCACAGCGTTAGTGTGCTGGGAGCCTCTCCCCTCCCACTCTCTACCCATTGACCCTCTCTCTCTGCCCCTGGGGAGCCTTCCTCCGCCCTCCGGGAGCCTTTCTCCACCCTCAGCGCTCATTTGCTCCGCTGTGCACATTATCACGCGCTAAGGTACCTTATCGCCCGGTAATGCGCCTTCATCGGGCGATAAGGTACCTTATCGCCCGATAACGTCGCCAGGCGCACATTAAGACGGTTTAGTAAAGATACCCCTAAGTTTGCCAAGATGGGCCAATACCTCATGGAGTTGTTAGTGGGATAGGAACAGCTGGGGTTTGTAGAAAAGAGTGGGCAAAACTGAAAGGGGATATTTTAAGGGCAACCAACCTTTTTGTTAGAATGGTAAATAAATATACAAGGAAAAGGAGGCCCCTATGGTTCTCAAAAGAAGTAGCTGAAAAGGTGAAGAAAAAGAGGGAGGCCTTCATGAAATAGAAGAGATCACAGAGAGAGGAAGACAGGCATCTATATTTGGAAAAACTTAGGGAAGCTAGCAAAGTATCAGGAAAGCAAAGATACAAAAAGAAGACGAAATAGCCAATGCAATAAAATGGACTGATAAGACATTTTTTTAGATGTTACTGAGAGGAGGAAGGGCAAAAGTGGGATTGTCAGACTCAAGGTTGAAGGGGAGGAATATATAGAAGCTGATGAGGATAAGGCAGAATTGCTTAACATGTTTTTTTTTTCTTTTTTCATACTGGGTCAGATCAAGGTCCATCAAGCCCAGTATCCTGTTTCCAACAGTGGCCAATCTAGTTCACAGAAGAAGGCCCAGTAGCAGGACCTCGGAAAAACCCCACAAATAGGAAAAGAAGTGAATGGGATCTTGAACGATTTTCAGAAGACTGTGTTCATGAGGAACTAGCTAAACTAAAAGTAGACAAAGCAATAGGACCTGATGAGATACATCTGAAAATACTGAAGGAACTTGGGGACATTCTAGCAGCTCCACTGACTGACCTTTTCAATGCCTCTTTGGAGTTGAGAGTGGTGCCAGAGGACTGGAGAGAAGCACATATGGTCCCTATATACAAAAGTCGAAATAAGGATGTGGTTGAAAACTACAGGATGGTTAGTTTAACCTTTGTGGTGAGTAAACTATTGGAAATGCTGCTGAAAGAGAAAACAGTGAGGTTTCTGGAGACCAATGGATTGCAGGATCCAAGGCAGCATGGATTCACCAGAGGCAGGTCTTGTCAGACAAATCTGATTGATTTCTTTGATTGGTGACCAGGAAGTTGGACCAAGAGAGAGCACTAGATGTGGTGTACTTAGATTTTAGTAAAGCCTTTGACACTGTTCCTCACAGGTGACTTATAAGCAAACAGAGCACCCTAAGCATGGACCCTAAAGTTTCGGATTGGGTTAGAAATTGGTTGAGTGGGACGTAACAAAGGGTGCAGGTAAATGGAGCTCACTCTGAGGAGAAGGAAGTTACCAGTGATGTGCCACTGGGATCTGACCTTGGTCTGATTCTTTTTAACATCTTTGTTAATGATATAGCGGAAGGGCTGTCGGGTAAGGTTTGCCTCTTTGCAGATAATACCAAAATCTGCAATAGAGTAGATACCCAAGAAGGAATAGATACCATGAGGAGGGATCTAGCTAAGCCTGAATAATGATCTAGAATTTAGCAGCTGAGATTTAATGCTAAAAAAATGCAGGGTCATGCGTTTGGGCTGTAAAATCCAAGGGTAGGAGCTGAAGTACTTCTATCCATAAAGGAAGAGCGGGACCTGGGCAATTTGAGTATAATGATCTTAAAGTAGCTAAACAGGTAGGAAAGGTGATGTTGAAAGCTAGAAGGATGCTTTGGTGCATAGGAAAATGAATGGCCAGTAGAAAAAAGGTGGTGATAGTGCCTCTGTATAAGTCTTTAGTGAGACCTTATTTGGAGTATTGTGTGCAATTCTGGAGATCACACCTTCAAAAAGAGATAAACAGGTTGGAGTCGGTACAGAGGGTGGCTACTAAAATGGTTAGTGGTCTTCATTATAAAGCAAACGAGGATGGGCTTAGGATCTTAGTATGTAGACTTTAGAGGAAAGGCTGGATAGAAAAGATATGATAGAGACTTCAGAGGAAAGGCCGGATAGAAAAGATATGTTAGAGATGTTTAAATACATCCATGGCATAAATGCACAGGAGGAGAGCCTCTTTTGATTGAAGGCAAACTCTGCTGTGAGGGGACACAGGATGAAGGTGAAAGGGGATAGACTCAGGAGTAATATGCGGAAATATTTCTTTATGGAAAGAATGGTAGATGTGTGGAATAGTCTCCCAGTGGAGGTGGTACAGATGAGGACAGTATCTTAATTCAAAAAGGCATGAGATAAACACAGAGGACCTCTAAAGGAAAAAAGGAGACTATTGTAGTGGTTGATATGGAAGGCAAACTAGATAGGCCATGTGGTTTTTTTCTGCCATCATGTTTCTATGTTTCTATGGGGTATTTTACTAAACCGCGCTAAAGGAGCAAGTGTTCCGTTTACACGCCTTAATGGGGCATTTGCGCCGTTAACACGCACTGTGCCATTAGCACGCGTTAACACTGCTTTAGTGCGTGCTGACGCGATCGGATAGTAGGGGTCAATGGGCGGGGAGTGGTCAGGAACAAGGCACGGATCCCTTAACGATGGCAGCTTAACACCAGGAACTTTACTGCATATCAAAACCTGTTGGTAAGGGTGCATTTTGAGCAGAGAGAGACTATTTAAACGTCAACAATGTGCTGCACAGACAGGTGAGCAAAGGAAAGTGATAGTAGTGCTCCATTAGCAGCAAAAGCATAGTACCGAAGTATGAAAGGGCACTATGTTGATGGTGCAAATAGGGCAAAGGAGGGTGCATGTGGATCATGCAGTGGGGGCTAATGGTATACTGCACAGTTGTCTAGCTGGCACATAAGCACATAGGACCTGAAAATATGCCAGACTGTGTCGGACCAAGATCCATCATGCCCAGTATCCTGTGTCCAGCAGTGGCCAATCTAGATCACAGGTACCTAGCAGTTTCTCCAAAAGACACACAGGATCCACAATGCTTGTAATGGGGCAAGCAGTGCATATCCCCGGTACTTTTTAACAATGGTTTATGGACCCTCCCCATGAACCTGTCCAAACATTTTTTAAATCCAGCTACACTAACAGCCTTCACTAAATCCCCCAGTAATGAATTGCAGAGTTCGATAACGCATTGACTGAAAAAATATCTTCACCTAGTAGTCCTAAATGGGTTGCACTGTAGCCGTATTGCATGTCCCCCAGCCTTTCTACATTCTGATGCCATAAATAGACCTACGTTTACCTGTTCCACTCCTGGCAATATTTTCTAGACCTCTAATATAACACCTCTCAGCCGTCTCTTCCCCAGGTTGAAGAGACATAATATTGACAGGTGCTGATGGGGTCCCTGGAGAGGCAGATTGTTGTGGGGAGAATGAGTAGCCATCCATGTATGCCTCCCCCCCCCCCCCCGCCGGACCCTGTGAACTAGGCACCCACCTACCCCCATGTTGGCTGGCCTGGGGCTGTACACCACCAACACTGACAGAACATTGACATGTCAGCATGGCATGGGGAGTGTTGGCAGAGGGGGCAGCGGCATCCACCTGCAGCAGACCAAAGTCATACCCTGATCCGGTGCACTATGTGCAGTGCAACATGTGCCAAGGTCCATCTAATGGGAAGCATGTCAGTCCCAGGGACTGTTGTAACACTGCAGTGCACTACACACAGTTGGTGTGTACAGGAGCAGAGAGTTACAGGTTCAGGTCCTGGCTGTGGATCATGCAGTGCTTGTCCTTGTGGCTACATTTTATCCCACAGTCAGGTACAACACCAACATGTGCAACCCCCAATGAATTGGTGAACAAGGGTACACACAACCACATAGACAGGCTCCATGATGAGGAGCAAAGTATTGTGGACATGGCCCGAACAGGGCGGATTGGCCAGGATGTGTCTGCATCAGGGATAGGACTATCATTGGGACATCATAGTGCCTGACTGTCACTTGCATGGAGCGGGTAACCACATCATGTCATACTGGGAGGGCACTCTCACTCTGACCATGCAGTGACCATGGCAAGGCTATGTATCCACATAGTGCTATATCATGTCTGTTTCTAGTGATATGGGTGTGCTTCCTGTCCTGGGGGCCTGATCACTGAACCAACTGCTTGTTGGCCATGCTGTATATTCCAAGCCTGTGTGCACATGGTCGCTCTATGCACATATAATGCTTACTAGCCAGTGAACTGTCTGCAGTTGGTATTTGCTGCATGTGAATGTTAGACCTAGATGGTTGGGAAGTGAGGTGCTTTGGGTCTACACCCACTATTAGTGGTAGGGCTTGCATGACCCTAGTAACAACCCTATGCAAATTTAGAGGTCCCTTCCCCCTGTTAGTAGGCAGCCATGGTATCAGCATTGTAGCACTGGGTATTGCAATGAACTGTCCTAGGTGGGTCAGAGTCCAACATGGCCAAATGTAACTAATACATATAGTAGGACAGAAGGTGACTAGCATAATCACACTACAGACAGCACCCACCACACACCAGTGATGATAGGGATCTGCAGTAGGGATAGTCTTGAATACTGCAGGTACAGGGGACCTAGTGCTAGGCACCCTTCCTTACCCTCAGGGTGACTGCAGAAACTGCTCAGTAGCATGATTTGTAGCTGCTCTGTGCTTGTATCACACACTGTCAGTTCCTCTTACTGAGCTGAGGTGATGAATACGTGCATTCTCCATTCGGTGATCAACTGTAGACTGCTGTTCTGCATGTGCACTGCATCATGGGTATTGGTGGGACTACCCTATGCCTGTTCACACAGCAGACATTTTAGGTGGTGACCTGAAATCTGTTTTTACCCAACCATTGATGTTCAGAGAGAGGTGGAGGTGTAGCCTATTGGTTAGTGCAGGATCTCAGGGGGCAGGGGTTTGATTCCTACTTGTTCGTTTTCTACTGTGCTACTCAGATCATTTTCATGCCTGTAACAGTCAGGGCTCTGCAAATATGTGCTGCCAGCCCATATCACCCTCTCCTCAGCCACCATCTGTCCTTCAGCCCATCTATCTGCCTCTGTCGGCTATGTACAGTCCTGTCTTGTGTGTAGGCTGCTACCCCATAACCTGCACTGGTACCCTTTTCCGCATTCCGGCTCTTCATGCTTGCCTCTCCTGTGCCTGATCTGCACATACCCACTACTACTCTGTCCTTCTATCACTGCAAACATCCTGTTACTTCTGCCTCCGTTGGGGGACACGCCTTCCCCATCCTATGCCACACACTGTCACTGCAGCACTTTACATTGGCATCACCCTGTGCATCGGTACACCACCCTGTGCATCGGTGCCTCCCACATGCTCATCCGCTTTACTGGCTGCCACATAGGGTGCCCACCAATATGGAAGGTCCATCAACTCCCACCTGTCCTTCCTTCCATCACCTTTACATTGACATTCCTTGGTGCTCTGTCCAGTGTTTGGCTTACAGCTGTGGTCCTACTTTAAGGTGCATGCTTTCCACCTTATGGCATCTTGTCTCTGCTTAGGATGCCTTATCTCATGTTAGGGCACCTTTCCACATCTTGGGACATCTTATCTCCTGTTAGGGCACCTTAACTGTTAGGCCACCTTAACTGTGGGGGCACCTTATCTCCTTTTAGGGCACCTTATCACATCTTGAGGTGCCTTATCTCCTGTTAAAGCACCTTATCACATCTTAAGGTGCCTTGAGGCACCTTATCTCCTGTTAAGGCACCTTATCACATCCTAAGATGTCTTGTCTCTCCTTAAGACGTCTTGTCATCTTACCACACTTGGTTCTGTTAACTCACATTAAATGGCCCAAAGCACCCTAATGCTGGCACGCCCCCTACCCGCCCTCTGCCTTATATGGCTTCAGGCACCTTAACGCTGCTCTTACCACCAGTGACTGTACTGCAGTTTAGTAAACATACTCCTATGGTTCTGTGTTGCTGCTGCTCACATGCATATTCATTGCAGTTAGAACAATTGTCTTTGAAGACAAACTTTAAGTAAATAGCTATTTGTATTAGAAAATTACCTCCTTTCTGAAGATTTCTTATTGGGAATGAATGACAAAAAGCCCTGTTCAGAACAAAATCTTGAGTTTGAAGTGAGCTGTGATCAGATTCAATGCACATTTCAAATTTCAAATTCTGTTCATTTTCCATACAGTCTGTGTCTTTGTGAGCATGACCTCTTGCAAAATGTAATTAGCATCACCATTGCATTTATTATTATTATAAGATTTGGCAGCTATAGAGATCATAGAAGAAAAATATATTATACAGAGTTGATAATGCTGCAATTCTTCAACTAGTTTTCATATAATAAAAGAAATAAATGAATACACCAATCTAATAAAAAATGATGGACTCCACCGTTACATCTTAAGGAACCAGCTTAACCATATTAGATCTAAAACCAATTAAAAGCAAAGAGGATTGATGGTCAGGAATATTCCTTCCCATGCATTCAGCAAAAGTAATTCATATTAACACATTATTTTTATAGCTGCTGTTTAGTGAAAGAATTTTTCTCATGAAAATGTCTTCTAAAATGTGGCTAACCAAGCCAGCAGTGGAGGGCATTGTGTCTATTCCAGCAATATGTTCTCAATCAAAGAAGCTTTGAAAGTAAATACAACAGGTGTTGTAACATCTAGTATACTTATATACTACTATTCGATTTTACTCATTCAGCAATTGACACCCTATAAAATTTTAGATTTTGTCCACTAAAGCTTATCATGGATGCAAAAATGCACAGACATAGGGGTATGTTTACTAAATCGTGTTAACATAGCAGCGGCTACGTTAACGTGTGTTAGGTAACGTTAACGTGCGTTAAGGGTACCTAACGCACATTAATGTCACTGTCCGCGGTAAGTCCCCACAGAGGGCGGAGAGAGGGCGGAGAGAAGGAGTCAATGGGCGTGGTCAGGAAGAAGCTCCCGCAACACTAACACGGGGAACTGAAGGCCTGAACATTGCTGGAACTGAAAACCTGTCATTAGATGCACATTTGCAGGAGGGTGAAACTATTTAAGCATCAGCAAATGTACAACATAGGAAGGGAGCCCAATAAAAGTGATAGTAGTGATCCATTTGCAGCAACAGCATAGTGCCCAAGTATGAAAGGCCACTATGGCGATGGTGCAAATGGGGCATAGGGGGCTGCAGGCGGGACATGCAGTGGGGAAAGCTGGGGCACAGGGTGGACTAGGCTGTTGCCTAGGTGGCACATAGGAACATAGAAACTGGAAATCAGCAAGACAGCAGCTGACTAAGGCCAAACACAATCCACCTACATCTACCTGGTCCACCCTAGCCAATAGTTGCTAGGGCACTAACCTGACATCCCCCCCAGCCATCTCTCCCCCATGTGGAAGGGATATAATATTGGTAGGCGGTGATGGGGGGGATGTGTGGATGTCCATGTATGCCTCCCCACCCCAGACCCTGCTCCTTAGGTGACCGCCTACCTGCACAGTGGATGGCCTGGGACTGTGCACTACCAGCATGGACAGCATATAGCCAGACAGCATGGCAGTGGGCATGTGTTGGTGCTGGAGGGGGCAGTGGCACCTGCCTGCAGTGCACCTAGGCCATGCCCTGTACCAGTACGTGGTGTGCATCGCAACAGACCAACATGGAACTAAAGGTATGCGCTGGGTGGGCCCAGGGTAGTCAGTGGGCCATGGGTCCCCCTTTTCTGGATAGTTAATAGGTGGGAGGGGGAGGGAGGGGGACATGGGATCCTTCACACTTTCAGCTGTGCATTGGGAGGAGGGAGGGGGTCTAGCTCGACGGACTAGCCGGGACACTTTTAACTTTAGGGGGTGCATTAATCCAGGAGAGACCAGTGCTGAAAGAGGACCAACACTTATTTTTTATATTGCCAGCGCCACAGATAAGAGCCCTGCGGCACTGACAACATTGGGGGGGCAGGCCCAATTACAGCAGTTGGAGGAACATGGTAGCAATCAGGACACAGAGCTGCTGACAACTCTGTGAACTCGAATGCTACCATCTTCCCTATGGCTTTACCACGGGTCCCATGGTACCTGCTTCAGGAAGCACTGCAGGACTTTTCCCACAGTATCTTCCAAGGCAGGTAACATGGGGTCTTCATGGGAAATCCAGACCTTTGTGATATCTACAGGAGCTCCCTTGGGAAAGCCTCCTGTAGATACCGCAGAGGTTTTCTGCTTACCACGTGGTTTTGCTTGCAAATGCACCGCGTTAGCAGTCACAACTTATGCAGTTTAGTAGACATTTCTCTTATGCCTCCTCGATAGCAGCTCTAAATCTTTCTGGATTTTTAGGGGAGGATAATGCAGTGTGATCACCTCTCAGTATGTATAGTCAGCACCATTAATTCTGTGTAGTGGCCTTGAAACTATGAATTAAATTAAGCTACTGCTACTACTACTACTGAACATTTGTATAGCTCTACAAGACATATACAGCACTGCACAGACACATGTAAAAGGTGGTCTCTGCTCATCCAAGCTTACAGTCTAGTCAAGACAGGCAATACAGTAGCTGTAAGCATGGGGTACATCTAGGGGGAATGGCTGGCCCTGGCACCTAATTTGTTCCACTGACAGTGCTGGTTGAAAATCCAGCCTTTAGTTGATAGCATGAATGCAGAAATGTTTGCACCTAATCAGAGGAAGGTATTAAAAATGTGCTGATAGCAAAAGTGCTAAATACTATGTAGACGGCAGCATATCACACTGTTTAATGCGTACCCACATCGTTCATAATTGATGTTCCTTCATTAGCATGTATGAATGCTCTATTTTTAGCATGTACATGATAAAGTTGTTCCAAACCATTTTAGCATGCACATACCTGTTAATAAATAGCAGGATATTTTTGTTCTATTAAGTTTTGTCATTGTTGCATGTAAATGGCCATATACCCATGTGAACGGCTTGTTAATAATTCTGCTGGTACAGAAGTATGTGCATTGACACGATGGTGCATATTTTGCTAGTCGGCGTGAAAAGGGGCAGAGTTTGTGCGGAGCTCAGGCAGAGTTCGCTAATACACACATAATCAAACATGTTAATCTACATGTGTACCTAAACAATTTAGGCTCAATTTCTACTGCTAAAAAACTGCTAAGTGGGCCCTTACTTGCCCTCTTCAACTAGGCACCCTCTTAAAAATTACTCTCCAAGTCTAAAAGGTCTATTCAATAAACCTTGCAATAAAAAGCTTTTTGTTTGTGACTTGATAAAAGTTTTATCAACATGTTAAAATGGGACTTAACATGGATCTTAACATAAAAAAGGATAATGCCCACACTAGTACTTGGAAATCCCACTTGCTAACCCCCCAATCCCTATCAAAACCAAAAATCCCCAATACCAATATTCTCCATCGTATACCCATGCTCCTCCCCCTGTGGGCAATATTTCTCATTTAAATATCGCTGGTGTGGCCCTCCTGCTCCTTGGTTGAGCTCCTTGGGGCGAGGTCGGGGGCGAGTCTCCAGAACCTCCCCGGTTTTCCACCCACACCTGCTCCTCATCCCTCCAGGTCTGCTTACATGTCCCCGGTGTCCGCTCCTTTCCGGCCTCCTCTTCACAGTCTCACAGTAAGTTTCCCCTCCTTTCATTCCTATCCTGTTTCCTACTGTGTTCTGCCTCACTCACCATGTCTGCTATCCCAGTCCACTGGGGTTGGCGTCCCCCTCCCACTGCCCCGGCACTTCTTGGCCCTTACACCTAAACTCTCACCAACCTGGTTTATTGCTCTCCCCAGCGCTTAACGTCACCCTCCCCCCAAACCCTCTTACTTCTTCAGCTTGCACTCCTTAACTGTCGCTCCCTACGCTCAAAGACCACCCTGATTCATGTTCTCACCTCCCAACACAATCTCGATCTCTCTTTCCTAACCGAGACATGGCTGAAGGACAATGAAGGACTCCTTCTCAACCGTTGTTTACCCCCAGGCTACTCTGCTCTATTTGCCCCCCATCGGGGTAGGAGTGGTGGAGGACTTGCCCTCCTCTACCGCTCCTCCCTCCCCCTTCAAGAGCAAACCTCCTCTGCCCTCCATTACCCAGAATCTCTGCTCCTACTCCTTGCGACATCTCCCCCGCTCCATTTTCTTCTCATCTATGCCCCACCGTCTATGTCATCCCCTGTCTGGGACTCCCTTCTTTCTACCATTTCTGAGGCCTCTCTTCTCTATCCCCAGCTCTTGATCCTCGGAGATTTCAATGTCCATGTTAACTCCTCCTCCTCATCCCGTGTTCATGCGTTTCTCTCCCTCCTGTCTGATCTCTCTCTTCATTAAATTGTTTCTTTTCCTACAAACTCTGCTGGGCACACCCTCAACCGGCTTCCCCTTTTGTCCTGTCTTCTCCTTCTTCCTTATCTCTCCCCCTGTTCTGATCACCTCTGCCTCTTCTCCTCCCTCTCGTTTCCTCTCTCCCCCCTCCCACCCATTCTGACACCCAACCCAGTTCTGTGCCTGCCCGCCTCTCTCGTCATATCAATGCCAGCACTCTCCTTCAGTTCCCCTCTTCTGATACTCTTCTCCCCTCTGATTTTCACCTTCTCCCTGTAAACACCCAGGTTCACACCTGGAACACTGCCCTCTCAACCGCTTTCGATAGTCTAGATCCTCTCCAGCCCCACACTCATCCTCGTCACCCTCGTCGTCACCTCTGGTTTCACCCCGGCCTTTCCCTTCTCCGCAGACATCTCTGCCATGCTGAAAGACTTTGGCGTAAACACCCCTCTCCCCCCCTCTTGGACCGTTTCCGTATTTGTCATCATCAATATCTTCTCTCCCTTCACACCGCCAAAAAGGACTATTTTTCTTCCCTCATCTCCACTTCCGCCATTTCTTCCCGCCAACGGTACTCTGTTCTCCGCTCCTTATCTGCTTCTCACTCCTCCTCTATACCCTCCCCCCCCCCCAGTCACTCCTGATCCAGCCAAGAGAGCAAACAGAATGCTAGGTATCATAAGGAAAGGAATGGAAAATAAAACAAAAGATATTATTATTTATTTATTTATTTATTTACATTTTCTTATATACCGCGCTATTTTCCATCAGTGCGGTTTACATGGAACATTTTACATACACATTTCAAATGACTTGATTTATGTTTACAAATAACAGGAATAGGAACTTGGAAAGAAACAGGGGTAACTATTTACATCTGTACAATGCGAATTGATTGGACATTTGCATAGATTTGCCTAGCTGGATGGTGAGTGATCAGTGGTGCTGTCATCCGGGTAATGTAAGAGGAAGAGGTAATGTTTTACGGCTTTTCTGAACTGGGTTAGATTGGTGATATCACGGATACTGTGTGGAAGGGTGTTCCAGCATTTAGGTGCAGCGAGCTTAAAAGCCCTGTTTGTTGTGCTTTGGCAACACTTGGTCGTTTCTTTTGGGACTACTAGTTTATTGGCGGCATGAGATCTTCTAGATCTATTAGGGGGGGTTAGCAGTATGAGATCGGATAAGGAAGATGGGGCGAGTCCGTTTATGATCTTGAAGGTCATTAGTATGGTCTTGAATGTGATTCTGCCTTCTATAGGGAGCCAGTGTAATTGTTTCAGGATGGGTGTCATGTGTTCCCTCATGGCAGCGCCCTGGAGAACTCGTGCTGCTGAGTTCATTGCTAGCTGTAATGGAAGCAAAGTGGATTGTGGTAGACCATGGAGTATTGCGTTGGCATAGTCAATATGTGGTAAGACCAGAGCTTGATACACTGTCTGGAAGTCATCTGGTTCAAGTAGGGAGCGTAGGTGTCTGAGGGATCGGATTTTATGGTATATGGCTCTTGCTACATTGCTTATATTTTTATTTTATTTTATTTAAATCGCTTATATACCGCGCTTTTCAACATCAGTGCGGTTTACAAAGAACATGAGGTATTTTATGGTGGGGGTTAACACCGTATTACATATAACAGGTAGCTCAACTTGGGTAATACTATTAACTATTGTGACCCACTAGCTGGCCCAGAGGCTAGAGAGTGCTTGGACAGCTTGATGGGGCAGTATTTTACTGGCAGTTACGTCCCCGGGAAGGCAGTAGCAAAGCCTTCTGGTTCCCGTAGTTTGTACCTTGTACCAATAATTGTAGTTGAGGCAGAGGGTAAGGTTTAACTTGGGTTTTATTCCCCGTCCGGGGCGGATTCAAAACCATGGAACAAAAGAAATATAGACCATTCGTCTGGTAACAATCAAAGGAAAATACTGGAACAAAAATAAGCTTCCTTCAGCATAAATTAAACAGCACAAAAATAACAGAAACAGTTCTTTCCACTCACGTGTAAACTTGCAGCTGTTTCTTCAATCAGCACTTCTTGCTGCTTTAGCATAGAGAATTTATACAATCTGACAAAGTGTATGTATAGTCCATTTCTATACCTTCTGAAATATCTTCAGGAAATTCCACTTGCATTTCTCCCTCATCAGACAGAACCTCTGGCTCCAAAATGCCCTTTAAGTTAAACTGTCTCTGCCCAGAAGTGAACAGATTCTCTTTTTTCACTATCCTATTGGCTTGTGGGAAATCACCGTAATGTTTGTATTTAGAGTCCTGAGCTCTACATAGCTCTTCGTATGTGCAGAGGAAGTCTGGGTGTTTTAAATCCCTTCTACTAGGGAGAATATGTCTCTCTCTAGATCCTAATGCTTCCTGCTTTCTATGACGTGTGTAGCTCTGTTCTGTTCCCCTTCTCTCACGGCGTTTTTCTAACTCCAGCCAATGTGCCTCAGGGTAAGAACTTTCCCCTTCTGCTTGCCTGGAGGTGAATTGTTTATAGCTTGTAAGCTTAGCTGTAGGACTGCCCTTCCTTATTGCCTCACTGCAATATTCCAGAGGATACTGGGAGGATATGCATTGCTGTTCCCCACAGCTTCTTTGCAAGTCACCAACCTCTGACTCCTTGGAGCTTTTCCTTGGCTCTGTCCTCACAGCTCTCTCACGAGTTCCTTCCTGAGCTCTCTCTCGTGTTCTCAGTCCCTCTCGTGTGTTCCTTCCCTCTTGGATTCTCCCACGTGTTCTATCTGTTGGTGAGTGAGTCCTCAATATATTGCACTTGGTGTTAGCCTGGGCTCCTCCTCCCTGCAGGTGCTCCCTATTCTCTAATGAGCTTTGAGCTCCGTCTCTGCTCGGGCTTTCCCTAACACCTTGTGAGTGTGTTTTCCACCGTTGCTCTTGGCAACCCTTTCCCATTTGTGAAGCTGAGCTGTCATTTTCCCTGCTGTTTTGCTCACTTTCCCTTACATTTATGGGCTCTGCTGACGTTACCTCGTGACACTATTTACATTTGTAATTACAGTATTACTATTTACATTCATAATAACAGAATGATATTCACACATATACAAATACGTGAGGAGGGGATGCGTGAGGTTGGGCTATGTTGCGAGTGGTGGGATTGGTGTACAATCCTCCGGGTAGCATTTGAGGAAGAGATAGTGTTTCAAGTCTCTCCTGAATTTAGTTAGATCCGGGATTGCTCGGATATCGGGTGGAAGAGCGTTCCAGCATCTGGGAGCACAGAGACTGAAAGCCCTGTTTATGGTTATCTGAGCACTGTGGGTCATTGCTTTGGGGATTACCAAAGTGTTTATAGCAGTAGATTGTCTAGCTCTATTTGGGGGTGTAATGTGAGTGAGGTCCGCGAGAGAGGAGGGGGCGAGTCCATTGATGGTCTTGAATGTTAGTAGTAGGGTCTTGAAGGTGATTCTGCTGTGGATTGGGAGCCAGTGGAGACTTTTGAGGATGGGTGTTATATGGTCTCTCCTGGAGGTGCTATGTAGGACTCTGGCCGCAGCGTTCATGGCGAGCTGGAGTGGGCTCAGGGTGGATTGTGGGAGTCCTTGAAGGATAGCGTTGGCGTAGTCAAGATGTGGGATGGTTAGAGCTTGGAAGATTGTTCTGGGTCTTCATGTCTAGTCGCTGGTCAAGTGTGACTCCCAGGTATCTGATGGAGGGTTTGGTCAGACGTTCTGCATCTTGGACCTTCAAGTAAGGAGGAGTGATGAAATTTGGGTTCCTTGTGATGAAAAGGACTTCGGTTTTCTTATGTTGTATCTGAAGATTTTGCGTTTGGAGCCAGCTGGATACTGCATCGAAACAGTGGGGAAGCCAGCTGGATACTGCATCGAAACAGTGGGGAAAGGTCAGGTTTATCAGTAGTGAATGGCATATATAGGAGAACATCGTCAGCGTACAACAGACAACTCACCTTGAAGGACCGGATGATCTCGCAGATAGGTTGCATATATATATTAAACATGAGTGCAGAGAGAGATAATCCTTGCGGGACCCCTTGACGCTGGTGGAAAGGTTCTGATGTTGTTTCTCCTGATCTTACGTGCTGCCATCTATCGGAGAGATACGACTTGAACCATTTAAGTTCAGCGTCACATATCCCCTTCTCCTGGAGGCGGTGTAGGAGGAGATCATGGCAGACTGAGTCGAACGCAGCTGCGATGTCTAAGAAGATGAGCACATATCCCTGGTGTATGTTATCAATTCCTGTTATTATGGTACTGAAGAGGATGTTGAGGAGAGTCTCCATGCTGTGAGCAGCTCTAAACCTGTGCTGACATGAATCAAGTGGGGCAGAAGCATCAATATGTTCTTGGATTTGTGTTTGAACTTCTTTTTCGATGATTTTTGCCAAGAGTGGGATGCTTGATATCGGCCTATATGAGTCTGGCTTCTTAGGGTCAAGCTTACTGTTCTTTAGTAGTGGCCTGATAGAGGTACGTTTGAGGGATTGGGGAAAGGTCCCATTTGTGAAGGAGCAATCCATTAGCTTGGATAGAAAAGGGCTGACAGTCGATTGTAGCTCTTTTATCCAGAACACCAGGCAAGGGTCGGTTTGTGCAGTGGTTGGGTTGATTCCGGCAATTATATCTTCAATTTGTTTTTTAGATGGCTTGGAAAAAATGGACAGTGGTGCTAGTGATCCTGGTTTGATTGGAGTGTTGGGAGCAGTGAACTTATTGGTCTGGCACAGCTTCGTTTGTAAGAGGTCAGCGAAGACTTGAGGATGGATCAGGCTAGGTTTCTCAGGTGCTGGCTCTTTTGTTAGGTTCTTTACCAGGGTGACTAGGTCGTGTGGTTTGTTTAGGGACCGCTTTAGTGTGTCTGTGTGGAATCTTTTTATGCTCTCGGATATTGCTTGGCGTTGTTTCTTCAGTTGCACATTGTATGCTTTTAGATCATCCGTGGAGTGGGTTCTGCGCCAGCGTCTTTCCATTTTTCTTAGGCAGGTTAATGACGCTTGAAGTTCAGTGGAGTACCAGGCTGCAGAGGTTCTTTTCTTAGTTGGATTGTTTGATGGTGGTCGCAGAGCAATAGCAGTGAACTTTTCATTCCAGGCAGATACCAACTCATCAGGGTCGAAGGATGTCAAGTCGAGGAGTGAGCGAGTTTGGTCGAGGATCGCGTTTTTGTCAAAGGCATGGAACTTACGTGGTGCTGCTTTTGTGGTATTGCTGGACTTATCGGCATTGTTCTGGGGTTTGTTTTGCAGTAATATTTCAAAAATAATTAACCTGTGGTCGGACCAGGGGACTGCAGTGTTGGAGAGTATAGTAGGGTTTATTGTGTTTCCTGTATTCTGTGGGGCAAAGACAAGGTCCAGAAAGGTCCACCTTTCAAATGGGTGGGCTCATGGATCAGCTGTGTGTATCCTAATTCCTCGAGGGCATCGAGGAAAGCTGAGGCTTGTGCCTCTGGCAAGGATGGTAAATTGAAGTCTCCTATAACCCAGCTTGGTGTGTTTGGGTGTTGTGAGTTGGATGCGAGATCAATTGTAGTTGCAAGGGAGTCGGGGTCAGTAGATGGGGCCTTGTATATTAGGTTGATGGAGCAGTGTTTGTTGGTAATTGTGATTGCATCTATGGATGGTGTGTTGGTTGCATGGTGCCTTTATATCATTCAATGGTGAGACCGCACCTTGAATATTGTGTGCAATTCTGGTCGCCATATCTTAAAAAGGATATAGCGTTATTAGAAAAGGTTCCGAGAAGAGCCACCAAAATGGTAAAGGGGATGGAAGGATACTCCTATGAAGAAAGGCTAAAAAGGTTAGGGCCCTTTAACCTGGAAAAGAGACAGCTGAGGGGAGATATGATAGAAGTCTATAAGTTAATGAACGGAGTGGAACGGGTAAACGTAGATCGATTGTTTACCTTATCAGAATATAGAAAGACTAGGTGACATGCAATGAAGCTACAGGGTAAACTATTTAAGACTAATAAAAGAAAATATTTTTTCACTGAACGTGTAATCAAACTCTGGAATTTGTTACCGGAGGATGTAGTAAAGGCTGTTAGTGTAGCTGGGTTTAAAAAGGTTTTGGACAAGTTTCTGGAGGAAAGGTCCATAAACCATTATTAAGAAGGGACCCAGGATATCAATGCTTGACCAGTACAAGCATTGTAGAACCTGTGTCTTTTGGGGAAACTGCTAGGTACATATGACCTAGATTGGCCACCGTTTGAAACAGGATACTGGGCTTGATGGACCTTGGTCTGACCCAGTATGGCATATCTTATGCCTCTCTGGCAACGTATTTCTCCTCTAAAGTCCTTTACTCCGCCTTTCATTTCCCTCCTGTCCTCCCCCACTTTCTCCTCCTCCCCAAACCTCGGTAACATATCCCATTTCTTTGTCTTCTTCCCCTTCTCCCCCTCCCCCTCCACACCCCTCTCTTTCCCATCGTTGGTCTTCTTTTGAGCCTATCTCCGCCTCTGCCCTTTCCAAGATCTTCAACTCCGTTCGCACAACCTTCTGCTCTTCCGATCCTATTCCCTCCCATTGGCTCCTAGATCCCTCTCTAGCCCTCTCCCCCCACATTCTCTCTATCTTTAACACTAGTCTTTCCACAGATGTCTTCCCCACCCCCTGGAAGCACGCTATCATCCGCTGTATTCTAAAAAAGGGGTCCCTAGATCACTCCTCCACCTCTAGCTGGCATCCCATCTCTAATCTTCCTTTCCTCTCTAAGCTTCTAGAAAAACTTCTTCACTCAACTGTCCTCCCACCTCGAAGCCTCCCTCACCCTACACCCACGACAATCTGGTTTTCATCCCGGCCACAGCACGGAGTCTGTTCTTCTTTCACTTCTAAACTAACTACACACTACCCATGATCGTGGCTCCTTCACCCTTGCTGTTTCCCTTGATCTCTCTGCTGCATTTGACCTTGCTGACCACCGTACTCTCCTCTCACGCCTTCAAGATGCCGGCCTAGCCGACACTGTTCTCCACTGGTTTCACTCTTTTCTCTCTGGTCAGTCTTTCTCAGTTTCAGCTGGTTCTCTTTATTCCCCCTCCACCCCCCTTCCCTGTGGCGTCCCCCAGGATTCTGTTCTCGCCACCCTTTTGTTTAATATTTTCCTAGCTCCTCTCACCCTCTTGGTTCAACAACATGGTGTTTCCGCTCACTATTATGCCAATGACATCTTTCTTCTCTATCACACTGACTCAGTTTCCCCCAATTTCACCCCTCTTAACAATTGTCTCTCCTCAGTGGCGTCTTGGCTTTCCTCTAATTTCTTACTTATCAACCTCTCTAAAACTTCAGCCATTTGGTTCACCGCCGGTAGTCCTGCCCCTTCCCTCACACCCTTACTCTCCTCCTCCCCTATTCCTATTGTTATCTCTCTGTGCTATCTTGGTGTGACCCTCAACTCCTCTCTATCCTTCAAAACCGACATCTCATCTGTAGTTCAGCGCTGATTTCTCACCCTAAAACAACTCCGATCTGTTTGTCCTTTCCTTTCTTTCTCCTCTATGGCCACCCTCCTCATCTCCCTTGTTGTCTCAAGCCTAGACTATTGCAACGTCTCCTTAGCCGGTCTCCCCCAATCTCAACTCCAACGTCTGCAACGAATCCACAACACTGCTGCCCGTATCCTCACCTGCTCCTCCCGCTTCGACCATATCACCCCCCTTCTCATTCGCCTGCATTGGCTTCAGATCCCCCTTTCGTATTCAGTACAAATTCCTCATCTTTGTCCACAGGTCTATGCACATCGGCACTCCCCTCTACCTTGCTGATCTGGTCCACCTCCACACTCCCCACTGCTCCATCCGCACTATCCACATGAACCACCTAACCCTACCTTCTCCATCCCAAACCCACCTAGAATTCACCCGCTCCTCCGCCTTTTACTTCCTTGGCCCCCGCCTCTGGAACTCGTTCCCCCCCGGACCTCCACCTAGAGTCCTCATTTACAACCTTTAAAGCGACCCTAAAACCCCACCTATTTTGCCTAGCCTTTGGCCTCTCACCTCCTCCCTCTCCTCTTTCTCCACCCCCACGTTGATGCTCCTTGATTTGCTCGATAATCTACCTGTAATCTAATCTCTACTCTTCTCTCTCCTTTCCTATCATACTATGGCGTTCTCTTCCTTTTTCCACAGCAGTTTTGATGTATTTTGTAAACCACTCAGATGCTATTGTATTAAGAAACCCAATAAACATAAACATAAACATCATATACTCCCTACCACATTCAAACCCTTCCAAGCACAATCTTCAGCCTTTTGTAAATTCAAAGTCCTCTTTTACCATTGTGATCCCTCACATCCATATCCTCTAGCCTGTCCTTGGGCCCCCCCCCCCCCACCATGCTGCATCACCATGCCACTCTGAAATATCATTAACTGCTCCTGCAAGATCCAATTTTCTCATGCCTTCAAGAATGTGCCTCTAATATCACCCAGACCCCTCAGCTGAAACTTACCACATTATTGTTGAGAGGAACTTGAAATGGGGTACCAGGGCCCTTTGAAATGGTTAATATGGAGAATGGCTTAGAATCTGCAAACAACCTGAAGTCTGGCAGTTTGGAATTCACTAGCAGCCTGGAGAGAGATGTGTACAGTACCCCAAACCAAAGCCATGTTTAGCAGAACATGACAATGTTCTAATTCAGCTGAGCAATATGTCTGTGCTTACTTTGACCTATAACATGACTTGTAACACGTAGTTAAACAAAAGTGATGCTGAAGCTTGACGTAGAGCTTAATTTATACCATGTAGCAGTTTTCTCTCAATAAATAAGGTGCTCTGGTTTAGAGAGAGGGGATTTACAGGAACTGCGCAAATTTGCAGGACTGTGGGATCCCTATGAGTACTGTGTTTTTAACATAATTCTCTCTCTGTGAATTGTTTTATTGCTTATTATTACTTTTCTCTCCCATTGTTTGAGTGAAGGAATCGAAGCCCAAGAGCTGAGGTTTCTTTTGCCTAGTGAGGGGTGGAGCAGGCTATCCAGTTTGGTACCGTTCCGGGATATTAATTTCTCTTCATTCAAGACAAGGAAGAGAGGATTGTGAATCACGGGCATTAGCATTTAAGAGAGGCATTCCGTGAATGTGTAAACATGGTGATATTGCAAAACCCTGGAGCACGATAGCATTCATTGACTATAAAGGGACTTTTTCAGAGAGATTTTGATGTTTGAAATATAAAATGACAGTCAGTGTTTAAGGGTGGCTGCCCACTAGTCCCGAGTATATTAGCCTACATAGTGTAAGGCAATGGTACATTTGAAAATATAAGTTGTTTGTATTAGAAGAGAAAGTGTATAATGATGTCATTTTTTAAAGGGATAATGTTTTCTGCTTGCAAAAGATTTGAACAGCCTGGCTAGTTGTGCTCAGAGCCGTATTGGTAGACTTGAAAGTTGATCTTTGAAATTCCTGTTTTCTTATTAGTAATGTGTAAAGACTACGTTAATATGTTTTGTCACATTCTTGGATCTTAAAGTAATTTCAATTGTTTTCTATATTTGAGGATGTGTTTTGTTTTCTAGATATGTGCACTTTGTTTTGAAAGCTTGGTTTTAGTAGACCTTAGTATAAAGTAGTCATTTCAATACTGTGAATGAGAGTGGATTTTCAGCTCGGGTGTTTCTTCTGAAGTTATGGGAAGTACCCCACTGCCTGATATTTGTTGTACTAATCACCCTTCCTACTGAGATTGTTGTTGTAAAATATTTTGAAGGAATAATTTTTATATCATAAGGATTTTAATTATATGCTAATTAGAGCATATGTAGAGAGTTGTCATATGGAATGAGCAGAAATAAATTTATATTTTTTTATCTGCAGTTCATTTAAAAGTAGGACGTTTTAATAACTTTTAAGAGTTGTTTCTTGAAGTCTCAGTCTGTAAGGATACATTAGTATAGTAAGAAAGTCCTCTTTATGATGGCTGCTTCTGTAGTGTGACTTTAATAACTTTGTTCTGTGTGTTGTGAAGATATTCTAAAAGCAGTTGCAAGCTGACATTTTTTATTTGCCAATGGTTTTCTGTTATAGTTTTGAAGAATTGTATCTGATACACACAATTGAAGAAATATGAACTTTGATAACAGAAGATGATTGAAATTGTTGTTTTGTAATAGGAATTTTAAAAGAACGTGAAACCTGGGAAATATTTAAAATTCTTGTCCAGGGAATTCGGTAAAGCCCGAGCAATTAAGAATAATACTTAGGGGTATGTTTACTAAACGGTGGTAAAGGAGCAAATGTGCTGTTAACACTCACTAACGGTGCACTTGCGCCCTTAGCTCATCCTAAATGTCACTTTAGCGTGCATTGATGATACTGGCGGCATAAGGTGCCCTATGGGCGGAGAGTAGGCAGAGAGTAGGAGTCAATGGGCGGGGAGTGGTCAGGAACAAGGCACGCACCCTTAAAGGTATGTTTACTAAAGGGCGCTATTTGCGCTGCTGTGACATTATCAGGCGATAAGACACGTTATCACGCAATAATGGTGCTTTACCGGGCGATAAGGTACCTTATCGTGCGATAACGCACGCAACGGCGCGAACGAGCGCTGAGGATGGAGAAAGGCTCCCGGAGGGCGGAGGAAGGCTCTCCAGGGGCGGAGAGAGAGGGTCAATAGGTGGAGAGTGGGAGGGGAGAGGCTCCCTGCACACTAACGCTGTGGATTCCGGGGCTGAAAACTAATACCAGTGAAACCCTGGTGTTAGAGCAGATTTAAAGGGAAGAGAAACCATTTCTGTCAGCAATGTACAGCAAAGCAAGGGAAGCCTATTAAAAGTGATAAGTGTGATACATGTGCACGGAACAAAAGGGCAAATAAACATTGAAAATGACCTGAACAAAATGGAAAAAAAAACATAACCAAGCTGGCCAATAGTGATATTAATGGGAAACAGCAAAAAACACTACCGAGAAAGCTCCAAAAAAAAAAGATATTTATTTTGGAAGGGTCTATGCTCTGTCCCCATACAAGGTGAATGATCCCACAGTGAAATAGCGCTGATCAGGGTTTCCCCTTGTTATTGGACAGGTTTCCTATGGCATGCACATGTTCCGCAACAGCAGGGTGGGCATGTCAGAACGGGCAACTGTACAGATGCTGGAAAAGGGGATACAGAGGGCTGCAGGCGGCACATGCTGTGGTGCAGCTGGGCCACAGTGCGGACCAGGGTGATGCCCAGGTGGCCCATAGGAATGCTGAGAGCAGCCAGACAGCAACTGATGAGGGCCCAACATGGGCACGAGTGTGCTTCCCACAGTGTCACAGGGGACAGTACCCAGCAGGTACCCCCAAGGGCACAGAACATTGGCAGACGGTGCTGGGGGGAAGCGTGGATATCTATGCAGGCACCCCTACCACAGAACCCGCACCATAGGCAGCCTCCTACTGGCACAATGGATGGCCTGAGACTGCGTACCACCAGCACCACCAGCACCACCAGCAGAAGGGCATGTCAGCATGGTGGCAGAAGGGTACTGGAGGTGGAGGTGGCAGTGGCAGCTGCCCACACCAGACCATGGCCTAGCCCTGTTTAGGTGGGTGCCATGCACTGCAACAGACAGGCCCTGTCTGATGAACAGTCATGGTATCCCCAGGGAACACACTGTCCCTGTGGCAACACGGTGGTGCAGTACACACAGCCAGTGTGTTCAGGAGCAGAAGATCACAGGTTCAAGTCCCAGCTGTGGTTCCTGCCAACCTAGTCCCCATATTTTACCCACTACTAAACTGTGGTAATAAAGAGGGAACCTTTATTGCATATAACATAAACATGCCTCAGACGCCTATATTTTATCCTACAGAGCACAGACACCATAGAGATGTGCAATACCTAGAGCAGAGTTTCCCAAATGCAGTCCTGGAGGGCCAAAAATCATTCAGGTGTCATGCTGTCTCTAATAAAGATGCCTGTGCTGCATATCTATGCACCACCCCCATAGTATGCAAATGTATACATGCATATTCATTAGGAACAGCATGAAAATCCGAACAGTGTGTGGCCCACCAGGACCGGAGTTGGGAACCTCTGCCCTAGAGCAGCGGCCAACAGGGGCAGAAACACCCGCACCCACAGGCTCCAATATCCACAGCCTCATGGAGAGGCAGGATGTTGGGCCCTGCGTGCAGCAGCATCTCCCAATACTAGCACTTGCATACCTTAGCAATGCCACCCTAAACCTGGGAATACGTTACACATATATCAAAAGGTTGCTATGATTACTCACAGATAGCATTTCCTAGTTAAGCACAATTTGCTGATTGAGCTGCATCATAGCAACCTTTCTGATGTCTGTGGAGTATGTTTCAGTTCTGGTGTATGACAGTGTATACCACCCTGGGGAGTGACCCCAACAGTATTGCATAACATAGCCATGCCTGCACTGTGCCCAGGACTGGTGAGGTGGCCAGAGCTGCCAAAAGCCTCTATATTTGCACAATGCTGCATAGGTGTGGGAGTGTGTGTCTGTCCATCCAGTGTGTGGTGGCTTCCAACACCTTACGCAGCCCACACTGCTTGCACTGTTTCGAGTGTTAGCTTGCCAATGCGCATAATGAGGAGCTAGGTACTGTGGGTATAGCCCGGACAGGGTGGCCTGGGCAGGATGCATCTGCACAGAGCATAGGGCAATGGCTGGGACATTGTAGTGTCTGGCCACCATCTGCACGGACAGGGTGGCCACAGCATGTCATGCTGGGAGATCACTCTCACCCTGACTGAGCAGTGACCACGGCATGGCTAGGTTCCCCCATAGTGCTATTTAGCATTTTTTTAAAGTGATATTTGTGGGTTCTCTTTTTTGGGGCCCAATCACTGACTTATCTGCTTGGTGTGTATGTGGACATCCCAGTTCTGGGTACATGCATCTCCTCCAGGAACATGCACTATGGACTAGCTAGCAGACTGTTTGCAGTTAGTATGTGTCTGGCTGAAACACCTTGCAGGGTGCAGTGGCTGGAGACTCACTGTGCTTGCTGCTGGAGAATGTCAGATAGTGGTGAGGGACAGCATAATATTTCTAGGCCTGCTGTCTGTCTGCCTTGCATTATGGATGTATACAGATCTGCATTGACTGCCCTGTAGGGTGTCTGTTCCCCAGCAGGACTGAGGTTGATGGTCCCCTCTACTGCTGCCATTGCAGGTAGGTAGAATGTGGTCTGTTGGTGGGAGATCCTGTTTCCTACCCTGAGCCACAGAGGGTGGGTTGGGTGGTAGTACATAATCTGCCTGTGGGTCCAAACACCCCACCTTCACCTACATCATGTGATCATGGCACCAACACAGGATATGCACTATTCTGGGTGCATCATAGGCCATAAGGGCTAGGCATGATGGAGAAATACAGATGGACACAGATGCATCCTAGGTGTATCTGCAGGAACTAGCTATCACACACATACTAGCACTGATGGGGACCTGCAGCATGGCCTATTTCAGCCATGAAAGGTGTTGTGGACCTGGTGCTGGGCGCCCCACCTCACCCTCAGGGTGAGCACAGTACCCGCACAATGTGACGGTCTCTAGCTACTCTGTGCCAGTAACACACACGGTCAGTACCCCCTACCAGGCTGAGGTGCTGTGGGGTGCACACAGTCAGTTCCCCCTACCAGGCCGAGGTGCTGTAGGGGTGCATACCCCATCCTGTGATCATCTGTAGACTGCTGATTTGCATGTGCAGTGCATCATGGGTACGGGTGGGTTAACCCTATCCTGGTAACCACAGCAGACAGTTTGTGTGGTGACCTGCAGTCCTTCTGTAGCCAGCCAGGGGTGTGTTAGTAGCTGTAGCCCACTGGTTACTTCACTGCCTGTAGAGCCAGAGGTCATGGGTTTGATCCTACAGTGTGGTCATTTGATAGGGCTGTCTGAGGCTTTTTCTTTTTTTAATTTAAATTAGTGCTGCCAGCAAAAACACCCTCACAGTGCTGTAACCTTAAGGTGCCTCATAAGGCGCCCTATAAAGCGCTCTATAAGGCGCCCTATAAAGCGCCCTATAAGGCACCCTATAGGGAACATTATAAGGTGCCTTGGCGGACAGTGCACTTTATAATGTGCCCTCTGGAGTGCCTTATAGGGCGTCTTATGTGGCATCTTAGGTTATGGCACTGTGAGGGCGTGTTTGCTGGCAGCACTAATTTAAATTAAAAAAGAAAATGTCTCAGACAGCACTGATTTAAAGTAAAGGGTAATGCCTCAGACAGCCTTACTCATCAAGCCCACTGGGGATCAAACTCATGACCCCTGTTTTATCAGTCAATGTATTAACCATTGTGCTACACCTCTATTGCTGTGTTTTTCAGGTCAATGCGCCTAATTAAGGCTAATATGCATTAACGTGCCACGGCTCCCTCTATCACACAAAAACGTACCTTATCGCACGATAACCATAAATGCTACCTTAAGACTGGAACACCCACTACGTTATATGGCATCCTGCACACTATCGCCGGGCGCACGTTAAGACTGCTTAGTAAACATACCCCTTAACGTCAGGAACCTTAACATATATCAAAACCTGTCAGTAAGGGTGCCTTTTGAGGGGAGAGAGCCTATTTAAACGTCCACAATGTGCTGCACAGATAGGTAAGCCCAAGAAAGTGATAGTAGTGATCCACTTGCAGCAACAGCATTGTGCCCAAGTATGAAAGGGCACCATGTTGATGGTGCAAATGAGGCAAAGGAGGATGCATATGGATAAAGGCAGTGGGATATGCTGGTGCACAGGACAGACCAGGCAGCTGCCTGGTTCCATAGAAAAACTTAGGAATTGAAAATATGTAAGACTGTGTCTGACCAAGGCCCATCATGCCCAGTATCCTGTGTCCAACAGTATCCAATCTAGGGCACAATTATCTAGCAGTTTCTCCAAACGACATACAGGATCCACAGTGCTTGTAATGGGGCAAGCCATGTATATCTCAGGTCCTCTCAAACAATGGTTTATGGATCTTTGCCAGGAACCTGTCCAAACATTTATTAAACCCAGCTACACTAATAGCCTTTACTACATCCTCCAGTAATGAATTGCAGGGTGTGATTACACGTTGAAGGAAAAAATATTTTCACACAGTAGTCCGAAATGGATTACACTGTAGCCGCATTGCATGTCCCCTAGTCTTTCAACATTCTGATGGTATAAACAATCAACCTACGCTTACCTGTTCCACTCCAGGCAATATTTCCTAGACCTCTAACCTAACACAACTCAGTCATCTCTTCCCTAGGTTGAAGAGACATAACATTGGCAGGCAGTGATGGGGTCCCGGGAGAGGCAGATGGTTGTGGGGGAAATGAGTGGCTGTCCATGTATGCCTCTGCCACCCCCCCCCCAAACCCTGTGCCCTAGGCACCCGCCAAGTCGCATGTTGGATGGGCTGGGACTGCACACCACTGACAAAGATAGCACACGGGCATGTTAGCATGGTATGGGGTGTTGGCAGAGGGGGCAGCAGCACTTGCCTGCAGCAGACCAAAGCCATGCCCTGGTCCTGTGCACAGTGCGCAAAGCAATATGTGTCAAGGTCTGTCTGATGCGACGTATGTCAGCCCCAGGGAGTGTTAAAGCCATGTAGCAACACTGTGGCTTCATGCACACAGTTGGTGTGTATATGAGTCAAAGGTCACAGGTTTGGGTCTGGGCTATGGATTACACATTGCATGTCCCTGTGGCTAAACTTTAGCGCACAGTGCAGGTACAGCACCAACTTGTGCAGTCCCCTATGAGTTGGCCAGCAAGGGCACAAATACCTATCAGCCACACAGACAGACTCCACTATGTTCAGCTGGATGGAGAGCCAGGCTGACCGCACCATCACACTGAGCGGACATTAACATCAGAACACGCTACTAGCTCCTGCACAAGGAGCACACATTAGCAATTCTTGAGCTGATATTGGGATCAAGGTAGCAGGCAGGAATGCTAACCATCCCCATTTTTTGCATAGCATGGCAATATGAGTGTGTGTGTGTATGTCTATCCTCACTGAGCCCCGCAGTGCCTAAGCTGTTTCCAGTGTCAATTTGCAAATGTGCATGATGAGGAGTAAAGTATTGTGGGTATGGCCTGAAACAGGGCGGATTGGCCAGGATAGGTCTGCATCGGAGGTAAGGTCAAGGGCTGAGATGCTGTAGTGCCCGTCTGCCACGTGCATGGACTGGGTGGCCACAGCATGTCCTGCTGAGAGGGCACTCTCACCCTGACCAAGCAGAGACCATGCCATGGCTATGTATGTACATAGTGTCTGGTTTTAGTGATGTGGGTGTATCTCCTTAACCAACTACTGGATTGCATGGTTGTTCTGTGCACATGCAATGTGTACTGACCAGCGGACTGTCTGCAATTGGTATATGTATGGCTGGAAAGCTGAATGATGAGAAGCAAGTGCTGTCTGACTATGCTTGCTATGGGTTACTGTTAAACATAGATGGTTGGAAGGGGAGATGTTCTAGCCTACTCCCTGTGGTAATGGTAGGCCCAGCAGGTTTCCAGTGACAGCCCCCTGCAAGCCTAGATGCCCCCTCCATAGGTGGCATCAGCTATTTAACACTGGGCATTAACATACACTGTTCTAGGAGGGTCACTCTCCAACAGTGACAGGCTACAGGGCTAGATATGACTGGTGAAGGAAGGTGACTAGCTGAATGCACTGGCAGTGATGGGGATCTGTAGCACAAACAAGAGAGACCATCTCTAGCACTGCAGGTGCTGGATGGCTGGGCAGCTGTCCTCACCCTCAGAGTGACAGCTGAAACTGCACAGTATCACAGTTTGTAGCTGTTATGTGATTGCAGTACACACTGTCAGTGCATCGTACTGAGCTGATGTGATGTATCTGTCCATTCTCTGGTGATCAGCTGCAGACTGCTGTTCTGTGTGTGCAGTGCATCATGGGTACTGGAGAGGTTAACCTGTGCCAGCACACACAGCAGACAGTTTAGGCAGAGACCTGCAGGCTCTTCAATTCTAGACATTGCAGGTTCAAGAAGAGTAGCATATGTTTATGTTTATTAGTTTTTTGATATAACGCACTTTATAACATCAGGGCGGTTTACAATAAGAAAATATAGCATTGAAATTGGACTCAGGCCAGGAAAGGAAAGAGAACTACAATTGTGGACAGGAAAGAGAGGTAGCAAGCATACAGACAGGGCAAAGAGAGAGGTCTACAAACGTAACAAGCCACTTAACCCTCCATAGCCCATGTTCCCTGTAAAATAGTTATCTCCAAGTTATAATGCCCTTTTCAATGTAATTTCAGTTTGTTTAATGTAAACCGCACTGATGCAGAATAGCGCGGTATATAAGAGAATGTAAATAAATAAATAAATAAATAAATATAACCTAGGCATGTGGATCTGAGAAGTTGTAGGCAGACGTGAAGAGATGCATTTTTAATGAAACTTTAAACGTGGCATAATTTTGTTCTAAACAGAGGGATATGGGTAGAGTAGGACCAAGAGTAGGACCAAGGAAGAAAAAGGCGGAGTGCCGAGTGGATTGCAGGTGTGCGTGGGATGGAGGGGGGAGGTGAAGACGGTTTATGTGCAGTGAACGGAGGTTGCGCTTAGGAACATAGAAGTGGAGAAGGTCATAAGGACATAAGATATGCCATACTGGGTCAGACCAAGGTCCATCGAGACCAGTATCCTGTTTCCAACAGTGGCCAATCTAGATCATATGTACCCAGCAGTTTCCCCAAAAGACACAGGTTCCACAATGCTTGTATTGGGTCAAGCAGTGATATCCTGGGTCCCTTCTTAATAATGGTTTATGGATCTTTCCTCCAGGAACTTGTCCAAACCTTTTTTAAAAACCAGCTACACTAACAGTTTTCATTACATCCTCCGGTAACAAATTCCAGAGTTTGATTACACGTTGAGTGAAAAAATATTTTCTCTTATTAATCTTAAATAGTTTACCCTGTAGCTTCATTGCATGTCCCCTAGTCTTCCTATATTCTGATAATGTAAACAATCGATCTACATTTTCCCGTTCTACTCCATTCATTAATTTATAGACTTCTATCATATCTCCCCTCAGCCATCTCTTTTCCAGGTTAAAGAGCCAGTATCCTGGTCAGCTAGATATGTGTGGGAATGGATGACTTGATGTAGCTGGATAAGGATCTTGTACTGAATACGGTACTCGATGGGGAGGCAGTGTAGATGGAGTAGTAGGGGAGTGACATGGTCTCTGCGTGAGGAGTGGGTAAGAATCCTAGCTGCAGTGTTTTGGATAAGTTGCAAATGGTGTAGTTGAGTACGTGAGATACCTGCGAGAGCTGAGTTGCAGAAGTCAAGGCGGAATATGACTGGACAGAGTGAGGGTAGTCAGAGCAGAGGGGAAAAGAAAAGGGCGAATAGCTCGTATCTGACAAAGGAAGAAATAGGATTTTTTGGCAAGTTGTGAAATATGGTCTCTAAGGGATAGATTGGAGTCAAATATGACCCCCAGATAGCGAAAGGATGTGACCATTGGGATGGTGGAATTCCCAAAGGTGGGAGCAGTGGAAGGACAGGGATCCCCAAAAGTAAACCAGGTGGAAGATGTCTTGGTCAGATTTAAGTGTAGGCAACTCATTGATAACCATTGTGCTACCAAGGAGAGGCATGAATTTAGGGGCCCCAGGTCAGGATGCAGAGGGCTGGTGTGATGGAGAATGACAATATTTATTTATTTGGTTTTATATACCGTGCTATTTAAAATCAGTGCGGTTTACATAAGAACAAACAAGAGACAGTCCCTGCTGATCTGAGCTCACAATCTAATCAAAGACAACCATAGAGGGTGCAAGTATGGGCAAAACAGGGGTAAGACAGAGTAAGAAGAGGATAAAAACAGGGTAAATGTTATATTAAAGGCCAATGGGGTAGCAGTGGGTTCAGCGGGCTAAGCAGGACATGCTGTGTTACAGGCAATGTTGTAGCAACGCTATAATCGATGCGGCAGCAGTGTTATGATATTGTCTGCATAGTAGAATGCTGATAGACCTAACTGTTGAATTTGGAGGGCAAGTGGGGTAAGGAACAGATTAAAAAGGAGGGGAGTCAGGACAGAACCTTGGGGCATACCACAGGGAAGGGGGACAGGATCGGAAGATGACTGTGAGCTGACCGATGAGGCTACAGAGAAGGAGCATACTGGTTAATACAATGTCCTCATAGGCAAGAGACAGGGTTTTGATTCCCACTTGCTCTTTTTTTTTGTGAATGTGTGCTACTGAGGTCATTTTCATACCTGTGATAGTCAGGGGTCTCCTGTGCCTGATCTTCATGTCACCACTCCCACTCTGTGCTTTTGTGGCTGCAAACATCCTGCCACTTCTGACTCGGATGGGGGACATGTCTTCTCCATCCTATACCACACACTGACATTGCAGCACTTTACATTGGCACTGCCCTGTTCATCGGTACAGCTGCCTCCCACATGCTCGTCCACTTTATTGGCTGCCATGTAGAGTGCCCACCGATATGGCAGGTCCATCATCTCCCACCTGTCCTTCCTTCCATCACCTTTACATTGACTTTTCTTGATGCTCTATCCAGCATTTGGGTTACAGCCGTTTTCATGTCTTAAGGTGCATGCTTTCCATCTTAAAGCACATTTGTCACCTTAATGTGCCTTAAGGTGTATGCTTGTCACCTTAACCAATGATGTCCTGTTAACATGCGTTAAATGGCCAAGGCGCCTTGTTAATGTGTGTTAAGTGGCCCATTGGGTGCTTTACGCCAGAATGCCCCCTATCTGCCCAACGCCTTTTAAGGATTAATGCCTTTTATCACTGCCATTAACGCCTGTAACCTTAGCGCACTTTAGTAAACATACCCTATAGTTTTGATTAATGTTCAGGATGCTTGTAATCCTTTTTCTATATTGTCAAATGGACTACATATCTATAAAGAATTCTTCCAACCAACAAGCTGAAGTTCACTCATGGATCAGATGTGCCTAGGACCCTGAAACGAAGTGAAGTAGAAGGTGTTTCCTGCTCTGGCAGAAGATTTGTTTTATTTATTTATTTATCAACACATTTCTCTATTTATTTATTTATTTATTTATTTATTTATGCATTTATTTATTTATTATGTGTGCATGCATTTATTTATTTATCTATTTATTTTGGGCATGGACATGCTTTATGGTGATTCTTTACAGAATTAGAGGGGAGACAGTTAGAGGGCCTTGAAATGGGGTACCATAGCCCTCTGAAAGGGTTAATATGGAGAATGGCTTAGAATTTGCTAACAGCCTGAAGCCTGGCAGTTTGGAATTCACTGTCTTTTGGTCGTGGGCAAGCCACTTAACCCTCCATAGCCCATGTTCCCTGTAAAATAGTTATCTCCAAGTTATAATGCCCTGTTCAATGTAATTTCAGTTTGTTCAATGTAAACCGCACTGATGCAGAATAGCGCGGTATATAAGAGAATGTAAATAAATAAATAAATAAAATAACTAGCAGCCTGGCGATATATGTGTAGCTAAAACCAAAGCTATGTTTATTAGAATGGGACAGAAGGTTTTTGCCTCTTCTAATTCAGCTAAGCAATATGTCTGTGCTTTCTTTTGTCTTATAATATGACTTCTAACAGGTAGATAAACAAAAGTGTTGCTGAAGCTTGAAGTAGAGCTGAATTTATACCATGTAGAAGTTGGTTCTCAATAAATAAGGTACTCTGGCCTAGTGAGAGAGAGGGGATGTACAGGAACTGCACAATTTTGCAAGACTGTGGGCCATCTGCTCTTAAGGCCTTAAGAGTACATTGTTTTAAACATAATTCTTTGTGTGTGAATTGTTTTATTACTTATTATTACTTCTCTCTCTCTCCCATTACTTTGAGTGAAGGGACAGAAGTCCAAGAACCCAGGTTCTGTTGCCCGGTGAGGGGTGGAACAGTTCATACAGTTATTACCTTTAAAGTTCAGACTGAAGAAGTCATACTGTCATAAAAGTACTGGAGTATTTGCCTCTGCAAGGTTCTTATAGTAGGATTGATTCAGTACCTTTGATTGTGCTACCTCATAAATCACCCTCTAATGTTCTCAAACCATATTTATGAAGAGATCAAATTAAATGCCCTTAAAATAAGTGCTCCCAAGGTTGTTTGCATATCAAAATGAAAAATTGGTGCAATGTGTCCTGAAAATACCCTGCAGTTTCAATACACATATGCTGGTAAGAATATAATCTTGTTGAAAATCTACTCCTTAAAAGTAGTAAAACTGAAATTCTGAGGGCCAGCCTTGATCCTTGGGGACCCCAAATTGTTTGAGGGGGCTAGGGAATAATGGAGGAAGGAGTTATCATGAAAAAAAACCACATGGGGCAAACATGGAGGATCTCTAAAGGTAAAAAGGAGACTATTGTGGTTGATATGGAAGAGCAGATTAGATAGACCATGTGGTCTTTTTTCTGCCATCATGTTTCTATGTTTCTTGCTCCTAACTTGCCACTGTTAACACTAGAAGCCCCAAAAGGAATTTTACCTAGAAACCCCAAAGTGTGTCAATTGACGCATTATCACGACGATTGCGTTTAGCATGAAATGCAGATGTGAATTAATGCGAAGTTACTTATTTGTTAAATACGTGCAGTATGTATCGTGTGTTTATTGTTTGTAATGTTGGAGTAAAACTGTAAACAGTGAATGAGATGTGCCACCTAGTGGGAATATGAATTTATACCTAGAAGCCCCAAAGTACATCAATTGACGCATCCAAGACAATTGAGTGCGTCAATTGATGTACTTTGGGGCTTCTAGGTATAAATTCATTTTCCCGCTAGGTGGTGCATCTGTCATTAATTTTCGATGCACATATTTGAACATCTTGACCTTGCTAACAAAGTCATGGAACATGACTGACATGGTTCTACCAGTGGCGCTGGTATACAACTTCGAAAATGCATTTGCGTCAATTGACGCACTTTGGGGCTTCTAGTGTTAAAATAGTGTCACCTGACCCCTAGCAGTAGTATTGCAGTCCTTGCTAGGAGTTAGGTGGTGCCATTTTAGCAGAGGCAGCCACCGCAGCAGAAAAAAATTAAGATTTATCCTGACTCTATTATCCCCTTGTTCCCTTGGGTGAGTCAGGGATCTTGGAGGGATAGCAAATGGGTAGGGCTAACTCTATTTCTAATGTTAAGGGATAGATCTTAAATGGGAGGGTTGGGCTGCTAGATTATCAGGGATCAAAGGCTTCTGTGGGGGTTGGTGAGCTTCAAATTCAGGCCAGTACGCCCCTAATTTCAAACTAGCACCATGCAAATGAGCTGAGTTTTAAAGGATTTTTCATATGCTGCCAAAGCCAAGAATATGCAAAGTTCCTGGTCTTGGCAACAGACAAAAATATCTTCATGAAATTAACCTACAGATACAGATGAGTCAGGAGTTCATTTGTACCCCGTAGCTAAATTTTGCAAATGAAGGTAATAACTAATGAACAGTTTTGTGGGTTAATATGAGGCACTTAGTTAACTGTAGATCTATTTAGTTTCTCATCTTAAAATCTTTAATATAACATAAAGCCACAGTTAAAGTCCCACTGAAGGTCCTTGTATTTGGGGTGTCTTCTGGGTACATTGTGCATATATACTCTAAAGCGTTTTTTCACTAAATGGTGTTAAGAGAGCATGTGTGCCGTTAACGCCTGTTATCGGCACCCTAGAGCCCTTAACACTGCAAAAACACTGGTTTAAGGTGCGTTAAAGACAGCAGCTGCATTAAGGGTGAAGGGGGCAGAGAGTGGGCATTAACAGCGTATGCTCCCTTACCACTGAAAAGCCTTTAAACGCTGGGAACCCAATCACCAAGTAAAACCTCACGGAAAGAGTGCTTGTAGAGGGGGAGAGAGACTATTTAGACATCTGCAATGTGATGCACTGACAAGGGAGCACAAGAATGTGATAGTACTGCTCCATTAACAGCAAGGGCTTGGTGCTCATGAAGGAAAGGGCACCATGCTGATGGTGCAAATGGGGCACAGGGGGTGGCACTCAGGGGCAGCCCAAGGGGGGTGTGGGGCCATGTGCGGAGACTCGGTGAGGGGCCTCATTTGCATAAGTGGCCTTATTTGCATAAATATTTGCATAATGTTACCATACACTAACTTTTAGTAAACATGTCTCTTAATGAGTGTATGGATAAAGAAAGACTAAAAGATTTCTACATTACTATAATCCAGTGCCAACTGCCAGGCACATTAGGAACTACTACAAACGCTGCCCATTTAGAACCCAAGGGATTTAAACTGCAGCTGTGAGCATCAGCATATTATAGCCGCTCAGCATACTAATGGACATTCTATATGATATTTGAAGCTAAGTAACAGCAATCTATTTCCTCTATAAACTGTATCGTTTTTGTATACTTTTTGATAGGAGAATGATAACTTGGAAGCTGTTGAAAAAACGGGAGATAGTGTATCTGCTGGTGTTTTGTTAACACGTCCTCTGGCTGGAGCTGAGTGAGCTAGATTTTTGATTACCTGAAGATAGTTTCAAAATCTTTTGTGAAACTTTTAATTTTATTTGAGAAGAATTCTAACAAATGAGTATAATATGAATAATATCGAATAAAACAATTAAAAAACGAAAGAAAGGACAATAGCTGTCAAAGTGTACATGAATAAAAGGTCATTGATGTGAACAGCAGCGTTAACAAGGGTGGTAATTTTGATGAAGCCCTTTTTCAAACAGCTGCGGAAGTTTGAACTGAGACCTTAGTACACAATTACACATATGTCCTACTAGTTTCTGTGGTGAGCGGATAACGCATTTTGGTAGTACTTTAGTCAGACAGATATGATTGGAACCATCATAGTCCTACTAGATAATCACAATTACACATATGTCCTACTAGTTTCTGTGGTGAGCGGATAACGCATTTTGGTAGTACTTTAGTAGTAACTGCTTGATAAAGAGACCAAGTTTCTGTAGTTCATTTAGAACCCATAGCAAACCCGCCGTATACTGACAGCATTACCAGGACTCACAAAGCACCATATTCTACCTATCAAAAGGCAACACTGCAAATATTAAACCAATACATTTCAGAGAATACTGGGGAAAGAGAAAAAGTGGCAATGTCAAATAGGAATTACATAGACAGAATACCTCAGCTCAGTTACACATGCAGAACATAGACCATCACCAAACAAGGAATCACAATTTAGAAACAAGAAGGCAATAATTAAACTGGGAACCCCAAAAGCCAAACTTGGAATGTACAACAACACTGTAGAAATAAAACTATAAATTAATTTCCTCTTGTACCAAACAAAGCGCAGACGTTAATGATGCACATTTCCCAGAGCTTTCATATTCCAGTTAATAAATTCAAAACAAAGAGATATCTTTCTACCTTTTGTGCATTTTTTTTTCAGTTGCAATTGCTCCAGCCACTTTCTTCTGGTTTCTTCATGTTTTCTGCTAACTCTCCATCGTCTGCTGTCCATTTGTCTTTTCTTCTCTCTTCTAGGTTTTTTTCCATTCTCTCTCTCTACATCTGCTTTAACATACTAATCTTTCTCCTTTTGCTCTTTCCTCATTCCTATTTCATCCACACAAATTTTACCCCTCCATCCTCAATCCCCACTTACTCTCCCAATACCCGGCCAATTGTAGATTTTTCATCCCTCCCACACACAATTTTTTTCCCCTCTCCATTTTACTCTCCCGGCCCCATCCCATTCTAATCCAACCCCAACATCAGCTCCCTTCTAGTTCCAGTCTCACCCAGCATCCATTCCCTTCTAGTCCCTTCATCAGCTCATTTCCAATCCTAGCCCCCCCATCAGCCCATTTCTAGTCATTTCCTAGCCCCACCATCAGCCCATGTCAAATCCTAGCTCCCCTCCACTCAGCCCAATTCCAGTCCAAGCCCCCCCATGAGCCTACTTCCAATTCTAGCCCCTCCATGAGTCCATTTCAATTCAAGCACCCACCACAACCCATTTCCAATCTTAGCTCCCCCCAACAGCCCATTTCCAGTCCTATCCTAGCTGCTCTATCAGCCCATTTCCATTCCAAGCCCCCTCCCCATCAGCTATTTGCAGTTCAAGTCTCCCCTTCCACTCAGCCCATTTCCAGTCCTAGCAACCCCCCAACCCATTACTAGTCCTAGCCCCCCATCAACCCACTTCCAGTCCTAACCCCCCATCACCCCATTTTCAGTTTAAGCCCCCCATAACCCATTACCAGTCCTAACCCCCCATCAACCCACTTCCAGTCCTAACTCCATCAGCCCATTTCCAGTCAGCCCCCTATAGCCCATTGCCAGTCCTAACCCCCCCCCATCAGCCCACAGCCCATTACCAGTCCTAACCACATCAGCCCACCTCAAGTCCTAACCCCTCCCCATCAGCCCATTTCCTGTCCTAACCCCCCCATAGCCCATTATCAGTCCTAACCCCCCCATAGCCCATTACCAGTCCCAACCCACCCATCACCCCATTTCCAGACAGCCCCCATCAGCCCACAGCCCATTACCAGTCTTAACCCCCCCATAGCCCATTACCAGTCCTAACCCCCCCAACAGCCCACAGCCCATTACCAGTCCTAACCCCATCAGCCCACCTCAAGTCCTAACCCCTCCCCATCAGCCCATTTCCTGTCCTAGCCCCCCCATAGCCCATTATCAGTCATAAGAACATAAGAACATAAGATATGCCATACTGGGTCAGACCAAGGTCCATCAAGCCCAGTATTCTGTTTCCAACAGTGGCCAATCTAGGTCATACGTACCTAGCAGTTTCCCCAAGGGACACAGGTTCCACAATGCTTGTATTGGTTCAAGCATTGATATCCTGGGTCCCTTCTTAATAATGGTTTATGGACCTTTCCTCCAGGAACTTGTCCAAACCATTTTTAAACCCAGCTACACTAACAGCCTTTACTACATCCTCCGGTAACAAATTCCAGAGTTTGATTACACGTTGAGTGAAAAAATATTTTCTTTTATTAGTCTTAAATTGTTTACCCTGTAGCTTCATTGCATGTCCCCTAGTCTTTCTATATTCTGATAAGGTAAACAATCGATCTACGTTTACCCGTTTCACTCCGTTCATTAATTTATAGACTTCTATCATATCTCCCCTCAGCCGTCTCTTTTCCAGGTTAAAGAGCCCCAACCTTTTTAGCCTTTCTTCATAGGAGTATCCTTCCATCCCCTTTACCATTTTGGTGGCTCTTCTCTGAACCTTTTCTAAAATCACTATATCCTTTTTAAGATACGGCGACCAAAATTGCACACAATATTCAAGGTACGGTCTCACCATGGAACGATATAGAGGCATTATAATATCTTTTGTTTTATTTTCCATTCCTTTCCTTATCATACCTAGCATTTTATTTGCTCTCTTGGCCGCCACTGCACACTGGGCCGAGGGTTTTAACATGGTATCCACAATGACGCCTAAATCTTTTTCCTGGGTGATGGTTCCTAATGTGGAACCTTGCATCGTGCAACCATAGTTTGGGTTGTTCTTCCCTAGGTGCATAACTTTGCACTTGTCCACATTAAATTTCATCTGCCATTTTGATGCCCAGTCTTCCAATTTATCAAGATCCTCTTGCAATTTTCCACAATCCTCTTGGGTTTTAACAACTTTAAATAGTTTTGTGTCATCTGCAAATTTGATAACCTCACTCGTTATTCCACTTTCCAGGTCATTTATGAATATGTCAAAAAGCAGCGGACCCAGCTCAGATCCCTGGGGTACACCAGTATTCACCTTTCTCCATTGGGAAAATTGGCCATTTAGCCCTACCCTCTGCTTTCTATCTTTTAACCAGTTCCTGATCCACAATAGTACACTGCCTCCTATCCCATGACTCTTTAGTTTTGCCAAAAGTCTCTGATGAGGGACCTTGTCAAAGACTTTCTGAAAGTCCAGATACACAATATCAACTGACTCACCTTTGTCCACCTGATTATTCACTCCTTCAAAAAAACATAACAAATTAGTAAGACAAGATCTTCCTTGTCTAAAGCCATGTTGGCTGTCTCCCATTAGGTCATGACTATCTACATGCTGAGTAATTTTATTCTTTATGATGGTTTCTACCATTTTTCCCGGTACTGATATCAGGCTCACCGGTCTGTAGTTTCCCGGATCACCCCTGGAACCCTTTTTAAAAATTGGTGTTACATTGGCGATCCTCCAATCTTCAGGTATTAGAGATGATTTTAATGATAGTTCACAGATTACTAATAGCAGGTCTGCAATCTCGTATTTCAGTTCTTTCAACACCCTTGGATGTATACCATCCGGCCCAGGTGATTTGCTATTCTTCAGTTTATCTAATAGTTGTAATACATCTTCCCGATGTATCGATATTTCCTTCAATTCTTCCGCACCTTTATTTATTTATTTATTTAATTTATTTATTTAACATTTCTTCTATACCGCGCTATTAAAATCAGCACGGTGTACATCGAACAAAAGTACTGCAATGCATACAAGCAACATTGAGTTTACAAAGAATAGGGAATTGAACATGGGATCGAAACCGGGGAAACTAAATACATATCAACTTGAAACTATGTACAAAACCTAATGTGAGTGGGTGTTGCATTGAATTTGTGGAGGAGAAGATTAGTGGTTGGTTGGGCTTGAGTGGGGACTACCTATTGTCTGTGGTGTTGACGTGCAGGGGCGACTGGGGTATGAGGGAAGCTTGCTGGTTGTGCTTCTATCACCAGAAGTGTCTGGATAGCACTTTAAATACCACTTCAGTCATGGGTAACATCCCTACATCTTCCTGAGTAAAGACTGAAGCAAACAATTCATTCAATCTCTCCGCTATTGCCTTGTCGCCTCTTAGTGCTCCTTTAACCCCTTTATCATCTAATGGACCAACTGACTCTCAAACAGGTTTTTTGCTACGAATGTACTTGAAAAGGTCTTTACTTCACGTTTTTGCTTCCACAGCAAGCTTCTTCTCAAATTCTCCCTTTGCCTGCCTTATCAATGCCTTGCATTTGACTTGCCAGTGCTTGTGCTGTTTCCAGGTTTCGTCTTTTGGCTCTTTTTTCCATTTCCTGAAAGATGCTTGTTTGCAACAACAGCCTCTCTGACCTCACCTTTAAACCATGCTGGCAGTTTTTTGGACTTCCTTCCACTTTTCTTAAAGCGTGGAATACAGCTGGTCTGGGCTTCCAAGATAGTATTTTTCAACAACAGCCAAGCCTGATGTACGTCTTTAACCTTTGCAACTGCTCCTTTTAGTTTTTTCTTAACTGTTTTCCTCATTTTATCATAGTTTCCCTTTCTAAAGTTAAAAGGTAGTACTGTGGATTTCCTTACTATCCCTCCTCCACTAATTAAATCAAAGGCGATCATGCTATGATCACTATTGCCAAGTGGCCCCAACAACCTTATCTCTTGCACTAGATCTGGTGTTCCACTAAGGACTAGGTCTAATATGGCTTCCCCTCTGGTTGGTTCATGAACCGGCTGCTCCAAGAAGCAGTCATTTATTTCATCTAGGAACTTTATCTCCCTAGCATGTCCTGACGTGACACTGACCCAGTCGATACCGGGGTAGTTGAAATCACCCATTATTATTACTACACTGTAACTTTTGTTAGCTTCCTTGATTTCTTTGAGCATTTCATCATCCATTTGGTCATTCTGGCAAGGCGCTCGATAGTACACCCCCACTGCCATTGCCTTCCCCTTTTTACATGGAATTTCAATCCATATAGATTCTACAGCAGATTTTGTTTCCTGCAAAACTTTAATCCTTTCTGACTCAATGCCCTCTCTAACATAGAGAGCAACCCCTCCACCAATTTGATCAGCTCTATCATTACGATATAGTTTGTACCCAGGTATCACAGTGTCCCACTGGTTGTCCTCCTTCCACCATATGGAGTGGAGGAGTGGCCTAGTGGTTGGGGCAAGGTACTTTGGGCCAGAAGGTCGGGGGTTCAAATCCCACTGGAGGACAGCAACCTTGGGCCAGAAGGACTGGGGTTTCTAGTCCCACAGGTGCTCCTTGTGGTCTTGGGCAAGCCACTTAACCCTCCATAGCCCATGTTCCCTGTAAAATAGTTCTGTGTGCTGTGCTTTCCTGTCTAATCAATGTGTTTATACCTCAAAAATTTCCTGTCATGATTTGACAATTTCCAATCTGTAATCAAACCGCTGCTGATTGCTGGAAGTAGCGGTATACAAATGTATACTAAATAAATAAAATGTCTCTGGTATTCCAATCATATCTAACCTTTCATTTAGTGCTATATCTTCTAACTCTCCCATCTTATTTTTTAGACTTCTAGCATTTGCATACAAGCATTTTAGAGAATGTATTTTACTCATATTAATTTGGCTATTGTTAGACATGGGTAATTTGGGATCTTTAAGCTCAATCTGCTCCATACTTGAGGGCATTTGGGCTACTTTACTCTTTTGTGGAACCTCTCTGCTTTTGGTAGTATCCTTCAAAGATACATTCTTCCGAACCATCCGCTCTTGGGCGACTGTCGGCTTTCCCCTAATATCTAGTTTAAAAGCTGCTCTATCTCCTTTTTAAAGGTTAATGCCAGCAGCCTGGTTCCATCCCGCTTAAGGTGAAGCCCATCCCTTCGGAAGAGCCCCTCCTTTCCCCAGAATGTTCCCCAGTTCCTAACAAATCCAAAACCCTCATCTCTGCACCATTGACTCATCCACGCATTGAGACTCCGGAGCTTTGCCTGCCTTTTGGGTCCTGCGCGTGGAACAGGAAGCTTTTCGGAGAATGCTACCCTGGAAGTTCTGGATTTCAACTTCCTACCTAAAAGCCTAAATTTAGCCTCCAGAACCTCCCTACCACATTTTCCTATGTCATTGGTACCGACATGTACCAAGACAGCAGACTCCTCCCCAGCACTATCTAAGTCCTTATCTAGGTGGCGCATGAAGTCCACTACCTTCGCACCAGGCAGGCATGTTACCAGGCGATCCTCACGTCCACCAGCCACCCAGCTATCTACATGCCTAATGATCCTAACCCCACCATAGCCCATTACCAGTTCTAACCCCCATCACCCCATTTCCAGACAGCCCCATCAGCCCACAGCCCATTACCAGTCTTAACCCCCACATAGCCCATTACCAGTCTTAACCCCCCCATAGCCCATTACCAGTCCTAACCCCCCCCCAACAGTCCACAGCCCACCTCAAGTCAAGTCCTAACCCCCTCCATAGCCCATTACCCGTCCTACCCCCCCCCCCCCCCATCGGCTCATGGAAACACTCCATTTTGCTGCTGCTGCGGCGGCAGCGGCAGCAGCCAGCTTTTTTTTTTTTTAACTTAATTTTTAAAAAAGCAGAATATTCTTTGCCCAGGGCCCCCTGAAACGTGGGGCCCTGTGCAAAAAACATTCTTGCTCAATGGACGGGCCGGCCCTGGTGGCACTGCCGCTACAGCTAGGATTCCCACACAGAGAATGCATCTACATCACTAGATCCATAGTGCTGACATTTGTAGGGGGTGCTGGTGGACAGGGTGGACTAGGCAGCTGTCCAGGTAGCACAGAAGAACATAAGTTCTGAATATATGCCATACTGTGTCAGACCAAGGTCCTTCAAGCCCACTATGCTGTAACTTGTGTTCTATGTAAACCACCTCTGATCTCTGGAAAGAGTGATATAGAAAACTGTCCAAATAAATAAAATATAATATCCTCTGTTCAGTAGTGACCAATCTAGGCACAAGTACCTAGCTGGGTCCCTAAAAGACATCCATGGTCAAAGAGGCCTGTTTTTGGCCAAGCAGCTGATCCTCAGTCTACCCCAAATAAACCTATAATGACCTTTCCCCCAGGACCCTGACCAAACTCTCCCTAAGTCCAGCGATATGAGGAGCTTTCATGACATATACTGCCACTGCATTCCAGAGTTTGCCAATGCATTGAATGACAAACTATATGCTTTACACTGTAGCGGCAGTGCCTGTCCCCTAGTCTCCCCATATTACGATGGCGTTAACAACCGTTAACCATTCCATGCCATTCAATATTGTATAGACCCCTATCATATCTCCCCCAGCTGTCTCACCACCAGGTTGAAGACATATCTGGGGGAGATATGATAACCTCCTCACATTGGGGAATCCTTCTATCCTCAGCACCATCTGTGATATCCATCATGATCACACAGTGATAGTGGTGGAACACAAATATACTACTCTGTGGAAAAGTGATGTGCCACATGGGGTGGTCCAAGGGACATGGCACCCTAGGCAGATATTCCAGTGGGCTCCCCCCCCCCCCCCCAGTGCCATGGAACCCAGTTCTGGAGGAAGAGGCCAATAGCACCTCCAGCTGTAGTCCTCCAAGTAGCTGGAAAATGCAGGTGCCAGGGGAAATACCAGAGCAGTGGCTGTCATCCTTCCCCTCAGATGTATTGGTGGCAGGCAGTGATGGGGCCCCTACTTAGGCAGCTTGTGGGGGGGGGGGTGGCTGCATGGCCATCTATGTGTGCCTCTGCCCCCTCCCCACCTGGGTCTTGTGCCCAAGATGCCCGCTTAACCCTCATGCTGGGACTGTGCACCACTACTAATGAACGTGCATGGGCATGTCTGCATGGTGTGGTGGTGGTGGTGGCATGGGAAGCGGACCAAGCCTGCAGCAGACAGAAGCCTTGTCCTGGTCATGTGCGCCATGCGCATTGCAGCATGTGCCAAAGGCCAGCCGAAGGGGAACATGTCAGCAACAGGGGCTGTTATCCATAAATGGAAGCACTGTGGTGCAACACACATGGTTGGTGTGTGTATAAATGCAGAGGGTCATAGGATCTAGTCCCTGCTTGGGTTTCTGTGTTGCATGTTCCTGTGGTCAAGGTTTAGCCTACAGTGCAGGTACAGCACCAGCATGTGCAACCCCCAAGAAGGCAGCCAGCAAGAGTGGAAACACCCACCAGCAGCACAGACAGGCTCTACTATCCACTGCTGGTTGGAGACTAACAGCACACTAAGCCATTGCTAACAACGTGCATTGAAGCCAAGGCGCACTAATAGCACCTGCACATGGAGCATGCATCGATCGTTGAGCTGACATAGTGGCAGATAGGAATACTAAGCATCCACACTTTTGCAGAGCATGCCAATGAGAGTGTATACATGTGCATGTGTGTGTGTGTGTGTGTGTGTGTGTGTGTGTGTGTATGTGTGTGTGTGGTTCCCCTTTGTCCTGTGGCTTTCTACACATCACTTTGGCTCACATTGGCTGAGCTGTTTCCAGCCTTTGTCTGCCAATGTGCATAACGAGAAGGAGAGGATGTGGATATGGCCTGAAACATGTTGGCCAGGACATGTTTGCCTTGGTGATAGGGTCAATGTCTGTCTGAGACTTTGTTGTGCCTATCTGCAATGTGCATGGCCTGGGTGGCCACAGAATGTCATGATGAGGGAACACTCTCACTCTGACCAAGTAGTGCACATGACACGGCTATGTTTCCACATAGTGCTATATAATGTCTGGCTCTAGTGATGTAGATGCATTCTCTGTGTGGGGATCCCAATCACTGAGCTAAATGTTTGGTGTCAAAGCAGAGTATCCCATGGCAGGGTGTGCATGGTTGCTCAGGGCACATGCAGTGTGTGTGTTGACCAGCTGACCCGCCACAGTTGGTATGTGCATGGCTGAAACAACCCAGTGGTGGGCCGCAGGTGTAGTCTGACTGCACTTGCTATGGTGGATTGTTAGTACTCAATGGTTGGGAACAGAAGTGGCTCCAGGCCTATCCGCTGTAGCCTTGACAGGATAGTAGCAGCAGTCTCATGCCCCCACTGCATTTGCTGTCCATGGTATCAGCTTGTTATCACTGGGCACTGACCTGCACTGTTCTCAGAGGGTTCTTGTCTAACATGGCCAGGACACAGGGCCCAGCTGTGCCTGGCACTGACTCCATGCTCCAGTTGTGCAGGATCACACTGCATAATACAGTGCAGACCAAACCTACTACACACAAGCTATGATGTGGACCTGCAGTTCAGCCGGTAGCAACCACTGTTGGAAACAGTGGATACTGGGCTTGATGGATCTTGGTCTGGCCCAGTATGGCATTTCTTATGTTCTTATCTTCACCCTCAGGGTGATTGCTTAAACCGCTCTGTAGCAGGGTTGGCAGCTGTTATGTGCAAGTAGCACACACAGTCAGTGCATCTTACTGAGCTGATGTGTAGTGGAGAGGCCAACCTATATTGGCACACACAGCAGACAGTTTGAGCAGAGACCTGCAGCCTCTTTGGGCCCAGACATTGCTGTGTAGAGCAGTGTGGAGGTGTAGCCTACTGGTTAGTGCAATTTCTCTATAGGCAAAAGTCCGGGGTTTGTTTCCCACTTGTTATGTTTGTGTATGGGTGCTAATCAGGTCACTTCCCCGCCTTTAATGGGTCTAGTTCTGCTGTGACTTGCAGACAATCATCCCTCAATGTTTCTATGCATTCTTGCCTCACATTGGGCAGGCAGACATGATATTATCCATCATGAACTTCTGAGGGCATGGTTTTACTGGCTCAGCTGCCGCCCATTGCTGCGGCTCAGTGATGTATATGCAGCAGATGTAGGGGATAGATGGTATGGCTGAATTTTATAGTGTGCCATCACTGCGACTCCCATCTTTACACATAGGGGATATATCTGGTACATTCAGGCACATCCCACTCATTGCATGACCATCTCCTGCACAGTTCTCCTATCATTACTTGCTCCATATGGGGCTTATGGGATCAACTTGTTCTTTTCTATCATGCCACTATGTCAGGTCTATTATCTTGCAATTGCACGGGCTAAGCCACCTGTTCCACCCACATTAATGGTGTTTCAAGTTCCCCATGGCACTGTTACCTACGGATCACACACACCAGTCAGATCTCATACATCTACCCTATATAAACATACCAAACTTTCTGCTCCAAACAGCCATGGCACAGATCTGCACTCACCATCTGGGTGTCATGTCATTCCTGTATTTGCCAGTCAGCTGCTCCACCATGGCCATCAAGGGTCCTTTGCGACAGATGGGCAAATCATACACACCTCTCCTGTGACTTTTCCACATCACCACTCATGGTCAATCTGTACTTTGCTGCCCACATCAGGTACATGCTGCCTCCATCCAGACACTGTTCAGACCTATGGCATGCCAGACACTGACAGTACTGATGGATACCTGCTCTCACCTCACAGACACTATAATGTAGCTTACGGCAAGGCCTAGGCTTTCAGCAACACCTAGGACTGCATGCTATGCACAGTGCCGCCCGCTGCTGCCACCCCTCTGCTACTGCTACCACGTGCCCATGACATGCCCACACTAGCCAGAATCCCTAGGCAGCCACCTATAGTGCCCAGTCGACCGCATAGCCCAGATGTTAGGACCAACATGCTCATCACATGTGCTGCAACAGAGACTGGCCACAGATCACTAAGCTCCATCAGCTACCAACTGTTCTTCCATCCATAACCTTTCCAATGGCTTCCCTGCCCCCCCCCCCTTTCTGCCTTACAGAGGTTTTCCTGTGTTAAGGTGCATGCTTGACACCTTAACACAAACTATCCTGTTAGGCCCCACCACGCTGTCGAAACCCTGTTAACATCCCTTTTCAACAGCATTCATAAAGGAATAGACAACATAAATAGGGGCTTTCTGCTCATTTTCTTAGACAAATCTTCAGCCTCTGACACTGTATCATATAACTTACTGCTCCAGAGACTACAGGACATTGGACTTCACAACTTCACAATTAGATGGTTCCAATCATATCTGTCTGACAGACAACAGCAAGTCAAAAACAGACAGAACAAATCAAGACCATTCCGAATACTCCAAGGGATACCACAAGGGTCAACTTTGTCATCACTGGTCTTTAATCTCTAATATAACCTGAATGTAGCATCATCAAAAAGTATAATATTCAATAATGGCTCGACGTGGATGATCTTATGATAGTCACTCCAATCAATACTGACAAACCAGATGCCATGAAAATAACCAATTGCCTTGAAGACATGATCATATGGCTCAGCAACCACACTCATCTTAAACTATAAAAAAACAGAAGCCCTCTACATAAAGAGAAACCAGCATGTAACCCTCCATGTTCGATAGAACTGTCAGACAGAAGCATAGCCATAAAAAACAAAGTATGATACCTCAGAGTAATGCTGGATCAGAACATAAACATGCAGTCCCACATAAATAAGACCACACAAAAAGCATACCATAAAATGAAGGTCATGTGGAGGCTAAAACCATTGCTAAACCAGGAAAATCTCTGTACAGTAATCCAAGCAGTAGTCACGCTAATACTGGACTACTGCAACTCAATGTACCAGGGGGTCCCAAAGCACACCATCCACCTGCTTCAGATGGCACAGAACACCGCAGCTCACATCATCAATGGCACAGCAAAATATGACCACATCACACCACTACTGAAGCAATTACACCGGCTGCCTATTTGCTATCGCACCAGGTTTAAGACAACAATCAACATTTTAAAAATACTAAATAACAACTTGGCAGACATACTACAAGAACTCATTACTAAAGACCCTAATAACCAACTGAAAAGGAACAATAACAGGGACATGATACTAACACCCAGCATCTACACTAAGTCCAAGGATGTCACAACCAGAAGAGTGTTCTGACTTGCAGCCCCAATGCTAAGGAACACAATACCGGAGGATGTAAAATTCACTCAGGACATAAAGGACTTCAGAGAAAAGTTGAAAACACACCTATTCAAAAAGCACTTTGGAAATGTCACTAAGGGGTATGTTTACTAAACTGTGGTAATGTTACAGACCGCGCATTATGTAACGTTACAGACCGCGCGTTATGTAATGTTAACGATTGTTAGGTAATGTTAACATGCGTTATGTAACATTAACGTGCGTTAACATTACTTAATGATCATTAACGTCCCTGGCCGCGGTAAACACCACAGAGGGTGGAGAGAGGGCGGGGGAAGGGGTCAATTGGCGGGGAGTGGGCGGGGAGAGGCTCCCTGCACACTAATGCACTGAACTGAAGGGCTGAATCATACCACAAATGAAAACCTGCCATTAGATACACATTTGCAGGAGAGAGAAAACCATTTCAGTGTCAGCAATGTACAGCATAGATAGGGAGCCCAAGAACGTGATAGTAGTGCTCCATTTCCAGTACCAGCATGGTGCCCAAGTATGAAAAGCCACTATGTCAATGGTGCAAGTGGGGCATAGGGGGCTGCAGGCGGGACATGTAGTGGGGGCAGCTGGAGCACAGAGTAAACTCGGCGGGTGCCTAGGTGGCACATAGGAACATAGAACCTGGACATTAGCATGACAGCAGCTGACAAAGGCCAAACACAATCCACCTACATCTACCTGGTCCCCCCAAGCTAACAGTTGCCAGGGCACTGACCTGATATGCCCCCAGCCAACCCTCCCCCAAGAGGGAGGGACAGACTATTGGTAGGCGGTGATGGGGGGATGTGAGGATGCTCATGTACGCTCCATGCCCCAGACCCCTCTCCCTACGCAACCACCTACCAACACAGTGGATGGCCTGGGACTGCGCGCTACCAGCACCGACAGCATATGGCCATGTCAGCATGGCAAGGGGGTGTGTGCCTGTGCTGGAGGGGGCAGTGGCACCTGCCTGCAGTGGACCTAGGCCATGCCCTGTACCAGTACGTGGTGTGCAGTGCAACATACAAAGTCTGGCTGAGGAAAAGTACAGGTAGCCCCAGGGACCACCATGCATCTGTGGCAACAGTGTGGTGCAGTACACACAGCCAGTGTGTCCAGAAGCAGAGGGTCCAGGTTCAAGCCCCAGCTGTGGTTCCTGCAGAGCATATCCCTATGTTTTACACTACAATGTAGATACAGCAGCAACATGTGCAAATCCCAAAGCAGCGGCGAACGGAGTACAAACACCCACTTACACAGGCTCCACAATCCAAAGATGCATGGAGAGTCAGGCTGTTGGCTCCACCATTGAGCTGCAGTTCTCACCAGGGCATTACTACTACCTCCTGCACAGTTTAGCAATATTGGCACTGTGATCAAGACCAGTGTGGCGGGCAGGATTGCCAACCACCCCTATCTTTGTACAATGCTGCAATAGGAGTGTGTGTGTGTGTATGTCTATCCTATGTTTTGTGGTTGCCCACCGGGCCCACAATGTTCCACTGTTACCAGCGTTAGCCTGAATATGTGCATAATGAGGAACAAGGTGTTGTGGGTATGGCCCGGACAGGGCAGATTGGCCAAGGTGCATCTTCACAGGGTGTGGAGCAATGGCTGGGACACTGTAGTGCCCAACCACTGCCTGCATGGACAGGGTGGCCACAGCATGGCATGCTGGGAAGGCACTCACTCTGACTGAGCAGTGACCATGGCATGTCTAGGTTCCCACATAGCACTTTATGCTATCTGTCTTCAGTAGTACCTTTGTGTTCCCAGTGTTGGGGCCCTAATCACTGAGATACCTTCTTGGGGCGCATAGTTTCTCTGTGAGCATGCACTATGGACTGGCTAGTGGACTGTCTGCAGTTAGACTGTGCATGGTTGGAACACCTATAAGGTGTAGTCTCACTGTGCTCTCTGCTGTTGATTAGCAGACAGTAGTGTGAGGCAGTTGGGGTTTTCCAGAACTAACCCCATCATTGCTGCTGGTCTGCCCCAGCCACAGGTATGGCTCTGGCCCACCAACCCTGGAGGGCTGTCCTATGTTAGCAGGACAGAGATTGCTTCACAGGAGTGGGGGCACCTGTATTTCCTACAATAGGGTGATGTGTGTCCTTTGACCTATGAAGGCACTGCTACACAAACCTCATGCAAGTCTGGAAACCCCTCTGCCCTGATAACAGGTGCCCATGTCAGCCAGACCCAAACACGGGGTACACACTAATCTTGGTGGTGTCTGGTCCAAGAGGGCCACATGTGACTGCAGGATAAAGATGGACACCAAAATACCTTCAGCTGCACTGCAAGGAATACCTGTCACACACTGTTAATAATGGGGATGCACAACAGGACCTATCTCTAGCACCACATGTACTGCAGACCTAGTGCTGGGCACTCAGCCTATCCCTCAGGGATGTGCTGGGCACTCAGCCTATCCCTCAGGGAGAACACAGAACCTGCACAATCACATGGTCTGTAGCTACTCTGTTCCAGTATCACGCACTGTCAGTTCGTCTTTCCAAGCTGAGGTACCGGAGAGGTGCAGACCCCATTTGCTGATCAGCTGTAGACAGCTATTCAGCATGTGCATTGCATCTTGGGTACTGGTGGGGTTACCCTATCTTGGCACTCAGAGTAGACAGTTTGTGCAGTGACCTGCAGTCCTTTGCTGTGACATACACCACAGACGTATAGCCTACTGGTTAATACAATGCCATTCTCAGCAGTGTTCATGGGTTCAATTCCTCATTGTTCCCTCCTCTCATGCCTGTCCTACTCAAATAGTGTGCATGCCTATAACAGTCATATTTTTACAGATTTGTGCTGCCAGCCCATAAAACCCTCGCCACAATTGGCAACATTCCATCGGTCCGTCTATCTGCGTCTGTCAGCTGTGTAGAGTCCTGTCTGCCTGTGCAGGCTGTCACCCCATGTCCTGCACTGCTACCCTTTCCTGCATTGTGCCTCTTCATGCTTGCCTCGCCTGTGCCTGATCTGCATGGCACCACCACTCCTCTGTCCACCCATCATTGTAACTATCTTGCCACCTCCGCCTCCACTGGGGGACAGGTATTCCCATCGTCTGCCACCAACTGTCTTTCCAGTACTTTACATTGCCAACACCCTGTGCTGTGGTACAGTTGCCCCCACCATGTTTATCATCAGTACTGGCAGCCACATGGGATGCCATCAGATATGGCAGGTCCAGCGGCTCCCAGCTCTACCTCCTTCACTCACCTGTTCATTGCCTTTCCTGAGTGCTCTATCTAGTGTTACATCTGTCTTTGTTCCTCACAGGTCATGCATGTCATCCTGAAGCACCTTGCAGCCCTTAGGCCACGCTAACCTAGGGCACCATAACCTTGTTAGGCCACCTTAACCTATGCTTCCGTAAACCAGGGTGCCCTCTAAGGTGCCTTGTCCAGGGGTGACTAATACGGCGCTTAGACTAAGAAGCCCTACTGTATAGGGCACCTTACAAAGCGCCTTATGATGCACCTTATAACGCACCTAACAGGGCACCTTATAAGGCACCTCACAAGGCACCTTACTTATAAGGCGCCTTGTAAGGTGCCTTATGAGGCGCCTTGTAACGCGCGTTAGTTTGTAACATGTGTTGGCTGATACGGCTTTCTGTAATGATGCACCTCCCACGCCTTTATATGGGCATCTGTACCTTTACCGCAGAACCTAACGCGAATGACATTACCGCAGTTTAGTGCCACATAGCACTCAGCACAAGATCCGGCCACATGACGTTAAAACACTTAACACATGAGCAACCTTTCTTATAAATAAGCTCTAGCACAAGTTAAGTTACCCTTGAATGTTTTGTATTCCTAATATAACCAGCAAAAATGTAACATTGTTATACTGTAAATTAATGTTATACTGTTATACTGTAGACATGCTGAGTTGTAATGTAAACTGCTTGGATTTAATGAGGAGGCGGTCTATAAAACCTGTTAAATAAAATAAATAAATAAAAATAAAGTGTCCGATAGTGCCCTTAATGATGGAACACATCCTACACGCCCAGAACACTCTTCATGGAAACTCTTTATCGCTGCTCTTAACGCTTGCTAACGAGTGCTACCTTAGCACCCTTTAGTAAACATACCCCTAAGGGGCAGATTTTCAAAAAGTTGTCCAGTTATTTTTAACCACATTTTCAGTTGAATCTAACGGTTGTGCACTGAAAATTTAGTAAAATCAAGCCACTTCAAAATTGGCTGTCCAGGGGGGCGGAGCCTGATGTCCAGCGGGATGGTCGCATAACGCTGAGGCTCCCGAGAGGCCTACTCAGAATCCTGAATTAACACCGTCCATACTTGGAACTTCTACTCTGATCTTGCCGGGGCACATTGGTGAGATGGCGGGGACCAAACCCACGCGCCTGGAATTCGGATCTCCAGCGGCTTCTCACGGCAAACGTTCCAAAACTGAACCCCCGTCCCCGCAGAAGGGGCTGGCCTTGCGCGAGGGCCCCGAAATGCAGCAGGAAATCCTCGCAGAGATTAGAGGGGTCAAAGACCTCGTGCAGTCAAACGGTGAAGCACTCCGAGCGCTGCGGGAAGATCTTGGTGTGCTGCAAGGCAAGCTAGAAGGGCTTTCTTCGCGTCAGGACAAAATGGAGAGCATCTTGGACTCCCATGCGGCCCGGTTGTCCAAACTCGACAAAGTTGAACGTCAGGTGCGGGCCTTGCAGAAAGAAGTGGAAGATGGCAATAATAGAGCGCGCCGCAATAACATACGACTTGTGGGCATACCGGAGGGAGCGGAATCGGGAGACATGAAAGAGTTTTTATGCAAAATCCTCCCTTCCCTGCTCAAAATCACCTTTATCAAAGATTTGGAGATCGATCGCGCTCATCGTGTACCCACAAGCATAACGCTCAACAGGAAGACCCCGCGGCCTATCATTTTTCGACTTTTGAGATATCAACACGTGGAACAAATTCTAAGTGCCGCTCGGGCAGGGGGTCCCATGGAGTTTGAGAGCCACAAGATCTCCTTCTTTCCTGACTTGGCTAAACCCACGGTCGACCGCCGAAAGCGCTTTCTGGAATTCCGGCCGAGGCTTCAACAACTACAAGCACGCTATGGCCTGATGTACCCGGCCAAGCTCCGAGTCACGCTTCACAATCAGACAAGAACATTTGAGGACCCTGATCTACTAGCGGAGTTTTTGGATTCCAAAGAAGCCGACTTGATGCGCTGACTTCCAGAATATTCCTGCAAGTATTCTCATATCCGCAGTACCCGCCATATTGGATCTGCCGCAGCCTAGCAAAGAGTCTGGCAAGGGCAGTTTGTCTGCCTTACTTTTGATGATATCTGTGACCCGACTCCATCTACCCACAGTAGCCTCGATGAGTATCAGAGACAGTGTTAACTATGGACTCTGGTGTTTTTTTTTCCTTTTTTCATGTCTTTCTATTTCCTCTCTAGGGCCTCCTCCCGCAGACATATGGTCGCCATATTCTTTGGGGGTTTTGCTTCTTCTCTAAGATACAATGGTACATACTTTTCAATATGGGGTGTATTAGCCAGCATACTCGGTGATTATGTCATTGTTGCACAGATTCTGATTATGTTGTATGTTTTCCAGCGCCCTTACCTAAAATGTCTATTAAAGATTGATGGCACCATGTAAGATTTTCTCATTGAACGTAAAAGGAATCAATAATCCGATAAAACGTAAGAAAATCCTAAGCTACCTAAGTCAGGAAGCTGTGGATCTAATTTTTCTCCAAGAAACGCATTTAAATTCGAAGGAAACTCTTAAACTCAATATTAAACCTTACATGGTGGCCGCCTACTCCGCAGCCGTTTCCAAGAAATGTGGGGTTGCCATACTGGTTAGGAAATCTTTGCATGCTACTATTATTGCGACTAGCTCAGATACAGAAGGTAGATGGTCCAGAGTTCACCTCAAGATAGGTAGCCTTGAAGTTACATGTATATGCCTTTACGCTCCTAATGTGGATGACCCTGCCTTTTTTGCTACCATTGCTCAGGTTGCGCAGGCCTCTGCTAATACTTCCTTGATAATTGGGGGGGATTTCAATCTAGTCCTTGATCCCCTGATTGACAAACAGCCGCCTAGGACAAGTGGTCCCCCCAAGAGTCACACCACGCTTACCTCCCTGATCAAAGATCTTGCTTTAGTTGATTTATGGAGGTTACTACACCCCAATGAGCTTGACTTCACCTTCTTCTCTTCCCCTCATAAATCCCAGTCTCGCATAGACTTCTTTCTAATATCAAAACTGTTAGTTCCTCAGGTGGACACTGCAAAGATTCACTCCCAACATATTTCAGATCATGCTGCTATCTCCTTTCAATTACATACTACTGCACCTCAAGGGAATTCGGGGGCCTGGTTCTTTGATAGAGCCCTGTTAATTCAGCCAGAGTTCCAGTTAGAAATTCGAGCAGCCATTCAGGATTACTTCCATTTTAATCTACCCCAGGATACTGCGAATTGGGCTTGGTGGGAGGGCTTCAAAGCGGCCATTCGAGCAACGATCACTAGTTATCAAATCCGTCTGCGGAAACAACGCACACAGCAGCTACTCATACTAGACCAACAAATAAAAGCAGGCGAACGAGTTCTGACTTCACGTACTGATCCATGTGTATTAATTCGATTGCAGCGTCTCCGTTTTCAATATAATTCAATCCTCTCAACTGCAGCTTCTAAGAGTATTGCACTTCAGCGAGGGACATATTATCGTGAAAACAATCGAGCCGGTCGACTCTTAGCCAATGCCTTGAAAGGTCAAAAAGAAGCCAAACGCGTAGCGGCCCTTCGAGCTCCACAGGGAGAGGGCATAGTGACCGCAGACTCCGACATCGTAGAACTCTTTCGGGATTTCTATACCCACCTATATCAATCTGAATGTGAGTTCTCGCCAGAGACATTTGAGCGATTGCTTTCTGGCATTCAGCGGCCGACCCTCTCTGAAGATGATAGGGATGCGATGGATGAACCCTTCTCTACTTCAGAGATCCAATCTGCCCTAAAACGAGCAGCCTCGGGCCGGGCCGTGGGGCCCGATGGTCTCCCGACCGAATTCTACAGAACGTTCAGTGCAGATTTAGTTCCCTATTTAAAACTCTATTTTACTGCCCTCGCGGTAGATACATCCTCTTTGGGATCCTTTTCTGCAGCTAATGTTGTCGTATTTGAGAAAGAAGGCAGAGACCCGCTGCTAACCGCCAACTACCGTCCAATCTCCCTACTTAATGCCGATTACAAGATCTTCGCGACGATCTTGGCCACCCGGCTATCTGACAGGATGGCCACCCTAATTCACCCCGACCAATGCGGTTTTATACCCGGCAGATCAACTGCTGACAACGCTCGGACCTTGTGCCATGTGCTATCCAGTGCTGCCACTTTAGATCATCCATGGGTGGGTCTTTCCCTGGATGCCGAAAAAGCCTTTGATCGGCTAGAATGGCCCTTCTTATTTGCAGTTCTCCGATGGTATGGCTTTGGGGAGGGCTTCCTCCGATATCTCCAAGTCATGTATACTCAACCCGTCGCCAGCATTTGTGTAAATGCCATCAAGTCTCCGCCATTTAATCTCCAAAGAGGCACGCGTCAAGGTTGCCCCCTATCACCAATGCTCTTTGATCTAGCTCTTGAACCCCTAGCCCTCCTTATTAGACAGTCCGCACGTATTCGAGGTGTCCCCTTCAGTCATAGAGAGATTAAACTCTCTGCATATGCAGATGACCTTATGCTTTTCGTATCCCTCAATTCGGTTCCAGCTGTCTTGGATCTGATTGACGGATACTCACAATTATCGGGCTATAAAATTAACTGGACCAAATCTGTAGCATTCCCACTGAACCACTGGGTACATGAGGCTGACATGCAGGCTTTTCCCTTCCTTTGGCAATCCCGCATGGTGAAGTATCTTGGGGTCCATTACTGTTCTCCTTTAGAAGACACTATCAGTTTTAATGCCAAAGAGGTAGTCTCCAAAGTCCGTGAGCTCACAAACCGGTGGTCTCCCTTATCTCTTACTTGGTGGGGCCGCCTAGAAACTGTGAAAATGATGATAGTCCCCAAAGTGAACTACATTTTAGAAATGCTGCCATGTTTACTCCCGCTACATACTTATAAAGACATTGAGGGCCTTCTCGTCCGTTTTCTTTGGCAGGGCAAGCCACCAAGGATAGCTAAACAAAAACTACAGTCTGTAAAAGAAATAGGGGGTACCAGATTTCCTGATTTTCTTAGATATCATCAAGCCTTCCTACTTAAGCAAGGTGCCCGATGGCTAGATGCCTCAACAGACAGCAGACCAGTTTGGCTTGATATAGAAGAGGAGCTCAGTAGCCCAATTCCGTTGACCCATCTCCCCGGTATGTCCTATCCAGTAGACTCCTGCCACCCACCAATGATTGTTGATACTCTTGCGGCCTTTAACACTCTCATTTTTTCACTGGGCCCGAACGTATGTCCTCAGGATGGACTCCCGCTGTGGCATAACCCCAAAATTCAAGTCCTAAATAGAACGATAGCATGGAAACCCTGGTACTCAAGGGGGATCTGGACACCCCAACAGCTTTTCTCAGCTGCTCGTTGGAAAACCTTCTCTGATTTACAAAAGGAATTTGCGTTACCAGCGAAACACTACTTTCAATTGATGCAGCTTCAACACTGCCTCAAAAGTGCTCGAATCATGCCGCCCTCTGCCCCTACTGAGGACGGGCTATTAGAGATAGTTCACTCTATTAGCAGTACACATGGGGTAGCCTCTAACTTTTATAAAATATTATGTCAGGGTACAGACACAGCCACATTTAGAGCCCAACAAGCCTGGGAACGCGAACTGCAAACCACTTTAACCCCTGTGCAATGGAGCGTTTTCTGGAGCAAAGTAGTGCGGGTTTCCCGGTCTGCCTCTGTTACCCAAACTCTCTTCTTTTTTGCACACCGATGCTTTTATACCCCAGAAAAAATAGCCAAATGGAACACAACTGCTAGGGACCAGTGTTGGTCTTGCCATACTGCTGTGGGAACCTTCGCTCATGTTATTTATGAATGTCCTCAACTACAGGTTTATTGGGGGCGGGTTTGGAGTTGTATTCAATTTATCTTACACCTTCACGAACCTCTCTCTTGAAAGATCGTGGGACTCCGCTCTGTGGCGGAGGTCCCCTCTCTTCCTAAGAAGGGTCGCTTTCTCCTTGACTTCATGCTGGGTATAGCCATATGTTTAATCACGAGGAATTGGAAGGATAGCTCTCGACTTACTGTCAATGAATGGTGGAACCTCGTCTGCTTATATAGTAAATATGAGCAGACACCTCGGAGAGCTATTCCCCATGTCCAAACTCACTCTTGCTTGTCTAAATGGCAGATGCTTAATGATTATGTATAATCTGCTCATTGTTCCAACATGCCTGTATAATGTGCACTCATCATGTTTCAGATCACCGTTAGGTTTTGTACCACAATAATGTAAGTACACGCCCGCTTCGGGAATGATCAGTTTCTAGAGAAGAAGCAGGGGGGAGGGGGGTGGTAGGGGTTTACTTTGATGTATGTATTACATTTTATGTATCTGTCTTTTGCTGTATGTCTTCCTTTCCTTTGTTGTTATAAAACGAAAATAAAGCATTTAAAAAAAAAAAATTGGCTGTCCAGATTTAGCAAACCTAGAGGTCAATGTACCAACTGATGGGATTCCCAGACGGTTTGAGGGTAATTTTATAGCTGTTCGCCCAGACTGAATGGCCAAGTTAGCACCTATTTTGAGGCTATTTTAAGGCCAAATAGGTGCCTATTTTGAGGCTTTTTTATAAAGATAGATAGGTACTTATGTGCCTTCATAAACGAGCCTCACAAAATCTATACATTCACAGCTAAAATGCTTTCGCATACTTTTACACTTACTTGGGAACAGGTGTAAAGGTACATGGATGAAAGATGCATACCCATGTGTATTTTATAACTTATGCATTTACTTTGTGACCGTCATCCATGCTCCACTCAGACTACAAACCTGAAAATTCCTATACATGGGTCACATAAAAGGACATGCCTTCTTATCACCTTTCATCAGTTTACTTGTACATGTAGGAAAAAGTTTCTAAAATGGCTCCCTTTGTGGCCTCCATCATATGAAAATTTGCTACACATGACCATGAGCCTGGTAGCAAACCTTCTAAAGAAATTTTGCTGTGAAGACAGCCAATAAAAATATATAACTACAACTTGTGAGATGTTATCTATTTTGCATAAACCAGCACTTGAAAATGGTTTCACGGTCTGGTTTAAAAAAACATCATAATAGCTACTTTGCATGTTTTTACATCTCAACAGCATATTATTTATGAATTTGCATCAACCGTTGTGCATAGTGGCTTATGAAGTAGAGTTATTAAGTCACCTCAAGCAAATTGCTTTAAAATAACATGCAAAATTGCTTGTAAAGTGTGTTTTCTACTCCTGGGGGAATTCTGAGCAAAAATAAATTAAAATCTTGTCATATTCTCCGTACTTGATTTGTAATTTTTTGTGCAGAATTCTCTCATCAGAAAGTCTGGATCTTCCTTGCTCCTGACATCGCATTTCCCCCAACTTTATCCCTCTTCAGTCTCAACCCTGCCCAGCTCTGACAGAGATAGGAGGTACCTTATAGACCAAGTTATTGGGGCATGAACTTTTGAGGACAAGAATCTTCTTTGTCTGATATATGAAGTGCAGTATACGTAGGAGATGGATAGTTATATATGAAGATGGATTCGGTGAGGGGAAGGATACAGGGTATAGAGAAGGCATTGAAAAGTGAAAGACAAGGGGGTATGTTTACTAAACCGTCTTAATATTCCTGGCATTAGCTCCAGCGATAATGTGAAGAATGCCATAAAAGGAGTGTGCGTTCCAGTCTTAAGGTAGCAATCGCGAGTTATCGCGTGATAAAGTGCTCCGCGCACATTATCGCGCGATAGAGGGAGCTGTGGCATGTTAACACGTGTTAGCCTTAAATAGGCGCACTGACCTGCAAGCACAGCAGCAGAGGTGTAGCATAATGGTTACTACATTGACTGATGAAACAGCAGTCATGCGTTCAATCCCCCAGTGGGCTTAATGAGTAAGGCTATCCAAAGTATTACACTTTACTTTAAATCAGTGCTGTCTGAGGCATTTTCTTTTTTAATTTAAATTAGTGCTGCCAGCAAACACACCCTCACAGTGCCATAACCTAAGGTGCCGCATAAGGCGCCCTATAAGGCACTCCAGAGGGCACATTATAAAGTGCACTGTCCGCCAAGGCACCTTATAATGTTCCCTATAGGGCACCATATAGGGCGCTTTACAGGGCGCCTTATGAGGCACCTTAAGGTTACAACACTATGAGGGTGTGTTTGCTGGCAGCACTAATTTAAATTAAAAAAGGAAATGCCTCAGACAGCCCTATCAAATAACACCACTGTGGGATCAAACCCATGACCTCTGTCTCCACAGTCAGAGTAACGGGTTACATCTCTATAGCTACCAACAAACCCCTGGCTGGCTACAGAAGGACTGCAGGTCACCACACAAACTGTCTGCTGTGGTTACCAGGATAGGGTTAACCCACCCGTACCCATGATGCACTGCACATGCAGATCAGCAGTCTCCAGATGATCACAAGATGGGGTATGCACCCCCACAGCACCTCGGCCTGGTAGGGGGAACTGACCGTGTGTGTTAGTGGCACAGAGTTGCTGCAGACCGTGACATTGTGCGGGTCCTGTGCTCACCCTGAGGGTGAGGTGGGGCACTCAGCACCAGGTCCACTGCACCTGACATGACTGAGATAGGCTATGCTGCAGGTCTCCATCAGTGCCAGTGTGTGATAGGTAGTCCTCGCATGCACACCTGGGATACACTGATGTCCATCTGTATTTCCCAGTCACGTCTACCCTTGTGGAGTATGATGCACCCAGAATAGTGCATATCTTGTGTGGGTGCCATAGTCACATGATTTAAGTGAAGGGGGGGGGTGCTTGGACCCATAGGCGGATTATGTAGCACCACCCAACCCACCCTCTGGGGCTTAGGGTGGGGGACAGGATCTCCCACAAACAGATAAACATTCTAATCCCTGAAATGGTGGCAGTAGAGGGGACCATCAACCCCAGTCCTTCTGGGGAACAGGCACCCTACAGGGCAATCAATGCAGATCTGTACACATCCATAAGGCAATGGCAGACAGACAGTAGGCCTGGAAATGCTCAGCTGCCTCCCACCACTATCTGATATTCTCCAGCAGCGGTCACAGTGAGTCTCCAGCCACTGCACCCTACAAGGTGTTTCAACCATACACATAATAACTGCAGACAGTCTGCTAGCTAGTACAAAGTGCATGTTCCTGGAGGAGATGCATGCACCCAAAACTGGGATGTGAACACACACACACACACACACACACACACACACACACACACACACTCACACCAAGCAAATAAGTCAGTGATTGGGCCCCAGAACAAAAAACCCATAAATATCACTTGAGAGAGAAAGCTATATATATATAACACTATGGGGGAACCTAGCCATGCCGTGGTCACTGCTCAGTCAGGGTGAGAGTGACCTCCCAGCAGGACATGCTGTGGCCACCCTGTCCATGCAGGTGGTGGCTGGCCACTACAATGTTCCAGCCATTGCCCTATGCCCTGTGCAGTTGCATCCTGCCCAGGCTGCCCTGTCCGGGCCATACCCACAGTACCTTGCTCCTCATTATGCACATTGGCAGGCTAACACTGGAAGCAGTGCAAGCAGTGTGGGCTGAGGAAGGTGTAGGCAGCCAGAACACACTGGATAGACAGACACACACTCCCACACCTATGCCAGCATTGTGCAAATATAGAGGCTTTTGGCAGCCCTGGCCACCACACCAGTCCTGGGCACAGTGCAGGCATGGCTATAGTACACAATACCTTTGGGGTCACTCCCTGGGGTGGTAAACACTGTCAGAAACCAAAACTGAAACACACTCCACTGATATCAGAAAGGTTGCTATGATGCAGCTCTATCAGCAAATTGTGCTTAACTTAGGAATTGCTATCTGCCATTAATCATAGCAACCTTTTGATATATGTGGAATGTGTTTCCACGTTTAAGATAGCATTGCTAAGGTATGAAGGTGCTAGTATTGGTAGATGCTGCTGCGCGCAGGGCCCAACAGCCTGACTCTTCAGGAGGCTTTGGATAGTGGAGCCTGTGGGTGTGGGTGTTTATGCCCCTGTTGGCCGCTGCTCTAGGGCAGAGGTTCCCAACTCCGGTCCTGCTGGGCCAAACACTGTTTGGGTTTTCATGCTGTCCCTAATGAATATGCATGAGATACATTTGCATACCACGGGGGCGACGCATATAAATACAGCACAGGCATATTTATTGGAGACAGCATGAAACCTGAATGGTGTTTGACCCTCCAGGACTGCAGTTGGGAAACTCTGCTCTAGGTATTGCACATGTTTATGGTGTCTGTGCTCTGAAGGGTAAAATATAGGCGTTTCAGGCATGTTTATGTTATCTGCAATAAAGGTTCTGTCTTTATTACCATGGTTTAGTACTGGGTAAAATATGGGAACTGGGTTGGCAGGAGCCACAGCTGGGACTTGAACTTGTGACCTTTTGCTCATGAATACACTGGCTGTGTGTACTGCACCACACTGTTGCCACAGGGACAGTTCATTCCCTGGGGATACCATGACTGTTCGTCAGACAGACCGTCTGTTGCAGTACACGGCACCCACCTAAACGGGGCTAGGCCATGGTCTGCTGTGAGCAGATGCCACTGCCCCCTCTGCCACCGGCACCCCTCCGCCACCATGCTGCTATGCCATTATGCCGGTGGTGCTGGTGGTGCGCAGTCCCAGGTCATCCAGTATGCTGGTAGGCAGATGCCTATGGTGTGAGTTCTCGGGTAGGGGTGCCTACATGGACATGCGCGCTTCTCCCCCCTCCACACCGCCTGCCAATGTTATGTGCCCTTGGGGGTACCTGCTGGGTACTATCCCCTGTGACACTGTGAGAAACACACTCATGCCCATGTTGGACCCTCATCAGTTGCTGTCTGGCTGCTCTACAGTTTCAGCATTCCTATGTGCCACCTAGGCATCTGCCTAGTCCGCACTGTGCCCCAGCTGCACCACAGCATGTGCCACCTGCAGCCCTCTGTATCCCATTTCCAGCATCTGTACAGTTTCCCTTTACTACATGCCCACCCTGCTGTTGCGGCACATGTGCACACCATAACAAACCTGCCCAATATAAAGGGAAAACCCTGATCACTGCAATTCCAATGTGGGATCATTCACCTTGTAGGGGAACAGAGCATAGACCCTTCCAAACATGATATCTTCTTTTTTATGCTTTCTCAGTAGTGTTTCTTTGTGTTTCTCATTAATATAACTATAGGCCAGCTTGGTTATTGGGATTTTAAATGTGGTTCAGGTCATTTTCTATGTTTATTTGCCTTTTTGTTCCGTGCACATGTATCACTACTATCACGTTTTTGGGTTTCTCTGGCTTTGCTGTACATTGCTGACTGAAATGGTTTCTCTTTCCTGCAAATGTGCCTTAACGTGAGGGTTTCACTGGCGATGCTGTTCAGACCCAGATTTCACAGCATTAGTGTGCCTGAAGCCTCTCCCCTCCCACTCTCCACCCATTGACCCCTTCTCTCCGCCCTCTTGGAAGCCTTACTCCACCCTTCAGAGCCGGATTTCACAGCGTTAGGATGCCTTAATGCCGCAGCCGCGTTATCGCGTGATATGTGACGTTATCGTGCGAAAATATCATGCGATAAAATCACTTATCACGCGATAATACCGCCACTGAGCCATTAGTGCCGTTTAGTAAACATACCCCCAGGTGTAAAAGGGAGTGATAATAGCAAAATAGTTCAGCTAACTGACATTTGTGGAGAGTGAGAGAAACTAAGGACAGGTTGATCAGAGAATAGTTAAGTCCATTCATACCTGTAGTAAATCAATTGACTCTTGCTGTAGAGATTTACTCCACAAATTTTTCTTTTGCCATGTTACTGTGCTAGAAATCCTGTGAAATAATAAAAAAGTGACAAAAAACACCAATATCATCCAAAACTCAGCAAATATGGATTATAGAACAAACATTGTTATAAAGCCTCTGGGAGACATCAAAAGATATATGCAAGAGCATAATGTTTCTGTATGGCTCACGGTAATCACCAAAATTGTCATTTCTTTTGGCAGGGCTTTGGAATTCAAGCTGTTTGTGGTGCGGCCCCTGAAGCAATATAGATTTATTCATATAACAGGTCTTTTATACTGCTATATCATTTCAATCAAAGCGGTTTACATTGTAATTTAAACTGGGCAATGTACATTAAACAGGGACATTGATAACCTGGATTTTTCTCTGAGGGAATGGAGAGTTAAGTAACTTAACAAAGGCCACAAGGAGGGCTAGTGGGAATTGAACCTTGTGCTGGTAATTCCCAAACATCAGGCCACTCTGCCACACCACCAGATTGCTGAAACACTCTGCCATTACCCTGTGCACTGAACACAATGAAGTGTAATATAATTGTGTGTGAGAATCTTCTGTGGCTACAACCAATGGTATTTATGTTTTTTACATACATATATAGAACTACTTATTGGCCTGGGAGACAGTTAAAGTTTAGGTGATTATCGTGAGCCATACAGAAACTTAGGGGTATGTTTACTAAAGGGCGTTAAGGGAGCAAGTGTGCTGTTAATGCCTGTTCCCTTAATGCTGCAAAAAAAGCTGCATTAACAAGCATTAAAGGCTCCTGCGGTGTTAAGGGAACAGTAGACAGAGAGTGGGCGTTAATGGGGCAGAGAGTGGGCATTAACAGTGGGTGTTCCCTTAATGCCTGTTGCGTTAGTGCCCTTTAATGCTGATAACCCTTAACTCCAAGTAAAGCCTCATGGAAAGGGGGTATTTTGAGGAGAGAGAGCCTATTTAAACATCTGTAATGTGATCCACAGACAGGTGAGCCCAAGAAATTGATAGTAGCAGCAATAGCATAGTGTCCAAGTATGAAAGGGCACTATGTTGACGGTGCAAATGGGGCAAAGGGGGTGGCATGTGGGTCATGCAGTGTGGGTTGCTGGTGCATAAGGCAGACCAGGCAGCTACCCATGTTTCACAAATATGATGTCAGCCATGATGCCACAGTGACAATGGTGGCATACAAACAAGCTGCTGCTGTGAAAAGGTGATGCGCAACATAGGGCGGTGCAAGGGTCCCTTGCACCCTAGGCAGAGACCCTTCTCCACCCCTGCTACCACTGATGCCTGCTTAGGAGGAAGAGGCCGATAGTGCCAGAAGCTGTAGCTCTACAGGGAGCTGCAAAAGCTAGCTGCCAAGAGAAATACCACTGCTGTGGCTGTCCACCTTCCCCCGAGATGTATCTGCAGTTGACGGGGATGGGGTTATGCTGGTGGCAATTATTTGGGGGGGCAGCATGTCCACCCATGCGTGCCTATGCCCCCTATCCAAAACTAGCACCCTAGGCACATGCCATGTCAGCATGGTGTGAGACTGTTGATGGTGGGTGTAGCATCCGCCGCCAACAGCATACAGAGCTATGGCAACATATAGCCCAGACTGCACGCTCCCCTCCAACACCCGCCAAACACAGCTTGTTAGACAGATATGGCACAGAGATCACAGCAGACATAGGAAGACCCTGACTCATGCCCACATTCTGTTAATGACCACAGCTTCACACAGGGACTACTGACCCTATATGGCAGCTCTGTGATGCAATACGCAAAGCCAGCATGTATATGAGCAGAGGAGTCACAGATTCAAGACCTGCCTGTGGATCATGTCTTGCGTGTCCCTGTGGGTAAACTTCAGCCTGCAGTGCAGGTACAGCACCAGCATGTGCAACCCTCAATGAATTGGCCAGCAAGGGTCCAAACACCCCTATCAGCCACACAGACAGGCTCCACTAACCACAGTTGGATGGAAAGGCAGATTCACAGTAGTGGCACACTGAGTGGGTGTTAAAAACAGGCATGAAAGTCAAAGTGTGCTACTAGCACCTGCACAATGAGCACACATTAACAATGCTTGAGCTGATATGGAGACCAAAGTGGTAGGCAGGAATGCCAACCATCCCCACTTTTGCACAGTGAGTTTATATGTATATCTCTCCAGAGTTCTGTGACCTTTTGTACTGCACTGTGTCCCACATTGCCTAGCCTGTTCCCATGTGCATGATAAGGAGCAGAGGATTGTGGGTATGACCTGAAATATAATGGTTTGCCCAGCATGCGTCTGCATTGGAGGTCAGGTCAATGGCTGAGATTTCATAGTGCCCATCTACCACATACATGGCCTGGGTGGCCACAGCAGTTCACTCTGTGAGGGCACTTTCACTCTGACCAAGCTGTGACCATGGCATGGTTATGTATCCACATTGTGCTATATGGTGTCCATTTCCATTGATGTGGGTTTTCTTCTTGTCCTGAGAGCCCAAGTGCTGGATGACCATGCTGTTTATCCTAAACCAGGGTATACATGATTGCTCTGTTCACATGCATTATGTGCTGATTGGCCATAGGTGGTATGTGTATGGCTGAAACAGCCCTGTGGTAGGCAGTAGGTACAGTCTGACTGTGGTGGATTGGTATTCCTAGATGGCTGGGACAGCAGTTGTTCCTGGCCTGTTTACTGTGGTCATAGCAGGACCAACAAGATGGTAGAAGTAGCAGCTCCCACTGCATTTGGCATCAGCTACTGCAACAGTGAGCATGGACAATAACTGTTCTATGAGGATCCCTGTCCAACAGGAACAGGATACAAGACCCAGATGTGACAGGCACCTACAGCGTTATGCAGAAAGAAAGACAACTAGCATAACACGCTGTCTGTGCTGTAGATTTGTAGCACAGCTGGCAAAGACCATCTTTCAGCATGCAAGATCTAAAGACAGGTGCTGGGCACCCATCCTCACCCTCAGCGTGACTGCTGAAACTGCTCAGTAGCATGGTTTGTAGTTGTTATGTGCTTGTAGTACACACTGTCAGTGCATCTTTCTGAGTGATGTGATGCCCATTTGGTGATCTGTATAGACTGCTGTCCTGTGTGTGCAGTGCCTTGTGGGAACTGGAGGGTGCTAACCTATACCGGCAGATAGCAGACATGTTAGGCAGCAACCTGCAGTCTCTTTGAATCCAGACATTGCTGTGCCAAGAGGCATGCAGGTATAGCTTACTGTTTAGTGAAATGTCCCCATAAGCATGGGACAAGGGTTCAATTCCCACTTGTTCATTTTGGACCTGTGTACTACTCAGGCCATTTCTCTGCCTGCCAGACTCTGCTGTGACTTGCAGACACACATCCTTTGTTATGCATTCTGGCCACGCTTTGGGTCAGCAAATATGCCATCCCCCATCATGACCTTCTGAGAGCATGGTTTTATTGGCTCTGCTGCAGCCCATTGCAGTGGGTCAGACATGTTCATTCTGCAGATGCTAGGCCCCAGCATGATGTAATGGTCATGACAATGGCTGGAGGATCAAGACACCAGAGTTTGAGGCCCACTAGTACTCCTTTGGAATGTGTTACTGTCACATTTTATGACTGCCACAACCTTCATGGACTGAAAACACCTCCTTGTGACCTTGAGCAGGTCACTTAACCCACCAGTGGCTCAGCTGATTGCAGGTCCATATAGTCCCTGTTTATCATCTGACACTACAAAATCATTGGTAAGAAGTACCCCGACGTGACTGCATTGATACAGTGGTATACTAACAGGCAGTTACATGCATGCAGCTGTAAACTACATGTGAGACATGAGTCACATATGACATCATGACTGTGACTATATAGCTTTGGCTCCATCATATCTCTGCAGTATATGCAAACACATCCTACCCCTCTGATAGCCACCTACACGTATCACCTCATGTCCAAAAGTGCCCCATGGTGGTTGGGTGGCTAGGATAGGTGTGAGACCCACATGTCTGGTATCAGGCCTTCCATGTGACACTGACACACATTTTCCCATACAGTGCAAATACATTGGAGATGGCACCTATGGCATATCAGTGTTGCCAGCCCATACCACCCTCTCCTCTGCTGCCATCCTTCTTTTGGCGTATCCATCCGCCTCTGTTGGCTGTGTGTAGTCATGTCTTTTCATGCAATCTGCTACACCATGGCCTACACAGGTACTCTTTCCCACATTCTGGCTCTTCACACACACCTCTCCTGTGCCTGATCTGCACTTCACCACTCCTTCTCTGTCCTCCTTTCGCTGCACATATCCTGCCGCTTCTGACTCTGCTGGGGATACGTCTTCCCCATCCTATGCCACACACTGACATTGTGCTGTTTGACATTGGCACCCCCCCCCCTACCCCCCAGTGCATTGGTACAGCTGCCTCCCACATGCTCATCCAAATTACTGGCTGCCACATAGGGTATCCACGGATCTGGCAGGTCCCACCTGCCTTCCATCCATCACCTTTACATTGACTTTCCTTGGTACTCCCTTATCCAGCGTTAGGGTGACAGCCATTTTCGGAAGTTATGGTGCATGTTTGACATCTTAACACCCGATGTCATGTTAATGCATGTTAAATGGCCCATTGCACCCTTAATGCTGGAACGTCTCCTACCTGCTCAGTGCCCTTTACACATGTAAAACTCCTTATTGCTGCCGTTAACACTGCTACCTTAATGCCTGTTAGTAAACATATCCTTTAGGCTCTTGTGGACATCTTTCAATGTCTCCCTGAGGCTTTATAAAAAATGTTTGTTCTATAATCCCTTTTCTCTGAGTTTTGGAAGAAATTCTGTGAAACCATGTCTAAATCTACTGTCAGAGATGTTTACCAGTCCTAATCCAGATCTTGTTTGATCATCACAAATTGGATAACGGGATTTAGATTAGACTTGGTAAATGCCTCTGATAGGGTTCTTAGACATTTATTTAATCTAGGCTTATATACTGCTTTTCTACCAGTCAAAGCAGTGTACACTCAGGTACTATACATACATTTTTCCCTTGTCCCCAAAGGGGCTAACACTCTATTTTTGCACCTGAGGCAATGGAGAGTTAAGTGGCTTGCCCAAGGAGTGCCTGTAGGGCTAGAAACCCAAGTCCTTCTAGGACAAGGTTGCTGTCCTCTAGTGGGATTCAAACCACTGGCTGGCCAGCCTGTGGTAACTTGCTCCAACCACTAGACCACTCCTCCCTCCACCACAAAAGTTCTGCCACAAGAATATGGCAAAAGAACAATATTTGGAGTAACTCTATATCAGGATCAATAGATTCACAAGGCAAAAAATACAGCTAGCATTTTCCATAGTATTCCATGCCAGACAAACTTTGGGCCAATCAGGAAAGAGAAAGGAAGATCATCAGCAGAGTTAAGAGCAGGCTGGGTAGAACCAGCCCTTATGGAGAAGTAATAGCTCTTCTGCATGATGCCTGCTTTCCAATGCCAAGGTTGTGGCTTTGAGGTCAGCCTGGAGGGGAAAATGGATTTTTCAGTTCTTTTTGGATTAAAAATGATATGAAATGAAATAAGAAATGTTGTTGATATTTCCATGTTTCAAACAAATGCACATCTCTAGGACCCAGTAGAAAGGCAGAGTGTTCAGGCTGGATTGTCAGTTGCTTCAAGGGGTCCTCAGACTGTCACTCTGCCCCTCTCCAAGCAAATGTGGGAGGGCAACCTCCTCCCCTCCACAGTCCCAGTTTATTTCTCCACATTTCATACTTCGGTCCAGCCTGGTACTCCTTGGCCTTTCTTTCACCTTCCTCCATTCCTGCAGCCTCTCCTGTTCATCTTCTTCTTCCTCTGTCTATTCATCCTCTGTTGGCCTCATCCTCCTTTTCTTTCTTGTCCCCCTTCTCCTTCAGATACTGTGAGGAGGACTTTGTAGTCCTTGAAGCTATTGGAAAAAAAAAAGCATATAAGATCTACATAGGGGAGAGAAAACACTACTTGATGGTTCTTTTGGCAAGGCCTTCCCTCCATTCTGGTGGAAATCAACTGCCAGGGCAATGGTGATTCTTGGTGATTTTATGGGAACCATAGTGAGGTCGAGATATAGTACCAATATGACCTTGATAGGCCAGTGACCTAGGGGCATGTGGGGGTGGGATGGAAATAATGAATAATGGAAATAATGAGTGGCTCTGTAGTGAAGTGGTTGCTTTTGTGGCACGACTCACTGGTGATATGAACAGAAGCTAGGCAATAGCTACTGTAGAACTATGCAACTAGTGCTGTACCAGTGGCATAACCGTGGCTCACCAGTCAAGTGTCCCATTCTTGGTATCTGCAATGGGTCTGGTAAGGGAAACTTTCCATAGCTCACTGAGAGCTCATACTAATGGATAAAGGAATTCCTTGCAGCTGGGTAATGTATATGCAGGTTCCTGAGCACCATGTAACTTAAGCAGCCATTCTACTGTGGCAGCTTCATGTACCTGATGACACAGCCATTAGAAGGTTTGGGACCATGACACATATGTGCTGAGTGAAATTTTGGGAGCATGATGATCCAGTTCAGCATGTATGGCAACATTCATGCAGATGGATGAGTACAGCTATCTTGATTGCTCCCTTCTACCCACTTGTGTGCAGGCAAAGATGGTGGCTGTTTGAACATCTTCTAAGGGTCAGTACCATAGCTGAATGCTATGCACAGAAATGCAATGGCCTAGCCCTGCACAGGTCTGTATAGTTTGTAGCCATCATTAATATGACAGACACCCACTTTCTAGTCTTGTTGCTCCTGCAACTGTTATATACATTCCTCTTCTGCCAGTTTCTGCCACACTCACAGAAGCACTTCAGGCTGTAGTATGTCTTCAGTGCCTCCAAATCACGGAGGATTCTTCAGCACCCAGAATAGAAGAGAGAGAAGGACAATGTTAGTGGGCAATCATCTTAGCATGGATGCTCTCTGCTACTTTCCGGCCAGGTTTAACTTAGGATCTGCTGCCTGAAGGCAACTTAGTGGACGGACATTGGAGTAATAGGTTGAATGGGGGTGGTGCCAGGTGGATAGTCAGTATTAAAATTCTGCTTCTGCCTTCAACTATTATAAACGTTACTGGTCTCTTCTCTTCTTCAAACGTGAACTTTAGTAATAACAAACAGAACTCACGTTCATTCAAACACAAGTAACAAGTCAATTGTAGTCATTCCAATTGCTACACCTAATAATAATGTCTCAGACATTTACAGCACTGTAACTTCAGACTTACGTCTGTTCAAATAGTGCTATAGTTTGCATCAACGACCTTATAACTTTATTAATTCTAATCAAGTATCCTTGCCACGCTGTAGAGACTCTCAAAAACGTAATAGCAAACTTAACTGGAGTTGTCCTCCGAGTCAGAACCAGCGAGCATGAATGGATCCCGACATTCTATTTCGGCGCCACAAGGCGTTTCAATACTGGATTTACTGGGCTTCCAAGATAGTATTTTTCAACAACACCCAAGCTTGATGTACGTCTTTAACCTTCATAACTGCTCCTTTTAGTTTTTTCTTAACTGTTTTCCTCATTTTATCATAGTCTCCCTTTCGAAAGTTAAAAGGTAGTACTGTGGATTTCCTTACTATCCCTCCCCCACTAATTAAATCAAAGGCGATCATGCTATGATCACTATTGCCAAGTGGCCCCAACACCCTTATCTCTTGCACTAGATCTGGTGTTCCACTAAGGACTAGGTCTAATATGGCTTCCCCTCTGGTCTGTTCATGAACCAGCTGCTCCAAGAAGCAGTCATTTATTTCATCTAGGAACTTTATCTCCCTAGCATGCCCTGACGTGACACTGACCCAGTCGATACCGGGGTAATTGAAATCACCCATTATTATTACTGCGCTGTAACTTTTGTTAGCTTCCTTGATTTCTTTGAGCATTTCATCATCCATTTGGTCATTCTGGCCAGGTGCTCGATAGTACACCCCCACTGCCATTGCCTTCCCCCTTTTATATGGAATTTCAATCCATATAGATTCTACAGCAGATTTTGTTTCCTGCAAAACTTTAATCCTTTCTGAGTCAATGCCCTCTCTAACATAGAGCGCAACCCCTCCACCAATTTGATCAGCTCTATCATTACGATATAGTTTGTACCCAGGTATCACAGTGTCCCACTGGTTGTCCTCCTTCCACCATGTCTCTGATATTCCAATCATATCTAACCTTTCATTTAGTGCTATATATTCTAACTCTCCCATCTTATTCTTTAGACTTCTAGCATTTGCATACAAGCATTTTAGAGAATGTATTTTATTCATGTTAATTTGGCTATTGTTAGACATGGGTAAATTGGGATCTTTAAGCTCTGTCTGCTCCATACTTGAGGGCATTTGGGCTACTTTACTCTTTAGTGGAACCTCTCTGCTTTTGGTAGTATCCTTCAAGGATACATTCTTCCAAACCATCCGCTCTTGGGCGACTGTCGGCTTTCCCCTAATATCTAGTTTAAAAGCTGCTCTATCTCCTTTTTAAAGGTTAATGCCAGCAGCCTGGTTCCATCCCGGTTAAGGTGAAGCCCATCCCTTCGGAAGAGCCCCTCCTTTCCCCAGAATGTTCCCCAGTTCCTAACAAATCCAAAACCCTCATCTCTGCACCATTGTCTCATCCACGCATTGAGACTCCGGAGCTCTGCCTGCCTTTTGGGTCCTGCGCGTGGAACAGGAAGCATTTCGGAGAATGCTACCCTGGAAGTTCTGGATTTTAACTTCCTACCTAAAAGCCTAAATTTTGCCTCCAGAACCTCCCTACCACATTTTCCTATGTCATTTGTACCGACATGTACCAAGACAGCAGACTCCTCCCCAGCACTATCTAAGACCTTATCTAGGTGGCGCGTGAGGTCCGCTACCTTCGCACCAGGCAGGCATGTTACCAGGCGATCCTCACGTCCACCAGCCACCCAGCTATCTACATGCCTAATGATCGAATCACCAACTATAATGGCTGTCCTAACCCTTCCCTCATGGGCACATGGCCCTGGAGATACTTCCTCGGTGCGAGAGGGTTTTACATCACCTGGAGGACAGGTCCTAGTTACAGGATCACTTCCTGCCACACCAGAGTGATGCTCTCCTGTCACGTGACCTCTCTCCTCCATGGCAACAAGGGTGCTGCCAGACTGGAGGTGGGACTTCAGGACTATATCCCTGTAGGTCTCGTCTATGTACCTCTCTGTCTGTCTTATGTTTTCCAAGTCTGCTACTTTAGCCTCTAGAGAACGGACTTGTTCCCTGAGAGAAAAGTGGTACATAATCCTCCTAGGAGTCCATTGGGGCTACACCTGACTGAGACATAGAGATATATCCAAGGTATGTCTGCAGAAACTACCTATCTCACACATTAGCACTGCTGGGAATCTGCAGCATGGCCTATCTCTGCTGTGGACCTGGTGCTGGGCGCCCAACCTCACCCTCAGGGTGAGTGCAGTACCTGCACAATGTGACAGTGTGTAGCTACTCTGTGCCAGTACCACACACGGTCAGTTCCTCCTACCAGGCTGAGGTTCTGTGGGGGTGCATACCCCATCTTGTGATCATCTGTAGACTGCTGATTTGCATGTGCATCATGGGTATGGGTGGGTTAACCCTATCCTGGTGACCACAGCAGACTGTTTGTGTGGTGACTTGCAGTCCTTCTGCAGCCAGCCAGGGGTTTGCTAGCAGCTGTAGCCCACTGGTTACTTCACTACCAGTGAAGCCAGAGGTCATGGGTTCAAACCCACAGTGGGGTTATTTGATAGGGCTGTCCAAAGCATTATCTATTTTTAATGTACATTAGTGCTGCCAGCAAAAACACCCTCAGCGTACTGTACCCATAAGGTGCCTCAGAGGGCGCTTTATAGAGCGCCCTATAGGGCACCTTTTGGTTACCGTCCATATAAGGTGCACTATACAGTATCCTATGGAGCGATTGATAGGGTGCCCTATAGGGGACATTATAGGGTGCCGTGGCGGATAGTGCACTTTATAATATGCCCTATGGAGTGCCTTATAGGGTGCCTTATGCGGCACCTTAGGTTACAGCACATGAGGGTGTGCTTGCTGGCAGCAATTAATAAAATACAAATAAAGTGCAGCAGGAAACAATACTTGCATGTCAAAGCTGATGCTTCAGCCAGCCTTACATATTAGGCACACTGGGGATTGAACTCATGACCCCTGTATCATCAGTCAGTGCCTTAACCATTGTGCTACACTGCTGTCCCTCTGTGCATGTCAGCACACCTACTTAAGATTTCCATGCATTTAAATGCACAGTGCTGCCATCAAAAACAGTGCTATGACCTTGCTGTGCCTCATAGGGCACCCTATATGGCGCCCTATAGGCCACCCTTTAAGCAACATTGTAGGGTGCCGTGGCAGACAGTGCACTTTAAAATGTGCCCTCTGGGGTACCTTATGGGGTGCCTTATGCAGCACCTTATGTTACAGCGCTTTGAGAGTGCGTTTGCTAGCAGCAGTAATGAAAATAAAATTTAAAAGCCTCATAATGCAATATTACACATAAATGGTAGTGCCTCAGCCAGCCTTATTCCTTGGGCACAGTGGGGGATTAAACCCATGACTCCTGCACCATCTGTCAGTGTCTTTACCATTGTACTGAAGCCCTGTTCCTCTATTTGCACATCAGCGCGCCTGCTTATGCTTCCTGCGCGCGTTACGCGTGCACTAATGTGCGCAGCGCACAAGAGCACACAGCACAGCACGCGCTAATCCCGTTTTGCTATTTTTGACCGGACCGCCCACTCCTTTTATGGCATCCTGCAGACTACCGCGGCACGCACGTTAAGAGGGTTTAGTAAACATACCCCATTATGTATAAAATTAGTACATTAAAAAATATATAATTGGTAAACCGTAAATATAATATATAGAGAGACTTAACCACAAAAACATAATTAAAAACACCTATAAAAACAGAATTATTAAAACATAAAAATGGATAAAAAGCAAAATTATATGTTATGATACAATGAATGATCATAAAAACATTAAGGGGCATGTTTACTAAACCGTCTTAATGTGCGCTCTGACATGTTATGGCGCATTACTGTGCGATAAGGCGCCTTATCGTGCGCTAACATGCGCAGCGGCGCTCAGCGGCGCAAACGAGCGCTGAAGGTGGAGTAAAGGCTCCCTGAGGGCGGAGGAAGGCTCCCCAGGGGCGGAGAGAAGGGGTCAATGGGTGGAGAGTGGGAGGGGAGAGGCTCCCCGCACACTAACGATGTGAAATTCGAGGCTCAAAACTAACGCCAGTGAAACCCTGGCATTAGAGCTGATTTAAAGGGAAGAGAAACCATTTCTGTCAGCAATGTACAGCAAAATCAGGGAAACCTACAAAAAAGTGATAAGCGAGATACATGTGCACGGAACAAAAGTGCAAATAAACATTGAAAATGACCCCAACAAAATATAAAAAAACATAACCAAGCTGGGCAATAGTGATATTAATGGGAAACATCAAAAAGCACTCCCGAGACGATTCCAAAAAAAATATATGAATTGTGGAAGGGTCTGTGCTCTGTCCCAATACAAGGTGAATGATCCCAGAGTGCAATTGCGCTCATCAGGGTTTCCCTCTCCATTGGACAGGTTTCCTATGGGGTGCACATGTTCCACAACAGCAGGGCGGGCATGTCGGAATGGGCAACTGGACAGATGCTGGGAAAGGGGACATAGAGGGCTGCAGACGGCACATGCTGTACTGCAGCTGGGCTACAGTGCAGACTAGGGTGATGCCTAGGTGGCCCATAGGAATGCTGAAACAGTAGAGCAGCCAGACATCAACTGATGAGGGCCCAGCATGTGCACGAGTGTGCTTCCCACAGTGTCACAGGGATGGTACCCAGTAAGGACCCCCAAGAGCACAGAACAGTGACAGGCGGTGCTGGGGGAAGCGTGGACACCTATGCAGGCACCCCTACCCCAGAACTCGCACCACAGGCAGCCGCCTACCCGCACACTGGATGGCCTGAGACTGCGCTCCACGAGCACCACCAGCAGAAGGGCATGTCAGCAGGGTGGCAGAGGGGCACTGGTGGTGGAGGGGGCAGTGGCAGCTGCCGAGAGCAGACCGTGGCCTAGCCCTGTGTAGGTGGGTGCCATGCACTGCAACAGACAGGCCCCGTCTGATGAACAGTCATGGTATCCCCAGGGAATATACTGTCTCTGTGGCAACACGGTGGTGCAGTGCATACAGCCAATGTGTTCAGGAGCAGCAGGTCACAGGTTCAAGTCCCAGCTGTGGTTCCTGCCAACCCAGCCCCCATATTTTACCCACTACTAAAACGTGCTAATACAGACAGAACCTTTATTGCAGATGACGTAAACATGCCCAAAACACGTACATTTTACCCTACAGAGCACAGACACCATAAACAGGCGCATTACCTAGAGCAGAGTCTCCCAAATGCAGTCCTGGAGGGCCAAACACCATTCAGGTTCCATGCTGCCTCTAATAAAGATGCCTGTGCTGCATATCTATGCACCACCCCCATGGTATGCAGATGTATCTCATGCATATTCATGAGGGACAGCATGAAAACCTGAACAGAGTTAGGCACACCAGGACTGGAGTTGGGAACCTCTGCCGTAAAGCAGCAGCCAACAGGGGCAGACACACCCACACCCACAGGTTCCATTAGCCAATGCCTCCTGGAGAGGCAGGACATTGGGCCCTGCGTGCATCTCCCAATACTAGCACTTGCATACCTTAGCAATGCCACCCTAAACCTGGGAATACGGTACACAGCTATCAAAAGGTTGCTATGATTACTGGCAGATAGCAATTCCTACGTTAAGCACAGTTTGCTGATTGAGCTCCATCATAGCAACCTTTCTGATGTCTGTGGAGTGTGCTTCAGGTCTGGTGTCTGACAGTGTTTACCACCCTGGGGAGTGACCCCCAACAGTATTGCGTACCATATCCATGCCTGCACTGTGCCCAGGACTGTTGTGGTGGCCAGGGTTGCTAAACACCTCTATAGTAGCACAATGCTGGCATAGGTGTGGGAGTTTGTGTCTGTCTATCCAGTGTGTGGTGGCTGCAAACACCCTCCACAGCCCACACTGCCAGCACTGTTGCCAGTATTGGCCTGCCAATGTGCATAATGAGGAGCAAGGTACCATGGGTATAGCCCGGACAGGGTGTTTAAAGATTTCTTTCAGAAGTTATATACTGCTGACGTGGAGTCTCCCACTAGAATGGAAGAATATTTGCAGGATATGGCCTTGCCCAAATTAGGTTTTGCACAAACTACGCGTCTGGTTTTGTCAGGGCCATTTCCTTTGGAGCGAGGCATGAGACAGGGCTGTCCATTATCCCCCCTTTTGTTTGTTCTGTCGCTGGACCCTTTGATCCGTCGGTTGGAACTAGATGACGGCATAGCTGGAGTGCGTTTAGGGGCACAAGGTTTTAAGGTTTCGGCATTCGCCAACGACCTCTTGGTACACTTGTTGGCCTCGAGAGAGTCCCTACCCCGCTTGCTGGCGGAATTTACCTTTTTTGGCAGTTTTGCGGGTCTCCGCATTAACAAGGACAAGTCGGAGGCGCTAGACGTCTCGGGACAACTTCAGGGATGCTGGGGGGGGGGGACTTTCCATTAAAGTGGGCCGCGAATCAGTTTATCTACTTGGGTATTGTTTTGACAAGGTCTCCACAGGACTTGTATACCAGTAACCTAGAGAGAGTTCTGTCTCGCTTGCGAACTCAGCTGAGAGCATGGCATCCTCTTCTGTTGTCTCTGTTGGGGAGGGTGGCTGCGATGAAAATGGTGGTCTTGCCACGTATTCTGTATTCTTTGCAGTCTCTACCGGTATGGATGTTGCAAAAGGACCTCTGCAGGCTAGAAAAGGAAATACAAAGGTTTTTGTGGAAGGGGGCCATAGCTCGTATTCCACTTAACCGCCTGGTGGGCACCTGGAGGACGGGTGGTGTTGGTCTGCCTGATCTATGGCTCTATGCGTTATGTCAGGCTAGACACCTGGGGGACTGGCTGGGGGGGGGGGACAGAAACATATATGCCAAGGGCACTGGAAGAAGCCTTGGTGGCCCCTCATACAGTATTGGCAGTTTTACATATGGAGAGCACTAGGCTACCCACCCGTATTAAGCGAAGTGGAATGTTAAATTCCATGCGACGTACGTGGAAACAAATAAATGTGTATTGGAAACGAAATTGGATGGTATCGAGTTGGTTGCCATTACAGGGTAATGCGTGCTTCACTCCAGGATCGGAGACGAGTGTGTTCCGAGCTTGGAGTGAGAACGGCATCCGGAATATAGGACATGTGGTTGATCTCTTTGGGAAGTGTAAATCATTTCCTCTGTTAAGTGGAGAGTATGGATTGAAGCCTCACCATTACTTCGCTTACCTGCAGCTGGAGCATTATGTTGCTGGTTTTCCAGCAAGAGATCTCACGGTAGAACAATCAGCACAGATTTTAGAATTTTTTGATATTGGAGGGGTTAGCTAAGCTAAGCTGAAGGCCTGGCTGGAGAACTATCGAGTTGTGCTGGAGTATGGGGGGGGTGGAGAGGGCATGGGCATTAGAAATACGACGGGAGGTTCCACCGGGTTCTATCAAGAAGACCCTGGGGCGGATTGCTGAGTTGGCTGAGGGGGCCCGCTGGAGAGAAATCCAATTTAAATGTATCATACAGGTGTATTTTTTGCCCAGAAGGGCTTTGCATAGTCGCATTACGGTAGATGGGAGCTGCCCTAGATGTGCAGAACCTTTGGCTAACTTAATACATATGTGGTGGGAGTGTAAGTACATTCGACCATACTGGACACGGATCAGTAACTGGCTCGCTGGGCAGATACAACAGAGGATTCCTTGGTCAGGTTCTCTCATGGTCCTGGATCAGCTGAACCCGGATCTTCCCAGGGGGAGGTGGCTTGGCTCTGGGTACGGAAGGCTTGTCTGGTGGGGAAAGGCCCTATACTTCGTAGATGGCGAGAACCGAATCCGCCATCCTTTTGGGAATGGCGCAATAGTTTCCATCAGCTGATGTTGGCGGAACGTTGGAGAGCTAGAGGGGATGTAAAGAGGTGGTCTACTTTCATGCTGCTGTGGGAACCCTACATTCAGAACTTGGGCCCACTCTGCCGTAATGAAATATTGAATGTGGGATATTAGGGTAAGGTTGTGACAGTGGTGCCCAATAGAGAGGAGCGGGAGGAGGAGAGTTCGGGGGGCAAAGAGGGGGGAAGGAGGGGTAGGCTCAGGTGTGCGACTGGAAGGGGGGGAGGGGAGGGAACGGGGGGGATAAGTATATCTTATATAAAAATGTAACAGCCTGGAGTATCTATGTTTTCTTATCATGCCATGTCTATATATGTCATTAGCCTCTTGACCAGGATCAGAGCTCACCTAGGTTAGAGGCTCGCTGTTGGATATTGTTGGCATGTAAAAAAAAGAACCATCAAAGATATCCAAATATTGCATAAGGAAATTAAAACACATCTGTTTTTTGAACATTTTGGAAACTCAATAGGCCAAAGCAAAATTGATCCAACTTAACTGTGATACACCCATGAACTCCTCCATGTAACCTCACATACACAACACTGTTAATAATATAGGAGACTACACACTGCATTCCTTATATCATGATGAAAACAAGACACCTTTGTAAATATAATTTCACAATATCTGTTCACTGTAAATGTAATATATGTTCAATGTGAATAATTTACAAAGAGTTCATTGTAACAGCTAAATTCAAAGTTGAATGTAAATTGTTTTGTTTATTGTGAACCACCTTTGATCTCTGGAAGAGCTGATATAGAAAAACAAACACATAAATAAAATAAATAACTGCTAGGCTACTCCTCCACACACACGCCCCTCAATATTAGCACAGGCCTGTATGCTAATTTAGGGCATAATTACACACTACCGGCACACACCTTAGTATGAAACCTTACACATGAAAATATTTTTCTTATTTATGAGATCAATCAATGCAGGAATCCATTCATCAAATTCAAATGATTATAAACGTAGTAATGTATTGCATGCTCAGATATGAGATACTCACTCTCATTAGCCTAAGATCAACCATTGTAAGAGAAACCAGCTTTTAATATTTTTCCCCCTTAAAACTTTGATCTAAAGGTTTCTTTCTTAACTCTCATGGCAATTTATTCCAGAAGCCAGGTGCCTTAAGCCCCCTCCCCTCTCCTTTTCCCAAATAGCCACAACACAATTTTGAGCTAGCTGTGGGAAATGTCAATAAATATTCTTCCACAGATCTTAAAACCCTACTGGGGAGAGGGGGAGAGAATTCCATCACCCCTAACAAGTAAGGTGAAAACAAAATGAGGCTTTTTTCAGTTTTATTTCCATTTGGGTGACTTTACTCATTTGTTGTTTTATACGGCTGTATGTGGCATCTTCCATCTTAGATAAGATAATGTGTTTCAGGCGAGCTGTCAGAGAAACCACTCTACGTTATCTTAAGAAAGAAAATAGTAAAGAGCAGAGCAAACAGTGATCCTTATTGGCTATTCTTTACCATAGTTGTTGATAATGAAGCATTCTGTTAAACCCTAAGTGCTCAATTTTCTAAATGAGCCAAGCAGGTGTTCCCTGCATAAAAGCAGTACAAAGACAATTCTTAAAGACGATGCAAAAGATTTAAGTCAATAGTGAAGATATTTCTCTTTTAAAGCCCACTCTACAAAAAAGCATACTAAATAAGCATACAGTTTTAAAAGTTTACATTTGTAGCTTTTATCTTAGGTCTTGCATATTGCTGCCTCATAGCTAACTGAGGGGCCCTTTTTGTCCATCCAAGGTTTGGTTCATAACAAACCCCTTTGTAAGTCTGGATTTATTAATCATGAATATCTGTTGATGGCTTTCTTAGGAGGTACTTGCCAGTACTGAGTGTTGGCACCTTTTCAGTTGCCTGCTACATTGATCCACGATCCCAATATTAATGGAAGAGTCTTGTGCATTTTAGTGTGTGGTAACTGCAAGTGGTGGACGGTAACGTGCATACATGCCAACTACCAACACCAGAACACATGGTAATCATCCATCGCATGCTAGGGCAAAGAATGGGTGGGTTAGGGGTAGAGTGTGGGCATAGTGAGCATATTGCCGCTAACGTGAGGGCAATTGCTGCATGCTCAGTTGCAATGTGGCAATTAATGTGAGTGCACATAATGATACCTCTAGGAGTGTCATTAGGTGTGTCATGCATTAGGGTTTGCAATTGTGCACTAAATGCCAGGATCTTGCTGGGCATGCTGCTGACAATTAATGCCCGATGGGTACATTTACTGCACATTCGTATTGCTGCTGATCATGTGATAAGTATACACTTTTAGCAAAGGGGCCCCTGAGTGGAGAAAAGACAAGGCACTCAGAAAGTTAATAATACACATTTTTTTTATTTTGTCCATCCAAGGTTTGGTTCATAACAAACCCCTTCAAATCCCACTAGAAAACAGCAACCTTGGGCCGGAAGGACTGGGGTTTCTAGTCCCACAGGTGCTCCTTGTGGTCTTGGGCAAGCCACTTAACCCTCCATAGCCCATGTTCCCTGTAAAATAGTTCTCTCCAAGTTATAATGCCCTGTTCAATGTAATTTCAGTTTGTTCAATGTAAACCGCACTGATGCAGAATAGTGCGGTATATAAGAGAATGTAAATAAATAAATAAAATAAATAAATCTGGATTCATTAAGCATGAATATCTGTTGACGACTTTCTTAGGAGGTACTTGCCAGTACTGAGTGTTGGCACCTTTTCAGTTGCCTGCTACATTGATCCATGATCCCAATATTAATGGAAGAGTCCTGTACATCCTAAACATACACAGAGAGATTCCCCCCTATGGGAGAAACAGTGTCTTCAGCCAGTCCTTGCAGGCCCATAGGAAAACACTAGAGATCTGTGCAGGAGAATGTGGAGATGCATGCAGCCGTCAGCACAGAGCCTAGCTCCTGCAAAATGTGGAAGACATGGGGTGCAGAGGCTGAACTATCCAGACAATAAAGGTAAGGGGGAAAAATGAGTTTTAGCATAATGATTTGAATATACCAACTTTCGGAATTTAAATGTGCAACATCTCTGACATCTTTGTATTTTGCACAGTATAGGGGTAATTTTATAAGTGGGGGGCGCTTACTTTTTACATGTGAAAATGCATAAATGGCCTCAAAAAATCATGAAGAAAGAAGTCCAAACGTGGAGTAGGGAAAGACCAATCTTTATTACGTGTGTGACTGGGACTACCCAACAAAGGCCGTGTTTCATTGCCTTCATCAGGGGTAATACATCTGGCACACTAAAATCATAAATACATAAATATAATCATATCTAAAAACATCATCAAAAAACAAGAATACAATAAGATAACTATATAGGGTAAAAAAATATTAAATGAATGGTTAAAAGAAAACAATAAATAAACATATATTGATCACCCACATAGATAAAAAGATATAACAATGATCACAAGACATTAAGGGTTATGTAACAACCATCATACATATTAGCTAAGTAAGAGCAAAATGTGTATCTATGTAAATAAATAATTAAAAGGACTATACAAATTAAAACTTGAAAGAGATGAATAAATAAATAAAGGGGAATGACATAAATATGAATAAATAACGAATAAACGGTAATAAAAGAATGTAATCAAAGATATTTAAAATGGTACCTTATTGTGAATATCGACTGTAGCATGACTCGATAGTAATGGACCGCCCAAAGGAGGTAAATATAAAACTAGGTGGAAGACCAGGCTGGGCCGCCGGGCCCCGGTCCCACGGCCGGCCCAGTAACCGGGTTCCCGGGGCCCGACCACGCGGCAGGCCTCTGTTTTGCTGTGGGGGGGGGGGGGTTGTGGCTGGGCGGCAGGCGGGGCATCCGCGCCGGAGGCTCCATGCTGGTCAGGTGGAGCCCGGCGAGTGGACCGCGCAGGCGGTCATGGGGGCGGGGCAGTGCGAGCAAGGAGGGATCGCCGGCTGGCTGTCTTCCTGCTTGCTCGCTGCGCAAAGGTTTGTGTCTGGTGGGGCTCCATTTTTTCTGTGGTTATGGGTGGGTAGGCCTTGCCCCGCAGTGCGCTGGTTGCCGGGGGTTCCATCGGTGGGGTTGCTGGGGTCGGGCCCCGGTATTCTCCTCTGCTGGAGAGCCGAGACACATTAAAAAAAAAAAAAAACCCGCCGCGTGTGAGCCGGCTGTTGGGCATGTGGGGGGCTCTGCTCGGCCCGTCCTTGTCTGGGTGCTCTGGAATTTTCAAGACTGTTGACTCTGAAGCACCCATTTGCTTCTGACCGATGGCTTTAGCCTCTAAGAAACGGTCAGCAAGTGCTATGGCGTCTCTCATGGTCTTACAATCTTGCAAAATTAAGAAGGATTGCAATTCTACAGGTACAGCATCTAAGAACTGTTCTAAAACAATATCATCTAATACTGAATCAATGCTTCTCCCCTCTGGAGTAAGCCACTTGTACACCAGTGTTTGAATCCGATGGCATAAGCTCTGTGGTGTTTCACCTGGGGTTAACTTGCACCCTCGCAAAAGGCGGCGATATACCACTGGAGTTAAACCTAACCGGGTTCTAATGGCTTTGACTACTGCCTCATAGTTGTTCACAAGATCATTGGGTACCGCTCTGTAGGCTGCTAGCGCCTCTCCCATTAGGGATGATGCTAAGCGTATAACCCACTGGTCTTCTGGTGCAATGCGTTCAAAGACCTCCAAGTAGTCATCGATATCATCATCACTTAACAATTGCCTTATAGATAACATGCCCTTGTTTAAGGTTTCAAGACCTGTTAAACTGCCTAGTGAACTTGACACAGTCTTAATTGCCTCCGTAGTCTGCTTCTGCTCTCCCATCCATGCGCCTAGCAGATTCATCAACGGCTGTTGTTGCGCCCGCAGCATCTCCGCTGTTTTCTCCTGGGCCTCTGCTCACATTTGCTGCTGCTGCTGGAATCTCTCAGATACCCAGTTCCATAACTGAGCCGGATCCATCGCTGTCTCAGCTGCAATAAAACAGAAAGCAAACACCAAGTGTGGCTTTTCACACAACACCCCTTCCCTCAGCTTCCACCACTCTGCAATACCCCACCCCCTTGTAGCAGTATCCTAGGTAACCCTTCTCATCTACCGGTTACCTGCTACAAGTGGTGAGTCTCGCTCCTCAGCACTGCAGAATCCAGGAACCTCTGCTCCAATCCGCCTCAGCTGACACTCCACTCCGAGTTTTGCAGAGTTGGTAAGTTCTTCCTGAAGGTACCACTTTGTGTGTTGAAAAAAAAATTTTTCTTTTCCCTCTTTTTTTTTTTTTCTTCTTCTTGGACTTTCGAAAAGTTGTTCTTCTTTAAACTTTACTGGCAAATTTGTATCAGTTGCTTATTTCTGTGAGGTGGTAGCTTTTAATCCTAAAAAACTACGCCAAAACCTGTCACACCCCCATTCTCAGCATATAGGCGGTTGCCTGGAGGAGTGGGAAATGTGCCAGATTATCCTTGTAAGTGCTGATGCTTGGTATCCCTGTAGTTGTGGCCCAACGAAAGACAGCCAAGGTTTTGTGTGATAACAAAAACTTTATTTGTTGCACAGGATTCTGTCATCTATCCTCCCCTAACCAGAAACAAAACGGTGGATACTTTTATATGCCAATATAAAGTCCAACTCTAATACAGTCCAACCTGATCCTTCTCAGGGTTGTCCAAATATGTACAAGGTTAATTCAACTTCTTCTCATCAACAAACAGCTTCAGTAGCAGCTAATCACTTCCATAGCTTTCACCATATTCAGCTGCTTACAGACATTGAGTTTCACTCCAGCAGAACGCTGCTTCTCTCCGTGCAAAGTCAGTAGCATGAATTACTTATCAGCACTTCTCTTATACAATACTATTAACAGCTTCACTCTTGGCAACACATAGCACAGTCTGCTTCCATGTCAGAATAAGACCTATCTGATTTGGTTGAACCTAACTGCATGGATTCAACATCTGAGTCAGACGTCTCACGATTCAAATCAGGGTACTGCAGATCAACAGGCTTCCATGGTTCCAAATGGTGTCTAAGCTGTTTCCACTCTCTATTCCTTTCCCTCAGTGGAATATAATTACAACTAGAATCAGCAGCCTCCTTTAAAGTGGTGTTAAAGGAACTCAACTGGCTTGCTCCTCTTCTAGTACATCTGGGTTGCAAAGGTGGATAAAAAGACAAGTCTCTGTTCTTGCACTGCTCCTGTTTCACTGGCACAGCGTGAGCTAGCGTTAGCTTCCCTCGTCGAAGCCTACCATCAGCCGATGAATTAGGAACAGCTGAGGTACTTCCTAAGCTTCTGCTAGTATCTGGCTTCCTGCACTTGGAACGCTTAGGCAACTTATCATACAGAGTTTTATACTTGGTTAAACTCTCACCTCTGTTCACAGCTTCTAGGGAAGAGTCTAGGGAAGATATACTCTCTCTTCTGGTTAAGGGTTCCAGCCGCTCCCCATGAGAATAAAAGTATGTTCCCACCTGCTTCTCCTGGCTGTCTGGTTCGCGTTGACCTCTCTCTCTCAGAGGAAGCTTGCTCCCCTGCTGTCTCAGAGACCTCCGTGTCTCACAGCAGTCTGGATGGCAACTCTCCCAGCACCATGTGCTATCCTGGCAATGGCTACTCCACCCTTTGCTTCTCTCTGCCTCTTGGTCAGAGTCAGGTCCTGAGTCTCCTGCCTGAACACTTCCTGTTCTCCCCAGCACTCCTCCTGCTCCTCCACGAACTCTCCTTAGATCAGAACTCAATCTCCTTCTCCCCCTCGAGCTCTCACACGATCTCCTCCGACTCGAACTAACTCTCTCTGTTACTTCCTGATTAAGAGCATTGGGCTGTCCTATCCGGTTTGACTCCGCCCCCTTGCCTCTTACGTCAGCTCCCCTGTTTGTCCTGGAGCTGGGGTGTGGCTCTCTCACTGCCTTTCTGTGCAGAGAGTTTCTCTGGGTTTGTGCTTTAACCCCTTCCTTGCCTGCCTTAATGTGTGCATTAGAGGAAAGCTGCAGTTTTAAACCCATTTTCTCCCTGTTTAAAGCCTCTGCATCATCACAATACCCACATGAATAGAGAAGGGCCCCTTCTTCACAAAAGTGGTAACAGAGAAGAGGTTGCAAACTACAAGCCAGTAAACCTCAGCTGTAGCTCCTGCCTCTTTGCGCACCGGACCGATCGAGCAGCAGCAAAGGAACTCAGAGGTAAGCTCCTCCCTGCCTCAGCCAGCTCCACCAATCAGCCTGGCGCTTCCATCTGCTCCTGGCACAAACATCTACTTTATATATGAAGCCGTGCTAAGATGTGCCCATGCCTGAGGGCCTCGCCAGAGGGCCCTTTGGCATGGGCATTAGGCGCACCAAAGTTGGCTCCCAACATTCAAGTAAGTTACTGAAAACACAATTAGCCGGACTTTGTTAAGCTACTATTTCAGCAATCAATGGTTTATCACTGCTAATCAGTTAGAAGAAACATTGTAACCATTGAAGGAAACAGTTTTTAACAATGTTCTAACATATGCCACCTGTAGTAAGTCTGTATCCCTGTATCTGTATCCTTACCACTTAGCTCATAATACCGTTGCCAATTTATTGCTCTCACTCTCATTGTAAACTCTCATTATAGCTCCTCTGGCAAGCATAGCTGAGCTCTTTACAGCCCGATTAATCATCGGCACACTACTTTGTCATTGTCACTATTTCAGCCTCTGGACCTGCATTTATCCATGCTTTGGTGAGTTGGTCATATCTCACAGATCTTTAGGTAGCCTAATACTGCTTAAATACCATATACTCACTAACTTTAATGCACTCCACTGTGATTTTTCTTGATACTTCTTGTCATCACTTAAAGCCATCTCCACATACATTTACTCCATAGCGCATCACCATTTTTGTTCTCCGCCCCAGTAATACTTCTGTACTAATTCCTCCCTTAGCACAATATCTTTTATGTTCTATGCAATTTCAAGAATATCATTCTCCCTCATAGTCCCCCACTCTGCATCTCTCCCACCTGAGAGCAATCCAGCAATCACCAACATTGGAAGAGATGAGTCTGTGTGCTGTAAACAGTGCCTTTCCTGCTCCTGTTTCTCTGCTTTGATTGGGGACTCCCTACACACAGCATTCCACGCCAATGAGATCTTTCACACAAGATCAATTAAAACTCTCCCACTGCGGTCACCAAGCCAAAATTTCTAGTAATTCAGCCTAACTTTAATCCTTCCTATCTCGGCCCACTCCTGCCAACATCCTCCGTCAGCATAGCATAAACAAAATAAAAGCACTCAAATCCAGCAACCTAACTGTCCCCTACCCATCCTCAATGAATTAATATCCCATTCTCTCAAACCACTAAAGAGATACTTCCTCCCGACCCTACAATGGGAAACAGAAAAACCTTTATTCTCATACTTTACTTTCTTCTACTTTCAGATAGCAAATGCTCACTGGTGCAACCATGATATAAATCCAAATAACCCTATTCCCATAATACACAACCCCATCAGAAACAACAGAAATACTCAACCAATCCACTTTCCACATATTCATAAATCACACCAGAGATACAGCACAAACCAAAGCAGATTAATAGGTTCCATCCCCATCAGATACAGTACTTCAAACACCTGATAACCCCAATTCCCCTACCCCTCTAAAATGCATTCTCATCAATGTAAGATCCATAAGAAATAAAATACCAATAATTATTGAATTAGCTAAGGATGAGCAACCTGATATCCTATGTGTCACTGAAAATGGCTCTCTCCATCTGACAATATCCTAATAAACCAACTTCAAATTCAGGGATATGATCTATTCAATTGCCACCGTGACTTCAAAAAGAGGTAGGGGAGTACTCATAATGTGCAAAAAGGAACTTAAAATCACTCCCTCAATCTCGAGCAACCTAGATGGAATGGACATCCTAAAAGTACAAAACAAAAACACATTAATATGTCTCATCTATAGACCACCATCACCTGACCACAACAGCCTTACCATCATCCTTGAAATAGCATGCTCGGCCTCTCACAAAAAAGCTCACATCATCCTAGGAGATATCAATCTCCCATCCCTCAACCCATCTCACACATCCATCTTTCTTGATTCAATGAAAGACATGGGTTTCCAACAAATTATATGTGTACCCACACACATAAAGGGAAACTCTCTTGATCCAGTCTTCCTCCCAACCCCAATCACGAATCACCACATGTACATTCCCCCCTCAATAACTGAGGTCCCCTGGTCAGATCACCATCTGGTGACCTTCTATATATCCCTGTATCTCTCCATTACCACAATGCCAGGCACAACACCACAATATAGGAGATTTGCCCATTTCAGTAAAGATACCTTCCTAGACAACATACTTCCTCAACTTGTTACGGACTCCCTTGACATTAATACCTTGTTAAACACTTGGATCAGCTCTATACAAAAGGCCGCATCACCCCCTAGCAAACACCCTAAGCACCCACCAAAAGAAATCTGAAAAGTGGTTCACTCATGAGCTCACCAAACTAAAAAGGCAGTTAAGAAAGCAAAAAAAAAAAAAAGCGGAGACAAAACCAAATTGCAAAAAAACAAACAGCACTACATTAATTTACTCACTATCTACAAAGAAACAATAAACAAAACAAAAAGGGATCACTAAACAAAGATCCTAAACTCTTCACTGAACTGACCAAGAGAGCTAGTCGCTATCGTTAGATCCTTAACTTAAGACGGGGCAAACTATATGTAACATAAACCCTGAGGTTCTGGTCACACATTTTGCAGACAAGCTAAAAAATAAAACCCCCAGCCATACCCCCCTCTTGCTTCACCACCCAACAAACCCCAACACTTGGGAGAACTTCTACCCAGTTGATCAAAAACACCTGTTGAAAATAAGAACAAACACCAACACCATAACCTCCCCCCTTGATCCATGTCCGGTATCATGGACCAAATCCTCAAAAGCTGAACTGGCACCATATCTCCTATGCGTTGTCAACCAATAACTTTATCAAGGCATTCTGCCAAATGACCTCAAATTCACATCCATCAGACCAATTCTTAAGAATAAGACACTCGATAGAAATGACCCAAACACATACAGACCCATAGCTAGCATACCATTTGTCACTAAAATAATAGAAAAGTTCATCCAATTACAACTACAAGACTACATTGACCTCAATGCCCCACAAGATACTCACCAATTTGGTTAACCCTAATGGACCACCCCATCAGAGGCATTGATGATCCTAATCAAGCATTAATCAAGTATCTTGTTCCACCACTGCCTATAGTCCTTTAACTGTTGCCAATATCAATTAGTCATTGCATTGTTGATAGCAATTGCGGATCACTGCACTGCTGCTAGTTATCGCACTATTATAGGCATTGCATTATTTATATCTAACCTAAAAATGTACAAGGTCCTGTTATTGATCACTACCCTCCTTACCTTTGGGCTCCCCTGCATCACAAACGCCCTCAACCACGATACTAGCTACATACCAATACTGCGTACATATGGAAGGAGATGGTTTGAATTCTCCCACCACACAAATGCAAAACGCAACCACACATCCCACTCCCATCTTCTTAGCATTCCCCTTCAAGTCATCAACAAAGCCCAATCTGAGAAACTCCATCGACAACGCCTCCTAAAATGTGCATTGATAAATGCCAGATCCATACGATCAAAATGGCCCGTAGTCATGGACTTGATTCCTCAATACAAGCTCGACATCCTGATGGTTACAGAATCATGGCTATCTGACAGCGACAACATCCTCCTAAACCAGATGCTGCCTCCTGGATTCGACCTCTACACATGCCACAGATCCACTCAAAAAGGAGGCGGAACGCTCATCCTTGCTAAAACAGATCTTAACTTCAAGCTATGCAACTCCTCCAGCTCAACCCACCTTGACTCCCTCACTATATCCAATGATCTCTGCTCAATCAACCTGCTTTATCGAGCACCATCCCCATTACCGGATGACCTTCCAACAATAATTGAGCTTGCATGCGCAACATCCACATCACGCTCTCCAAATTGGGTAGTTGGCGACTTCAACCTCCCCTCTCTTCATGACAGCCATTCAGAAGCATTTCTAGATGCACTAGAGGATCTAGGTTACAAACAATATGTCGACTTTCCCACCCACACTAAAGGAGGCAAACTAGACCTCATCTTCGCACCTCATTCCAAAACCTTAACACACCAAGCCCTTCAACTATCGGTTATACCAGTACCTTGGTCTGATCACAATCTTATTCAATTCAATATACCCACCTTTACCTCACATGTGAGTCAAATACCATCTAACTCACCCGGAACCCATGCAGTCCGTTTTCAACCTCTCAACCGCGACAAAGTCCTAGATAACCTCCATCCACTCTTGACCAACACTACCCTCAACTTAGATGACCTGGTATCCAAATGGGACGAGAACCTCAGAGCCGCCTCATGTCCAGTGCACATGGATAAGAAAATAAGAAAACGAGATCACGCACCATGGTTCTCTGCTGACCTTCGTACATCCCTCATTCATCTACGCAAACTTGAAAGACAGTGGCGCCAAACCCACTCACCAGAAGCCCTTGAAACATATAACTCACACCTAGCCACCCACCGTGAAAAGGTAACATTGAGCAGGAAACTATACCACACGAACCTACTGAAGCGCTCCATCAATAAACCTCATGCTCTATTCAACTTAGTAAGATCCATAACAAGAGAGCCAGTTTCAGACCAACCTGCAACACCTCGGCCACAGGACTACGCAAACTACCTGCAATCAAAAATGATTAAGTCCAGCACCTGCATAAATACCATCAACCCCATTATATCACCTAAGGAATCTCATATAACTCCATTTTGCAACTTCAATACTATATCATCTAGTGAAATTGAGAGAATTATTGCCTCCATCAATCCTAGCACGGCACCTAATGACCCATGCCCAGCTAACTGGATCAAAGATCTGCGACATGATCTAAGCCAAATCCTATGCAAAATTCTGAACCAATCCTTCCTAACAGGCTCATTCCCCCAGAGTCTTAAACACACCTCTATCAAGCCCCTACTAAAAAACAGTAAGCTTGATCCATCCAAAGTTGAATCATTTAGGCCAATCTCAAGCATCCCCCAGCTTGCAAAAATCATTGAGAAAGCTGCCCAACAACAACTTCAGCATCACATTGACACAGAAGCACCCCTAGACAAATCACAACATGGATTCAGAGAAGCACATGGAGTCGACACAATCCTTACAACCCTATTCAACGATCTGATAACAGGAATAAACAATATCAAACAAGGATTTGTCCTCATCTTTTTAGACATTTCTGCTGCCTTCGATTCTGTAAACCACGATATACTAATTCAACGTCTGAGAGAGAAGGGGATTCGAAGCACAGCACTGGAATGGTGTAGATCCTACCTTTCCAACAGGTGGCAACAAGTTAAAACAGGCCAGAAATCCTCAGAGCCGTTCCTACAGTCTCAAGGCGTACCACAAGGATCTTCACTATCGGCGTTAATGTTCAATATTTATATGCAGCCGATTTGTGAATTGATCAGATCCTTCAACGTGCAATGCTTGGCATACGCTGATGACATCCTCATATACATGCCGTTCAAAACTGACCAACCAGTGTTTACTCCAATAACCAACTGTTTCGGAGCAGTAGCCGAATGGTTGCTGACTCAAAACCTAAGAATAAATCATAGCAAAACTGATGTCCTATTTGTTACAAGGAATCTTAAGTTTGTACCTCCGCCGTCACTGCTGGTCAACAACACAGAACTGACATCCAAACCCACGATCAGATACCTCGGCATAACATTAGATCAACACCTGGACATGACAATGCACGTGAAGAATGTGACAAAGAACATATACCATAAGATCAGAACACTACGCCACCTCCGTCCACTACTAGACTATACTGATTACCGGTCAACCTTCCAGGCACTAGTCCTGCCACATCTAGATTTCGCAAACATCATCCTTCACGGGCTCCCTCAATCAACCTTAAACCCACTACGTCTAGCTATGAATACAGCTGCTAGAGTCCTTTCTGGGTCACCAAGGTCTGCTCATATAACACCTATCATGAAAGACCTACACTGGCTACCACTACAAGCCAGACTCTCATACAAGTCACTAGTTTTGACCTTCAAAGCCATGAATATCTACCCACCAACACCAATCAGAAAACTAATCCACAACACCCCTGAAAATAGAAACAGAAGGACTACAACTATGAACACTTTAATAGTTCCTAAGATGATGACTTCATGTACTAAAGCCACATCAAACAGAGCTTTTTCATTGTTTGCACCCAGGAATTGGAATAAACTTCCCCACGAAATCCGCGGCATCAAAAGTCTATTACAATTCCGCAAAGCCGTAAAGCATCACTTATTCACAAAATACTACCCAGAAGTGTCCATGGACACCCACACAGCCAACAGGCCTCCCACTCACACCAAACACCCTAGCACTTTAATCCAACCAGAAAACGGGTAGTCCCCACGAAAATCTACCTTACTACTATAGACTCATCCTACCCATGAATACATGTTCAATATTCACTCGAGTTTAAATATGGTACATAATTAAAGCATATAAATAGTATATTGTTTATTGTACATAGTTATCCCTGTTATTCCATGTTTTATATTCCCCTGTTCTCTGTAAACTCGATGTTACCTGTACACATTGCAGTATATTTTGTTCGATGTACACCGCGCTGATTTTAATACCGCGGTATATAAGAGATGTTAAATAAATAAATAAATAAATCCTACTCTTTATAGATATGGCATCTGCATTTGACGACAATAACCATGACACCCTAATTGCAAAATTAGCACAAATTGGAATAGGAGGTACTGTCCTCCTTTGGGTCAAGTCATACATTACAAACCATAAGCTACGTGTTTAAATAGGACAGGAAACATCAGATACATTCCCCCAATACCAAGGGATACCCCAAGGATCCACATACTCGGCCCTACTCTTCAATTTATACCTGCAACTAATCACCATCATTTTCAGAAAATTTAACATTGGGTATTACATATATGCTGATGACATTATGTTATCCCTCTCCATTGACATAAACAACACTACCTACAGCAATCTATCAGAGTGTATCAGCAAAATGGAATCTTGGTTAAATGCCAACAACCTTTGTATGAATTTAAAAAAAAACAGAGACCTTGTTTATATCAAGGAATCAAAATGCCAACCCCCTCCCCAAACCATCACAATTAACAATTTTGTCCTCCCTGTTAAACAGGAGGTGAAATACCTGAGAATAATATTGGACCAATCTCTCACCATGCTCCCCCATCTAAAGCAAACAGCAAGGACCATCTTCTTTAAGCTAAAAACTGTACAACCCCTAAGACCCTTGCTAGACATCCACGACTTCAGGTCAGTAATCAAGGCTATCTTCGCTCCCCATTTTGACTACTGCAACAGTCTGTTACAGGGTTTACCAGCCAAAAACATTAACATACTCCAGAGAGCACAAAACATCACTGCTAGAATCATCTGCAAGGCTCGACTAACCGACCACATAACCCCGATACTATATGACCTCCACTGGCTCCCAGTAGTAAGCCGAATAAAATATAAGATGTTGATGATAACCTTTAAATTGATCAAGAACATCTCCCCATCATACCTATCTACTCTTCTACAAATGCAACCAGATAATAGAGTGCTTAGGCAAAATACTAACCATTCTCTTGTAATCCCCCAATCTATTTGCAAGACAAAACAGACCACGGGCACCAGAGCCTTCACATTTACTGCCCCTAGTCTCTGGAACTCACTGCCATTACCAATCCGCAAGATCAAAGAACTCCAGACATTCAGAAGAGAACTCAAGACGTTCCTATTCACTGCTTACTGTGGAAAAGCAAATGAAAACCCCTTCGTGGAAACACCCAATCAGCATACACAATAGTTGTCACTTAGACCATATATCTAATAATACCCCATTCACATCCAAACTCAATGAACTAATATTAGTCAGTAAACCCTGTATATAGTTCATAGTTAATTAATGTTAAGGCTATGGATCTCATGTAGCAATTATCTCTACCTATTATATAAAACTTGCAATGCTTTCACTTGTTAAATATTCCAATCTTACTATGTAAATAGTTTTACTACTGTTTTATGTAACATGTTTCATTACACAGGTCTGCAACTAAAAAGCTGTTTGATTATTTTCATCTAATTTCCATGTATTTTGATGTGCTGAAAACAAATAAAATATTGAAAAAACTCCTAGACGTCATGATTTGCCACAACATTCAAAATTGTCTTCAAATTTATCAAATTTTTTCAAATTACTATTAATTAATTCAACTTACAATTAATTAATTCACATAAGTGCATTTAAGATATAAAATGCAAAAAAAAAAACTTTAAAGGGGTTGTCCGAGTTATGTAAAAAAAATATAGCACTGTAAATCTGATGATCAGCAATATATACATAAGCTAAGCAAGTTTTAAGTCCATGCTTCTAATGGTAGAAGGGGTTAATCATTCCTGAAGAATCCAGTGGGAGGGAGACACAGGGCAGATAGCAGCAGCTCCGGTCAGTGCAGGGACGCGTGGCCAGCACTGTGATGTCTCATGTACAGACACAGAGCTGCTCTCTCCTGCATGCCACACTTGTGCATGAATCATCATCAGGTTCTTGGTTCTAGGCTGTTCACACTTTTTCATCGCAATTCGTGTTAGCTCGTCATTCTTCAACCGTTATGTTATGGCTCCGCGAAAGTGTATTAATTCGCCAGACAGTTTCTGTTTCATCTGTGGTGAATATACAGTGTTGAAGCAACAGCAGAATATTACAGACTTTGTGAAAAAAGTATACTTTGCATACTTTGGACTAAAAATTGGAGATCAAGATAAAGTCTGGGCGCCTTATAAAGTGTGCAAACGGTGTGTTGAGGACCTCCGAAACTGGTTCAAGGGTAAGAAAAAATCTTTCCGTTATGGGATTCCTATGGTATGGCGAGAGCAAAAGAACCATAGTGATGACTGTTACTTTTGTTTATGCGATGTGAAAGGGTTTAATTCCAAATGGAAGCATTCCATTTCATACCCCAATCTTCACTCGGCAATTCGTCCCATCCGCAATGGCACAGATATACCAGTACCCAAGCCCCCTGCTACCTTGGAAGAGATACCTAGCTCCGATGAAGGTGAAGTCATACCTGAACCAGATGACGAATCAAGTTCTGACTTTGAAGATGATACAAGACCAAAATTGTTTTATCAGGAGGAGATGAATGGTTTGGTAAGAGACTTGAATCTTCCCAAAGATGCCACTGAGTTACTCGGATCAAGGCTGAAAAGCAGGAATTTATTGTTGCCAGGAATGTCATCTTCATGGTTCAGACATCATGAAAAGGAGTTCGTTCCTTACTTCGCCCAGGAAGACAAGTTGGTTTATTGCATCGATGTCGAAGGTCTGATGGGTCAATTTAAAATCCAGTATGATTCAGAGCAATGGCATCTTTTTATAGATTCTTCAAAAAGAAGTCTCAAAGCAGTTTTACTCCACAATGGTTTTTACGCTTCCATACCTGTAGGTCATTCCATACAGTTGAAGGAAACCTACGCAGAACTTGGAATTGGTTCTTCGTAAACTTAAATATGAAGACCATGGTTGGCAAGTGTGTGGGGACTTGAAGGTCTTGTGCATGCTGCTCGGGCAACAAGCTGGGTATACCAAATATCCTTGTTTTCTGTGTCTATGGGACAGTCGAGACCAGCAAAATCACCGAACCAAGAAAAGTTGGCAGCCGAGGGTGCTAACAGTCAGTGAAAAAAATGTCCTCCAAGAAACTTTGGTACCTTCCCATAAAGTTCTTCTACCACCTCTCCACATAAAATTGGGATTGATGAAGCAATTCGTAAAATCACTTCCAAGAGATGGAGAATGCTTCAAATACTTAGTCACCAATTTCCAGGCCTGTCGGAGGCAAAATTGAAGGAAGGTGTGTTCGTCGGACCAGACATTAGAAGGCTTATAGTTGATCAAGAGTTTGTCAATACCATGACGGATCCTCAAAAAGAAGGGTGGATTGCATTTAAAGAAGTCGTACAGAAATTTTTAGGCAATAACAAAGATCCTCACTACAAAAAGATCGTCGGACAAATGCTGAAAGCATTTCAAGCTTTAGGTTGCTTGATGAGTTTGAAAGTGCATTTCCTCCAGTCCCACCTTGACTACTTTCCTGAAAATTTGGGAGCAGTAAGTGAGGAACAAGGTGGACGATTCCACCAAGACATTAAAGAGATGGAAAGGAGATACCAGGGAAAATGGAGCATTACAATGATGGCAGACTACTGTTGGATGCTTCAGAGAGACATTCCAGATGCTACTCACAAGCATAAATGCACCAAGAGGAGCCTCACAAGGAAGAAGAATCGAGTTTAGTGTGTGTAGGTGAGCTCATTTCAGTTCAAAAAAGGATTTTCATGAAAATATTGTAATAAAACTTTAATTTTTTAAGTCTATTTCCATTTATTTTGAGGTATTGCCTTATTTATTTATATTTTTATTTTATTTGGCATAAATTTATACACCGCTCCTTCCAGCGATCAGAAGCGGTCCTTAGGTGGACAAGACAAGGGAATATGTACAGCATAAATTTAGGAATACAGTATGATTACGGTAGGGGTATTTAACATAGTTACCTAAATTGTCAGGAAACGTGATGTCCTATGACAAAATGGAGGTCATTTTCAGATTCAGCGCACCAAAAAATATAAAAATTACGTGGAATAACCAAAACAGCTCTCGAAAAAAAAAATTTTGCAGACCTGAAATTATTTGAAAACCACTCCTGATCTCTGGAAGGGGCGGTATAGAAGAATCAAGTAAATAAAGAAATAAAAATAAAGAAATAAAATAAATAGGAAAAGTTATGGAAATGCTGCTGAACGAAAGAATAGTGGTCTTTCTAGAATCCAATAGGTTGCAAGAATCAAAGCAACATGGTTTTCCCCAAGGAAGATCGCACAAATAGATCTAATTTCTTTGACTGAGTGAACAGCGAATCAGATTGAAGTCATGTAGTGGATGTGATCTATTTAGATTTCAAGAAAGCCTTTGTTACCGTTCTGTAGAGGAGCTTAAGAATAAACTGAGCAGCCTGGTGATAGGTGCCATGATGGTAAAGTGGATGAGAAATTGGTGACGATAAACAAAATTCATTCTGAAGAAAGGAAGGTGAGTAGTGGAGTGCCTCAGAAATTGACCCTGGGGTTGGTACTGTTCAATAGCTTTGTCAGGCTAAAAGGAAAAGGTTAACATTTTGTGGATGACACAAAGATTTACAACAGAATGGACTCCTCAGAGGTAGCAGACAACATGTGAAAAGATCTAAAAAAAATTAGAAGAATAGTCTGGAGCTTGGTAGTTAAGATTTAATGTGAAGAAGTGCAGAGTTATGTACTTGGAATACAGAAATCCAATGAAGCTGTATGCAATAGGGGGTGAGAACTTACTGTGCATGGACCAGGAGAGTGACCTTGGGGTGAGAGTGTCTGAGGATCTCAAAGTGGTGAAAGGCACAACTAGCAGAAAGAAGAAAGTATAAATGCCTCTGTACAAGTCATTGATGAAGTCTCACTTCAACTATTGTGTTCAGTTTTGGAAACCATACTTCATAAAAGATATAAAAAGAGATGAAACAGTTCAGATGAAGGCAATCAAAATGATATTGGGTCTGTGCCAGAAGATATATGAGAATAGACTTGCAGATATACCCTACAGAAGAAGAGAGATGGGGATATTTGATATAGACATATAGGGCCTGATATTCAAAAGGCATTTATATGGTTTACAGACCAGTAAATCATGTAAATGCCCTAAATCGGGCCATTCAACAGTGCTTACATGATTAGTGCCGTTGAATATCCCCTTCAAAGCATGCTGCATGTCCCGATGCTCTGCAGTTAGCATCAGGGCGTGTTGCAGGCGGAGCGGAGGTGGATACTGCCACTAACCGGGTAGCAGCAATATTGCACCACTACCTGATTAGCAATCCATGGCTAAAGCTAGGCCAGCTTTTTGCTGGCCTAGTTTTAGCTGCGGATGCTAAACAAGTAGCAGTGCAATAGTATCGCTACCCGGTTAGCCTCGGCGGCTTCGAGGCATGCGCGGTGATGCCAGATATTCAATGCTGTCACCACAGCATTGAATATCTGGTATTAAGGGTCGGTGGGCAGAGATATGCACCATAGCGGCACATATCCTGCTCAGCTGAATATTGGGTCCTTTAATATTTAAAGGGTATTAAAAAAACATTCTCGAAGACGGGGAAAGCTGTAGAGTTAGAGTACTGTTGGTAACAGTCAAAGGTGTGGCTAGGCTTGGGCTCATGAGGTGCTTGCCCTATCTGTTGGATAGTACCCCTGAGAATAGCTGTCTGATTCCTGCACCAGCCCCATCTCCTCCCAAGCAGAATACAGAAATCAGGAGGAGAGGGGTGAGCCTAGAGCAGATAAAGCAAAAAAGAGCCAGTCTGCTTCTTAATTCACCCCTCCCCCAGATCCAGCAACACAATCAGGTGAACTAGGCAGTCACCTAGAGCACTGGACCCCCAGGGGTATCCGTTGTTGCTGCTGCCCCTCTCTGTGTCTTCAGCAGCCGTGATGACTAGGAAACTACAATGCAGTGCTTACCTAAAGACTCCAGTGCTGGGTCTTGGTTTCTGTCTTTTACTGTCTGCCGTTTCTGCCTCTCTGATGCAGACTTCCACTTTGCATAAACCATAAGTCTATGTTGGAGGGGGATGGAAGCAGCAGATAGCAAAAGACAGAAACCATGACGAAGTGCCAGAGGCTTTAGGTAAGCACCTTGTCATAGTTTTTGAGCTATTGCCGCCATTGCAGGCCATGGAGAGGGGTGGCAGTGGCAACCATGGAGGCGGGAGAGCATCAGAGGGTCAGCAGGATGGAGGGCCCACCTAGAGCACCTCCAATCCTTTCATCAGTCATGTCATCCCCTCCTGCCATTCAGGGTTCGGAGGAGAGGTGCATGATTTGAGCAGACACTGCAGAGCACAGAAGATCCCCTACGCTCCCTACTCCAGTCCCTCTCTATCTCACGTGTAGAAAAACACATTTTATTTTCAGGTTAGCAATTATGTGTGATCCAATTTCTGTGCTTTCTGGAGTAAGCTGGATGCTCTGACTCAAATCTCCCACACAGAATTAATGTCATTAATAGTTCTATTCTGCTGGCTAATTTTTCTCTGGTGCATAATTCTCCAATATGCATGACATACTTCTGAGCCCTTGGGCTTTGTACTGAGCCCAAAAATATTTTGTAGCAACAAAACTTAAAGACTGTATTTTTAAGTATAGTGTGAGACTAGATTATGACAGTTTTTGATGAAGAGAGTCTGCTGGACTCCCCTCATTCACCCCAACAAACTGAACTGATTATTCACTACAGGGAATGGCACCCGAAATCTGATAGACCTACAGTAGTTCCCCTAATTCCCTTCCATTGGTGGGACAGAAGCACTTATTACCTGTGTGCCTTCTCTGCTGACTTCAATCTGGTGTCTGAATGCATGGAGCCCTGCCATCTTACATGATTTGCTGGCCTCGTATGTAGAACCGTTTCAAGCTGGAAATGCGCCCTGTGAGACTTGTGAATCTAATGCATCCCTCCACCAAGCCACACACAGGAACTTGCTCTTATTAGGCTTCCTGGAAGCCCAGTGATGACATCAGCACTGCTGTACTTGCACCCTGTGCGGCCGCACCACTCACAGAGTCCTTGGTACAGCCCTGCTCATATATTCGACCTTGAGATAGAATCTGGCAAATGAGGCACCCATAGGTTAAAAAATGCTGCTCTCCTGTCAGTGGAAGAGATTGAGCAGTGAGGATAATGCTAAATTTTGCTCATGTGCCACAAAATGAAAAAGGTTGAGAAGCACTGAACTAGAGTACATGAAATGAAGCTGCGAGGCAGTAAAGTTAAAAATAACGTTAGCAAAGACTTTTTCATGGAAAGAGTGGTGGGTGCCTTCTCCAGCAATCCAGACCAAGATCTCTGCCTGCCCTTCTGACATCGCTGCCTGGATGTCTCACCGCCGCTTGAAACTGAACATGGCCAAGACTGAACTCCTTATCTTTTCCCCCCAACTCCTCCCCTCCTCTCCCTCCCTTCTCAGTCTCCGTGGATGGCTCTACGGTCCTTCCTGTTTCCTCGGCCCGCAACCTGGGAGTTATCTTTGATTCCTCTCTCTCCTTCTGCACACATATCCAGCTCGTAGCTAAGACCTGCCGCTTCTTTCTCTAAAACATTAGCAAAACCCGCCCCTTCCTTTCTGAACACACTACTAAAACGCTTGTCCACTCCTTAATCTCCTCTCGCCTTGACTACTGCAACCTACTCCTTGCTGGTCTCCCTATAAGCCATCTCTTCCCCTTCAATCTATTCAAAACTATGCTGCTTGACTAATCTTCTGCCAGCCTCGCCATGCCCACATTACTCCTCTTCTCAAGTCGCTTCACTGGCTCCCTATCCAATTCCGCATCCAATTCAAACTTCTCCTCCTGACCTATGAATGCACTCACTCAATGGCCCCTCAATACCTTTCATCTCTTATCTCTCCCTACATCCCCTCTCGGGAACTTTGCTCTTCAAAAAATTACTTCTATCTAGGCCCTTCACTCGCACCGCTAACTCCCGACTTCGCTCTTTTCACCTTGCTGCACCTTACGCCTGGAACAACCTACCTGTGTCTATACGCCAGGCACCCTCCCTGGCCCTCTTCAAGTCCAGGTTGAAAACCCACCTCTTCACTGTCGCTTTCAGATCCTGACGTTTAGCCTTTGTCTTGACCTGTCTCCCGTCCTTTGTCATGACTAAATTGTAAATGCCATATTTTGATTTGCCCCAAATTGTAAATGCCATATCTTTTTTCTCCCCCGAATTGACTATTGCTCTGTGTTGTCTTAACTAGATTGTGAGCTCTGACGAGCAGGGACTGTCTTGGCATGTATTCTGTACAGCGCTGCATGTGTAGCACTATATAAGTGCTAAATAGTAGTAATAGTAGGGTGCCTGGAATGTCTTCCTGATGGAGGCGGTGGTAGCAAAAACAGTAACAGAATTCCAAAATGCATGGGACAAAAACAGAGGATCACTATATAGCAAGAGGTTGGAATAAAAGCAAACTTAAGTAACTTTCATACTTCAAAGTACAGAGGGGGTAACCTACACAAAGTGGCGGGTACAACACTAAACAAAGGCATAGAGGGGTAACCAGCAGGAACAACAACAGCCACCTTATTGGGCACAGTAGATTGATTATGCTGGTCTTTATCTGCTGTCTGTTACTATGTTACTATGTTAGTATGAAAATAAATTTTGAAAATTGCTCACCTGCCTTCTTTTACCCATGTGAAAAAAGGAGTGGAATTAGGTCGGGGGAGTGAAAGCAGGGGCTCACATGTCATTTTAAGATCTCTTTGTGTACTTTCTGATGCATATATTGCACTTGCTTCCATGTGCGTGGTTACCAAAGTCCCCAAGGTGCGCTTACTAAGAGGAGTTAAGGGAAACTTTATGGAAAAATTCCCATTGAAAATTTGCTTGCAGGTAGAGTACGCAGGTACAAAGTATCTATGAACCAGCAAAGAGCCTACAGGATTTCAAAATTACCCTCATTATGCTATTAGTGAAGTATTGTACTGCAAATTTAGTTATTAACAGAATCAAATCAACTTTGTTGCTCTTCGAGAAGGGTGGTTTTAACTAACAGTCTCTTGTTGATTCTTTGGTCTTCCAACCCCATTGAAACAGGCCTTTATTGAAGCCATAATGCCACCATGATGTGCAAATACTTGTTGTTTTTGCCCATGTTAACCCTCTGTCTCCTTCCATTTAGCAGAGCCATTGCAGTGGAGGACTTTAGTCAGAGGCCTCATGCAGCAGTTTACTTCTGATCTAGCTATTTGTGCATCTTGAGTTTAGCCATTCTTTGCCACAATCATACAGTGGCTTGCAGTCCTCTCCACCCTTCACCCCTAAGATCTGTTGAGGCGTAAGAAGGGGCTCTGGTGAGCCTCTACGAGCATTCTGCCAACCTACACCAGACAACAGATTAAGAAGAGCCACATCCTGCAATACCATCCTCCTTCCAAAAGCCATCACAAGATGCAACAAATCCACTAGAAAGCATGCCTTTGCCTTGTTTGCCCCCTCATGCTGGAACTCCCTCCCAACAGAAATCCGGACCATAAACAACCTCTCCCAGTTCAGAAAAGCCCTCAAACAGCACCTATTTATACAACACTTTTTTAACTCCGACAGCATCACCTAGACAGTATGCCACGACCCTACAGTCTCTCAATCCAACGCCGCCTAACCAATCTCCTATGATAACTCTCCACCTCATCCAACCATCCCCTTTAGGGCCTGTATCATAAACTCAGCTATGATGCAATCCTCTTTTGTATATAATGTATAAAGTTCACCTGTTATCCATGTTTAAATTTCCCTTTTGTATATTATGTATAAAGTTCACCTGTTATCCATGTTTAAATTCCCTGTTTTATGTAAGTTCAATGTATGGCTGTTCCACATTGTACAAACTTGTGCCTTGTAAACCGCGCTGATGCCGAATAGTGCGGTATAGAAAAACTTTAAATAAATAAATAAATAAACACATCACTGCTTTGGCCATATGTACCAATTTTCTAGGGGCCCGATATTCAGCGGTGGTAATTAGTGTGATCACAGCAGCTAGTCATCACCACTGAACACTAAACCCAGATATTCAATGCCAGGGCCATATTTGGCCACCGGCATTGACTATCCAGGTTTCACTGCGAAAACAGGAAGCTGACCGGGCAGTGGCGATATTCACTGCTTGGTTAACTTCAGTGGTGAAAGTTAGGACAGCTTTTTCTGTGCCTAACTTTCACCACAGAGGGATAACTGGTCAGTGGCTGGATATCACCGCTGACCAGTTATCCCCAGGTGTCACCCCGGAAAGCCCTCGGAATGCCCCGATGCTTACCAGTTAACACTGGGGCATGTAGCAGCAGTACCTGTGGATACTCAGAGGCACTAATATTGTTAGTGCTGCTGAATATCTCACTTAGTGGCAGATCTGCAAACTGTGTATGTGTTTTTGAAAATCGGGCCCTAGGTATTTAGCTTGAATTGTTTATGAAAAAAGCAAAAGAGCCTTCCATTTCTTTTTTTTTTCATCCTGAATCAAAGTTGTTTTATTTTGTTTTTCAGAAAAGGTAAGAAACTAGCTCTTTAGCTCTTTCTCACATTAGTCCTTAGGAAGAAGTAACATTGCAGGCAGAGAGCTGCTGCGGGCACTTTGCCTCCCGTACGTCAGTTTCAATAATATTTTAGGCACTGAAGTAGCTATTGCAGCTTCATTTTTGATCCAATTAACCTTCAGCTGTATACAATCAATTTTGAAACAGGACTAAAGCAATTAGTACAAGGGATGTGAATCTATTCTATGAGGGCAGTAAACAATCTAAATTGCCTGTGTTTCTAGCCAGGCCATTGGTTCCTAAATGAATTATTACATCAGTGTTAGTAGTCCTTCTTTCTTCTCTGACAATGTCAAGAATCTGCTTTACATTGTTAGCTGAGGATCCTGGTAGGTATTGGACCTGTTTCTTTCCCTCCAGTAGTGATCCCTAATTAATAACCTTGCTAGGAAAATCCCAGCATCACTCCTGCCTGAGAGACCATCAAGCTGCTCTGAGGTTAAGGATAGGGGACGTTCAGGAGGGTGGCAGAGTGTTCGTGTTTCTATTTTTCACAATTAGGGTAGGGGAAAGGTTTGGAACCAGAGAAGGAGTGAGATCTCAGGGGGTAATGTCTTCAAATGGGCTAATTTGTCAATTCCCCAAACAATATCTGCTCTTTGTCCCAAACCACTACATACAAAAATAGAAATTCTCAATAACAAACTTAATAATCTCTGCAGGAAAAATGACCTCAGGATGGCTCATGCCCTACATTTAGTGAGAATCTCACTATAGGGAATGGCGACGCTCACATCACTGGTCAATAAAGCCTTACACACATTCTTTTCAAGCTTAACCAATATTTAAACACTCGTATCAATACCACAAAATTACCACTGGGAAAGACCATTCATCACCTCAACACACATACACATTCACATACATAAAAAAGTGTCCTTGTGTATTAAGCTGTACACCTCAGCACACATACACATTCACATACATACAAAAGCGTCCTTGTGTATTAAGCTGTACACCTCAGCACGGAATTCCCCTGGAACAGCCTCCAACTACCTATAAGGAAGAAGATATAGTCAAAATCTAATAGCCATTCCGCAGAAGGTCAACAACTACTTATCTTCAATATAAGTCCTCCAGCACTGCAGTTCCAAGTCACTCCGGCATACCTGAGTGGGTTAAATTACAAAATCGAATGGATTCTGTTTTTCTGAGGTTTACTGAGGTCTTTAGGAAGATTCAAGTGTTCCTTAATTACTAGCTTACTCTGTGTTGTGGGGCTATGTGGCTTCAACCTGTTCACTGAGTGGTATGAATGGATTGGAGGTTTTTATTGTGTGTGGTGACGTCAGGGTTGGGTAATGTTGTGATTGGTTGTTGGTGTTTAATAAGCAGTGTGTCACACGCCGTCTTTTTTAGATGGCGGGGGAATGGAGGCTTAAGAATGTGAAGCTTTTATAGCGCTATTCGCAACCCCTGATGAAGCCATATTTTGGCGAAACGAAAGCTTTTGTCGGGTCAGGTGATGGAGTGAGCGAATTGAATTGGTGGTTAAGAAGTTCCCTGCCATATGATGTTTTTATGAAAATCTTTTGATTTCGTTTGGATGCTGCAATTATGCCAGAGTGACTTGGAACTGCAGTGCTGGAGGACTTATATTGAAGATAAGTAGTTGTTGACCTTCTGCGGAATGGCTGACTATTAGATTTTGACTATATCTTCTTCCTTATAGGTAGTTGGAGGCCGTTCCAGGGGAATTCCGTGCTGAGGTGTACAGCTTAATACACGAGGACGCTTTTGTATGTATGTGAATGTGTATGTGTGTTGAGGTGATGAATGGTCTTTCCCAGTGGTAATTTTGTGGTATTGATACGAGTGTTTAAATATTGGTTAAGCTTGAAAAGAATGTGTGTAAGGCTTTATTGACCAGTGATGTGAGCGTCGCCATTCCCTATAGTGAGATTCTCACTAAATGTAGGGCATGTTTGGGGTTTAGCTTGGCTCTTACACAGCTATTTGCATAGTGTTACTAATTTGTCAATTGCCATATACCACAACAGGAATGAACCTCATCCTATGCCCAGATATGCTGGAGATGATTTCATTTTCTCAGATTCACTGCTAATACTTGTCTCATTTGGATAGATGATTTGTGCCAAGGAGGTAGGGGGAAGCTTTACTTGGGGGTAATGCCACTTTAAAGATCCCAAGGACAGGGTCCTTAAATCGAAAGCCACCCAATCAGTCTGCAGATGATCTCAGGAAACATTTTAACTACATCATTTCAGGTTTAATTAACTTTCCTATCAACAATCATAAGGCTTTTTTCAATCTGCATTAAGACATTTCAACAATGAGTTGGTTTGCATGAATTTGCATATGGAATAGATCATAGATATTTATCATGCTTTGCACCAGATTTTTAAAGCAACACTGGCTGGCTTGTGCGAATGTCGCCAGTATTGAACGTGAATATGGTTTTAACATGCACATGGTGCCAAATCTGACAGTTAGAGTGTACATTTATAAAGACAATCACATGTGTGTGGGTCACATATGCATGTAATTGAAAAACCCAGAAGCTGCCAAAGCTAACCGGGCAACAGTGATATTGCATGCTGCCCAGTTAGCGACTGCAATGTAAAGATAGGTGAGGGTTTTCCGTCTGAGCAAAGCAGAATAGGACAGTGTTGGCAGATGAGGACCACATTTCTATGACAACAGCAACAACACTAAACTTAAACTGCGATGGAAGAAAGGCCTGGCAGTCTACATCTGTATATTGCCACTAAAACCAAATGGATAGTCACAACAAACAAATTGCACTATAGTGCTGGAAGATGAGACCCCAGGTCAGAAGGCACTCAACTGGCTACTGGGGAGGAGCTGAAGACTTTTCATAGTAAAGCCAGCATTTATGATGTGGTTGGATCAATGACTTCGGGACGTCTGACTACTGATGAAGCTGCACATGAAATGAGAGTCAGAAGCTGCAAAGATGTCTTACATATTGGGGCATAGAACCAAAGCATGAACCAAAGGAAGTTGGAGATGGTCAAGAATGAAATGGAATGTGTACAAATTGATCTGTTGGGTTTCAGCGAACTAAAATGGACTGGCATTGGGCACTTTGCATCAGATGATGATATGGTCTACTATGCTGGAAATGAAAGCAAAGAAGAAATAGTGTTGCATTTATAATTAAGAAATTTGCAAGAACTGTAATGAAATACAATGCAGTTAGTGAATGCTTAATTTCTATACGTCTACGAGGAATGCCTATCAACACAACTATAATTCAAGTATATGTTCCAACAACAGCTGCAAAAGAGGATGAAATCGGTGAGTTCTATGAACAAGTACAAGTTGAAATTGACAGAACCTGCAAACAGCCATGGGTGAATGGAATGCAAAGGTGGCAATAAAGGAGGCAAAATGGTTGGAAAATATGGACTTTGCAACAGAAATTAAGATGGAGAAAGACTGCAAGACCAATGATCTATTCATCTCAAACACCTTCTTCCAGCAACATAAGTGGCAACTGTACACATGGACTTCATCCAATGGATTGTACAAAAATCAAGTTGACTATATCTGTGGAAGTCAATGATGGAAAAGCTCTATAACATCAACAAAAACAAAACCTAGAGCTGACTGTGGTGCAGATCACCAACTACTAGTATGCAAACTCAAGCTAAAGTTGAAAAAGAGCAAGCCATTCATGAATGCAGCAAAATATGACCTTGAGAATATACCATTGGAATTTAAAGACTGCCTGCAAAATCGATTTGCTGATCTAGAAAAAATGACAGAGCTCCAGAAGACTTATTTCTACAAAAGGTGATGAAAGAAGTCGAAACAGCATTGAAAGCCTTATCAAAGAACAAAGCACCAGGCACTGATGTCATTCCCATAGAAGTATTACAGCAACCTGATGCAGCTGTTACCATACTTGCAAGGCTCTGCCAAGAAATTTGGAAGACAACATCATGGTCAACTGACTGAAAAAGATCTGTGTTTATACCAATATTAAAGAAAGGTGATCCAACTTACTGTGGAAATTATTGCACAATCACTCTGATCCCTCATGCCAGCAAAATTATATTTAAGATTATTCAACAGAGACTACAGCCATACATGGAACAAGAACTACCTGAAGTGCAAGTAGGGTTCAAGAAAGAGCGAGGAACAAGAGACATCATTGCGGATGTGAGATGGATCCTTATAAAGACTAAAGAATAACAAAAGGATATCTATTTGTGCTTTATTGACTACAGCAAGACTTTTGACTGTGTAAACCATGAGAAACTCTGGGCCACATTAAGAAGCATGGGTCTACCAGAACACCTGATTGTTCTCTTGCACAACCTTTACATTGATCAAGTAGCAACAGTTCTAACGGAACAAGGAGAAACAGAATGGTTTAAAATCAGCAAAGGTGTACAACAAGGCTGCATATTTTCCCCCTCCCTGATCAATTTATATGCAGAACAAATCTTCAGAGAAGCAGGATTGTATGAAGACAACAGAGGTATGAAGATTGGTGGAAGACTCACCAAGAACCTTTGCTATTCTGATGATACCACATTACTGGCTGAAAATGAACACAATCTGAAACATTTGCTTCTCAAGATCAAGGAACATAGTCTTAAAATGGGCCTGCACCTTAATTTAAAGAAGACAAAGATCATGATAACTGGCAAAATCAATAAGTTCATCATTAAAGGAGAAGAAATTGAAAAAGTGGACAACTTTAACCAATTAGTATTAGAGGAGATCAAACCAAAGCTTTCTTTAGAAGCTCAGATGACAAGACTTTAACTTTCATACTTTGGACACATTCTGCAAAGAGAGATCATTAGAGGAAGACATCATGCTTGGCAAGGTTGAAGGTGAATGCAAAAGAGGAAGGCCAGCAATGAGATGAACTGTTACAATAACAGCAGCTATGGGTGTCAATCTGTCAACAATGAGCCGCCTGACTGAAGACCAAACACAATTTAGGACAACAATCCAGAGGATCGCTATGAGTTGACACCGACTCGATGGCACTTAACAACATCTTCTAGGTGCAGAGCACTAATCAGGCAGCATGCAATATTGCTGCTGCCCAGTTAGCTTTGGGGGCTTCCATGTTGTGTGGTGATACTCGGATATTCAATGCCGTGGGCGCATATGACCCCGGCATTGAATAACCGGATTTAAGGGTCGGTGAAATAAGAGAGAGTAATAATCGGTTTTAGCTTTGTCTGGATTCTAGAACAGTTTTAAGTATTTCAAATGACATCTTGTTTTCTCTTGTGAGATATTTTTGTTTTTATGCAACTATGAATCTCTTGCATAACAGTTTTAAGTAAAACTTAAGTATTGCATACGCCTGTAGCGCTATATAAATGATAAATAGTAGTAGTAGTAATGATCAATATGCTTCTTGAAAGCAATTTATTTTTACATAGTGAGCTTTCCACAGTTCAGTGAGATAATTAGTTTTTTATGAAATACTTGCTCTGAACATATTTGATGGGACATACTCTGATTCTACTTGCTCAAAATGCAGCAAAATCACTTCAGACTTACGTATATATATTTTAAACTGTAATTATATGTGATCCTTTAGCTGTCATTAAAATGAAAGGATGCATGGTGCTCTTATTCTTTGTAAGTACCCCAGCTATGTTGTTTGAAGTAAATAAGAATTATATTTGTTCAGAGTACTGTATATAAAATATTTCTAATTTAAAAAAAAATGTATGTGGGTCTACACAGGTAAAATTGTGAGGTACATGGGCACAGTGGCAAAAGTTGCAGAAGCAGATGACTGAGAATACTTAAGCCAAATTTAAAAAGGCATTCTAGGGGCAAGAAGATGTAACTTGGTTGGAAAACAAACTCTGTGTACATGTAGGTTTCACTAATATACATGCCTAGAAGATGAGCATATTTTACACCATTGTTTCGATGGCGTAATTGTACATGAGAAATTTTAGAAACATTCAGGGTCTGTGTAGTAACCAATATTCTTTTTTTAATTAAAAGCTTTTCTACAGTATACCACTAATCTGTATACAGACAGGGCCGGCCCATCCATTGAGCAAGAATGTTTTTTGCACAGGGCCCCGCGCTTCGGGGGGCCCCGCGCTAAAGACACTCTTGCTGCTGCCCTTGTCTTGCCTGCCTGAACCAATGCCTAGAAAAAGTGCTCCGTCCTGCTGCCGCTGCGGCACCGCTGCATTCTACCAGTAGGGTTGCCAACTGGCCGGTTTTCAGCCGGCCTGGCCGGTTTTTCCACGGCCAGGCCGGCTGCCGGCGCAGAGGCAAAACCGGCCCTTTAAAAGCCGGTTTTTTTGCTCTGGCCGCAAGATCGGGAGCGGCCAGAGCAAAAAAACCGGCTTTTCTCCGCTTCAGAGGGAGGCGGGGAAGCCCGCGCGAGGCCCCGGCTCCCTCTGAACAGCCACCAGCGTGAAGAGCCTTTACCTTCACGCTGGCGGCTGTTCCTGTGAAGCCGCGAATGCTGGGAAAGGTTAAAGGTTGCCTTTTAACCTTTCCCAGCATTCGCGGCTTCACAGGAACAGCCGCCAGCGTGAAGGAAAAGGCTCTTCACGCTGGTGGCTGTACAGAGGGAGCCGGGGCCTCGCGCGGGCTTCCCCGGCTCCCTCTGAAGCCTCAGACAGCCGCAATGCTGGTCGGGGGGGGGGGGGGCAAGGACTGCATTTGCTGTGTTGGGGGGACCTGGAATGGAAAGGGGGTAAGGGGGGGGGGGGACTTGGACTGGATAAGGGTTAAGGGGGGGGGGGGACCTGGACTGGAAAAGGGGGGGGGGACTTGGACTGGAAAAGGGCTAAGGGGTGGGGGGACTTGGACTGGAAAAGGGCTAAGGGGGGGACTTTGACTGGAAAAGTGCTAAGGGGGGGGACTTGGACTGGAAAAGGGCTAAAGGGGGGGACTAGGACTGGAAAAGGGCTAAGGGGGGGGACTTGGACTGGAAAAGGGCTAAGAGGGTGGGACTTGGACTGGAAAAGGGCTAAAGGAGGGGGACTTGGACTGGAAAAGGGCTAAGGGGGGGACTTGGACTGGAAAAGGGCTAAAGGGGGGGACTTGGACTGGAAAAGGGCTAAGGGGGGGACTTGGACTGGAAAAGGGCTAAGGGGGGAGGACTTGGACTGGAAAAGGGCTAAGGGGGGACTTGGACTGGAAAAGGGCTAAGGGGGGGACGGACTGGAAAAGGGCTAAGGGGGTGGGACTTGGACTGGAAAAGGGCTAAAGGGGGGGGGGACTTGGACTGGAAAAGGGCTAAGGGGGGGACTTGGACTGGAAAAGGGCTAAGGGGGGGGGGGACTTGGACTGGAAATAGGCTGTGATGGGTGGGGGACCTGGACTGTAAAAGGGTTATGGGGGGGGACATGGACTGGAAAAGGGGTGTGAAGGGGGTGGAGGGGACCTGGACCAGAAAAGGGCTATGGGGTGGGGTGGGGGGAAAATTGGACTGGAAATAGGCTGTGATGGGGGGGGGGACCTGGACTGTAAAAGGGTTATGGGGGGGGGGACATGGACTGGAAATGGGTTGTGATGGGGGTGGAGGGAACCTGGACTGGAAATGGGCTATGGTGGAGGAAGGGGGATCTTGGACTGGAAATAGGCTGTGATTAGGGGGGCTAGGACTGCAAATGGGCTGTGATGGTGCGGGGGGACTCGGACTGCAAATGGGCTGTGATGGTGGGGGGGGGGCCTAGGACTGGAAATAGGCTGTGATGGGGGACTTGGACTGGAAATGGGCTGTGATTGGGGGGGGGGGGAGCTAGGACTGGAAATGGCCTGTGATGTGAGGGCTAGCACTGGAAATGGGCTGATGAAGAGCTGGAATAGGACTGGAAATGGGCTGATGTGGGGCATGGGAGAATGGGACTAGAAGGGAGTGGATGCTGGGTGGGCCTAGAACTATAAGGGAATTGATTTGGGGGGAGGACTAGAATGGATGGGGAATGAGAATGGAGAGGGGAAAAAATATTTTGTGTGGAAGAAAAGTCTATGATGGGCCGGTATTGGGAGAGTAAGAGGGGCTTGAGAATGGAAGGGTGAAATTTAAACGGATGATAAAGGAATAAGGAAAGAATTGGGGGAAAGAGCAAAAGGGAAACAATCAGTATGTTAAAGCAGAAATAGAGAGAGAATGGAAAACATCTAAAAGAGAAGAAAGGACAAATGGATAGCTCGCAGAAGACACGAAGAAACCAGAAGAAAGTGACTGGAGCAATTGCAACTGAAAAATAAAACGCCCAAACAGAAGGTAGAAAAATACTTTTTATTTTGAATTTATTAACTGGAATATGTCTGGTCTGGGAAGTGTGTATTGCTAACATCTTTGCGTTTTTGTTTAGTGCAAGAGGAAATTACTTTATAGTTTTATTTCTCCAGTGTTGTACATTTCATGTTTGGATTTTGGGGTTCCCAGTTTAATTATTATCTGACCAAGGAAGTTAGCCTACACGTATCCTCGGTAAGCTTTGTGGGTGGGGCTGGGGGGCGGGGCAGGGGTGGGACTAGGGGCGGAGAATGGGTGGAGCATGGCAAGCCACAGGTGTCGGGTTTTTCTCGGTGAAAAAGTTGGCAACCCTATCTACCAGCCCGGGGCAGCCCCGCTCTGGTGATCCAACTCCTTTTTGCTGGTTTTCTTTGCTGCCCGTGCCCGACATCGACATGCCGCTGCCATTCGCTATAGGCAGGCATGCATCATGACGTAGACCCAAAACTCCTCCCACTGACTCTGACTCAGCACAACAGCTGCACGTGGAACTGGAGGTGCTTGCTGCAAGTTGGACAACGACGACTCTCCGGCGACGACGAGTGCTTTATAATTCTGTGGGAATCTTTTTAAAAAAGCCAGCCAGTATTACCACAGTAAGTAAATTATTTCTGTGATTGTGTATGGGATGCTAAGAAGGACCCTCTAATTGCAGTTCTTTTAGCAACTTTCTAAAAAGCAGAGGGCCTTTTGCCTCCTTTTATGTTTTGTGACCTTGTACTTTCGCTTCCCTCCCTGTGCGCGTCTGCTTTTGCTTTCCCCTGTGTCCTCTGGTCTCCTTTTGCCCCAGCCTCTGGTTTTCATCCTCCTTTCCCCCTCAGTTATGCCTCAGCTCCCCTCCTTCTCGGTATCTCAGGCTGTCCACCTGCCTGTGCCCTGGAGCAGACTGCTTGCAGTTCGCTTTTTCCAGGAGCTGCTGCTCTGCTTCGGCAAAAGCAAAGGGAGGGCAAAGGCGGAGGGGGACTTAGCAGGTAGACTGTGCTGGCCAGCTCCACACAAGCAAGGCCTTTCGCCGGCGTCTCCTGTGGCTGGAAAATATCGGTGGAGCTGAGCCCACTTTAACTTAAAGCACTGGAGCAGAGCCTCTCCTTAACGAGAGGAAGGGGGGAACCGGGTTGCAGGCGATGCATATAATAAATAAGATTCATTTTGTAAATTGGTGGCTGTCTTCCGTGCTGGATCAGGAGGTCTTCAGACTTCAGGCTTCAATTCAGATGCTAAACTGAGCCTTGAGCGCTCTGCTAGACGGGGGCAGGGAAAGGTTATTACATCGCTCTTTGGTGGTTAAGATGTGCCCTCGCTTTCCTGCTGCAGAATCAAGCCTGAGGTTTTCTTTTGCTTCCTTGGTCATATCCTTAGCACAAGCATTAGAAAGTAGTCTCTAAGCAAATGCTACTGTCTAGTACCGGTTTGCACTGTGCAGATGTTCTACGGATGGGAGGGGGGAAAGGGAGTTTGGGAACAGGGCTGGCGTAATCACTAAGCAGATTGGGCAATTACCTGGAGCGGCAGCTTCTGGGAAGGGGCAAAAAGCAGCTACAGTCAAAGCAGAACACTAGGCTCTGGCAGCCGGACAGACTGAAAGAACCATCAGCCTGTAACTTTACCTGTAGGGAGGTGCACAGTTCTCTGATAGTCCCTTTGCTCACTGGTCCCCTGTGTGTGTGAGTGTGCATGCGTATATATGAAATTTTAGTATGGAAAAGTATGATGTGCAATTACAGAATGGTTCTGGGAAAGGTGATATTGGGGTGCTCATGATTGATGAGTTTAATTATTCAAATCCTGGGGAGGGGGCATCAGGGCTTGAAAGTTAACAGAAGGTGGGTGCAAAGCTAAACATTTACCTAGGTTGCCAATCTTTTTGGTGGTATGGACCTCTTATTAACATCAAACATTCAGAAACCCCCAGTTCATCCCCACCGCTCTTCCCAGACCCCCTTTCTTCAGCACCAACTCTGTCCCTACTAGCCCTCTTTATCTCCCCTCCCCTTCCTGCCTCCACTAGTCTCTCTCCCTCCAGCCCGCCCTCACCAGTCTCAGTCTTTCTCTTTCCCTCCCCCCAGCCACTTCTCTCTCTTCTCCTCCCCCCTCCCCAGCCAATCTCCACAAGTCTCTCTTTTTTTTTTTTCTCGTTTTGTGTCCTGCGGACCCTCGGTAATGGTTTCACATATCCCCAGGGATCCGTGAATCACAGGTTGGGACCCACAGACCTAAGAATCTGATACCCTTGCAGCAGCTCTGGACAGGAAAGAGAAAAGGAGAATGCATTTACCCTATGGAATGGCTGTACTAGCCCTCGTGGCTGTTGCAATTACTGGCCGCATCCTTCCCTGGTGTAGAAGGCTCTGGGAACCTTCTGGGTGCTTTGAGACCGGAACAGTGTTCCCTAACCCTGTCGTTGAGGCACACCTAACCAAGTCTGATTTTCAGGATATCCATAAGTAATATGCATGAAATGAATTCACATGTACTAGGGACTCAGAATATACCACTTCATCTCATGGATATTCATCGTGGCAGTCTGAAAACCCAGCCGGCTAAGCATATCTCAAGGAGAGGGTTGCTTTTAAAAGACAAGTTTCTGAGGGCAGAAGTTACAGTATTTTTGACTTGTCTAATACTATCTAACTGGGATAAAGAGAGCAGCCTGCTTTAGCACTGTTTATTACAATTTATTATTTATTTATTACAATTTTTTATATACCGCACTATTCGGTATCAGCGCGGTTTACAGATAACACAAAAGACCAGAACGACAGGTTGTTCGGTGTTACATATAACAGGAGAAACAACTTGGAAAAACATGGGGAACTATTTACAAAGAATATAACATCTGTTAACTAGATAACATGTTCAGCTCCGAATGCAGAATGTAACCAAAACCTCACGATGAGACCCTGGAAGGCCCAGGCAGGACGGCAAGCTTGGTGCCCTCTTCTGCATGCTCCTGGGCAAGTTCCCTAGAGTGATGTGTGTTGTAGATAATTAGATGCAAAAGCCAACCCTTTTGATCTCCTGGTTCATTTCCCAGGACATGCTGTAGGCAGAATGCACAAAGCCAGAACCTGAGATCAGAGTCCCTGCTTGCCCTGCACTTGAACATTTCTGAAAAGGATTAGCCTGATCATATGCAGTTATCCATAGACTTCCCAGTTTAGCATTTAACCCTGATAATTACCCGGAAGGAGGATTTCAAAACCAGGGTTAAACTCCACTAAGCCCAAACAGAAACCTCTTCAGGTCAAAGTGAAATGTAACATATTAAGTCCAAGTGTGTGGAACTTTATTTGTCATTTTCCCTAGCAAATGACATGTTTATCAGTTTCATGTTTTACTTTTAACTGTTTGAGTGGCAGGGTTGCATTTATCTGTATAAATAGTCCCAGAAATATCTTCTAAAATTTGCAGTACTTTTGCAAAGAGCAACATTCCACAAACAGAAAAACAGCTTTGCCCCTCCAAACCAGTTCGTGATCTTTAAAGTGGGAACAGTTATACTGACCAAGGTCGGAATAGGGCAAGCTAGATTCGCGTGTCCATTGTCCGGCCCATGTTCTCCTGGTCCCCTATCCGGCCGCCGGCACTGCGTGAGGGAGGGCCTCGGTCTCGCCGGTCTGTGGAGAGCTGTTTTGGCTGGATCCTGAAGTGGCATGGTCTGAGCCGGGAGAAAGCCGTCGCCCCTGCTGTTTCTAGCCGGCGACTTCCTCCCGCCAGGCTGCTCACTCCTCGTGGGGCTGACTGGCTAGGGAGGGGGAATGCCTGTCTCTCTGGCGCTTTCTCTGCTAACCAGCTTTATGGTGGGGGTGGTTTTGACTTGGCTTGGCTGAGATAGAGGGGAGAAGTAGTACCAGCTGCTTCTTTTTGGGGGGATCTTGGCTTCTAAGGAGGTGAGCAGGTGCCGGCTGGCTGTGCCTCTAAGGGGAGGGGTTGTTTGGGGCAGGGGCAGCAGTAAGCGCTGGCACTCCTTCTGATCTCAGCAGGGGAGCCACCGTCCTGTTTCATTCTCTTTTCTCTTGGTAATGCGTCTCCTGGCTCTCTACTTTCATTATTGTGAGTTAAATAAAAAGATAAAAGCAACATATTTTTATTAGTTCAAGGTATTAAAAATCAGTATCATACAGAGGGTATTTTTTCTTGTTCCTGGCCAAGGCTTGGTGCCATCATCATTCTCTTGGCTCCAGGTGTGGATTACTCTGGGTACCTGTGAATAGGCTCGGACTTCACTGATATCTAATAGCATTGGTGATGAAGTGTGTGCTAGGTATGTTGGGCTAGACATATGTAAACTAGTGGCAGTGGACCACCTTTTTGCTTTGCCGAGGCCAAATAAACCCTGTCCCCAAGCATTCTAGTTGCAGAGGCTGTGTTAGGCAAAATATTGGTAGGTCACACAGTAAAATAGGTCGTGTTTCACGAGGGTTTTGGTTTCCCAAAAATGAAAAATACTGCTGATGAGCACCCTCAATAAATAAAAGGAATAAGGTCCAGTTCTCTAATACTGTGCTTCCCTTAACATTTTTTATGCCTTTTTTTAATATATATATTTTTTTGTTTGTTAAGTTAAGCGGTGTTCAGTTGCAGAAGCCTTGTAAAGAATGTGCGGGTTTATTCAACGCCGAGGTTTTCTCCCTTTCTGATGCGTGGCGTTTTCAGAAAGGGAAAAAACCTCGGCGTTGAATAAACCCGCACATTCTTTACAAGGCTTCTGCAACTTGAAATGTATTGAGATTGTTTAGACGAACCAACCCCCTGAAGAAGAATCGAAACGCGGGATAGGTACCGAGAAGGTGGCGTTGGGGCCGTTCATTTCTTCTTTAAGATAAGCACAATCTCTTTAATTCATTTGAGATAATAATAAGGAAAGTCCTGAAAGAACCGTTAGTGAAAATGGTCGCTGATGCAACATAGGCATATGTCTTCTGTAAAATTATATATTCAGAAGCGCTGCCGTTATAGTCTGAGACTATAGGTTCTTATAAATGCTGAACACCGCTTAACTTAACAAACAAAAAAATATATATATTAAAAAAAGGCATAAAAAATGTTAAGGGAAGCACAGTATTAGAGAACTGGACCTTATTCCTTTTATTTATTGAGGGTGCTCATCAGCAGTATTTTTCATTTTTGGAAAATATTGGTAGGGCCATGGCCCCAGAGGCCCGCCCACCCTATGTTGCCACATGTACTACTTTCCTGTGTCATGCAGATTTAGGTGGTTTTTTTTATAGGGGAAGCAAGTTGGAATTTGACTAAAAATAAACATGCCAATAAACCAAAATATTAATGACCATTAGTTCTATAGTGTGTTTCAACTTTTAAATAATTTAATGTTCCATAACACTTGAAAGCACATACTTTTTGTTCCATTAGTAAAGGATGGACACAGGGACAGTATTGGTAATAGAAATTCTATACAGAGATAGGGGGCGAGAAGGTCCTCTAGCATCAAAGGTGCAGTTGGAACAAGAAAATGTAGTAGAATGGGACAAAAATAGTCTCATTTGAATTTGGGCCTTCAATCTGATTAAAAAAATAATTCTAAGCACACCTTGATATTGATAATGCCTTTGTGTAATATATGGATTTCAGAAGGAAGCTATATTTGGCACAATGCAAGCATGAAAACATGCATAAGGTTTATACTTTACCCCCTCCCCCCTCCAATTAGATACCATTTCTTCCTCCACGGGCAAACAAATTTTCTTTTTCTTTCCCCCTTGTTTTATCCCTTCCTACACCTTCTGTGTTGACTATCTTGATTAGATAGTAAGCTCTGATGAGCAGGGATTGTCTCTTACGTGTCTGTGCAGCGCTGCGTATGACTTGTAGCACTATACAAATGCTCAGTAGTAGTAGTAGTGATTGTGAATGGTTCAATGTAAGATCGTTGCTTGACGCAAACGCATGTCTCGTTTGAAGTTTTTGCCTGTAACACGCTCCTAACTGTGATCGGTGTTCCTTTGGTGTACAGCCTTGTATATTGGGCCCAGTACAAAATGTGGATTGCAAAGGAAGATTGTTTATTTCAATTTATTTCAAAAACCAACTTCAGCCACGGCCCAAGTTGGTTTTTGAAATAAATTGAAATAAACATAATCTTCCTTTGCAATTCACATTTTGTACTGGGCCTGATTATTGCATGTGGATTTGTGCTTTTTCCTGTTGGACTCTGATCAACAGCCCTGTATATTTACATATTTTCAATCCACTCGAGATGACTCTGATTTGTAAAGTTGTAAGCACCTCTGTTGTTTTTGGGTCCTGCCCACATGATATGATGCATTTTTTACCTTCCCCCCTCCCTCCCTCCTCCCCATCCCCTTCTCCAGTCCCCTTCCCCCCCCTTTCTCCAGTCCCCCTCCCCCCTTTCTCCAGTCCCCTCCCCCTTTTTCTCCCCCTCTGGCTTCAAGGAGCCATGGAAAAATTTGCCTAACTTCTTCCCACCCCTGCCTGGCCACAAGGGCTTAAATGTCTGTCTCCCTCCCTGTCTGCCACACCCTAGCCAGGAACCCAGGCAGCCAATGAGTTACAGTGAATCATTTTTGAATATATGCACATACATTTAGTCAGATGTAATTATTATTTACAGTTATCAAAATCACATCTTTCCTGCCTCCACTGGGAGACTATTCCATGCATATATCACTCTTTCCATATATTACTCCTGAGTCTATCCCCTTTCACCCTCATCCTATATCCCCTTGTAGGAGAGCTTGCTTTCAGTCGAAAGAGGCTCTCCTCATGTGCATTTATGCTACTGAGGTATTTAAATGTTTCTATCATATCTTCTCTATCCCACCTTTCCTCTGACGTATAAATATTAAGATCTTTGCCTGTCCCCATATTTTAGATGTGAATCTAAACAATATGACAAAGTAATAGATATTTTGATTAAATAGAAAATGAGCTGCTAGGGCCACTAGCGATTCTCAGTGAGGTTCTAGGATGAAGAAATCAGCTTAGAAATGACTCAGAACATTTGCTACTTAAATCCAGAAAATGGGTATTTTTATTAAAATAAATTTTTAAACTATATTAGGACAAGAATAGGACCAGTCCAGCTGCAGTCCCTCCCAGTCAGAGGCAAGGACTCTGATGCTGGTCTGGACGTCAAAGAAGAGATTCTATCAAGCTGAACTCAGGTGATATTTTCGGTTTAATTTTCTTTCTCGCTCTCGGCTCTCATCGTCTCCTTACTAATTTAAATTACAAAACAGTTTTGGGACCAGATAAAATATAAACATAATAATTACTTCATGCTATTTCCCACATGCAATGGGTTAGAGAATGGGTGGGTTGTGGGTTAGGATGGAGAATGGACATTGAACGCACATTGCATTTAGTGTGGGGGGACCTATCCTGCACTAATGCTCAGTGCTGCAGTCTCTGCCCTTCCATATCAACTACTATAGTACCTTTGTTTCTTTAGAGATCTTCTGTGTTATGTTGGTACCATGATTTCTTGAATTCAGATACTGTCCTGGTCTCTGCTACCTCACTGGGAGGCTGTTCCATGCATCTACCACTTTTTCTATAAAGAAGTATTTCCACATATATCTCCTTTCACGTTCATCCTATGCCCCCTTATTGCAGAGTTTTCTTTCATTGAAAGAGACTCATCCTGTGCATTTATGCCATAGAGGTATTTAAATGTCTCTATCATATCTCCCCTCTGCCATATTTCTTCCAAAGTACACATATTGAGATCTTAAAGTCTGCCCCCATATGCCTTAAAATGAAGCCCACTGACCATTTTGGTAGCCACCCTCTGCACATCCAACCTGTTTATATCCTTTTGATGATGTGGTCTTTTGAATTGCACACAATACTCTAAATTACTGTAGGTCTCATCAAAGACTTAGCCAGAGGCGTTATTCCCTCCTCCTCTCTGCTGGCCGTTCCTCTCCCTAGGCACCCATTTAGCCACCTTACAGTCAGACCTGGGCCCAAGTCCCACTCTTCTTTTGTGGACAACAGCACTTCTCCCCCCTTATACTGTACCAATCCCTTGGATTCTGTACCCCAAATGAATGACCCTTCATTATTAAGCATTAAATCACAACTGCCAAATTCTCAACCATTCCTAACGCTTTACTAGAACCCTCCTCATGTTATCTATGGCTTCCTGGGTTTCTACTCTTATCTATTGCAGATTTTTGTGTCATCCACAAAGAGGCGAACCTTACCTGATAGCCCTTCTGTAATATCAGTGTGATTTTTCTGGGTTTCTGATTGCCGTCACATTTGTGTACTGTGTGCTTGTGAGACTCAGTAATTTTATAATTACTTATTTGAAGGTAGTTGTACATATCTTATTTTATTTCACGTTATTTTAGTGTAGACTTACTCTGCGGAAGAAAGGCTTGACAATCTACTTCTGGTTGCACCCTCCTAAGAAGACCCAGGGGCTTGATCACCAGGAGTCAGCATTGACTCAACGGCATACACGTCAAAACAAATACTAAATTTAACCTGCGGTAAGGTGAAAACCAATTCACACTTCTGGGCTCACTTCTAGATTTAATAAAAGCTTTGTCGACACTTGAGGTCAATGCTGGCATGTAGTTTATAGCAGTCCAACTTGTTCTATTTTTCAGGACCACTAGGAGATGTATTGTTGATTTAGGGCCTGGTATAATATTTACATTACAGCTGGGATTATTGCTGTGAGATGTTTAGAATAGCAGGATTCTTACATAGGTGCTGAGCATCTGTGTGATATGCATGAGACTTAGTTGATTAGTTGATTTGTCCAGCTCTTCCAAATAAAAGGACATTCTATGCCCTTTGTATAAGGCAGTTTCCTTTATTCCTGAGGCTTGAGATTGCTGTCTAAATGACTATCAAATAATACTTAAAGGAGATCATTTTAAAAGCCCTAGTCATGATTGGACGTCTGAAAACTTCCATGCAGATGTCCAAATCATGGAGACATCGCTGGAGACATTTTACATTGAAAAAAGTGAATTAGGATAACTCTATTCAGTTTACTATATTTGATTAATCTTTATTGGTTGCAGCTTGTTGGAGGCTTACTCTTTGCAAGAGAAAAAGTAAACAAAACACACAATGAGCGACAAAGGCAGAGACAGAGACATATTTCGAAAATATCCCTCTGGTGCAGAGAAGGCAAGAAAAAGAAAACGTGAGCAAGAGTTCCTAGAAACACAGAAAGGAGCTTTGGAAAAATACATGAAAAAAGATCAAAATGTGGAAGAAAGTGAGACAACAGATATCGTACAGCAGAGTGAATTGGAAGTGCTACCAGAATTGCAAACTGAACAAACCCACAGTGAGAAAAGTACACTGGAGATGACTGAGCCAAGCACAAGCTCTGCACTTCAGCAACGCTTGAGAAGTGTAATCCATGAAAGCGCTGCTCCAGTCATTGATTATGATGATCCAGGATGTTGGCCTCAATTTATTGACCCAAAATTACGTGACTTTCTTGTGGTAAGAGGTCCCACTCAGATCAAGGATTATTCCTTTCCAAAGGACCAGCATTACCGTAGTTTCAAGCCAGCATATTATGTTCGTATGATGTCAAATGGTGAATCTATTAACCGCCGTTGGCTTGTATCAATGTTCCCTCTAATTTTCTGTAGGCTGTGTGCGCATAAAATATCAGCTGTGCAGCTTTTGAAGGAAGGTTAAATTTTTGTGCGCCACATAACGACACTCGGAGCTATATACTTTAAAAATTGACTACACGTCAGAATACAGTATGCACACCACACTGATTTTAATCAAATTAAATGAAAATAGACAATTACTAAATGAAGCGGAAAATTTCTAGTAATTACAATCACAACTTTTAAATTTTAAGACATCTCTGTTGTTTTCTATCAGAATAAGAACCATAATTTTTGTGCGCTCTGTTGTAAAGTATGTGCGCTCGCTCGGCGAGGTGTGTGCACGCACACACGCGCACAGCTTAGAGGGAACAGTGGCTTGTATATTCTAAAAAACTCAACAGCATGTTTTGCTTCTGTTGTGCATTATTCCATTCTGATGATTCTAATCCCACACAACTCACAAAGGGTGGATGTTCAGATTGGATCCATGTAACTTCACGCTTGAAACAACATGAACGTGCTGTGACACATTTTGACTGCCTGCAACAGTGGATTGAACTGGAACAGAAACTAGCAAGTAATACAGCTATTGACAATGTTAATCAATCTGCCATTAACACTGAAAGACAAAGATGGCGGAATGTTCTTGAGCGTCTGTTTGCTATTACTTATCACCTGGCTTCTCAAAATAATGCTTTTCGTGGCCGTAATGATACACTGTATACTCCAAACAATGGAAATTTTCTGAGCTTGGTAGAGCTGTTGGCACGTTTTGATCCTGTGATGCAGGAACATATTAACAAAGTTAAAGACAAGACTGTCCATAGCCATTATTTAGGCCACAGAATTCAGAATGAAATCATAGATGTAATGTCTCAAAAAATTAAAGATGTTATCCTTGAAGATGTGAAAGAAGCTAAATACTTTTCAGTAATTTTGGACTGTACTCCTGATATAAGTCATCAAGAACAGTTATCGGTTATTCTGAGAATTGTTAAGGCTGCAGCAACTAATCAGGATATTGAGATCAAAGAATACTTTTGCTGATTTTATTGTAGTTGATGATACCACTGGAGAAGGATTGGCAGATGTTTTAATAAAAGAGCTTGACTCACTAGGATTGAACTTGCTGGATTGTCGTGGCCAGGGTTATGATAATGGGTCCAATATGAAAGGACATAAACAAGGAGTCCAAGCTCGTATCCTGAAAACAAATCCAAGAGCATTCTTTTCACCATGTGGTAGTCATAGCTTGAACTTGGTGCTTGGAGATACTGCAAAGTCATCTAACAGAGCAAAAACATTCTTTGGTGTGCTGCAGCGCATTTATACAATATTTAGTGCCTCTCCAAGCAGATGGAAAATTTTGAAGGACAATATCACCTCACTGTCAAACCACTATCAGAAACCTGGTTGGAGTGCAGAATTGATAGCGTAAAAGCAATTCGGTTTCAAGCATCTAATATCAGAGAAGCCTTGTTGGAGGTCGCAGATGAAACAAATGATTCTGTAGTTCAAAGTGAAGCCCATTCTCTAGCTAACAATGAGCTTAGCTCTTTCGAGTTCTTGGTCAGTTTAGTTCTCTGGTATGATCTGTTAACTGAAGTGAATGTAGTTAGCAAAATTATGCAAGACTCAGAAATTCAGATTGATGTGGTTCTGAAACATATTGAGCATTTATGTACATTTCTTAAGAAATATAGGGAAACTGGTTTCATTTCAGCAATTATTAAAGCCAAAGAAATTGCAGCAGAGATGGATGTAGAACCCATATTCAGACAGAAGCGTGTTATAAGAAGGAAGAGTGCTTTTGACTATGAGGCATGTGACCAGCCTATTGAGGATGCAGAACAATCTTTCAAAACAGAGTATTTCATGGTAGTCATCGATAATGCTCTAATTTCAATTGAGGAAAGATTTGAACTGTATAGACAGCACAGTTCAAATTTTGGCTTTCTCTACAACATTGGACGCCTAAAGGAAAAAGCCGCAGATGAACTCCTGCAATGCTGCAAAAATGTACAGTCCCTTCTGAGTGATGCTGGAGCTCACAATTCTGATATAGATGGAGACGATCTGTTTTTGGAACTACAGCGATTATCAGTCTTTGTTCAGGAAAACAGCTCTGTTCTAGAAGTCCTCAAATATCTTCATAAAAGCCGTCTGTTGGATGCATATCCTAACACATCCATTGTATTGAGGATTTTATTAACTATGCCAGTCACTGTGGCATCAGCAGAGCGCAGCTTTTCAAAGCTAAAACTGATCAAGACCTATCTGAGATCTACAATGAGTCAAGAGCGGCTTGTTGGCCTTGCACGCATTTCAATTGAGAACACTGTTGCTCAGGCACTGGATTATTCTGATCTAATTGATGCTTTTGCAGCAAAAAAGGCTAGGAAGTTTCCACTTTAAGCAAAATCATGAGACTATAGATATGGTAGTCTCTTTCAAAACAGAGTATTTCTTTATTTTTGGTAGTTATTGATAGTGCAGGCTGCATATAGTGGTTTGCAGTGTTTTCCAGTTGGAAGATTATTCCTTGTTTCATGTGAAATGTATAATGGACTATAGCATTCAAGGACAGCATCTGAAGAAGAGTATTTAGTATAACCTATGGAAGTTCAACATCTGATTGTTAGTCTTAAATGTTACCATGATTATTATAAAAAGTTTGGGTTGTTATGATTTGTTACATAACTATGCATCTATTCAATAATGAAAAAAAACAACTTCTGTTAAATTGTTGTTTAAAGAATTATGGTGTTATGGCTTCTTAACAAATAAGAAACATTGTAAATAATAAAAGTGAAACTGATTGCTCTTGGATACTACCCTCTGTTTTGTTTGGGGTTTTTTTTGCATTGCATAATGCTAAGCTCTCTTATTGTTAAATGTTACTTTAAGAGGCACAAACCTCCTGTAGTCCTGAATTATTAGGCAGGGGCGGCCCAAGGAGGGTGCGGGGCCATGTGCGGAGACTCGGTGCGGGGCCTCATTTGCATAAGGGACCTCATTTGCATAAATATTTGCATAATGTTACCATACACTAACTTTTAGTAAACATGCCTCTTAATGAGTGTATGGATAAAGAAAGACTAAAAGATTTCTACATTACTATAATCCAGTGACAACTGCCAGGCACATTAGGAACTACTACAAACACTGCCCATTTAGAACCCATAGCAAACCCGCCGTATCATAACAGCACTACCAGGTCTCACAAAGCACCAAACACTACCTATCAAAAGGCAATACTGCAAATATTAAACCAATACATTTCAGAGAACAACAATACATGACCTACTGGGGAAAGAGAACAAGTGGCAATATCAAATAGGAATTACATAAACAGAATACCTCAGCTCAGTTACACGTGCAGAACATAGATCGTCACCAAACAAGGAATCACAATTTAGAAACAGGAAGACAATAATTAAACTGGGAACCCCAAAAGCCCATCAACACTGTAGAAATAAAACTATAAATTAATTTCCTCTTGTACTAAACAAAGTGCAGACGTTAATGATGCACATTTCCCAGAGCTGGCATATTTCAGTTAATAAATTCAATAAAGAGATATTTTTCTACCTTTTGTGCATTTTTTTTCAGTTGCAATTATTCCAGCCACTTTCTTCTGGTTTCTTCGTGTCTTCTGCTAACTCTCCATCGTCTGCTGTCCATTTGTCCTTTCTTCACTCTTCTAGTTTTTTTCCAATCTCTCTCTACATCTGCTTTAACATACTAATCTGTCTCCTTTTGCTCTTTCCTCATTCCTATTTCAACCACTCAAATTTTACCCCACCATCTTCAATCCCCACTTACTCTCCCAATATCCGGCCAATTGTAGATTTGTCTTCCCTCCCACACAATATATTTTTTCCCTCTCCATTTCACTCTTCCAGCTCTATCCCATTCTAATCCTCCCCCAACATCAGCTCCCTTCTAGTTCCAGCCCCAACCAGCATCCGCTCCCTTCTAGTCCCCGCATCAGCCCATTTCCAGTCCTAGCTCCCCCATCCGAGTCCCTCCATCAGCTCATTTCCAATCCCAGCCCCCATCAGCCCATTTCTAGTCCTTTCCTAGCCCCACCATCAGCCCATGTCAAATCCTAGCTCCCCTCCACTCAGCCCATTTCCAATCCAAGCCCCCCATGAGCCTACTTCCAGTTCTAGCCCCTCCATGAGTCCATTTCAATCCAAGCCCCCCCCAACAGCCCATTTCCAGTCCTATCTTAGCCCTCCATCAGCCCATTTCCTGTCCTAGCCCCCCTCACTCAGCCCATTTCCATTCCAAGCCCCCCTCCCCATCAGCTATTTGTAGTTCAAGCCTTCCTTCCACTCAGCCCATTTCCATTACAAGCCCCCGTCCCCATCAGCTATTTGCAGTTCAAGCCCTCCTTCCACTCAGCCCATTTCCAATCCAAGCCCTCCATGAGTCTACTTCCAGTTCTAGCCCCTCCATGAGTCCATTTCAATCCAAGCCCCCCCAACAGCCCATTTCCAGTCCTGTCCTAGCCCTCCATCAGCCCATTTCCTGTCCTAGCCCCCCTCACTCAGCCCATTTCCAGTCCTAGCTCCCTCCCCTTACAGCTATTTGCAGTTCAAGCCCTCCTTCCACTCAGCCCATTTCCAGTCCTAGCCCCCCCAGCCCATTACCAGTCCTAGCCCCCAGCCCATTACCAGTCCTAAGCCCCCCATAGCCCATTACCAGTCCTAAGCCCCCCATCAGCCCACTTCCAGTCCTAAGCCCCCCCAACACCCAAGTCTTAGCCCCCCATAGCACATTACCAGTCCTAACCCCCATCAGCCCATTTCCAGTCTTAGCCTCCCCACAGCCCATTGCAGTCCTAACCCGCCATCAGCCCATTTCCAGTCTTAGCACCCCCATAGCCCATTACCAGTCCTAACCCCCCCATCAGCACATTTCCAGTCCTAACACCCCCTATAGCCCATTACCAGTCCTACCCCCATCAGCCCATTTCCAGTCTTAGCCCCCCATAGCCCATTACATCCTAACCCCCCATCAGCCCATTTCCAGTCCTAACCCCCCCATCAGCCAACTTCCAGTCTTAGCCCCCCATAGCCCATTAGTAGTCCTACCCCACCATAGCTCATTACCAACCCTAACCCCCCTCCCCCATCAACACACTTCCAGTCTTAGCCCCCCCATAGCCAATTACCAGTCCTAACCCCCCCAAAGCCCATTACCAGTCCTAACCCCCCTCCCCCCATCAGCCCTGATAGATTAAAAAAACCAAAACCAGCTGCTGCTGCCGCTGCCGCTGTGGCAGCGGCAGAATCAAATGTCCCGTCGTGGGGCCCTGCCTGCCCGGCAGAGCCTCCCTTCACCATCAGCTCCCGAGTCCCTCCCAATGCGTGGGCTTTCAGAGCCACGAGAGTTTCCATTTCTTCTCGTGGCTCTGTTAATCTCGCCGGGGCTGATGGGATTAGGCCCCGCATCAAGTCTCCGCACATGGCCCCGCGCCCCCCTTGGGCCGCCCCTGTATACAGAATATTCTAAATGGTTAACAATCACATAAGAACATCTAAAACACGTGAAAACACATTCAAGCTTGTGCGTCCCTGGGCCGTCCGGATGTCTAAACATCCGGATGGCCAGGAGATAACCCGATTCTGCTCCTGTAGAGGCTAGATGTCTCCACGGGAGCAGAATCACATCACAGTGGCTATATGTCTGGGAGGTGCTCCGATTCAGGCACTCCAGACGTCCAGCAATTTGCCGGGCTAAGTCAGACTCCCTCATGGAGCCGCAGTGCCATGGCAGCTCTATGAAGGACCCGCGATCACTGGCAACATCGGTTGAAGGCCTGTTGCCTGCAGCCCAATTCCCAATCAGGCCTCCCACAGCTGGGCTCAAGCTGCGGGGAACCCCCTGTACCGCCTCACCTCAAGCTTTGCTCACTGCGTCACCATTCCCCGATGTCCAGTGGGACTTATTCCACCTCCGAGGTGGAATAATTCCCTTGTCTAACTGTGCAATCCTGGACATACAAGGCTGACCTCAGAATCAGTCCTGTACATCCAGGGTTGCATCCTCGCCTCCTAACCACCCTCGCTCCTTCCCTGGCCTGTCCTTTCCCGCCCACGAACAGAGCTCTTTGCACAAGTGGCCTGTATGTGTGGGGAGCTCTGCGGTCGTAGGAGTGATCCAGCAGGACATCCAGACCTGCTAAACAGAGATCAGAATGACCCCCAATATAAACATAAAACACCACTGATTTAATATAACAATGGAAACTGTTACCACTGCCCACTGTCCACGCCCCCAAAATAACCCACCAATTAGCCTCCAATGCTGTTCTCAAAATCTGGCAAAAGCTAGCCTCATCCCAGGGGTGATGGAACAGCAAATATTTTGGGAGCCCAAGCTCCATACCATGCTCTACCCCATGCCCCTGTGGCCCTCCTCTCCTATTCTTCCCATGGGGATCTGATGTCTCGATCCCTGTGGGCAAAAGAGGAGGAGGAGGATTGTGGCAAAGACATCTTCTGTCTGCCCCGGTGCATCTGAAATCCACTAAATCATTGCTAATCAAATTAAGGACTGGCAAGCCAAATTCACAAAGATACAGGAGATATTCGAGAGAAGCTTCCTGAAGTTTTACTGTATCAAGAATTGTATGACACTGGGTCTAACAATGATGTAGAAGAGGAAGTTTCTTTGAGAAGATGACACTGCTATAGGTTATTCCGGAACAGTGTGCTATACAGAGTAAACCTATTATGGCTACTGAAATTAGAGCTATTATAAAATCCGCTAAAACCCTGTCCTGGATGGACTATTTTGTGAATTCTATAATACATTATATTAGGTGAATTACTGACCCCAGCTTTGCAGGAAGTGAGCCAAGTATTAGTGAGAGGGGAAGAGAATGGTAATTTATCTTATCAAGAACATGTTGTCTTTATCCCTAAACTGGGCAAAGCTAAAGAGTAGATGGGTTCTTATTTTGCTTCCTAACTAAGATCTTAAGGGGGAATGTTCAATGTACAATGTCTAGCCTTCACTTCTGAATTTTGCACCCAGTTATTCAATGCCAGGGATATATCTGCCACTGGTATTGAATTTCTGGGTTGGCCTGATGGTGCCACTGCTAACCAGGCAGCGATGATATTCAGCCACTGCCTGGTTAGCTACAGTGGTAAACGTTAGGTGAGCCTTTCAGGTGCTTAACTTTTGCCGCCGTGGAATATCCATCTAATGGTTGAATATCACCACTAGCTGGTTATCCCCAGGTGCCTCTTCCTCTCCCAGAACACTGAATATCCCGCAGAGTGCAATTTAGGCCTTTATCAGTGGCAGATGCAAGGTTCCACATTAGGAACTATCACCCAGAAAAATAATTTAGATGTCATGCATGGATAATATGCTGAAACCCTCTGCCCAGTGTGCAATGGTAACAAAGAAAGCAAATAGAATGCGAAGTGTCATAAGGAAAAGACTGGAGAATAAAATCAAAGACAGTATAATGCTCCTGTATCATTCCATGGTGCGATTGCACCTTGAATATCGTGTGCAATTCTGGTCATCATATCTTAAAATGCATATAGCAGAATTAGAAAAGGTACAGAGAAGAGCCAACAAAATGGTAAAGGAGATGGAAGGATACTTCTACGAGGAAATGCTTAAAAGATTGGGGCTCTTCAACTTGGGAAAAAGACGGCTGAGAGGAGATATGATAGAGGTATATAAAATAATGAATGGAGTGGAATAGGTAAACATAGATCATTTTTTTACTGCTTAAAAAAGTAGAAAGACTAGGGGGCACATGATGAAGCTACATTGTAGTCTATTTAAGACTAATAGGAGAAATATTTTTTCACTCAATGTGTGGAATTCATTACCAGAGGATGTAGAAAAAGCTGTTAGAGTAGCTGGATTTAAAATATTTCAGGCAAGTTCCTGGAGGAAAAGTCCATAAACCGTTATTAAAGTGGACTGAGGAAATACAGTGCTTACCCTGGGATAAACAATGTGGAATCTGTGTTCCTTTTGGGAACCTGCTAGATACTTGTGGCCTGGATTAACCACTGTTTGGCTTCATGGACCTTGGTCTGACCCAGTATCTTATGTTCTTATGTTCTTAATCTTCATCTGCATTATGTGCAATATCGCTAGCCCTAGTGCATAAGCTAGGAGTGGGCACCATTTATTTTGGCGATGTGTGGCCAGTATGTATTATTCTTTTTTTCTACTATACTTCAATTGCAGTTTTGCCTTACTGAGATTTGGTATAGCTTTTGTACAATGGGGTCACCACATGAAAGTAGCAAGACTTGAGGAGAAAATGTTATCCTCTTCCCCCAAGAGATACACAATACTTCAGCAGTTACTGTTGTGCTCTGTCTTTGACCCCCTACTTCCTCCATGAGTTACCCGGCATGCTGGAACAGTAAAAAGATGAGGAAAGGCTTTAAAGGTTAGGGCTCTTCAGCATGGAGAAGAGGCAGCAGAGAGGAGAAATTATAAAGGTCTATAAAATAATGAGTGGAGTAGAATGAGTAAATGTGAATTGGTTCTTTACTCCTTCAGAAAATATGAAATCTAGGGCACATGCAAAGAAGCTACAGAGTAGTATATTTAAGACTAATCGGAGAAAATATTTTTTCACTGAACATATAATTAAACTCTGGAGTTCATTTTCAGAGGATGTTGTAAAAGCTGCTAGTGTATCTGGGCTTAAAAAAGGTTTGGACAAGTTCCTGGAGGAAAAGTTCATAAATTATTATTAAAGTGAACTGGTGGAAATCCACTGCTTTTCTCTGGGATAAGCAGCATTGAATCTCTCTAAATACTGGGATTCTGCCAGGTACTTGTGACGTGGATTGGCCATTGCTGAATACAGGATACTGGGCTTGTTGGATCATTGGTCTCACCCAGTATGGCAAATCTTATGTTCTATGTTCTTAATGTGTGAGCAAAAAAATCCAACTGAGGCTCCCTGTGGCCTTGGGCAAGTCACTTAATCCTTAGGTACAAAAGCTATACCAAATCTACTACTGGAAAGGTGTGAGTTAAATAAAATAAAATAAAATTTAAAAAAAACCTGACCATAACTACAATGCTGTTCACAACGTGTGCCACCATTAGCAAAAGATATCGTATAACCTCGTCTTTCCCATGTTTTAAAACAAGGAGTGAACAAAACAAAAACACAAACATATACCATTAGCAGCAGCCTGGTAAAAATAAATCAACAATCAAAAAGAACTCTAGCAAAGGAAGAGAAGCCTAGAGTGTGTCACTAAAGCGTAAGATCTCATAGCGTGAAGATACATATAAAACCATGGGAGAAACACAACAGACCCTCCTACATTGGCAATACCCAAACAGATCCTTGGGAGAGTGGGGTGGGGGAGTCCTATATAAACTACAAGGAACAGTCCCCACACCCTATCTAAATGCTGGTGTTGGGTGATAGTTTTCTCTATTTTAAATAAATCTCACATGAGCAATAACCACTTTATCAAAAGGGGTGGGGGTGGCAATTGATTCCATGAAATGGCCAAGTTCAGTCTGGCAATGCTTAAACAGTCCTTGACCAGCATTCTCTGCCCTGAGCGAGTATTGGGGATAGACAGTTTCAACAGGACAATTCTGGGATCCCACAGAATTTCCACTTCAATAAATCATTTGATCCTATATTGAATCTGGGGGCAAAGCTACAAAAGGTAACCCTAGTTCCTACATGACTACACTGCCTCCAACATTGGACCACAATCCCTAGAAAGCAGTGAGAGAGAACACTAGGTGTCAAATACACCTAGTGGAACCACAAATAAGCCGCCTGTACATGCGGGATAGATGTTTTCTCGCAAAAATGTCTAGAACCATATTCTGAACCTTCACGGCCCTGCACGTACATGGCACTTAAATGGGGATCGCAGAAGGGGCAGAAAAGGGGTGTGGCCAGCCACAAAGACGTATAAAGTGTATTCCAGTCACACCTGTGTATGTCCGCAGCGGGCCCCGCAGACATCCAGGTTATACCTGCAGAAAGTTGGAATAAATGTAGGACTTAGAAATATTTTTGCTCTTCACTTTAATGCAGCCAATAGTGGTGAATGAATATGTAACCTATGCCTTGCATGAGTGTGACTGCAGCCTAGAAAACCACAGCATGCAGTGTTATGGAAAAGAAAGCAGAGAAGAGGGAGGATGTATGTCAAAGTAGCATAAATAAACACCCCCACAAATGTATGCAGTAGAGGATTGGTGCTCAATCCGGCTATGCTGGCATGTATTGAGTGAGCTAAAGGGGCACAGCTAGGGTTCTCTAACAATGCCCACATCCTGGAAATGGTGACGAAGTCCTAGGACTCCATGTGAAAATGTAGGCCCCGTCAACAGTGCTATGTGCAGCATCCAGCCAGCTGGAGTGTTGCGCTCCACATACAGGATTTTTACAATATGCTCTACGCAATGTGTACAGCCCCCTGATGCAGATAAGGTCATATGTAAATCCTATCAGAACACTGTATTGGAGATATCTTATGCTGGTGCCTATATGGCACATGTCTTATGCACAAGTCACTGTTGCGATTGTTTACATATGTGGACCTATAATGTGCAATTCACATATGAGTTTTGACCATTGAGACTGATATACTGGAAGAGTTGTTTGGGCCTACTGCAGCTCTGTATCTTTTTGAGGTCCACTATTATAGTTATCATGTATGCAAGTAGCCAAATAGAAATGCAGTGAGTAGGTATGATGCTGGGTTGGAAGTACTGATTGCTATGGTTTCCTTTCGTTCAGCTAAGACATTTGGTGCAGGGCATTCTTTTGGCAGATGGCTGTTTCTGTGGGACAGCAAGTGAAGGTGCATATGGGAGTGTGGATGAAGGGCTGCATGGGGGGGGTCCAGATTGCTCATCCACACATCCTGGGGGGGAGGGGACAAGTATGCCTGGCAGGTATCTGGACCATAGAGCTGTCTGCAGATCACCAGGTGCCACTGCATATAAGTAGGAGTGAGCAGAATGGTTCCGCAACACTTCCCCATCACTACTCAGAGGAGCTCAGAGGTAGGGCGTGTAACAGTGCAAAACACAGTACGCCATTTCCAGGTGCACCAGCATTATTATCTACAAATGTACACAGTGGTAGGGAGCGACATTGGTGTCTCTGGGCATATCTGTGTGGTGCTTTCACTGCTGACTGCTGTCATTCCAATGGTCCTTTAGTAGTGAAGGAAAAATGTTTGGATAGTTTGCTATGGGGGGCCTATTCTGCTAGGTTCATGTCCTTACTTAGCATTGTACATCTCATGTTCCTGAGACATCATATGTTCCTGAGATGTACACAACATGCATACTTCAGGGGGTCATCTATTGCCATGTATGTAGTGTTGCACTGCACCTTGTGCAAGTAGGTACATTCTCTACCTGTTTTCCTGCTACATTACAATGCACTGTGATTGCTTTGTTGTGTTCTGGGCATGCCATGAACCAGTTTCTATTGTCTAACTTGCATCCACCTATAAGTATCATCAGCTTTCATTGTCATTCATCCTTAAAACAGCACTATCCATGCCAGCAGCTTCACAGCTGCATGTTTTAAAGGGGGGCGTGGCTGTTCGCTGGTATATTGCAGAGTTGGTTAGGGTTGCAGACGTACATATTTTCAGAATATGGTGAGCGCAGGTATCTACAAAGCCGTTATCAGTGTATACCCATCTTCGTACAACATAGCGCTGTGTGCAGGCCACGTCTAGCGCATCTATGTCGGCAATTCTGTACATGCGGCTGCATCCATCCCCGCGTGTGCTGAATCAGGTTCTATTCCTGCATGTTTCCATTTGGACATGCCTGCTGCCTGGACGTGCACGTTTTCGGAATTGGCCGCCTACTGTATAATCATTTTCCTGCATAGAGACTGCAATGGAGGATTTAGTTTAAGCTTTTTCCATCTGCTCCCACTGCTTAACTGAGTATTGACATTCCAGTTCCATCTCCCACTTGCCACAATGATTTGTGGGCAAGGGCATTTTGTCTCGCAAATAGTGATACAATTCTGCAATAAGTCCTTTAGTAGAGTCCCTCCCTTCACACAGTTTCTCCAGTTCTAACATCCTCTGCGCCACTTGTTCTCTACCCTCCCACTTCATTACTGTGGGCCACTTACATATAAAAGGAATAATGGTTCTGTATAAGAGAAAATTATGGTTTATGGTTTATTAAAATTTGCTGTACTGCCTTTCAAATCAAATCAAAGCGGTTTACATTTTTTTAAAAATAGAATAGAATAAGAAAAGGCAGAAGAGAAATCCATTGTTATGATAGGAAAGGTAGTCACAATCATACAAAGGAGGGAGAGGGGAAGGAGGGAAAAGAAACAGAGGGGATACCATAGGTCGAGCAGGGCTGTCGCTAAGCGCTGATCATAGGCAGAAATCAAATGCCTTCTGAAAAAGGTGGGTTTTTAAGGCTGACTTAAAACGACCATATGTGGATTCCAAGTAAAGTTTATGAGGCAAGTTATTCCATTGATGTGGTGCACTGAAGTAAAAGGCTGTAGTTCTGGTTGAATTGTATCTTGCTCGGGATGCAGGAAGGAGGTAAAGGCGATTAGCATGAATATTACGAAGGGTGCGAGGGGGAGCATGAGGGATGAGTAAGGAGGACTGATATGATAGTAATCCAGTGTCTTGTGGACAAGGGTCAGAACTTTGAATTGTGCACGAAGAATACCGGCAACCAGTGATACTAGATTAGCAAAGGGGTGATGTGATCAAACTTGGATGCGTGGGCTAGCAATCAGACAGCTGTGTTTTGAACAGTTTGCAGCCTCTGCAGCTCAGAGTCTTGGAGACTGGAATAAATTATGTTGCAGTAGTCAAGATGGCTAATGACTAAACTTAAAATCAGTGTGATAAGTGCTGGGGGAGTAAAGGAAGAGTGAATCGATCGGATTTGGCACAAAGCATGAAAGGACTTCTTTACAACAGAACTAATCTGGTTGTGAAAAGTAAGATTGGACTCCAGAATGACCCTGAGGTATTTAAGTGAGGTAGTTAAAGATAGGGGGGACAGCTTCTAACAGCAGATCACAGGAAGGATTTGCAGAGGAACCAGTGAACAAATTGCTAGAGATTTTTGTGGGTTAAGTTTAAGTAAGTTGGTTTTCAACCAGTAGGCTATCTGGGTTAAATAATTATTAATGGGTGACAGATTAGGGTTGGTAGGGTGAGTGTGCCAGATGAGAAGAATGTCATCAGCGTAATATTAGGCAGTGACACCAGGATCCTAGATTAATGTAGCAAGTGGAGCAATGAAAATATATTAAACAGTAGCAGGGCAAGTACAGAACTATGGGGGACTCTACATGTGAGGGGGAGGACCCAAGACCAAGGAGGAGTGAGAAACCTGAAAAAAGCAGTCGGTGAGGAAAGAATAGAACCTGTATAACACCATGCCATGGAGACCAATGTCGTGAAAACATGTACAGAGAAGAGAGTGATAAACCAGGTCAAAATCAGAGGAAAGATCAAGAGAGATGGCTAGAGTAATGTTACTTTGATCAAAAGAATGATGTATTTTATTGAGGAGAGATGCCATAATATTTTTGGTACTATGACCTGGATAAAAACCTGATTGGTATGGATGAAGTATGTTGGTTTTACCAAGATGATCGGTTAGTCGAGAAAAGACAAGCTTTTCAAAAACTTTAGAGAAAAAGGGAATATAGTAACATAATAACATAGAATATGATGGCAGATAAAGACCAGTATGGTCCATCTAGTCTGCCCAGCAGGGCAGCAAGATTAGGTGCACCTGCCGCTCCATGGAGGTCACCCCTCCCCATGCCTTTGTTTAGGGGTGTACCCACCACTCCGTGTAGATCACCCTGGGAGCTAGTTAACAGTCAAGGTTTTATCAAGTGAAAGATTCTTTAGAAGTGGCTGGACAATGGCTGTCTTCCACGGGAGAGGCACTACACCTGAGGCAAGGCTATTGTTGATGATTGATAGAGCAGGGGGAAGCAATGCCAGAGAGGGAGAGGTTAGCTAGGAAGGGAAGGGGATCTAAAGAGCATGTGGTTTTCTTAGATGAATTGAATGCTTTGGTAAAGTTGTGTAAAGAAACACAGGGTGAAAGTATGCCAGCAGTGAGTGAGTAAGTTGGAGATATCTAGGGGTGCAGAGAGAAAGTTAGAATTACCAAGCAGACCCATGATCGAGAGGCAAGTGAGGTACATCACCCTGACAGAAGATCGAGTTGAAGATCCATGACTTTAGAACTAAAATGAGTGACCAATTGCTTGGCAGATGGAGCTTGTGAAGTGCCAGATGAGAGATGGAGATAAAGAAGGCTAGAAACCAGAAAGTACAATTGCTTAGTGTGATTTGAGGAGGACAGAATACTTTGGAATAAAATTCTTTCTTTGCAGTAGTGATAGCTGCTCAGTAGAAGGACAATTGTTCCTTGAAATGAGTGAGAGAATCCTGAGAGGAAGACTTACACCAGTGCCTTTTGGTCCTGAGTAATTGAGAATGTAGGAGGTAGAGGCCAGAGTGGTACCAAGGATGCTTTTTTTGAGAGCGGGGTGGGTGAGGGTGAAGAGGAGTGATAGTGTCAAGAATTGAACTGAGGACTTGATTCCAAATATGAACCTGCTCTGTTATGGGTTGGGATGGAACGTCTGAAGGAAGGATAGTGTCAGATGGAGGGAAAGACAGTAGTATACTTGTATCGAGATAAAGAGAGCTTCCCTCTGGAATTCATAAGATGTTATGTGTATGGGTAATTTATCAAGGTGCGCTTGGAAATTCCTCTTATTCAGGCCTGTGGCACCCAACACGATGGAAAAAAAAACCCTCTGTATCTTTCTGCCACATTTTCTTGGTTGCAGTTTTGTTTGTGGCAGTGTTCCACTTTCTTTCAGTTTTTGATGGATTCTCTTTGTATACCCTCTTGATTTAAATATAGAGTTTGTAGCATAAAAGTATCAGTACATTAATTCCTCCTTATCTGCAGAAGTCCATTAACCGTAGTTAATCCTCTTAACTTTTTCATTAATTTCTGTGGTTTATCTCCCGCCACAGTGGGTCCATGAACATGCTCACCATGGTCTTTAGCTGTGGCAGGGATATTATCTACATCTGCAGTGCTTGCACTATCACAGCCATCATCGTTAGCCCTAGTGCATAAGCTACAGGTGGGCACCTTTTTATCCTGGACAACATGCAGCTAATATTTTTCTTTTTTGTTCCTACCATACTTGAATTCTATGTTGCCTTGCTGGGATTTAGTATAGAATATGTACAACGGGGTCACTACATGAAGGAACCCAGCAAGACTTGAGGAGAGAACTATATTCTCATCCCCTAAGAAAAGCACAGCACTTCAACAACCACATTTAGTGAATTTTATGCTGTACTTCCCCTGAGCATTTTGACAGGGGATGTGATGGAACTCTTAAAAGATACAGAGAACTAATGATGAAAATGAGCTCAGTATGAGGGGGAAATCTTCAGAGGTAATAACCAGATTACGTGTGTGGCCTCTGGCATGCGTGAGGAAAAGAACATGCTCGATAAGAGAAAGATCAGCAAGAGTAGAGATAAAGGACCTATCACATGAGGTGACAAGTAAATACTAATGGATATTGAAATATCCTAGGATCAGAATTTGGGAGACCTGAACAGACAGTTCAGAAAAACTAAGAAGGAGCTCATTTCAGGCTGAGGAGGTGACTAAAGGCAGGCAGTAAAAAAGTGTGAGAAAAACTGGAAAACGAGAGGAAAGACAGACAAGAAGGGACTCTGGGAAGTGAAGTGGGTGCGAGAGAACCTCAGTGATGGATAGAGAAGACCTATAAATCAAGGCAACACTGATTCCAGTTCTGGAGAGGCATGGAACAGAAAAGGAAGAGTAGCCCGGGAGGGGAGGGGAGGGATAGACAATGGTTGAGAATAGAGTCTTCACTGTCATGAAGCCAGAACTCAGTAAGGCAGAGGATTTTGAGGGAGTGGTAGTGGATGATCTCAGAGATGAGACAACTCTTAATATGGAGTGATCTACAATTAAGCAGGGCACAACAAAAGGCAGAACCGGGGCTTGAGTGTGGGAGAGAAGCAGAACAGACCGATGGGGGAGCAGAAGTGCAGCTGAAAAGATTATGCAGATGGGGGCAACATCATGTCATGAGTAGTCAGGGAGATGCCTGCCCTAGATAACTGGAATAGATGCCATAGAAAAGAAAAGTATACCGAGGACATATATCCAAAGAGCTCTATGTTGATGCAGAAGCAAAGACAGGGGAGAAGCAGGTTGCCCCCAGAGTTGCCCAAGGAGCTTGCTCTACAGCACCATCCACTACAATCGTGACAGATATATACTGTGGCTCAGGAAGGGTCTTACCTTTGATGGAAGTCATGTGATGATGTGGCACCAGGCTGGGTTACAGTGAGTCAAAAGGAAGGCACCATCCTTAAATAACTGGCTTACTTGTATCAGCCCTCCCTACACTACTGACCCCACTCCTAGTGGAAACATGGTACCGTGTATCCTCGGAGCAACGGACACCGGGGAAATGGTCATCAGCAACAATGGATAGTCAGAGTCATTCACATCCAGCCAGAGAAAGCAGCCTCTCCCCTCCCACGGCTTACACAAACGCTGCCCAGCACACTATAGAGCTTGGTGTGAATGACTCTGGCTCTTCTGCTGGCCCGGGCTCTGACACAGCAGTGGCAGCTGCCACTCGGAGGGGAGCAGCAAGATGACGGGTACATAATGCAGAGGTGATGTTGGTGCCTGGGCCTTTCCCCAGTGGCTGGGGCTCTTTTGATTCTCTCTCTCTCTCTCCATCTCCAGCCTACAGATGTATCACAGGTCACAGGGCCTGGTGCTGGAAAGTGCCTCCACTAGGCCCCTGACTCTCCTTGATCTCACAGCTGACTCCCTCCTCCATGGCCCTCTCAAGAACAGCTGACATTTGGAGCAACAGACTCTGCCTCCGCCCAAATAGTCCGTTGCTCCAAGGATGCACTGTATTATCAGCAGTAAGGGAGGAGCGTAAACCCATGCTCCTTGAAAGTAAAGATCCCAACAGTATACAATATGATCTACATATGAACTTGCCCCACATTTATAAACTCTGATTTGGGGTTCCAGGGAAGACCCACCAACTTTTAATTTGTACCCAGATTCTGGGCACTCTTGTATCCTAATTAACTCTATTAACATATAGCAACTTCCTCCCTATTTTTTGCTTTTTATTGCTCCAGACAAAGGCTATCAAAAAATTTTGCAGCCAGACTTGAGAAGCCTAGGTATGGGCACTAGTAGAATTTGAAACAAATACAATAACCAACTACTACAACATCATTTGTATAGTGCTTCAAGGCACATGTGTGTGTGTGCATGCCTTCAAGTTAATGCTAACTACTTGTGACCCAGCAACTCCTGGGTTTTCTAGGCAGTGTGACCAAAGGCAGATTGCTGGGCCTTTCTTCCAAGGCAATGGATGGTTAAGTAACTTGCCCAAGGTGTGCTAGTGGGAATCAAACATTGATCTCTTGGTGACCAACCCAGTGCTCTAACCACTAGGCTACTCCTTCACTCCACAGCAAAGTGCATACAGCGGAGTATATTCATTTTAATAGTGGCTATTCTCCCCATCCAAGAAATCATCTGCTTCGCTCACACTTCCAAGTCCACCCTAATCTGCCTGAACAATGCTCGGTAGCTAGCCTCATACAACCTGGCTGGTGATCTAGTCTTATTGACCCCTATATAACGAATATACTTATTAGCCCACTTAAAAGGGAAATGCTCACAAAGGTGATCCAAAGCCTTGCCGATATTCATCTTAAAGACAGAGACAGTTGCATACCATCCTATTACTTGAATGTTTATGTTTATTTTTATTAAAAGCATACTATACTGCTTTGTGCTACATAGTACCAGAGCGGTTTACAGTCTAAAAACAACAAAATGGAAACAAACTTCAATAAAATATAGGAAAGAGAGAAAAAGAAGAAAAAATATTAAAAAGAAAAATAAACATGAAGATAAAAATACAAATATCAAATATCAAATATAAATATAAACAATAAAATAGAAAAAGTAGATTACCAAGCCATCTGTACCCAAATTATGGAAGGTAGTTAAGGAAGAAGAGAGAGTCAAGAATACATAATTTAAAAATAAAGGTATTTAATGTTCTTCCCAAAGACAGGATGCCTTTAATATTGGGATCCATCCTAGTTGGCTGAGCCAAAGTCTCCATAACTAGTATTTAGAGTAAAGAGGAAAGAGGGCACTCCAAGCATATTCTAACATTTGAGAATTCTCCACATGCACCATTACACAAGCTTTAGGGTTCACATAGAGCCTACACACCCAGTACAGGAAACCCAGGCCCAATCCTACCTAGTCAGGACCAAGTACCGGAAGCCTCAATACATCCTATCTGCATCAATTCAATCTTAGTTATTGTGAGTTATTAAACCAGACATCCTGAGGCCTTTTCACAGTGATTGGCCTCAGCCAAACAGAAGCACATTCTAATATGTGTGTCCAGGCCCCTATGTGCCCGATCAGAATCAGGATGCACAGAGGCAGACCCGATTCCAATCCCGCGGGGGCTAAATGTGCCCTGCGGGATCACAGTCGGGTCTGGGCCTGTATGTGCAGGCCGGGACCCGATTCTGATTGGCCTGCACATATAGACCCCTGTCCGGCTAAATCGGTCATGCTCCTGAATGGAGAAGAGGTGCCATGGAGTCCCATTGCCATGGCACTGCGGCTCCATTCAGGAACCATGATCCCCAACCACTGATCACTTTCTCCTTTCCCTGCAGCCCGACCCCTATTCTGGCCTTCCATGAACACCCTGCACCCTTATCTTTCAGCCGCTGCCTGGACCTGCCATCCCCCAATGTCCAGGGGGACTTATTCCACCTCTGAGGTGGAATAAGTTTGTTGTACAGGACTGACCTCAGAATTGGCCCTGTATGTCCGGGGTCACAGACCTCCCATGCCCCACCCTCATTCCACCTCTGGAACGCCTCCTTCCACCCCCAACTAAGCTTCCCCATACAAACTCCTTGTTCATACGGGGAGTCCAGCCAGGGATGGAAGGGGGACAAATAGCGGGGATGGACATCCCAAAGGGAACGTTATAGAATAGACCCCCATAGCCACTAAATTGATTGTTCTACTAAGTGGATCTTTCCAGTGAGATCTTTAAGACCAAGGCACAATTTTCATTCCAGACTCATGCAGAATACCTGAAGGAACTGCATCTAGTTTTGGACTATAACTTCTTTGGTCTATCACTCACAAACTCATTGGGAGAAAGATTCAGCAAGATCCTGAAGGGATCAATCATTATGACTGAAAACCAAACCTTGGATACATTTTTGCCTTTTTCATTGTTTGTAGTCAGAGAGGCGCCAAAGTCAATCTCTGGGTTTTCCATCATTGAGCTATTATGTGAACAGAAACCCAGGAAAATTCTAGACCTCCTTAGGGAGACCTGGGAAAAGTAACGAACTCACCCAAACCAGCATTATGTTACATCTTAGAACCCTGAGAACAATCACAATTAGTAAGCAGATTTGCCAAGGAGGAATATCTGATAAATGTCCAGCATGTTAAAAGTTAATACAATAACAAAATGTCAGTATGCAGGAGTATTGACCAGATGACTGGGAAATGCTGCCTTTGTCAATAGCCAAGAATAAATTCATGAGTAACTGGTAGGGGTCATTTGAAATCCTCTACCACCTGGGAGAAGTAGATTATGAAATTATACACTGTCAACATTCCTAGACTCTTATTTATGCCCACTTTTGTCTAGGATCCCATCTTACATAAAAGATACCACCCACTTTTTGAATATCTTGAGGGAATCTGATGAATGGACTGGACAATGTAACACCTTGTTAGTCACTATGAATGTGACGTCCCTTTACACAAATATTCTTCAGACAGCAGCACTCAAAGTAATGGAACATACGCTACTTCAACGAGGAGATCTATCTGATATGCAAATTGTTTTTTTGGTGGAGCTGGCATGACTAGCCATATATTACAACTATTTTGTTTTTGAAGGGATTCTGTTCCAGCAAGTGTCTGGTGTGGCTATGGGGGCGACGTGCGCTCCCTCCATAGCAAACTTCTATATGGGAGAGTTTGAGGAGCGATGGCTGGCCCTCTCCCCTTATGCCTCTAATATTATCTTATGGAAACGATATATAGATGACGTTTTTCTGCTGTGGGAAAGCTCAGAAGAGTTACTGACAGCTTTCCACCATTGGATAAACCAGCTTGATAGTAATATACAATTTACTCACGCATATCATAGAGACACACTTACATACTTAGATGTGAGAATTAGCAGAGGGAGGGGGGAGTGGATAACTTCAGTATACAAGAAAAACACAGATAGGAATACATTCCTACATTTTAGTAGCGCACACCCTCGACAGTTAAAGGAGAGTCTCCCATTTTCACAATTTCTACGGTTTAGGAGAAATTGTTCTGATAATAATGAGTTCAAACGTTTGTCTAAACAATTATCAAATAATTTTATAGAGAGAGGATATCCTAAGAAGATAGTGAAACATGTGTATTTTAGGGCCTTATATAACCATGGAAGTTCCTTGCTTATGATAAGGTCTCGAAATGAAAATGACCTTGTGGATTCCGATAACGTGAATTTAATAACTAGATTCTCCCCTTTAAGTTCAGGGATCCAACATGTCCTGCGTAAGCATAAGAATGTTTTGACAGCAGTACCTGGTTTGGGAGGTAAAAGGATACGGTGTGTGTGGCAGCGAGACCGCAACCTAAAAGAAAGGCTTAGTCCAGCGATATTAACCCCCATGATTACTCCTACACAAGAGAAAGGAGATTATAAGTGTGGTGAGTGTGACATATGTGATGTCACCATAGAAACATCTAAATTTATTTATCATGAATTAGAATATTTTTTGAATTCACACACAACGTGTAACTCTTCAAGTGTGGTGTATGTCATCCAATGCCCATGTGGGTTGATCTACATGGGTAAGATTCTTTGCCCCTTCAGAATACGTATGAGAGAACATAGGAGTCGGTTAAGATGTAGAATGAGGGAAGCACCAATAGTTCAACATTGTATTATGAAAGGTCACACCTTTGAGCAGTTAAGTTGTTTTTGTATAGATAAAGTGGGTGAAGGAGCACTAGGTAAATCACAGGATCAAACCCTCATAATTAGGGAACAGAAATGGATCTACAGATTGAAATCTGTGATACCTATGGATCTTAATGCCACTATAGAATGAGCCAAAAACAAAAATAGAGTGAAAATTTATGAGCAAATCAATAATGTGTAAATTTTTGTCGGAAGGCAGCCCGGAGGATCAAACTAGCCTCTTGAAGCTGTAACTTCCAAAGGCTTCAAGAGGCTAGTTTGATCCTCCGGGCTGCCTTCCGACAAAAATTTACACATTATTGATTTGCTCATAATTTTTCACTCTACTTTTGTTTTTGGTACTAATTGGGTAGAGTGGGGGTTTTTTTGTTTTCGTTTATTATAGAATGAGCAGCCTGCATATAAAATCTATAATATAAATTTCATACCATAGGTGGAAATTGAGAGATGGAAACGGAACATACAACTATGATAGTTTATAGTGCGGTATTTATTGATATTCATAAGGGGCAAGGTACTTCATGCTGGAAGGTCGGGGGTTCAAATCCCACTAGATGACAGCAACCTTGGGCCGGAAGGACTGGTGTTTCTAGTCCCACAGGTGCTCCTTGTGGTCTTGGGCAAGCCACTTAACCCTCCATAGCCCATGTTCCCTGTAAAATAGTTATCTCCAAGTTATAATGCCCTGTTCAATGTAATTTCAGTTTGTTCGATGTAAACCGCACTGATGCAGAATAGCGCGGTATATAAGAGAATGTAAATAAAATAAATAAATAAATAAGGAGGGAAATAAACAGATATATTCGGAATGCTTGCGATTTATTTGATAGGGAAGGATGATTGAATTCCGTATTTCAATCCATAGTGTTTATTGATATAACTAATGGAGTATGAATGGGTTGACTGATTGAGTCCCCTACTTATGGGAGTCCATTAAAAAGAACAACATTAAAAAGAACAGGATAGACGAGAGCTCTTGCTTAAAATCATTGCCACTTTTTCAATAGCATTTAATTAAAAGGGAGTAGAGTAGCAGTATGTCCAATTAGGACGTAGGCGATGGGCCTTTATAAGCACTGTCCAGGCATGCACCTCGCATGCGCGGCATGTATTCTAAAAGTGGAAGATGAGAAGTGCCACGGATAGAAGTCCGTTTAAATTATAGAGTAAGTTGGATGTGGGCAGCATCACAGCAGTATTTCGGTAGGTGTTTTTATTCACTTTATACATATGTATATAGACAGACGTTTTAGCGGGAATTAGGGTGAGGGTTTGATTACGATTTTTATTTATTTAGAGAACATGAGAGCTGAGTACGAATCCCCTGAAGAAACCGAGGTGGTGAAACGCCATAGCGGTACCTAGAGAGAGCGTCGGGATTGGGATTAAAGGACAATGGGAAAGGAGCCAGATAAAAACAGCTGAAGACTAAGGGGTATGTTTACTAAACCGCGCAAATGTGTGGGGCGCACTTGAGCATGCGCTAAGGTACCTTAGCGCATGCTAATAGTGCGTTTGTGGTCCCCACAAGCGTGCGTGCCCCCCGCACAAGTGCGCTCCGCACGCACAAGAGGGGGGCGCACTGATGTGCGATAGAGGCGTGGAAAGGCATTTCGAAGGCGGAGGAAGGCTCCCGAGGGGCGGGGGGATGGGGTCAATGGGTGGAGAGTAGGAGGGGAGAGGCTCCCCGCACAGGAGCGGGGCTGAATTTCGTCAAAAAAAATACCGCGCGTGAAACCCTCGCGTTAGAGCCGATTTAAAGGGAAGAGAAACCATTTCCGTCAGCAATGTACTGCAAAACCGGAGAAACCTAAAAAACGTGAGCAGTGTGATACATGTGCACAGAACAAAATCTCAAATAAAACCTTAAAATGACCACAAGGAAAATTGAAAAAACGTATAATTCAGCTGGGCAACAGTGATATCACTGGGCAACAATAAAAAACACTCCCAGGAAAGCTAAAAAAAAGAAATGATTTTTGGAAGGGTCTACGCTCCGTAGACTCTTTCAAAAATCACTTCATTTTAGTGGAGCTTTCCTGGGAGTGTTTTTTATGTTGCCCATTGCTATCACTGTTGCCCAGCTTGGTATTGGTTTTTTTCCACTTTTTTCGAGGTCATTTTTGAGGTTTATTTGCACTTTTGTCCCCATACAAGGTAAATGAGTCCACAGTAAAATTGTGCAGAGCAGGGTGTTTGACTAGTGCGGCCAGGGTTCCTATCTCCAGGGACTGCACTGTCTCTGTGGCCACAGTGTAGTGCAGGAGACACAGCCAGTGACTGTAGAACCAGAGGGTCACAGGTTCAAATCCCAGCTGGGGTTCCTGCCAACCCAGCTCCCATAGTTTTACCCACCACTAAACAGTGATAGTACAGACACTCCTTTATTGCAGAGAACATAAGCATGGTTCCAACACCTATATTTTACCCTACACCGCACACAAACCATAACAATGGGCATTACCTACAGCCGAGTCCCCCAAATTCAGTCCTGGAGTGCTACAACTCAATCAGGTCATATGCGTTTTCCCAGATAAGGACATGTCTGCATGTTGGCGGAAGGGTACAGGTGGCAGAGGGGGCAGTGGCTGCAAGCCACAGCACACAGTGGCCTAGGCGTGTGCAGGCTGGCACCGTCCACCGCAACAGACAGGCTCTGTCGGATGTACATTCATGGACTCCCCAGGGAACACACCATATTTGTGGCAACACGGTGGTGCAGTGCACACAGACAGTGTGTGCAAGAACAGAAGATCACAGGTTCAAATGCCAGCTGGGGCTACTGCCAATCCTGTCCACATATTTTTCCCACAACTAAACCGTGATAGTAAGGACAAACCTTTATTGCTGAGAACATACGCATGGTTAATATGCCTATATTTTACCACACCAAACACAGACACCATAAACAGCTGCATTACCTAGAGCAGAGTCTCCCAAATGCAGTCCTGGAGGGCCCCACACCATTCAGGTTCCATGCTGCCTCTAATAAAGATGCCTGTGCTGCATATCTATGCACCACCCCCATGGTATTCAGATGTAGCTCATGCATATTTATGAGGGACAGCATGAAAACCCGAACAGAGTATGGAACACCAGGACTGGATTTGGGAAACTCTGCTGTAAAGCAGCAACCAACAGGTCCAGACACACCCACACACACCCCCACAGGCCCCATTGGCCAATGCCCCCTGGAGAGGCAGGACATTGGGCCCTGCCTGTATCTCCCAATACTAGCAGTTGCATACCTTAGCAATGCCACCCTACACCTGGGTATATGGTACACAGCTATCAAATGTTTCCCATGATAACTGGCAGATATCAATTCCTACGTTAAGCATATTTTGCTCCTTGGGCTCCACCATAACAATCATTCTGATGTCTGCGGTGTGTGCTGCAGGTCTGGTCTCTGACAGTGTTTACCGCCCTGGGGAGTGACCCCCAACAGTATTGCGTACCATATCCATGCCTGTACTGTGCCCAGGACTAGTGTGGTGGGTATGGCTGCTGAACCCCTCTATAGTAGCACAATGCTGGCATAGGTGTGGGGGTGGCTGTCTGTCTATCCAGTGTGTGGTGGCTGCAAACACCTTCCACATCCCACACTGCCAGCAATGTTGCCAGTATTGGGCTGCCAATGTGCATAATGAGGAGCAAGGTACCATGGGTATAGGCCGGACAGGGTGGCCTGGCCAGGGTGCATCTGCACAGGGCATAGGGCACTGACTGGGACATTGTAGTGCCCGGCCACCACCTACACAGACAGGGTGACCTCAGTATGTCCTGCTGAGAGATCACTCTCACCCCCATAGTGCCATATAGTATGTCTCTCATGTGATAGATATGGGTTTTCGTTTGGGGGCCCAGTCACTGATTTATCTGTTTACTGTGTATGCTGACATCCCAGTTCTGGGTGCATGCATCTCCACTGGGAGCATGCACTGTGGACTAACTAGCACACTGTTTGCAGCTGGTATGTGTCTTGATGGAGCAGCTTGCAGGGTGCAGTGGATGATGACTTGCTGCAGGGTAATATCAGATAGTGGTGGGATGCAGCTCACCATATCCAGGCCTAATGTCTGTCTGCTATTGTGTTATGGATGTGTATAGAGATGCATTGACTGCCCTGTGGGGTGTCTGTTCCTCAGCAGGACCAGGGTTGATGGACCCCTCTACTGCCACCTTTGCAGGGAGGTAGAATGTGGATCTATTGATAGGAGACCCTGTTTGCCACTCTCAACCCTGGGGGAGGGGGGTGGTGGGTGGTGGTACATGGCCCACCTGGGGGTCTATAGGGGCTACACCTAACTGAAACAGACAGAGATATCCAAAGTGCTTGTGCAGAAACTACCTATCTCACACATTAACACTGATTTGGACCTCCAGCATGGCCTCGTTCAGTCATAGAAGGTGTTGTGGACCTGGTCCTGGGCGCCTCATTGCACCCTCAGGATGAGCACAGTACCCGCACAATGTGACGGTGTGTAGCTACTCTGTGCCAGTAAAACACATGGTCAGTACCCCCTACCATGCCGAGGTGGTGTGTGGGTGCACATGGTCATGTCACTCTACCAGGCCGAGGTGCTGTGGGGGTGCATTGCCCATTTTGTGTTAATCTGTGGACAGCTGATTTGCATGTGCAGTGCATCATGGGTATGGGTGGGCTAACCCTATCCTGGTGACCACAGCAGACTGTCTGTGTGCTGACGTGCATGCTCTCCACAGCCAGCCAGAGGCTTACTAGCAGCTATAGAGCTGTAGCCCAATGGTTACTTCACTGCCTGTGAAGCCAGAGGTCATGGGTTCAAACCCACAGTGGAGCTATTTGATAGGGTTGTCCAATGTATTATCTTTTTTTAATGTACATATTTTGCTGCCAGCAAAAACACCCTCAGCATACTGTACCCATAAGGTGCCTCTGAGGGTGCTTTATAGGGCGCCCTATAGGGCACCTTATGGTTCCCGTCCATATAAGGTGCACTATACATTATCCTGTGACGCAACCTATAGGGTGCCCTATAGGGGACATTTTAGGGTGCTGTGGCAGACAGTGCAATTTATAATGTGCCCTATGGAGTGCCTTATAGGGTGCCTTATATGGCACCTTCAATTACGGCACGTGAGGGCGTGTTTGCTGGCAGCAATTAATAACATAAAAATAAAGTGCTGCAGGACAAAATATGTACAATGCAAAGCTGATGTCACAGCCAGCCTTACGTATTAGGCACACTGGGGAGCAAACTCATGACCCCTGTATCAACAGTCAGTGCCTTAACCATTGTGCTCCACTGCTGCTCCTCCTTGCCTGTCAGCGCATCTACTTATGCTTTTCATTCCTTAAACTGCACAGTGCTGCCATAAAAAACAGTACACTGACCTTGCGGTACCACATATGGCACCCTCTAAAGCGCCCTATAAGCAACATGCTAGGGTGCCTTGGATGACAGTGCACTTTAAAATGTGCCTTATAGGGTGCCTTATGTTAACACACTTTGAGAGTGCGTTTGCTAGTAGTGATAATTAAAATATGCCTCCTAAAGCAATCTTCCCCATAATATGGTATGCCTCAGCCAGCCTTGTTCATTGGGCACTTTGGGGGATTGAACCCCTGATCCCTGCACCATTGGTCAATGTCTTAACCATTGTGCTGTGACTCTGCTCTTCTTCCTGCACATCAGCGTGCTGCTTATACCACTCAGTATTATAATGCCTCCATAAACATCAGCGCACCGCCTTATGCTGCCCAGTATTAATATGCCGCCAAAAACATTAGCGTCCTGCCTTATGCGCCTCATAAATTAATGCCTCAGCCAGCTGTCTTCATTGGGCACTGTGGGGGATTGAACCCCTGATTCCTGCACTGTTGATCAGTGTCTTAACCATTGTGTTTTGGCTCTGCTCTTTTTCTTGCACTTCAGCGCGCCACTTATGCCTCCCACGCAGCTATCTCATGCGCTAAGGTGCGGGGCGCACATGGGCGCCGCGCACCTTAGCGCATATGTAAATTCCAGCTTTTCTTTTTCAGGACGGAACTCCCACTCCTTATATGGCACCCGCACACTACCGCGGCCCGCACTTTACCGGGGTATTAGTAAACATGCCCCTAAGTAACAAAAACGAAAAAGACATTTGTGAATGGGAACGGCTTGACAGAAATCATTATGTGAGCTCCAAGAAGAAGGGCTTCTTCTGATAACACACGAGAGTTAGTTTGAGAAGTTAACACTAATAGTATTTTATAAAGGCCTAGAGCCACAGTGTGTTGTAATAAAAGCAATAGCTGTCTGCAATCGATACAATAGTCTTGCACAACAGAGCCCTTTTCACATAACTACCAATTGAAGGTCGTTGATGCAACTCGGCACGCTATGTAATCAAGACGTGAGTCTGAAAAAACAGTGCCACTTGAAGTCTGAGACCTTCTATAGCCACATAATGAATAAGTGCTTTTGTTATGTTAAGAAGAGATATAAAACATTCTAGTTCCTCAAGTTTAGTTTTATGAACGTGTTTTGTTTTTTATGAAATTATACAAGCAAGCTCTAGGAGGGGGAACTTCCTTAAGCCATGGAAAGTAGAAGGAAGTTTGGTTATTCACTGTAAAACCGAATTAGTGGCTGTGGCTTTATGAAGCAAAAAGACAGATCAGTAACTGAAAAATCAATAGCGAAACAGTTAACTAAAAGCAACGGGCAAGTTAACAAGCTGGTGCAGTAAACCTCCCTCTACCCACAATATCAATACAGATCTAGAAGTGAAGGTTAGATCTGAGCCATATTATCAAATCGAGAAAGGAAAGAGGTAATTATGTTGAAGATAGGATATTAAAGGAATATAAAAGTTAAGTGATACGGCCTCATTGTTCTGACTGCTAAGCCCAATGGTACAGTACAATTATTCATTGATTTTTGAAAAATGCATGCAGTGTCTAGGTTTGATAAATATCCCATGCCCAGGCTTAATCAATTTTTAGAGCATTTAAAGGCATCTCCCTTCATTTCAACCATAGATTTAATGAAAGGGTACTGGCAGATCCCTCTGACTATTGAGCCAAAAACGGAAAACAGCCTTTCCCACTCCTGCAGGACTATATCAGTTCACAGTAATGCCCTTCACTTTACGTGGGATGCTTGCCTTATTTCAGTTGTCTGTGAACATAGGGCTGAGACACTGCCAAGAGTATGGTGTGATGCAACAAATCCTGAGGAGGTCACTGTACTACGTTAAGGATCTCTTGACCAATATTCAAAATAATGGAGTGGGGAAATTAAAGGCAACATACCTGAGGTATTCACATAGAAGAGGAGGGGGCAGATCCTTGCCAATAAAGTTGCAGTTCTCCATAAATGTAAAACCCACAAGACCTTTTCAGGTCTAGATGGCCACTACCATCTCTCTCTCCGACATTTTTTGGTTCTTATGGTGTCACTGATGGGTCTTATAAAAAGAGAGTACTGAATAGGGTGACCTGAACTACAAAATGTGAAAGGGCAGTTTTAAGATCTCAGCATTAAAAACCTAGTTTTTGCAAGAGTTCATAGTGCAGGCAAATACCTCAAACATAAGATTGGGAGTAGTGCTATTAAAGGTAAAGCTTCCATCATTTTTGTGTTTTGTCATTTTTAACTTGCATTAGTGTGTCTGTGTGTTTGTTTCCGTGTCTTTTCAGTGCCTGATTTGTACTTCAGCTCCACCCATGTTGCTGACATTGCCAGGTGATGTCTCCAGGAAGTTCTTTTTTAACTCTGAGGGTAGCAGCATATAGCTTATGCTCCTTTGAGTGTTCCTTTGGGTTTCTCCACTTTGCAAAGCAGACCCCTTTGTGTATCTCTGCTTTCTTGCTTTGCTTCCTTTATTCCATTGATTTGGATGGGATATGCAGTACCCATCTACTAGGGATATAGGCCCTGGGACTATTGTGTTTCCTGTCTTACTTGAACCTCTGCCCGACTAGCTATTGCAATTTGCTGAATATCACCTCAGGTTCAAAGGTAGGGCTGCTGAAGTGTCACTCTGTTCAAACTAAGGGATATGTTTACTAAACCGCGCAATTGTGCAGGGCGCACTTGAGCGTGCGCTAAGGTACCTTAGCGCATGCTAATAGTGCATTTTTGTGCCCCGCACACGTGCACACTGCACTAATGGGCCTGCACAAGTGCGCAGTGCGCTAAAGTGCGATAGAGGCGTGGAAAGGCATTCCGAGGGCGGAGGAAGGCTCCCGAGGGGCGGAGGGATGGGGTAAATGGGTGGAGAGTGGGAGGGGAGAGGCTCCCCGCACAGGAGCGGGGCTGAATTTCAACTAAAAAATACCGCGAGTGAAAACCTCGCGGTAGAGCCGATTTAAAGGGAAAAGAAACTATTTAAGTCAGCAATGTGCAGCAAAACCAGGGGAAACCTACAAAACGAGAGCAGTGTGATACATGTGCACAGAACAAAATAGCAAATAAAACTTGAAAATGACCACAACAAAATTCAAATAAATTATAATCCAGCTGGCCATTAGTGATATCAATGGGCAACATTAAAAAACACTCCCAGGAAAGCTCCTAAAAAAAGAAATGATTTTTGGAAGGGTCTACGCTCCTTAGACCCTTCCAAAAATCATTTCTTTTTTTTGGAGCTTTCCTGGGAGTGTTTTTTAATGTTGCCCATTGATATCACTATTGGCCAGCTTGGTTATGTTTTTTCCCCCTTTTTACGAGGTCATTTTTGAGGTTTATTTGCCCTTTTGTCTCCATACAAGGTGAATGAGCCCACAGTAAAATTGTGCAGAGCAGGGTTTCTGACTCCTTCGGCCAGGTTTCCTATCTTCAGGGACTGCACTGGCTCTGTGAACACAGTGTGGTGCAGCTGACACAGCCAGTGCCTATAAAACCAGAGGGTCACAGGTTCAAGTCCCAGCTGGGGCTCCTGCCAACCCAGTCCCCATATTTTACCCACCACTAAACAGAGATAGTAAAGACACTCCTTTATTGCAGAGAACATAAGCATGGTTCAAATACCTATATTTTACCCTACACCACACACACACCATAACAATGGGCATTACCTACAGCCGAGTCCCCCAAATGCAGTCCTGGAGTGCCACAACTCAATCAGGTCATATGCTTTTCCAAGATGAGGACATGTCAACATGTTGGCGGAAGGGTACAGGTGGTGGAGGGGTCAGTGGCTGCTAGCCACAGCAGACAGTGGCCTAGCCATGTGCAGGCTGGCACTGTCCACTGCAACAGACAGGCTCTGTCGGATGTACAGTCATGGACTCCCCAGGGAATGCAACCTAACTGTGGCAACACGGTGGTGCAGTGCACACATACAGTGTATGCAAGAGCAGAAGGTCACAAGTTCAAAGCCCAGCTGGGGCTACTGCCAATCCAGTCCACATATTTTTCCCACAACTAAACCGTGATAGTAAGGACAAACCTTTATTGCTGAGAACATACGCATGGTTAATACGCCTATATTTTACCCCACCGAGCACAGACACCATAAACAGGCGCATTACCTAGAGCAGAGTCTCCCAAATGCAGTCCTGGAGGTCCCCACACCATTAAGTTTCCATGCTGCCTCTAATAAAGATGCCTGTGCTGCATATCTATGCACCACCCCCATGGTATGCAGATGTAGCTCATGCATATTCATGAGGGACAGCATGAAAACCCGAACAGTGTTTGGCACAACAGGACTGGAGTTGGGAACCTCTGCCGTAAAGCAGCAGCCAACAGGGGCAGACACACCCACACCCACACCCACAGGCCCCATTGGCCAATGCCTCCTGGAGAGGCAGGACATTGTGCCCTGCATGATTCTCCAAATACTAGCACTTGCATACCTTAGCAATGCAACCCTACACCTGGGTATACGGTACACAGTTCTCAAACGTTTGCTATGAGTACAGGCAGATAGAAATTCCTACGTTAAGCACAGTTTGCTGATTGAGCTCCATCATAACAATCATTCTGATGTCTGCGGTGTGTGCTTCAGGTCTGGTCTCTGACAGTGTTTACCACCCTGGGGAGTGACCCCCAACAGTATTGTGTACCATATCCATGCCTGTACTGTGCCCAGGACTGGTGTGGAGGGCATGGCTGCTGAACTCCTCTATAGTAGCACAATGCTGGCATAGGTGTCGGAGTGTGAGTCTGTCTAGACAGTGTGTGGTGGCTGAAAACACCTTCCACAGCCCACACTGCTGCCAGTATTGGCCTGCCAATGTGCATAATGAGGAGCAAGGTACCCTGGGTATAGCCTGGGCAGGGTGGCCTATCCAGGCCTAATGTCTGTCTGCTATTGTGTTATGGATGTGTACAGAGCTGCATTGACTGTGCTGTAGGGTGTCTGTTCACCAGCAGTATTGGGGTTGATGGTCCCCTCTACTGCCACTGTTGCTGGGAGGTAGAATGTGGACCTTTTGATGGGAGACCCTGTTTGCCACCCTTGGCCCTGAAGGAGGGATCCATGGGGAATACATCTGACTGAGACAGACAAAGATATCCAAGGTGTTTCTGCAGAAACTACCTATCTCACACATTAACACTGCTTTGAACCTCCAGCATGGCCTCTTTCAGCCATGGAAGATGCTGTGGACCTGGTGCTGGGCGCCTCACCGCACCCTCAGGGTGAGCACAGTACCCGCACAATGTGACTGTGTGTAGCTAGTCTGTGCCAGTAAAACACATGGTCAGTTCCCCCTACCAGGCCGAGGTGCTGTGGGGTGCATACCCCATCTTGTTTTTATCTGTGGACAGCTGATTTGCATGTGCAGTGCATCATGGGTACGGGTGGGCTAACCCTATCCTGGTGACCACAGCAGACTGTCTGTGTGGTGACGTGCAGGCTCTCTTCAGCCAGTCAGGGGCTCACTAGCAGCTATAGAGCTATAGCCCAATGGTTACTTCACTGCCTGTAAAGCCAGAGGTAATGGGTTCAAACCCACAGTGGGGTTATTTGATAGGGCTGCCAGAAGCATTATCTCTTTTTAATGTACATTTTTGCTGCCAGCAAAAACACCCTCAGCATACTGTACCCATAAGGTGCCTCTGAGGGCACCCTATAGGGCACCTTATGGTTCCCGTCCATATAAGGTGCACTATACATTATCCTGTGATGCAACTTATAGGGTGCCCTTTAGTGGACATTTTAGGGTGCCGTGGCGGACAGTGCACTTTATAATGTGCCCTATGGAGTGCCTTATAGGGTGCCTTATACGGCACTTTCAATTACGGCACGTGAGGGCGTGTTTGCTGGCAGCAATTAATCAAATAAAAATAAAGTGCTGCAGGAAACAAAACATACATTGCAAAGCTGATGCCTCAGCCAGCCTTACATATTAGGCACCCTGGGGAGCAAACTCATGACCCCTGTATCAGCAGTCAGTGCCTTAACCATTGTGCTCCACTGCTGCTCCTCCTTGCATGTCAGCGCACCTACTTATGCTTTTCATTCCTTAAACTGCACAGTGCTGCCATCAAAAACAGTACTCTGACCTTGCGGTACCTCATACGGCACCCTATAAAGAGCCCTATAAGCAACATTCTAGGGTGCCTTGGCGGACAGTGCACTTTAAAATGTGCCTTATGGGGCGCCTTATGTTAACACGCTTTGAGAGTGCATTTGCTAGTAGTGCTAATTAAAATAAAAATAAAATGCCTCCTAAAGCAATCTTCCCCATAGTACGTAATGCCTCAGCCAGCCGTCTTCATTGGGCACTGTAGGGGATTGAATCCCTGATCCCTGCACCACTGATAAGTGTCTTAACCATTGTGCTGTGGCTCTGCTCTTCTGCTTGCATATCAGTGCGCCGCCTTATGCCTCCCGCGCAGCTTTCTCATGCGCTAATGTGTGGGGCGCACATGGGCGCCGCGCACCTTAGCGCATATTTAAATCCCGGTTTTTCTTTTTCAGAAAGAAACGCCCATTCCTTATATGGCACCCGCACACTAGCGCGGTCCGCACATTAGCGGGGTTTTAGTAAACATGCCCCTAAGTCTCACCAGGTTTATAATCTTTTAACTAGTCACCGCATTAGTGAAGTTTGGTTACAAGAGCATGAAACTCGCTGCCTGGTTGATGCTTGTCTTGCTATAGTGTTTATAGGTTTTAGATCAGTTTGGAGGGGAGGAGATGTTGCAGAGCATTCAAGTAGATTGCAGAGCGTTCAAGTTCGCTGCCAATCTTTGGCCAGCTCTGATGTGTTACTTATTAAGATTAAAGAGTATCCTTGCCTACATTGTTTTTTAATCTAGCATCTCCCTCCAATCTCTCTTAGCTCTGTGGAAGAGCTCCATTGGCTTATAGATGATTTCAGTTTACTTCCTGGTTACCTAATGGTGCTGGGAGATCTTAATATTCATTGAAACTCTCCATCTATGGAGTGGGAGCAGTAATTTCTAACAACTGACGAACTTGGGTTACTCACTTCTCTCCACTCTGCCAACTCACTCGACTAGCATTGCCTTGATCCAATCTTCATTAGAGCATACAGACAGCACTTGTGTCTTTATATTCCCTACCTTTATCTTGGACGGATCATTATTTTATCACATTTACTTACCCCTGTCCATATACATACTTAAACCAAACCTCACTTCTAAAAAAAGATTTGAAGCTGGAACAGGGTTAACAAAGAGGAGTTAGTGTAGAGCTGTCTGTTTTTTGAAATAATCATGTAAACCTAAAATATGCCAATGTTGATGTAAAATGCGAGTGATTTGCAGAATTCATTGCATATAGGGCAAACACCCACAACCCTATCTAGTTGCTAAGCAGTTGTATTTGATGAAGAATCCAAGAACCATTCCCTCTGGCGGTTATTCTGAGCAATGAATAGCAGAGATGGACAGCCCGACGGGACATCCATCCCTGCTATTCGTGGCTTCACCTGCCCCCAGATAACTTCCCCGCCAATTGTGCGGGGAAGTTAAGATGGGGGCAGTGAATGGGCGGCATGGGGGCAGAGAGTGGGTGGGCAGTGGGTGGGCAGTGGCTCTAGACATACAGGGCTGATTCTAAGATCGGCCCTGTATGTCCGTGGCTGGCAAAATGTCCGGGGAAGTTATTCCAACTCCGACGTGGAATAACTTCCCTGGACATTCCGTTTTAGAAGGCCCGGGGTGAGGATGGGGCAGGGGGGGCAAGGGTTTATTCCCCGCAGCCTGACTGAGGTTTTAGAAGGCTAGATTGGGAGTCAGGCTGCAGAAAATAAACTCTTGTTCTTGGTGGCCGGCATCATGGCTTTTAAATGGAGCCGCAGTGCCATGGCAACAGGACGCCATGGCGCTGCGACTCCATCTAAAAGCCTTGACTGATTTAGTTGGGTGCAGTCCTGCACATGCAGTCTGGACAGAATCGCTGTCCTGGCTTTCACATGGAGGACTTTTCGCGATTCTGATCCCACGGGGCTAGACATGCCCTGCGAGATCAGAATCACAATATCCTCTGTGTGTCCGGTTCAGACCAGGTGCACAGAGGGGATCTACATCTGGAACAGAATCGGGTCCTATGTGTATACTTTGCCCTCTTGTAAGCACACCAAATGACTCCAAAGGGATATTCCCGGACTGCCAAATGGGTGCACAATTTCTGGGCATGAATATGAAACTCAGATAATGTCGAACAAATTCTTCTTAAACATAAAAACTGCCCATATGGAAGGCCATTCTTCAAAGGGTTAGGATGAAATTTTCATAGCGCAAAAGAGTATTCTCTTGCACTAGTTTATGATTTAAAGATGTAATAAATCCTTCAGATGTCAAGTGAACCACCAGGTCAAGAAACTCAATTGACTTTATTGCTATGATAGCTATAAATTTGCTATTAAATTTTACAGTGTTGAGCCACTGGATAAATTGGAGAAGAGATGATTTGGACTCTGCCCACAGAAAAAAAATATCTTCTAAAAACCTTCTCCAAAAGGGAGTATTAGAAAACCACATAAATATATAAATATGCTTTTCCTCAAAATTGACCATGTAAATTGTTGCCAAAGAGGGTGCTACTGTTGCCCCATGGCAATACCAAAACATTGTAAATAAAAATTCCCATGATACAAAAATAATTGTTAAATAAAACCAATTCCAACAAATCCAAAATAAGTGATCTGGGAAGCCGAGACGGCAGAACAAAAGGAAATGTAAAACATTGAAGTATTTCTTTCTGATCAATATTGGTGTAAAGCGCCTGAACATCAAGTATAACCATATATGTGCAGCTTTTGAAATCTGTGAATGCTTCCAAAAGTGTAAGAAAATGAGAAGTATCTTTTAAATAAGATCTAACAGTGGCAGCGGCCGGTTGAAGAAAGCAGTCATAAAATTTTGACAATGGCTCCAAAATAAATCCCTTACAAGACACAATAGGGCATCCCAGTGTGTTCAAAAGGGATTTATGAATTTTGGGAACCATGTAGATAACAGGTATTTTTGGTGTGGGATTACACAAATAATTCCTTTCTTGTTTGGTGATCCAACCTTGCCGTAAAGCTAAAGTAACCTTATGGTTAATGGCTGTTTTTAAAGAGCCAATGGGATCGTGATCCAATAATTGATAATATTTAGAATCAGATAACTGGATCATTAACGCAGTATAGTAAGATTGCCAGGACTGGACCACCATAGCCCCCCCTTTATCGGCATTCCTAATAACTATATCAAAAGAACTGGCCAACTATATCAGAAGAACTGGCCAACTGGCCATATTATAATCTATCCACTCTTGATAGATTATAATATGGATGCTGTTGACACTGTTCCAGGGACTCCAGCCCCGATAATATTAGATTTTGATAAGTAAGAATAATAGGGTTAATCTCCCCAGGAGGGAGCCAACGAGATGGATTCCGTAATACAGACGAGTAAGATTGATTTACCGAATCATTCTTTTCCAAAAACTAAGCCATATCTCGCAAATTGTGAAAACATTTGTGTAACGCAAATGAATCTCAAAAGGGTCATATGGTTTTGTAGGAACATATGACAAACCTAAACTGAGAATAGCTTCTTGCTACTTAGGCAATGTCTGACCGGAGAGGTTGACAACTGATGATTCTTTGTACGGGATCTGGTGTTGGGGCCTGACCATTGGTCTTGTAACCCCCGTTGGGGTCTCCTCCTATGACAGGGACCCCCCCCCTCCAAAAATCCTGCATCCAATCCTGCCCACATCGCTGTATCCGGCGAAGATTGTCATCCAAAAAATCTTCACTGTCATCAGAGTCATCTGAGGACTGTTCAAAGGTAACAGGTTTAATAGGAGCCTTATCCTTGGGATAGATTGTGATGAAGCAGATGCCAGTAAACCCATGGAGGTAGAAGAAAACACTGATCTCTTTAAAGGAAATGATATACATAAAGCGCAGTTAGTGAGAAGTGCAGCTAGAGGGAGCACACAAGGAGACTCAGAAGGTAGGCTGACACGCCCAAGTTGGGATGATGCAAGAACTAATTCAAAGCATAATCAGATACACCTAGTCAGAGGGACAGCATCCTTACCTAAGAAACAGCTTTATAAGCAAAGTATAGACAAGACAGAGGAGAGAGGAGCGGCATGAGCTGCAGCAGCTGCTGATAGAGAAGAAAGAGAAAGGAGACGGCTCCAGAGAGGAGAAAAGGCAGTTGAACTTGCAGCCCTTACAGGAAAGGAACAAGTTCCAGGATAGCCAGTTTCAGGCTGGGAAGCTCCAGAAGGAAGTCTTCAGGAAGGACAGAAGGAGAACCAGGAGAGTGTTATTTCTCCCACACAGATTTACTTGGTAGCACAAAAAGGATACTTGCTTTCAGTATTATACTTAGGAAAACAAATCAGGAACAACAACTGAACTTCTTAAGCAATCAAATCAAACAATAAAGACCTTGATGGGAAAAGAAAGGTCTTTCAATGGGCTCCTGCTAATACCTTTTAGCAGTGCTCCAAAAACAAAACAAAACCCCAAAAAAAGGAATAAAAAAAACCTGTTCTTTTTCAAGGATAACTTCTTGTATTTTCACACACACCTAGAAGTGTCCTTTTAGAGCCCACGTGCAATTATGCAAGGCTTAATTGCTAACAATTAACCAGCTGCAAACCTCTTGGCTGGTTTACTTTCTATACGTGGCTCAAAGCCTACCCAAAAGCTTTCTTGTAAACTTTTCTAGGTAGATAAAAGAACAGGATATATTTCTTTTTGATGGTTGGTGTATTTGTGAAAGTATATTACCACAGAAGCCTAGATAGAGAGCAATCCATGTATTCACTCTGATCATTTAAAATATCTCTTTCTTCTTCAACTATCATACAATCAATATCATAGACTGGTTCAGGGGAATTTCTTAATGGAGCACTCTCAGGACAATACTTGTTTCCCTGCTGTCTTCCAAGTGCATAGCTAGGGCATAGATCAGTGTTCATACCTGAGCTTCCATTGCTGTTAGAGTCCCTCCCCAGATATCTTGGCCAGTATGTAGTCCAGTTTTTATGTCCAGCCTTCCAATCAAGATCCCTGGACACTGGGTCTCTCTTCACATACCTTCTTGCACTGGTCTTAGGGCCCCTTCCAAATGCAGCCGTCTCCCTCACAGGTGCCGTCCTGGGATTCCTGGCTCTGTAACCACACTCATCTGGTTTCCTCCAGTGCAATGGATTTTGCTTGCCTCTGGAATGACTCCCAGCATACGTACTGCTATGGACTCCTTTAGACCTCCAAGATGCTTTCTTCTTCTTTCTTCCACGCTGCTTCTTGCTCTCTCTGTCCATGGGCTCTGGGTTCCTCTGCTGCCTCTGCTCCTCCTTCTGCTCAAGCTGATTCTGTGTAGAATAGACTTTACTTTTAACCTGCTTAGAGGGATACTCCACCCTAGCACAGCGCAGCTGTGCTGAATCAAGCCCTGCCCTTGGAGATGAGGGATTGGGGATTACCTCATAGTTCTCCTGATTGAACACACGTTTCCCCACTTCAACTCTTCTAGTGGCTGTTGGAAACCTGGTGCATTCTGGGACTGGTAGTCTTTTATGGAAACATTCTGTTTTATTATTTCTACCAGCAAAGACAGGTTGCTTGTTCAGAGCCAATCCACCTCTATTGTAGCTCCTTCCTGAACTATGATAAGCTTCCTTATCACAATACATAAAGCGCAGTTAGTGAGAATTGCAGCTAGAGGGAGCACAAAAGGAGATTCAGAAGGTAGGCTGACCGGCCCAGGTTGGGATGATGCAAGAACTAATTCAAAGCATAATCAGATACACCTGGTCAGAGGGACAGCATCCTTACCTAAGAAACAGCTTTATAAGCAAAGTATAGACAAGCCAGAGGAGAAAGGAGTGGCACGAGCTGCAGCAGCTGCTGATAGAGAAGAAAGAAAAAGGAGACGGCTCCAAAGAGAGGAGAAAAGGCAGTTGAACTTGCAGCCCTTACAGGAAAGGAACAAGTTCTAGGAGAGCCAGTTTCAGGCTGGGAAGCTCCAGAAGGAAGTCTTCAGGAAGGACAGAAGGAGAACCGGGAGAGGGCCTTGTAGGGAGAATACCAGAGACACAGACCCAAGAGTTCAGAGGTACCTTCATGCTTCTTCCCCTGTATGTGAGCTATAAGGAGTTCAGAGGTGGGTGAACCAGACTCAGCCCAGGAGTCTAAGAGACACAGATCTGAACCAGGAACTGAGGCCGGGTCACAGAAAGGCCTGGAAGCCAGGGAGCCGTAAGAGCAGCCAAGGCAGCTGGAGAAAGGTTTGGGAACCTATAGAAAAAGTGCTTACCAAAAGTCCTGTTGCATATTTGCCAGACCGGGTACAGCCAGGCTGGAGAGCCTTAGGAAGAAGTTCTGAAGTAAAACCAGGAATATATATAGGGAAAGCTCAGGGGCCACAGATATCTCAGCAGAACAAGAGGCTATGCAGATAGACCCTGCTGAACCTGACCCTTTGCTAACTGAATGCCCTATGGACTGTATGTTTTGTTGTACTGGGAGTTTAGAATTCTTGAGAGAAATATAGCATGCAGGATATACTTTTGGAAACACAGTTTTGTTTGACAAGCTGAAAGAAGAAGCATTGCTTTTGTTTGTATAACCTGTTTTGTTTGAACCCTGCATAACTAACAAAGACTGTGAAGCATATCCAAGTTTTTGACCTATGTAAATACCTTATGTGAAAATCCTGAACAAGGTGAAAATCCTGTTGTCTTCGTTTGAACCTTTTGTGCATTAAGGGAATAAAACCCTATACTTTACCATTCACATGGCTTACACAACTATTCATTATGAAGAAAGGGACTACTAGTACCAGAAAGCTTCTGGGCTAACAAAAGTTTCTACCTTCAATACAACAATAATGTCCACCCTGACCTTTAAGCACATGGCTAAAGGGATGGGGTTGTGACAACATCCATCTGTAAACTTGCTTCTCAGCATAATCAGTTTGGTTCCTTTTAAATTTCTTTATCTTAAGAGATTAGAGATGTTCCCTAAAACTGGGTAGTTGTTTGTCAAGCTCTTCCAACTGAGTGTTAATGTAGTTTGATCCATGGTGGAAGAAATCTTATCCTTCAATTCAATCACCTGTTTAGTAAGCATGTCCTCTTCAGCCATCGTTCTTTCCACCAATAGAGCAATAATGTCAAAACTACACTTATTTAGTATTGCATTCCATTTAGACAAAAAGGCTTGATCATCGAAAAACATCTTTGGCATCCTAGGGATCCTTAATCCGCAAGGGGTAATGTTTGATTTTAAAACTGGGTCATAGCCGACTCATGAAGATGAGCTCTAATCAGCCGTTTCTGCAAACCCTTTGATTCAACTAAGGTAGGAGGAGACTGGCCTGATTCTGTATATTCATCATTAAACAATGAAGAACGTTGACAAAGAGTATTTAATTGTTCCAATATACGCTAATTGGTGTGTACTAGCTCTGTCACTGTTTATGTCAGATGCCATTTCAAGCATAAAAGTGGCAGGAAATCCCCCTTTTTATATAAGCACTGGATTACAAAGGACTAGTTGTCTTTGGAAGAGAGGTATTCTCTCCTCCTGGATGGAGGTTTTGACAAAAATATTGTTTTGAATATGGGGTAATTCCTGCTTTTATCATTTGATGAATAATGTCCTGGCAATGTCCCTGTTTTTATACTACAGTATTTTCTACTATTTCCGCTTTTATTTGGTTTTGTTTTATTTGATTCTTTTAGATGCCAATTATGAATTGCAAGGGTGACAATAATGTTGACCACAACTGTATTATGCTGTCTCAGTGCTCCTATTATACCAGCTTACCTCAGTATTTTTTTTCTCTCCTTATTCCTTTTATCCCTCAAAGACTACTAGATTCATCCCAGACTTATCTCCTTACTGTTCCCACATATCAACAATTCAGATTAGAATGGATGTGCTATTCTACTTTTTTCATGTAATGCTCCGGCCCATTGGAATTCCCTTACTGTATGCCTTTCGGACAGAAACTTCCCCCAAGAGGTTTAAAAAGCAGGTTAAAACCTGGATGTTCCACCAGGCATATCAGGACTATATACAGATAATTTACTCTCGGTCTGCATTTCCTCCCCCTTATGTGGCCTATTTTAATGTTACTACAGATGTATCTGGAAGACTGTTTTATGCTTTCACTGCCCTAGTACTACTGGGACTGACTGGCCAGTAGCCAAATTGTGTACTTGTGTTATTGTATGTCTCCCTTGTTTTCTTTCTTGTTACAGTTTACATTAGATTGTGAAATGCATATTGTAGATGCAAATTTCTTTTTGCCACTAGCAATATAACAAATAATCTAAATAAATAAATAAATTGAGGGGTTGAAACCATAACTCTCTAGGGTGGTGACTTAGAATGTTTGTGTTTTAGATAATGAAATCTTATATCACCTAGGATGAAGGACTGCAATTATTACCAATGGTTTAGACTAATATATCAGCCTTGCAGGAGACTAGACTGGAAGGACAGAGAGAAATTGTGCGAAAGCTCACACTATGTCTAGGAAAGACACTGATGAAAGAAAGGATGTAGGATTAATCTGCGCCATAAGGAACAATCCAGCTGATAGGATAACCTCACTACCAAAAACTCTAACAGACGAAGGGGAATGTTTACTAAAAGTTGCACTGGTAGCACAGTCAGGCTGTGAAACCAACATGGAGGTCAACGCCAACTTTAACGTCCATCCCCCTACCCTTAGTGCATTGTTAATGCGTGGCGCAGCAGAACTTGTCAAGCGGATGTACCTAATGCCACCCACTGAAATAGTATTACAGTAAGTGTGCCTGTACTAGCATCAACAATTGCAGTTAGTGCATGTCTTTCATGCCAGCGCTAATCGCAACGTAGTGTCAATGCCTGCTTTCCACCCCAACCCACCCTGTCTCCTCCCATTCACCTTCTAATCTGTTAGCGGGGAATTTTTAGCACAGGGCCTCATGCTAACTTTTAGCATGACATGCTTACCATGTGCTAAACTCTGGACCAGCAGTTAGTGGGGTTTAGTAAGCATACCCCTAAATTTCATCTGTCAGAATAACAGAGTTACTTACCTGTAACGGAGTTCTCCGTGGACAGCAGGATTGGTCAGCCACACCTGGTGACGTCATCCGACGGCGCCATGATGGAAGTGCTCTATAGCTCAGAAGCTTCTGAGCATGTGGGAGGTCCCACCTCCCTCGGCCCGCCCCTAGCCGGCCAGTAAGTAACTAGCTATGCCCGTACGGCTAGGAGAGGTGGGTGGGATCGTGTGGCTGACCAATCCTGCTGTCCACGGAGAACTCCGTTACAGGTAAGTAACTCTGTTTTCTCCTAGGACAAGCAGGATGTGTCAGCCACACCTGGTGTCTCCCAAGCTACGCATTCACGCTGTGGATAATGAGGGAGGCATGCGTATAGCAGCAATTGTGTTTATTAGAATCCAACAGTAATACAAGTGCAATCCTCGGCAACGTGCCGGAGGTGCCTACTAACTGGAACAGTATATGTGCAACTGCAAGAATCAAGTGTGCAACGTAGAGCATATCATCAGTGCAACTGAAACCGCATGATCAATCAATTCGAGAAAGAACAACAAGTGCATACCATTTGTGTGACTGTGAGGTAGCATAAGTAGCAATTCAACAAGTGCATACCATTAGTGCAACTGAGAGGTAGCAATTTGCAATCAATTCAACAATGCAACCATGTAACAAATTTTGTCCAAACAATGTAACCATGCATAGATTTGTGCAACTGAGAGGTAGCAATTTGCAATCAATTCAACAATGCAACCATGTAACAACAATTGTGCAAACAATGTAACCATGTAACCATGTAACAACTATTGTGCAAACAATGTAACCAAACTGTTGTGCAATCAACTAGACCTTGATACAACACGTAGCTCAAACCAAGCTAACAGGTTTGATAGCAACAGTTTTACTGGGATGCGTGGCCTGTGATCCCGCTACTCATCCCTGAGCTGGATCCGTATGGCCCACCGTCGACGGTGCCGTAGCAGCGGATAGGACTGCCCGGCCAAAGGAGCCGTCGTTCTCCGCATGCATGTCAAGGCAGTAGTGTTTTTGGAAGGTCAATTGTGAGGACCAGGTGGCGGCTCTGCAGATTTCGCTCACCGGCACCTCCTGTGCGCAGGCCAGAGAGGTGGCTATAGCGCGGAGCTGATGCGCACACTAGCTTTGTTAGATGGGAGTGCGCCCGCCTTCTGAAGACAATAGGCAACACAAGCTGAGATCCAACGGGAGAGCGTGCGTTTCGAGACAGGTCTGCCAGGCCTGTTCGGGTCAAAGGAGATGAAAAGCTGGGTCCCCAGTCGAGTTGCGGACGCCCTGTTGAGGTAGATGCGTAGGGCACGTACGCAATCCAGAGAGTGAAGACGTTGTTCTTCGGGAGAAGAGTGTGGGGCTGGAAAGAAGGATGGCAACTCCACCGCCTGGTTCACATGAAAGGCGGAGGCGACCTTGGGCACGAACTTGGGATGAGTCCGTAGGGATGCCCGGTTGTGGTAGAGTTTTGTGTATGGCGGATGAGCCATCAGAGCCTGTAGCTCACTGACCCTCCGGGCTGAGGTAATGGCGATCAGGAAAAGAGTCTTCCAAGAGAGAAATTTTCCGGGCGCTGTTGTTAAAGGTTCAAACGGTTCCTGCGTGAGCTGGTGCAGGACTACATTCAGGTCCCATGAGGGTACCGGTTTCTGTACCGGAGGTTGCAGATTTCGAAGCCCTCTCATGAAACGCATCACAATGGGAAGCGCGGAAATGGAGCCTGAACTTGGGTATTCCGGGCTTTCGTGTAGAGAGGCAATGGCCGCGAGATGTACTTTGATGGATTGTGGTTTCAAGCCCGAGCTGAAGAGGAAGGCGAGGTACTTTAAGACAGTGGGTATCGGGCAAGAGGCTGGCAGGACTCCTTGATCCTTGCACCATATACTGAAGCGTTTCCATTTCAAACTGTAGGCCTTTCTGGTTGACGGACTCCGCGAGGCCAGCACAATCTGCTGCACCTCTGAGGATAGGTTGGAATCTTGAAACGTCAGCCTTTCAGCCTCCAGGCTGTCAAGGCTAGTGTCTTGAGGTTGGGTGCCAGGTTCTGCGCCCGTTCTGGGTTAACAGGTCCGGTCGAAGTGGAAGGCGAATAGGGGGTTCCTGGGCGAGCTGCAGCAGTAGAGAGAACCACATCTGTCGCGGCCAGTAGGGAGCGATCAAGATTACGTGCGCTTTCTCCTTGATGATGTGTTGTATCGTTGTTGTCAGGAGCGGAGTTGGAGGGAATGCGTACGCTAAGTCCCACGTCCCCCAAGGGATGGCGAACGCATCCGAAGCCACTCTCTGCTGTGACGGATGCTTGGAACAGAACAAGGTGCATCTGGTGTTCGCTTCTGTTGCAAAGAGGTCGATCTGGGGAATTCCCCAGCGCTGAAAGAGATTGGCTGTCACTTCCCTGTGGAGCGTCCACTCGTGGGGTTGGAGCTGTCTGCTGAGCCTGTCCGCTAAGGCGTTCTGATCCCCGGGGAGGTAGGTCGCCTGCAGGACGCAGTTGTTGGATAAGGCTACTGCCCATGTCTCGAGGGCTTCCTTGCATAGTGTGCGTGATCCCGTGCCTCCCTGTTTGTTTATATAGAACATGGCAACTTGGTTGTCTGTTTGCACCAATATTGCCTTCCCCGCCAGGTGTGTCATGAATGTCTGAAGGGCATATTTGACGGCCCGGAGTTCGAGAACATTGATGTGTAGGGCACGCTCCGCTCTTGTCCAGGCTCCTTGGGTGCTGAGATGCAGTAAGTGAGCCCCCCATCCGGTTGAGGATGCATCTGTGGTGAGGATGAGCTGGTGAGTGAGGGGTTGCAGGTACTTGCCCACTGATAGGTTGTTTGACTTTGTCCACCAGCGTAAGCTCCGGATAACATTGACCGTGATCGGAACGCAGGTAGTGAGTGGTTGGGATAGTTGCTTCAGGTGCCATTGAAGGGAGTGCATGTGGAGTCTCGCCAGCGGGAGGACTGAAGTCGTCGCTGCCATGTGGCCCAGTAGGCACAGGATGTCGCGGGCTGACGTGTGCTTCTCCGCCGACACTTTCTTTGCCAGCTGCACAATGGCCTTGATCCGGGTCTCGGGCAGGAACGCCTTGCAGGCTTTGGTGTCGATTATCGCCCCGATGAACTTCGTCCGCTGCACGGGTTCGAATCGTGATTTTTCTTTGTTGAGCAGGAATCCCAGTCTGCCTAGTAGGTGTGCAGTTTGGCGGACTGCTCTGCGGAGTTCGTGGGCAGAGTTCACCGACAGGAGCCAGTCGTCCAGGTAAGGAAAGATGGCGATGCCTTGCTTGCGGAGGTATGCAGCGGCGACCGCTACGCATTTCGTGAAAACCCTGGGTGCTGGAGACAGGCCAAAGGGCAGCACTCGATACTGGTAATGGCATCCCATAGCGATGAATCTGAGGTATTTTCTGTGGGAGGCATGGACTGGAATGTGGGAGTAGGCATCCTGTAAGTCCAGTGTAGCCATCCAGCTGCCCGCTCTGATAAGAGGAAGGATGGAGTTGAGCGAATACATCCTGAACTTCTCCTTTATGATGAAGCGGTTCAGTTTTCGGAGGTCCAGGATGGGGCGGAGGCCCTTTGACTTTTTGGGAATGAGGAAATAACGGGAGTAGAATCCAGTGTTGATTTGGTCCGTTGGCACTTTCTCTATTGTCCGTGCCCGGAGAAGCTGTTGGAGGAGCTCTGAGAGTGGTTGTTCCTGATGGAGTGAGGGCTGGCTGGTGGGTTGCTTCAGCTGCCGTGGAAGGGAGGAGAAACGCAAACGGTAGCCTGTCTGTATTATTTGAATGACCCACTTGTCCGTGGTGATCTCCTGCCAGGCCGAGAGGAAGTAGGACAGTCGACCTCCGACTGGGTGGTCTGCCTGTCGTGGAGAGGGGCCCAGGCAGGGCGGGTAGTCAGAAGGAAGAGGAGTCTTTCCCTGCTTGGGAGGTGTTGGTTTGTTTTTGTTTGCGTTGTCGTGGCTGCTGTCTCTGAAAGGACGACTTGTGATAGGTCTGCTTGAATCTGGGCGTCTGCCACTGTCGGTTGGAGCCATAATATTGTTTAGACGAGGAAAAGGGTTTTCTGGAGTAGCTCCCTTTCCTAGACCAGGAGGGTCGTTCGATCCCATCCGCAGCCAGGGTCTTCAGAGTGGTGCAGTCATCTTTCAGACCTTTCACCGTGTCGGTGACCTTCTCTCTGAAGAGGGAGTCGCCCGAACAGGGTGTATCGGCGATCCGATCGTGGGTGTTATCAGAGAGCCCCGATGCACGAAGCCATGCCCAGCGACGAGCCAATATGGCTGTGCCCACTGTCCGTACAGCTGTGTCAAATGAGTCGAAGGCTGTACTCATCAGGTGTTTGCTGCACTCAGCTAGCTCCTGGATGGAGGTAGAGGCGGATGTACGTGAGTCCTTGGGGAGATCCTGTAAGTGGCATTTTAGGTCCGCAAGGATGGCATCCTGGAATAAAACATGCTGGAACTGATGTGCTGCTATCTTGGCATTCAGCATTGCGCCTTGGAATACTCTCTTCCCCATGTCGTCGAGACGCTTGGGGTCCCGGCCCGGTGGATGTGCGGCATGGACACGCGTGGATTTTACTCTTTTGAGTGCTGAAGCCACCACTATTGACTGGTGGGGTAGCTGGGGCCTGTCAAACCCAGGTGTCTTGTGGATGATGTACTTACTGTCCAGGCGCCTGGAGCAAGGTTGGCCAGACGCTGGGGACTGCCAGAGTGTCAACTGCTTTTCCTTCAACTTGCGGTGAAGGGGAAGGGCCATGGTTGGTTTAGGGCCGGGGTCTCAAACACGCGGCCCGCGGGCCGCATGCGGCCCGCAACCGAACTTTGTGCGGCCCGCGACGGAGGAAAAAAAAAAAACACAAACCCTGTCTTCTGCTGCTGCTGCTGCCGCCGTGGTAGCAGCACAATCAGCTGTTCGCGGTCCCTTCTCCTCAGCCCGGAAGAGCCCCGAGTCTGCTCCTTTAGCGGCGGGCTTTTCAAGATGCAAAGAGAATATTTCCCTCTCGCGCGGCTTGTCAAGCCGCGCGAGAGGAAAATACTCTCTTCGCGGCTTGAAAAGCTCACCGCTAAAGGAGCAGACTCGGGGCTCTTCCGGGCATAGGAGAAGGGACCGCGAACAGCTGATTGTGCTGCTACCACGGCGGCGGCGGCAGCAGCAGCAGCAGACAGGGTTTTGTTTTTAGTTTATTTACTTGGCCTGAGTGGGGGGGGGGGGGGGGGTTAGGCCGGGAAATGGGCCGTGGGGGTTGGGAGTGGAGGGGGTGTGGTGGGGGGGGGGGCTAAGGCTAAAAATGGGGTTATGGGGGGGGCTAAGAATGAAAATGGGGTGATGGGAGGGTTAGGACTGGAAGTGGGCTGTTGGGGGGCTTAGGAATGGTAATGGGCTATGGGGGGGCGAGGACTGGAAATGGGCAGATGGGGTTAGGACTGGAGGTGGTCTGATTGGGGGGGGGCTAAGACTAAAAATGGGGTTATGGGGGGGGCTAAGAATGAAAATGGGGTGATGGGAGGGTTAGGACTGGAAGTGGGCTGTTGGGGGGCTTAGGAATGGTAATGGGCTATGGGGGGGCGAGGACTGGAAATGGGCAGATGGGGTTAGGACTGGAGGTGGTCTGATTGGGGGGGGCTAAGACTAAAAATGGGGTGATGGGGGGGCTAAGAATGAAAATGGGGTGATGGGAGGGTTAGGACTGGAAGTGGGCTGTTGGGGGGCTTAGGAATGGTAATGGGCTATGGGGGGGCGAGGACTGGAAATGGGCAGATGGGGTTAGGACTGGAGGTGGTCTGATTGGGGGTGGCTAAGACTGAAAATGGGTTGTGGGGGGGATAAGAATGAAAATGGGGTGATGGGAGGGTTAGGACTGGAAGTGGGCTGTTGGGGGGCTTAGGACTGGTAATGGGCTATGGGGGGGCTAGAACTGGTAATGGACTGGGGGGGTTGCTAGGACTGGAAATGGGCTGAGTAGAAGGGGGGGCTTGAACTGCAAATAACTGATGGGGACGGGGTTTTGGAATGGAAATGGGCTGAGTGGAAGGGGGCTTGGAATGGAAATGGGCTGATGGGGAGGGGGGCTTGGAATGGAAATGGGCTGATGGGGAGGGGGCTTAGAAAGGAAATGGGCTGTGAGGGGAGGGAGCTAGGACTGGAAATGGGCTTAGTTGGGGGGAGCAAGGACAGGAAATGGGCTGATGGTGGGGCTAGAATAGGACTGGAATGGGCTGATGATGCGGGGACTAGAAGGGAGCAGATGCTGGGTGGGGCTGAAACTACAAGGGAGCTGATGTTGGGGGAGGATTAGAATGGGATAGGGCTGGGAGAGTAAAATGGAGAGGGGAAAAAATATTTTGTGTGGGAGGGAAGAAAAATCTACAATTGGCCAGGTACTGGGTGAGTAAGTGTGGATTGAGAATGGAGGGGTAAAATTTGAGTGGATGAAATAGGAATGAGGAAAGAGCAAAAGGAAAAAGATTAGTATGTTAAAGCAGATGCAGAGAGAGAAAGGAAAAAAAACTAGAAGAGAGAAGAAAGTACAAATGGACAGCAGACCATGGAGAGTTAGCAGAAGACACCAAGAAACCAGAAGAAAGTGGCTGGCACAATTGCAACTGAAAAAAAAAATGCACAAAAGGTAGAAAAATATCTCTTTATTTTGAATTAACTGGAATATGTCAGCTCTGGGAAATGTGCATCATTAACGTCTGTGCTTTATTTAATACAAGAGGAAATTAATTTATAGTTTTATTTCTACAGTGTTGTTGTACATTCCAAGTTTGGCTTTTGGGGTTCCCAGTTTAATTATTGTCTTCCTGTTTCTAAATTTTGATTCCTTGTTTGGTGATGGTGTATGTTCTGCATGTGTAACTGAGCTGAGGTATTCTGTTTATGTAATTCCTATTTGACATTGCCACTTGTTCTCTTTCCCCAGTAGGTCATGTATTGTTATTCTCTGAAATGTATTGGTTTAATATTTGCAGTGTTGCCTTTTGATAGTTAGGGTATGGTGCTTTGTGAGTCCTGGTAGTGCTGTTACGATACGGTGGGTTTGCTATGGGTTCTAAATGGGTAGTGTTTGTAGTAGTTCCTAATGTGCCTGGCGGTTGGCACTGGATTATAGTAATGTAGAAATCTTTTAGTCTTTCTTTATCCATACGCTCATTAAGAGGCATGTTTACTAAAAGTTAGTTTATGGTAACATTATGCAAATATTTATGCAAATGAGGTCCCTTATGCAAATTAGGCCTGCGTCTTGTGCGGCCCCCGGGTTACTTTACAAGTCCTCATTTGGCCCTCAAAGCAATTTGAGTTTGAGACCCCTGGTTTAGGGCCACTGAGGTATTTCATGACCTCAGGTTCCTGCTCATCTGGCGTGTCCTCTGTGGTCAGCCCGAGCTTGGAAACCACCTTCCTGAGAAATTTTGGATAGGTGAGATCCTCCGGTACTGGTATAGGCGGATCCTCCATCTCGTCCGCCTGATTCTTGGCGGTATCAGAGTCTGGTCCCAACTCCTCCCCTTCACTTCCCCCGGAGTCCAGCTGCACTGGGGAAGGTGGCTGTGGTCTAGACAATGAAGGGGAATGTGATCGTGCTCTGGAGGGCAAGCGACTGGGGTCTCGTGGAGAGGGGGAGCGCTCCGAGCCCGGTCGTGCCCCAGGGGAAGAATGTGCATGATCCCCAGGGGGGCCATGCGCATGATCCTGGTCCAATCGCTGGGGGGCGGTCTGTTCCACAAGGCGAGTGAGCAGATGAAGGATTGCGGAGGAGGTGGAGGCCGAAGACCGACTGCTCCTATGTCTCCTGCTGCACCGTGAACTTGATCTCCTGCTCCTCTTGTGTTTACGGGGGGGTCCACTGGAGGAGTCTCTTGACCCCAATGGAGTCAGATGCCGGTGCTTTGATGTTCTCTTCCTGCTCTTATCTTCAGCACAGTGCCGTGAGTCTCTGCCGCTGGAGCAGCATTCGCGGATTCTTTGGCGCTGATCGGAAGCGCAGTCAGGATCTTTGGAGCAGTGTCTGCTTCTCCCGCGTGGGGGGCTGACATCCGCGTCGTTCCTGCGCCGATCACTGCCTTCTGTGCTGCCCCGGGACTCCTCTGCCGCTGGTAGCAAGGCAGAGTCATGCAGGGGGGAGGGCTGACAGCGCTGACTTTCGGCGGCCCGGGACCTGCTTGCCGCGCTGAACCGGAGCTCCTCTGCCACGGCATTGGAAGTACTCGGCATGGGGGAAGGCTGCCAGCACTGATCCGTAGCGGTGGAGCAGGAATTGCTGCAGCCAATCCCAGAAGAGGGGGCGTGTCCGGAGGTGGAGCTAGGCGGGTCAAGGAGGACGGCGCCATTTTGCGAGGCGTCCTGGGGACCGCATGGCCGAAAGGAACAGGCCAGATCGCTGCTTTCAACAGGAGGGCTTACCCGAAGGGTAGAGGCCTCTCTGGAAGCGTGGCGACGAGCGGGGGAGACAGCGCTTGATCCCCGGTGAGAGGGGGCCTTCCCTGGGTCAGTCCTGTGCCGCTTCTTAGGCCGGGAACGGTCTGCTGACTTAGAAGGCAGATCGGGCCTGCCACGGTCCTTACTTTTGTGATGCTCCCTTTCGTGGTTGTTGCTGGAAGTCGCCGTGGAGGAGAGTAAATCTTGCAGGGCGTGCTCCCAGTGCTTCCTTGCCCTAGGAGACATCCGGGCACAGCTGGCACAATTCTCAACCTGGTGAGAGGACCCTAGGCATCCGATGCAGAGTTGGTGAGTGTCAGATAAGTTCATCTTTCTATTGCAGAGAGAACACTTCTTGAAGCCGGGTTTAGGCATGAAGATAGAGGGATTTTTGTAATTTTGTAATGGAGAGCTAGAAATTCCGTCTTGAGGCAGGGCGGAAGAAAAAGAACTGGCCGGCTAGGGGCGGGCCGAGGGAGGTGGGACCTCCCACATGCTCAGAAGCTTCTGAGCTATAGAGCACTTCCGTCATGGCGCCGTCGGATGACGTCACCAGGTGTGGCTGACACATCCTGCTTGTCCTAGGAGAAACCTCTTATCAAATGATGGTTTACTTATGTTCCAGTAGTGTTGTAAAAACCATGCAACCACAAAGAGAGGTCGATCACATACAGAAATCAAACCAAAAAACAAGAATGGGGAGCTGTAGGGAAAAATAAACCAAATTTATCACTACTGATAAAAGCATAAAAATCAATTAAAATAAGCTAACATGGCTATGTTTTAGCTAGCGTCAGAGGTCTATAAATTCCAACATATGAGATAAAACAGAAATTTGTACATTTAAAAATTGCTCACCTTTTAGAAATCTTTCTTCCTTTTCGTAAATAGATTCTGGCAAAATTATAAGTTTGCTTACTTACATCATATACATTAAATAAAATATCTTAAAATGCATGCAGTGTGTGCCTTTGAGTCAATGCTGACGCCTGGCAACTCAGAAACTCCTGGATTTTCTTGGTGGTGTGACTGGAAGTAGATTGCTAGGCCTTTCTTTCCAGGCAATCGAGGGTTAATTGACTTGATTAAGGCCACAGGAAATACTAGTAGGAATCAAGAGATGGTCTGTTGGTTACCAAGCCTGTGCACTAACCACTAGGCTACTCCTTCGCTCCTCATTGTTAAAATACATAACCAATAAATAAAAATGCCTGATAAGCCCTGCTGAAGACCTGATTCAAGTTTTCTGGATAACTTTACTGCTTGCCAATTCATTGATTACTGCCCTAACAGTTGCTAATTGCAACCAGACCAAATCAAAGAACTGCAGGTAAACATGGCAGTCTGTAATTTCCATTGCTGACTTTACCATCTTTAATCCATCTTCCTGCACTGATATAGTATTATCAAGCTGATCATTGCTATCAAGATGATGGTTGGGAGTTTGTAATCCCCTTTCTTGATTCTGAATATTTTATCCTATGTAAAAGCATCCACACAAATCAGCAAATTTAAATGCGCATGCGTGCTTTTCCTGGGAGAATTTTGAAAGTGTGAGTGTGCGCATATTTTCACTTTTGAGAAATCTCCATGTGGCAAAAACGTTTATGTGCATGCATTACATCAGTTTGGGTATATCTACAATTCCTCCATGATGTCAATGATGAATAAATAGAAATGATTATTTGAATTTAGTAATTTTAAGAAAGAATATAGCAAGCAAAAATCCCCCACAGAAATAATAATGAAAGGAAAAGGTAATTGCCCACCTTGTTACAGTATAACACCTGCAATGCCCTGCTTTCCTTTGCTATAATTGCCCCCTTATTCCTATTTCTTTCAAAATTGTTATTTGACGACATACATGCAATTTATCACTATCAGAGTTACCAACTTTCTATTGTTCTGGTTTCTGAGGTTGTGAATCAGTTTTCCAACAGTAACTAACATGGACAGGAGAACAATGGAGAATCATTGAGTTACTGCAGGTAATTTAATTAGAAATGGAGTTTTTATGAGCCCTGTTAATGAGTGCTACCTCAGCTAACCTGATAATAAAGGTTTTGCAAGCTACAATGACATCTGGCACAAAATCACATATAGGAATTATGCAGAGCTAATAAAAGGTATTTAATTAGCATTGCAAATAGTGTTCTAACATTTATGGGATGTCTGAAAATTTGCATGCAGATACATAATTACATAATTTGCAGCTGTTGTGTTTGTTCCATAAGACCTTGTCACTTTATTGCAAAAATATGTAAATGAGGACTCCCTTTTCTTTTCTCTTCTCCTTCTGCAGTAGTCTTTAAATATGTGCTAAATGATAGGAATTTTTGTGAAGCTTTTTCACATGACCTTCATCACCTTGTCTGAGAGTTAAAGAAAAATATATCCTTTGACTTACATAGCAATAAAGGTCCTTGAAGAGATTTGTAAACACTTTTTGCTAATGAAAGCACACAATGTCACAGTCAAATTGTATGCTTTCCAGACATTCATTAGGCTTCTCTACTTAATGTATAGAGAAAGAAGCATAATTATTTTCATGTACATATGCTAATTTGTTCACAACAAATTGCTTTTCTGTTAACAAGGACCAGCAGTTTGCAAAGAATGGAAGAACTAATAATTTCCCTTCTTCATTCGCTTTAGCTTTATCCTGTTTCTAAGATGTTAGGCATGTGAAGGGGGTATCTATGTTAAGTCTATTTTAGAAACACAAGTAGGCATCTAAAGTATTAGCCCATGACAAAAATTGTGCCTTAAGTAAGGCACAAAATCAAAAAACAAAAACCCCCACTCTACCCAAATGATACCAAAAACAAAAATAGAGTGAAAAATGTGTGAGCAAATAAATGATGTGTGATATTTTTGTCGGAAGGCAGCCGGGAGAATAAAATTATCCTCTTGAGGCTGTAACTTCCATTTTATTCGATTTATAATAAACCCTATGAAAAAAATACTAAAGGGTTAAAATGGAGGTAAAACCACCACAAGGTGTCACCTCATACCAAAAAGCCACATATAATTTAAAATGCGGTCCAAAACTGAATGAAAAAACGTGGTACTTATCAAAACCGCCGCTCCCGTCAATGCGTGTATGCTTTCCAAAGGGGAACTGACAGCGTCCACGGAAGTTCCAAATCGCTCTCTCAAGGATCTTCTATGACAAAAGTCAAAGCAGCAGTAAATATCAAAGGACACAGTACTGCGTTTCGGGCGAATGCAAAAGTTCTTGCGCCCTGTATCAATGCTTTAAAGAACTGCCATGAAAATGAAACTACAGCGTCTCCCTCTCCAAGACGCCGGCGCATGCTCATTGATGATCAGAAACCCAAAAAGCAAATTAAATAACCAGGGCGGACCAATAGCAATGAAGAAAAACATTGCACAAGATAAACTGTTATGCTGAAGCCCAGAATTGACAATAAAAAATTGCCAAAAATTCAAAAATGTCCTAGATGAAAATAAAGGACTAAGTTGAACAGATTTTAAAGATTTTAAAGTATGCTAATCCAATCTAGTTCTTTATTCAAACCCAAAGGTTCAACGGTATGCCATGTAAAGATCCACTTTTGTTCAAGACGCACAGACATTTACACCAGCCCTAGAGCTGGTATAATCAAATTTCTGTGTCTAGATGTTTGCAAGAATGGCAAGTTTGATGCAAAGTATTGATAGTAAGGAGAAAAAAGAATTTGAGAAGTTTGATAGAGGCAAAAACTCATAACAAAACGTTTTTCAGGTATATTAGAAAACCAGAAGCCTGTGAGGGAGTCATTTGGACCATTATATGATCATAGGGTAAAAGGTGCACTCAGGATGACAAGACCATAGTAGAGAGACTAAGGGCCCCTTTAGCTGGTTAATGTGCATTTTAATGCATGGTAAATGGAAGTCGGGAACACTAAAGTGTGAACATGTTTGTCACTGTACACCATAGCGCACCTTGATCAGTGAGCAGGCGATGGGATTGGGAACGGGCCGAACAATGGTGTGGCAATCATATTAGCATGATAGCTGGGGCTATTGGCATGTGTTTGGCAGCAGCGCATTGCCTAACGTGAGTTCATATACCAACTCTTCTACAGGAGTCCCTAAGTGAACCTGCCATAGTGGAGTGCATGTTAGGCAAACCCATCATGTCTCAGCTGCTTGGAATACCCCTGACGGCTAATGCAGAGGCTTTGCAATTAAAGCATGTGGATTTGATGGCAAATCCTTAGTGAGCTTTGGTAAAAGGGGCCCTAAATTAATTTCTGACTTCAGTCTTTTCTGAGGAAGTTGTAAGGGCATTACTTATACCAGAAATGTTTTTTTATGCCAAATAGTTTTTATTGATTTTAGTAAACACATCTCAGTGAACCAGAAAGATACAATAGGCCATATCAGCAATCTAAAGGCAAATCACTTGGAATGGATGGTATACACCTGAGAGTGCTGAAAGAAATAAAAAAATGGAATTGCCAATATACTATTAGTAATCTGTGATCTTTCATTAAACCTGTCTACTATGCTTGAAGATTGGAGGGTGGACAACATAATGCCAGTTGATTTGAAGGCACATTTTAGAAAGGCTATTTATATGAAGGAAGTGACATTGAAGTGATAACATCTGCCAATCTATATGAATTCTCTCCCAACCAAAATCCAGAACGACAAGAACCTCTCCTCCTTTCAGAAACAAATAAACACCCACTTATTCAGAGAACACTTTGGCGCAGACTCAAGCAACACACATTGACCACCAGATTACATTGTACACAAGATAAATTAGTGGCCAAGACATGAAGAGGAATTGCAAATAAGTTAAGAATTCCTGATGTTTACCCAATCAGGACTGTAAGGAGTTTGAGACCATGTTGAATGTATAACCTCCCAGCCTTCCCCAGTACCCGCTATCAAACTATACATATGTTATGACCTGTTTGATGTATGACTTGTTGTTTAATGGAAACCACTTTGACCCGGTGAAAAGTGATATATAAGCATAGCTAAATAAATAAATGATCCCGTTGTGTACTCTCTCTCTCTCTCAAACAGCACTGTGCCCCCTGGCCTCGTGATTTCTTCAATAATCTGCAGGAGGATGCAGTGGATAAGTTACTCTGTGGGTCCTGGTACAGGTCAGTGACCATGGCTTACAATGGAGGTATACCTACACCTACACCAGTATGTACAAAGTGTGAGAAGTGGCAGAGTAGGCCCCCTGAATATAGGGTTGTAGGAGCAAAAGAGGGCCCTACATATAATAGGATCCAATGCCAGATGGAGGTCATGCCTACACATGCCTACATGTGTTCTGATTTTGGATTTCCCATCTCTACATATGTTCTACTGCTTGCCCATGCCACCCTTGGCCTCAGCTCCTTCTGGCCTATACTGGCTGAGAAAGGATGTTCTACCTCAGCTAGGCCGTGTTAACACTTGACATATATAGGGCTTTACCATCATATACTGTAGTCTAATCCCACCTCAGATTCTACCTCACATGCACACAGAAAGAAATAAAGTATTCTCCCAATGGTGAGTGTAGGTGACATTTTTGTTAAGGGCATGGTTGCAGTGAAACTATACCAAACAGACACCAAGTCTAACACTTTTGGGACTGCTGCGTATGCCTTGTAGCACAATACAAATGATCAGTAGTAATAGTAGTACAAGACACTTCTAGGAGTACACAGAAGTGTCTGGTACTACTCATTAAGCAAATTAGGCAGTTGTCTAGAGCACCAGCATTTTGAAGGCAGTCAATTGCCACTGTTGCGGCCCCTCTCCAAAACCTGGAGCAGCTGCAATGATATTAAATCAGCAAAGCAGCACATTTCCAAAGCCTTCGATGCAGCATGCTGTTGGTGTCATGCTTTGACCAGTCACTTCCACTTCCATGAAAATAAGAAGTCTGCATCGGAGGGGGCAGATTCAGCTGGTCAAAGCGTGGCATCAACATCATACCTGGTTGGAGGCTTTGGGTAAGCACTACAGTGTTGTTTTAATGTCATTGCCAATGCTATAGATCCTGGAGAGGGGTAGCAGGAATGAGGTTTACCTATGGGTGCCTCATATCCTTGCACTGGCCATGGGAGCACAAGGAATCATCAGCATACATGATACAGTTTGGCCAACAATGCTTAAGCTCTGGCCTCCTGACTCTATGTGCAGGCTAAAAAGGGCTGAGCTGGCTATGCAGATAGAGCACCTATATATATATACATATTCATTTATTTATTTAACAGGTTTTATATACCGCTTTATCATTTCAATCAAAGCGGTTTACATTGAAACTTAAACTTGGATTACATTAAACAGGGACATTGGTAACTTGAATTTTTCTGAGGCAATGGAGGGTTAAGTGACTTGCCCAAGGCCACAAGGAGTGCTAGTCGGAATCAAACCCTGGTCTCTGGGTTCCAAAGCCAGTGTTCTTAACCAAGGCACTGGAGCTCTGGTTCTCTGCACCTATGTACATACTAAAATGGGCAGTGGGAGCCAGGTAGAGCATCTACTGTATATACAACAGTACAATCAATTAAAACTCTTCCCCACACTATCCTCTCACCCCTCCTTTGAGGCCTTCATTTCATGTGCATGTGGCAGCATCTTCAGCAGGAGGGGCATGCAGACCCGTATCTCAAACATCCTTTCTTTATGCCTCAACCAAAAGCCAAACCATGGGGAGGAGGCAGCTTCTTGTGTATACATGCAAGTGATACCCATTCAGGTTATAGACCTGCTCATAACAAGCAGAGTGCTCCCCTCCTACACGGACTAAAAACTGCCAGGTACAAGGAAAATGAAGGCCATGGTGACCTTGGGTAGACAGGCATGGTCTGGCCTCTCTGTGTGATGGAGCAGAGGAGCGAGTTTAGATCCTGGCAGAGATGGTGGATGGCTGTATTGTCATATCAGAACTTGGTGAGGTACTGCTTCTTAGTGCAGTCTAGGAACTGTGTCTTAACCCTAAATACCCTTTGATATGAATGTCTCCTGGTGGCTCTCCTGTGCTCCCTGCGGGCTTCATACCATAAAGTCTATGCAAACCATCTGTTAGGTCACTCATGACTCCTGCCTTCCTGGGCCCATCCCTAGTGACTCCCTCCACCCATACCTACATCACTGCACATGCACCTACATCCACACATTCAAATAAAGATACACATACACACACACACACGCACACACAGACTGCAGGGAACTTCATGGACACAGATGCAGCAACACTCAGATGCACACAGATAGGCCCAAGCATCTGGCAAACAGGATCAGGGAAAGATATATTGGGAGTTTGTAATGAGCAAAATGGAGGAAGGGAAGGCAAAGGGGATAGAGGATAGGTCTGAGAGAGGAATAGGAAAAAGTGCAGGGAAACAAAATGTAGCCCAAAATATACCTACATGAAGGAATATAATAAAGAGAGGAAATTTCAATAGGGTTAGAGATAGACAAGACTTCCTTGAAGTATTTATCCAATAAAAACTTCGGAGCTAGAAGGGTCGTACATGGAAAGTTCAAAAAACGCAAATTATGAGAACGAAACGAGTTCTCAAGAGCCTCTAACTTATTATATATCACCAAAGAATCTTTAATATCCACAAAATTAGCCGTATGTAAAGGCAAAACTTGAACCTCTAGCTTAGAAATTACCCTATCCATTGACACAACCTTTTCATCGAGCTGCCGCAAGGAAGTCACGGTCTCGTTTAAAAGCTTAAAAAAAGTAATTCCTGTGGAAGGGGGGCTTGAAGTGTTGGAGCCCTCTATATCTAATCTAACTGCTTTTTTAGAGGACTCCCTGGATGTCATTAATTCACGCTCTACATCATTGGTGACCTTTAAGTCTCTGGATGCGAAATATCGCATACTCAAGACTTTTTTAAAATTTAAATCTGTTAAATTTTGTGGTCAGTGCGTGAATGTGTTTCTGGATGATGCACATTGCACCCAGCTCAAACGGAGGCTTTTTTTGGCTTTGAAGCCTCGGGTTTTGAATCTGGGTGCGACATTTTTTCTTCGATTTCCATGTAAGTGCGTCATCACTTATGAGGGCACTTCATATGTTTTTTCTGACAATGCACATCTTGAAAAATTTATTTCTGAATGGCAGGCTGACATTGGTGATAATGTAGGGTGATTGAGTTTTGTTTATACACCTCTTATATTGAGCATTATTGTTCTTATTTTCTTCTGTTCTTCTTTTATTATAATGATCACAGACGGATCTCTTAATGTGGTCTTGATCGATTTTTGATTTTGTTTCCTTGGTTTCGTTGATTCTTGATTATATTTGATTGGATTGATTTTCTTTGTATTATCTTGATTTGTTTATATACTCATCAAAAATTCATAAATAAAATATTTAAAAAAACAAAAAAACAAAATATACCTACATGGACACAGATGACAGCCAAGTCAAGGAATTTTGGAAGTACGTAAAAAACTATTTCAAGAATATTACAATTGATCTAATGCAACTGCGCTATATAAATGACCTGAAGCACAAAACTCGGATATGCAAAATAGCACGCAAGCCTATGTAAACAACCTGAAATTCAAACCACAAATATGCAACCTGTAAATATGTATATACCATTCAAATAATCTACTGTACAAATCTATTTACGTGTTATGCAATGAAAATGTATAAATGATTACTTTGTGAAGTTTTCGATGTAAACCGCTACTAATCGCTGGAAGAAGCGGTATATAAATGTCACCAAATAAAATAAAGGAATCGCAAGCAAAGTTTTTCCAGTTACCAATGACACAAGCAGTTCCAAAAGACAAATGAGGTCGGCACTGGCTCACAATGTATTTTATAAAGACAATTTCCACATCAGCTCAGCAAATGACATATTGATATAGGTAATTTGCTACTAATAAGTGGTAAAGTGAAGGGACAAGTTAGCATCTTCTCACTTAAATTCCATTTGGATAAATGTCAATCATACCAATGTAGTCCCAACCTTAAAAAACATCAAAGTGGACATTATGGGGTTAATTTTATAAGAAGTTGAGTAAAGTTACGTACCATCAGTACACATAAATCATGGTATTTTAGCCAGTCACTAATTTTTAAGTATGCATATTGGACCGATGGCATGTTACTTTCACTGTGCGTATATGTATGGGCAAGGCTTGGTTTGAGCATGGGCAGAGCGGACAAGTACACACTTAAATGATAAAATACTATAATTTACAAACATTCTTTACAAATCTAGGCTTGGGCATTTACAGCAGCTCTAGGGCTGATATGAGTGATCGTACTTCTAAGTAACACACATTTGACCACAAATGCTAGTATTTTATAAAGCTTAGTAACCGAGGTATCCGGATGCCCCGACCCGTCATGCCACCACCACCCCTTCCCCCCCCCCCCCATAACCCCTCTCACCTCCCACCACCCTTTGAACCTTTGACAAAGACAAGCAGACATCAGGGAGTGGTGCAATTGCTTGGTCGCAGCTTTTATTTAAAGGTATTAAACACCGACCCAACATGGGCCCAAATCAACCTTCATAACAATAACCAAAAACACCCCCCCCCCACCCGTCCTCCGGATGACGCTCCCACCAGCCATTTCTAGCAAAGTGGTGCATCATCCACACCCCCCGATTCGCCCTACCGCCCGCCTCGCCGTCATTAGCAAAGGCCGGCTCCAGGGTTGCCAATTTCCGGGCAGAGACCCCCAGCCGGGGCGTCTCCCCCAACGAAAAGAATAGTGCCGCTCCTGTGGAAAGCGGCATAAAGCTGAAATGCCCCGCCGGGTCAGCGAGCACCTGCTCGCCACCCCACCACCGCCCTAAGCGATGAGTCCCCCACCAGCTGCAACACCCTATTTTTTCCCCCCCCCCAGCCTAAATAACGGGAGGGAGGGAGGGAAAACCTTCCGGCAGCGCGAGCAACGAGGAAGAGGGAGAACGCAGCCGGCGCTCCCCCGTTGCTCGCGCTGACCCCGCCCCCTGACCGCCCGCGCGGTCCAATCACCGGGCTCCACCTTCCAGTGTGGAGCCCGAGAGCGGAAGCCCCGCCCACTGCAAACCGGGGCAGAACTCCCCCACCCCCCAGCAACAGGCCTGCCATGCGGTCGGGCCCCGGGGACCCGGTTACTGGGCCGGCCGCGGGACCGGGGCCCGGCGGCACAGCCCGAATTAACCGAGGTATCCGGATGCCCCGACCCGTCATGCCACCACCACCCCTTCCCCCCCCCATAACCCCTCTCACCTCCCACCACCCTTTGAACCTTTGACAAAGACAAGCAGACATCAGGGAGTAGTGCAATTGCTTGGTCGCAGCTTTTATTTAAAGGTATTAAACACCGACCCAACATGGGCCCAAATCAACCTTCATAACAATAACCAAAAACACCCCCCCCCCCACCCGTCCTCCGGATGACGCTCACACCAGCCATTTCTAGCAAAGTGGTGCATCATCCACACCCCCCGATTTGCCCTACCGCCCGCCTCGCCGTCATTAGCAAAGGCCAGCTCCAGGGTTGCCAATTTCCGGGCAGAGACCCCCAGCCGGGGCGTCTCCCCCAACAAAAAGAATAGTGCCGCTCCTGTGGAAAGCGGCATAAAGCTGAAATGCCCCGCCGGGTCAGCGAGCACCTGCTTGCCACCCCGCCACCGGCGCAAAGGTAGGCTACTATCCTTGCGCCGCCCCCACCACAGAAAGCTGCGACCAGCACCAAGACTCCAATGCTTCCTGCCAATCATTTAACAGCAGGTCCTGTCCGACTGGGGCAAGATGAACCCCCTCGAGCCGATAGAGGCTGGCACAGGAAACATCCGCCCAAGGGTGCAGGACCTGCCGCCCCCCCGTCTGCCGAACCCAGCGTCCAATCTGCCTGTTAATCTGAACCAGGCCCCTCGACCAACGCCGCTGGGTTCAACAAGCCGGACGGGGCACAATGTCTGACCAAATAATAGCCACCCCCGGGAGGAGCTCCCGCAACTGAGTAATGGCTCTCTGTACAATCCGGATGAGCTGCCGGCAAGACCAAGCCACCAGGTCATTGCCGCCGAGATGGAGTAGCAACCCCACCGGCCGCCACCGCAGTCCGATCTCCACCTGAACCCGAGTCAAGAGCTGCTCCCAGCGCATGCCACGTTGACCCATCCAGCAAAGCCACACTCCAGACGTGGCGAGACTAAGATGGGCACCCAACGGCCAGACTGCCGCCCGACGCTCCGCCCAGTAGACGAAAGAGTGCCCAATGATCCACCAGTCGCCGGAGCACATGCCACCTGAAAGCAGAAAACAAGTGGACTGCCACCAGCAGGCAACTCTGAAATAGGAAGAAGATATTAGTAGCCCCCCCCCAAACCCCCCCACCCCGGGACCCTACTCCTGCCGCCCGCAGGCGCTAGACCGCACCCCCGGGAGCCACCGGGTGCACGTACCCGGCATAAGCCCCCGAACGCCACCTGCCACTGCGCTGGATCACCTGACCTTCCAGACCCACAGCCGCCGCACTAGTCACCACCCCGATCCGGAACGAATGCGAAGCATACCGGCGGTCAGCACAACCCAAGGCACGCAGCGCCAGACGCAGCACAGCCGTGAACTGGTTTGAGTCACTGGGTTGCCATCCGCGTGGATGGAAAAAAAAAATTTAGCCACACACCGCCGGCTGCCGCCGCACGTAGGAGAACAACGTGCGAACCAGGCAGGAGAACAAAGGAGGAATGGGACTGAAGAGGACCCAGCTACCCTTCCCAGACGGATCTGTCTTCGAACGCAGTAGAAAATTCGAGCCTGTTCCGCGTCGACCCGAACGTGCGAAACGTCGAGCCCGCCAAACACCCCACGCCGGGCGGAGCGAGGAACCAGCTCGGATACCCAAAACGCACCAAAGAAAGCCGTGGTGAACAGCGCATGAAACAAGAGGCCTCAAAGCCAGAGGCCACCAGACGCGGCAAAACCTCGCATATTCGCAGTAACAGCTCGTGTGACACCGGGAGCCGCCAGTCACATGACGCAGGATGGACCCGGGCCCAGCCCGCCAGCAACCGCCGAACCAAAAAAGACATCCGAGGGTTACCCCAACCAGTGGCCTTGCAATAGAAGGAAAAAACCCTGCCAATGCTCCGCCGACTGCCGACCGGGCCCAGCCCTCCTTCTTAGCCGACAGAACAAACCGGCCGACCAGTCCGTCAGGAACCACCCCCCCTGACCAGCCCTGCGCACAAAGGAAAGCACTCCCCTGAGAGTAGCCCCATCGGTCCGACGCCCAGGTACTGGAGGCCACCGACGCGGCCCATAAGGACATCACTTCAGGGTCCCAACTGCCCAGAGGTGCTCCGGGACCCGTGAGGCCAGCGCATCCGCCCCCGGGGCCAGGCGCTGGAACCATGCCCACTGAAAACGGGATAAAGCGTCAGCAAGGGAATTCTGGGCGCCCGGCACCTGCCATGCTCGAGCGGCGACATTAAGACGCAAGCAGGCCAATACGAACACCCACATCAGCGCAGCTACACGCGGACAATGAGGCACATGCCGGTTAATGACCTCCACCACTGCGGCATCGTCACACCAGAAGACTACCCGCCAGTTGCGCAACTTGTCCGGCCAGCTCCAGAAAACCGCCACGATCGGAAGAGCTCCAAGAAAGTGATGTTCCGAGTCAAACCGGGGCGGACCCAAGCCGCCGGCCAAGGCACCGCGCACCAGGCACCATGACAGAAAGCACCGAAGCCGGAACCACCAGCCGCATCGGCAAACAACTGCAGATCGACACTCGAGGGTTCAGGCAACTGAAGCACGGAGCACCCATCGAAATCCACGAGGAAGGCATCCCAGACCCGTAAATTCCCCCGCATCCCTGCAGAGACCCGGATCCAATGATGGGGGAGACAGAGGCCCGCCATTGCCAGAGATGAGCGCCGGGCAAAGGGGCGCCCCATGCAAAATTGAGGTGCCCAAGCAACGACTGAAGGACCCGGAGGGAAACCTTAGCGGCGGAGCCGACCGAAGCCACAAGTTCACGCAGCCGCTGGACCCTCGGCGCCGGCAAACGTACAACCATCGCGACCGTATCAATCTCGATGCCTAAAAAGGTGAGGCAAGGGACCGGCCCCCACCATTTTTTCCGGCCGCCCTAGGAATACCAAAGTCGACGGACAAGCCGAGGAAAGTCCGCAGGAGAGCGGAACAAGTAGTAGTCCGCTCCGGCCCGACAAATAGGAAATCATCAAGGTAGTGGGCTGTGCTAGAGACCCCCGACTGCCGCTCGACCACCCAATGCAAGAAGGTGCGAAAGGCCTCGAAATAGGCACAAGAGATCGAACAGCCCCGAAGGAAGCGTAACGGACTGAACAGAGCTCGAGGGGTATGCGGTCGTTGACAGAATCGCCCGGAGGGCAGGAAAGGTTGTGGATCAGCCTGGACCCACCCGCCTCCTTCTTGGGGACCACCCCTGAGGGCGAAACCGTGAACGGGGAAAAAAAAGGGGGGCACCGAAAAGGGGCCCACAACCCTACCCAGAGCACATTCCTCCGAAATCTTCCTACGCACGAAAACACCGTGTTCGTGCACCGAAGCAGCGTTCCGGAGGACACCCCGAGCGGACGCACCCCGAACCGGGATACGGAAACCCCACGAGAACCCCTCGAAAAGCAAGCCGGCCGCCTGCCCATGACGGGACCGCCCATACTCCGCCAGCCATGGACGCATCGCCTCGATCCGCCCGGGAGTAGGGGCCAGCCCCCCACCCCCGACCACACTTACCCCCAAAGGTAGCTCCCGCGACCCCTTTCCGGCTACACGTAGTGGCAGCGTGGGCGCCCCCACACAAGGAACAGGCATGCTTAAATTTGCAGTCAGGGAACGGGCAGGACGCCTTGTTGAAGCGCCAGCAGATGTCCCCCCCACGGGACTGAGGCGGGGCCGAGACGGGGACTCGAAAGGAACGCCCCGCCGCCGGAACAGGAGCGGAGCCCCCTTTTCCAGCCGCAGCACCCGCTCCCCCGACTCGCCCCTTCGCAGACATCTGGGTCAACCAAAGATTGATGTCCTTCGTCGCAAGAAGGCACGAGTCCAATTGAGCGTATTCCGGGAGGCCTTGCGGACCCTACCCGCCTATTCGTTCTCCCGATGCTTCTTCCTGCTCTTGCCCGAGCGCTTCCGACCCTCGAGAAGGCGGAAGATATCGATGTACCAACGACGCTAGATTCGCCGGCGCAACTGACGCGGAACGCCCTCCCATAACTCTGCACAGCGGACGTCGGAGGCCCCAGCACCCGCCCCGGCGTCCGACGTCCCAGCCACCGAACCACGGGAAGAGGTCAAGGACGACGTCGAGGTGGAGGAAGACGAAGACACCCGCCGACAACGGCGCCCCCGCCGGTGCTTAGCCTTTTTTTTTTTTTTTTATTTGCAGCAGGCAACCCGGGAACAGCCCCACCGGAAACCCCCGCATACTCACCCGACCCACCGGAAGGGTCCACCGGGGCACTCCCTGGAGACAGCCCAGACGCCTCCGAGACCAGCACAGCCACGGGACATGAGGGACCGGGACCGGCCCCCGCGGCAGAAGCAGCCATGGATGTCGCAGGTGTCGAATTCCGCGGGACCTGCGAAGAAAAAGAAGAAAACCCAGCAGCCAGAGCCGCAGGAGTACTAGGTGCTGCGCTCGTCCCGGCGCCCCCAGCCGTGCGCCGAGGACCCCAGCCCACCGGCATCCCAGGCCGCCGTACTCCCAGCCGCCCCGCAGCCATCACCAAACCAGCCACCCCAGCCCCCCCCCAGTGACCCAAACCCCCCCAGGGGACAGCCCCGAAAGCCCATGGGCCCGGGGAAGAGAGGAAGCCGGGGGGGGAGGGGAACCCAGCGGGGCGGGGGCTCCCCATAACCAAAGCCGGCGACCGGCCGGCCGGTCCGCCCGCCACAGCGCCCGTGGACGAGCCAGTCAAGACCCGCAGGGACACGACCCCATCGCCAACCCTGCGGACAGCCTCCGCTGAGCCAGCTAAGGCCGCTGCGGCACCGACACCGTCCACCCCCCCCCCGAATGAGGGCCCGGTGCACTGAGTGCGCCCTCAGCTCCGTTGGGAACGGCCGGCACCCGAGCGGCCCCATGCCCCCGCGCCCCCCGGGCCGCGCTACGCCCACGCCCCTGCCTAGACCCCCGCAGGATACTGGGACCGGGGGGGGGGGCGGGACGCCCAGCCCCACCACGGCCCGGCAGCGTGGCTCCACGCCATGCTGTTCCGTGCCCGCGAGCCAACCCATGCGGCCCTTTTTGGCCACCACGCCCAGGCATACGCCGGGCCATGCGCCCCACGCGAGGCAGCCAAGGGGTTAAGAGCGGATCCCCTGAGAACCCTGTAGCCAACACCCTGTTCTTTGTTTTATTTATTTATTTTTTCATTTATTCTTTTTTTTTTTGGTGTTTTCAAACAGGGAAGGCAAATGAGGCCCACCCCTGTAAGATATAAAACAGGGTGGAACATAGAGGGTAAAGTGACTTGCCCCAAGTAACACGGAGTACCAGTGGGAATCAATCCCAGCTCTCCTAGGCACTAAGGAAGAGCTGCAGGGCGAAGCAACTAGCCCCCCCCCAGCAAAGGCCCCCCGGCCCCCGCCGGGACACGCACAGGGCCACCGGGGAAGAGGAGCGCCGGTCGGGCGTCGACCACGGGGCTCCCCAACGGGAGAAGCAACACGGAAAATCCCTGGCTTGTGGGATTATAATGAATTTTCCGTAGTGTAGGGCAGAAGGAAGGGACAACGCTACGCGAGCCCCCCCCCCTTTGCCGAACGAACGCGCACCCCCCGCTACCCGGAGGAGAGGCCTGTATCCCCCGCAGCGCAGAACAAACCTTCCGGCAGCGCGAGCAACGAGGAAGAGGGAGAACGCAGCCGGCGCTCCCCCGTTGCTCGCGCTGACCCCGCCCCCTGACCGCCCGCGCGGTCCAATCACCGGGCTCCACCTTCCAGTGTGGAGCCCGAGAGCGGAAGCCCCGCCCACTGCAAACCAGGGCAGAACTCCCCCAACCCCCCCCAGCAACAGGCCTGCCATGCGGTCGGGCCCCGGGGACCCGGTTACTGGGCCGGCCGCGGGACCGGGGCCCGGTGGCACAGCCCGAATTAGGCGCATACTTTCAAACCTAAAATAGGCACCTACAGGGCATCATGGTTAGGCACCTACATTTTTTTAAGTGGTCAAGTCAGTGCTGATCCAGCAGCCTCTGGGTTTTGTTGGCAATGTATCACCAGAAGTAGATTGCCAGGCCTTTTCTTCCAAGGCAATGGAGGTTTTCCCAAGGTCAAAAGGAGTACCAGTGGAAAATGAACCCTTGATTTTCTGGATACTAGGCTACTTTGCCACTCAGGGATCTACATAGGTGCTATCATTTGATGAAGACAAGTAGGTGCCTAGTTGTTTTATGAAATACTGGAATATGTGGCAGAGAATGTACCTTGAATCTAGGTGCAATTACTTGCATCTCTTTGTGAGCAAGTGTAAACAAATGTGACTACTTTATACATATGGGCATATAGTAAGGTATTTTAAATTTCCATATGTGTATGCTTTCCACCCAAACCGTGTCCCCAGATACACTTACCAGTAAAGTGTACACCTTCAAAACAAAGCATGTTCTTTTACAGCAGTATTTTATGAGTTCATTTAAATGAGTATGTGATCACAGATATGCCAGAATAAATTTATAGAATTACTTCCATATGCGCTATGTTCCCTTGACTTTATAGATTCAAATGCTAAGGAAACTTGACCATGAGAAACAAAAATAGAGCAGCTGAGCTCATTTTTACAGTAGATTTTTCTTTATACCAGGAACTTAGGTATTTTTTTGGACTTTATTTATTTTCCTTTATTCATGTAGTGTGTAACCTCCCTGGTCCCTTTGATGGCAGGTGGTTGCTGCCAGGCCTCCAGGTCACAGAATAAGTTCCTCTTGTGCTCTCTCTTACTCCTTCACTCAGATAGCACATACTTATCGACTGGGAGCAGATTCTTCACAGAGGGAAAGGGGTCAAAGGGGTGTGCAATAGCTGTTGAATTGTAGTGTTGCCTTGCAGAGATTTGGTATAGATGTTATACATTAGGGTCATTATATAACATCTACACCAAATCTCAGCAAGGCGATACTATAATTCAACAGGAACGAAGAAGAAAAATATATACTGGCTGCACGTCGCCTAGGATACAAATGTGTCCACCTGTAGCTTATGCACTAGGGCTAATGATGGTGGTTGTGATAGGGCAAGTACTGCAGATGTAGATAACATCCCTGCCACAGATAAAGGTCATGGTAAGCATGTTCATGGACCCACTGTGGCAGGAGAAAAACACAGAAATTAATGAAAAAGTTAAGAGGATTAACTACAGTTAAGTGGAATTTCTGTAGATAAAGAGGAGATAATGTACTGCTATTTTTATGCTACAAACCCTATATTTAAATCAAGATGGTATACAAAGAGAATCTGCCAAAGCTGGAAAAAAGAGGAAAATGACCACTAGAAAAACTGCAAAAACAACAGAAGATCCTGAAGTACTGTAGTCAGAGCCCAAGAAAATGTGACAGAAAGATACATAAATCTTCCCCATTGTACTGGGAGCAACAGGTTTGATAAAGAAGACTTTCCAAGCACATCTTGACAAACTACCCATACCTGTTACATCTTACGAACTCCAGAAGGAAGCTCTCTTTGGCATGCTGCAAGTATTACGCTGAGCATTAGCAGTAAATTGAGAGACTGGATCATACTCCACATACCCTGGCTTAGACGTGAGGTTCATGACTGTCATGGTAATCGCAAAATTAATCCATTTGGCAAAAATGCCCCGAGTGAAAAGGAAAGGAAATCTTTCAAGGCCCTTGGCACATAGTAAAGAAACTCTTGATACTGAATTGAGTGCTTCTGTTCTGTTTACTGTAGAAATGTCCAACACAGGCAGTAGCTGGCTGTAATATTCATTACAACAAATACAGAGTCTTTGGTAATACAGGTAGTATCCCTGTTTTAGATAATTGTGTCTCTGCTCCCAATATCAATGTTTGACTTTTCTGCAACAGGCAAAGGGATCCTGGATTAGGGCTCCTGAGCACAGACCTAAATGTCTTTTCTCCATCTTCCATGGGATCCTGTTTTTCCCCTCCTTTTAGCACTTGGAAGCAAATCTTCCTACCATATTTTCTCTGGTAGGCAAAGTCCACTCTAGTACTGCAGATTCTTCTTTAGGCTTTTGAAGCAAGTCTCAACTTCCAGTCTCTCTTTCAAACTCAGGCAGAGTGGTAAAATCTCTGACAGTCTGTTATTCTTCATATATGAACAATTCAAGAATCAAGGGATGATTCCACAGTGGATACGACTAGGGCTGCCATCTGGCTCCAGATGCACCCGACAGGCTTGATCCAGTCTTGGGTTTACCTCGTTGCATGCAGGGACTTGTAGTCTTGTGTTGCTTATGGAGTGCAATAGAGAAATCAGAAATACATATTCCTACATGCAATGGAGTAAACCCAGGACTGGATCAAGATTGGCACATCTGGAGCCAATTGGCAACCCTAGATACAAACAGCCCTAGCTTGGGCCTTAGCATACAAACCAAACAGCTTCACATCCAAAAAGAAAACTGTAAGCCACCGCACCTTACATCCTGTACACTGGGTTTATATATTGGGCAGGCAGAATCAAAACAGCCATCCCAAGAGGGGGACATTACAGAAGATGGCTTGCACCTACTGCTAAAGCTAGAAATGGAATAGGCCTGAACTAAAAGCATGCTGGAAAGGTGAGCACCCTGAAGGGATCCTTACAATTGCATGACCTGGGAACAAATACCATTGTTAACATTAAGTGTTTTTTACATATTTGAGTAAAATTAATTTTTTCTAAGAAGTAAGGTCTCGATATTCAGTTGGGCAGGACATGCACCCCAACAGCTCATAGCCCTGCCGCTGACCCTTAACCCCGGATATTCAGTGTTGGCTTCATATGCAACCCTGGCATTGAATATCTGGGGATCGCCGAAAAAAAAACAGAAGCCACAGTAATTAACTGGGCAGCAGCGATACTGCATGCTGCCAGGTTAGCTTCTGCGCCTTAAAGATAGGCAAGGGTTTTCCTTGCCTATCTTTTAGGCGCAGGTCACTAACTGGGCAGCATGCAATATTGCTGCTGCCAGGTTAGCGACAGACTCCACCTCTGCTCCACCCCGGAATGTCCCCAACACGCCCTGATGCTAACCGCATAGCATCAGGGCAGGTAGCGGGGTATGAGGAGATATTCTATGGCACTAACCGTGTAAGTGCCATTGAATATCCTGATTAAAGGCATTTACACTGTTTATGGGCTGTAAACCCGTCTAAATGCCTTACAAATATCGGGCCCTAAATTCCTTGTCACCAAGCAAGCCCAGTGATTACTGGCATAGATGCTGTTAAAAATAAAGAGAGGAAGTAATATGAAAGCTTTATTAAAAGTGAAATCCATGAGAACCCACAGCAGAGGAAAGGTCTTGGAATGTACTTTGTTTATCTTCATCACCATTCCCTCCTACCCTTATTAAAGGATCCATGGAGTGAACACACCTAGATAAAACACACTTACTAAAGAATGAAAAATGTGGGCAACTGAGATTGTTGAGTAGGAGAATACCATGACTGAGGATGGATGTCTGAATTTATCACTGTGGATCTGATAGTTTCTGAAGACTGCTGAAGTCAGAGCTGGTTTGCTAATGTGGCTATCCTTCAAATATTAGGACGCTTGCAAAAGACAGCGTAATCAGCACTGAGAGCAAAAACAAAAGTTTACTCCAAAACCTATTTGCTGAGGATGACAAAATCCCTTTCCTTAACTCCTGAACTTTTGGAATATATCATAACTATTTTTTTGAAGGTGTTAATAAACATTTGAATAAGGGCAGGCCGGCTGATGCTGTGCATCTTGGATTTTCAGAAGGCATTTGACAAAGTCTCTGCTGAAAGATTCCTGAGAAAATCTTTAAAAGTCATGGGATAGGAGGCAATGTCCTAGCACTGGCTAAAAGATAGGAGACAGAAAGAAGGGCTGAATGGTCAATTTTCTCATTTAAAAAAAGAAAATAATGGAGTGACCCAGGGACCATTGTTGTTTTACAGAGTTTCAAGTTCTGGAAACACAGGATAATGTCACAGTCTCCGGGGTCAGCCAACTAAATGTCTTCTGCCCATCAGTTGCACAAAATTAGTACATCTCAATACCTCACTATCACATGTGGCTTGAACTAATATATTTCCAGACCTTCTATTTATCACTGTTCATAACATGCAGTGATCTAAACCTTGAACCATCTTATATATTTTTTATATCTCGTAATGCCACACTAGAACATAAAGGGGCCCTTTTATCAAAGTACTGTAAAAATTCATTACTATGCATTAGTTGCAAAATTTAATGCTTGGTAACTGCAAAGTCTCTGTGGTAACTCTTGGAGACATGCCTAGCATGTTCCCATACAGATAACACAGAGACAATGGGCCCGATATTCAGCAGCAGTGACTAGGGCGATTATAGCACCTAGCCACTGCTGCTGAATATTGGACCCATTGTGGAGTGGAGGAGTGGCTTAGTGGTTGGGGCAAGGTACTTCAGGCCAGAAGGTCTGAGGCTCAAATCCCACTAGAGGACAGCAACCTTGGGCCAGAAGGACTGGGGTTTCTAGTCCCACAGGTGCTCCTTGTGGTCTTGGGCAAGCCACTTAACCCTCCATAGCCCATATTCCCTGTAAAATAGTTATCTCCAAGTTATAATGCCCTGTTCAATGTAATTTCAGTTTGTTCAATGTAAACCACCTTGATATCATGAAAGGCAGTATATAAGAAATGTTAAATAAAAATAGCCATTGCCAATGAATACTATACCTGGACATTTAATGTTGGGGCAATATCTGGCCACTGGCAATGAATATCAGGGTCAGATGCATAGCCTGGAAGCTAACAAGACAGCAGTTCAATATCACTGTTGACTGGTTAGCAATGGATAACACCCTGATACTAAACAGTTAGCATAGTGGTATATAACAGTGGTACCCAAGGATATTCACCAGCTGTATTCATATTAGTGCCACTGAATATTCTGCATAGAGGCATTTGCAAGGTTTACAGGTTTGTAAAACAAGTAAACTTACTGAGCATTAAATGCATTGCAGATAACACAGAGGAATGTATCACCAGCTATTGAGAGGGCATTGTGATCTGTGCTATCTGCTGAGGTAGCACTTTATGCTTGATGCGTTACTGTGCAATCCATGCACATCCCCCACTCTTTTTCACGCTATGACGTTTATACAAAAAGGAGCATGCACCAAGTATGAAGCCATAGTATTATTTGTTAGTGTGGGTCTTGGCTGTTAACACATGTTAATTCCTGCTTTAAAAGTTTATCACACTTTAATAAAAGGGCTCCGAAATCTATTTAATCATCTGTCGAAAGATCTTAATATTTTTAAATTAATTTTTCTCTCTTAAAAAACAGTAAATTACACAGGTACACTAAAAAAAAATTTTTTTAAACTGCCTCTAATGTTTCGATTGATTTTTACGTTTTTTGGTGCGCTGAATCCAAATCTGGTAACCAATTTGCTCCATCACGTACAGAATTTTTGCTACATTGGGTTAGCAGTTTGAGGTGAACGTTTCAGATTGAGTGCGATCGAGATAAAAGTTTCTTGGATGAATTCTTTATACTAATTGTTTAGTAGTTATTCAAATAAGAATAAAGAAAATTGTAACAAGGCAGCACATAAGAATAGAGTAATGTCAACAAAACACACTGTGATGGTAGCAAAATTGTCTGCACTTAAAACAGCCACATACATGTGCACAAACATTGAGCATATAAGAGCGAGGTTAGACACAAAGCAAAGCAAAGAAATGTGCAAAAAATGTTGTACAGGTATGTATGTAAGAATAGAAAACGCAAACCGCACCATTGCAATACATGAAGACAAACACCCGATGGTGTGAAAATAAAATTCTAATAAATGAGATCCGACACTGTGGTAATAACTAGCAAATTTTTATTTCAAAGTTTAGTAAAAACACGATATTTGTCAACACAGTTTAGATTTTAAAGTCATTCTTGGGTCAATCAATCTCCTGGTGGGCCCGTTTCTTCTTCCCCCGAATGCTTCTCTTGGTGCGCTGCTTGGCGTATTTTTCATCTGGGGTTTCCAGCAGCAGCAACCAGCAGAAATCAGCCATCATAGTGGTGTTCCATCTTCCTTGGTACCTTCTCTCTGTGTCCTTGATGTCCTGGTGAAACCTTTCACCTTGTTCTTCACTGTACGCCCCCAAGTTTTCGGGAAAGTAGTTCACATGGGAGTGCAAGAAATGGACTATCAGGCTCATGTTACAGCCTTGTTCTTTGAAAGCATTGAGCATCCTGGCAACAATATCCTTATAGTTCTCATCCCGCCTGTTCCCCAAGAATTTGAGAACAACATCCTTGAAGGAATCCCGGGCTTCTTTTTCCTTCTCAGACATCGTTTCAGCGAATGCTCCATCTGAAATGAGTTTCCTTATATCAGGGCCAACAAACACTCCTTCCTTTAGCTTTGCTTCAGAAAGTCGGGGGAACTTTGAGCAAAGGTACCGAAAGCACTCACCATCTTTTGGAAGGGACTTGATGAATTGCTTAATGAGACCCAACTTAATGTGGAGAGGTGGTAATAGAATTTTATCATGAGGTACCAAGCTCTCATGAAGAACATTTTTCTCACCGGGTCTCAAATACTCCCGAATTGGCCAGTCTTTTTTCCCCCAGTGTAGGTCGCGGGCCCGTCTATCCCACAAGCAAAGGAAGCAGGGATATTTGGTGAAACCGGATTGCTGCCCTAATAGCATGGATAGAATTTTAAAGTCTCCACAAATCATCCACTTATGCTCATCATAACGAATCTTCTGAAGAATCAGAGCCAAATTCTCGTATTTTTCTTGGAGAATAACAGAGTGAGCAATAGGAACTGAAGCGAATGTGTTGCCATTATGAAGAAGAACACCTTTTATGCTGTCTTTTGACGAATCAATGAACAGCCGCCATTCAGCAGGATCATACTTGAGTTTAAACTTTTCCATCACTCCGTATATATCGTTGCAAAATACCAAATCTTCCTCTTTGCTGAAATACTTCAAAAATTGTGTCTCGCGGTTGCGGTACCAATAAAAAGTTGTTCCTGGTGACAATAGATTTTTCTGTTTAAGCCGAGAACCTAGCAGTTGGGCAGCATCTTTTGGGAGTCCTAAATCCCAGACTAAATCATTCAATTCAGCTTGAGAGAAAAGTTCAGGTTTCGGATCTGGTTCAGTTTCAAACTCGGAAGTACTGGACTCATCGGGAAAAGCCATCTGATGAGTCTCATCATGATCAGAACCGTCCACACAAATATGATCCAAAGATTTTGGTGGTTCAGGCACAGGTACTTCGTTGCTATGAGGCATAGGCCTAATTGCTGAGGGAAGGTTGGGGTAACTTATTACGTTCTTATTTTTTAAGTTGTATCCCTTCACAATGCAAGAGCAAAAATAGCAGTCACTGCTGTGGTCTCTTTGTTCACGCCACATCATAGGTATTCTGAAACAAAATGCTTGTTTTTTACCTTTCATCCATAAGCGTAGATCTTCCTCACATGTCTTTGTGAGGAGCCCACGGTTTGTCTTGATCGCCTAACTTCAAACCGAAATAGGCGAAATATACTTTTTTAATAAATGCAGAAATGTTCCTCTGCCGCTTTTTCACGGTATATTCCCCACAAATAAAACAAAAACTGTCCGGAGAGTTGACGCAACCTCTGGCTCTGTGAGCCATCACAAATACACAGCACTGCAAACTACAACTGTAGTGAACCACTTCAGAATAAAGCTGGATTACGACTGAGCAAACAAAAGGTAATAATGAACTTGCAAGAAACTGAAATTTGATAGGAACGTTCATGTCGCAACCACCGTGTTTGAGCGAGTGAACGAGGTGAGGCGAACAGGAAAGAACATGCGCCAGCGCGAGTACTGGATTTAGCCCCCCGCCTCCCAATTGTCCTGTTAATGTATAAAATGAATACAAAACACTCTAAAATATCATGATGGAGTGTTTCTAGTTAGTTAACCATTACAACCTCTATTTTGGGCCAAGAAAATAAACTGCAGTCGGCTAAAAAGAAATTATGTGAACATTCCTTATATGGGTAAGAAATCTAATTTTGCAAGAAAGCGTGACGTGATGGAACATTTTGGCTATTTTTCCTGGATTCAGCACCCCAAAATCTATAGGAATCAGTTGCAAAACTGGAGGCAGTTTTTTGGTAGTGTACCTGTGTTATCAAACAATTACTTGGCTTTTGAAATGCCCACTGATATGATACTCCTCCAAATACAACAATAGCTTCTCACATATCCAAATGGTCCATCTAAATATGCAATTGTAAAATACTAAGGGGTCTGTTTACTAAACATTCCTAACGTGCGGGGCCGTGCTAGTGTGCCTGTGCCATATAAGGAGTGGGCGGTTCAGGCAGAAAATAGAAAAAAACCGGTAGTAAGCAACCGGATGTGTGTGCGTCGCGCTAATGTGCGGGGGTCGACATTAGCGCGTGGAAAGGCAAAGTGGCACGCTGCTGAGTATACAAAACAACAGAGCCGTGGTACAACGGTGAAGACACTGACCGATGGTGCAGGGGCCATGGGTTCAATCCCCCAGTGTGCGCAACGACAAAGGTCAACTGAGGCAGTAATTGTAATGATTAACATTGTTTTAGGAGGCAAATTAATTTGGAACGGCATAAGGCGGCGCACAGTTATGTTTGGGCGGCAGAAGGCGGCGCACAGTTATTTTTGGGCAGCAGAAGGCGGCGCACTGGTCCCCTTGGGCGGCAGAAGGCGGCGCGCTGATAGGCACAAGGCGGCGCGCTGATGCACAAGCACAGGAACAGAGCCACAGCACAATGGTTACAACACTGACCAATGGTGCAGGGATCAGGGGTTCAACACCTCACAATGCCCAGTGCAAAATGCCTGCTGAGGCAGTATGTATTATGCTGTAGGAGGCTGTATAAATTTATTTTGTTATCACTACTAGCAAACGCACTCTCCCAGCATGTTAACATACGGCGGCCCATAAGGCACATGTTACAGTGCACTGTTCGCCAAGGCACCCTTGAATGACCCCTATGGGGCAGCATGTATGTTGCGACACAGGATAATGTATAGTGCACCCTATAGGGATGGCAACCATAAGGTGGCCTACAGGGCGCCCTATGAAGCACCCTCAGAGGCACCTAATGGGTATAGTAAGCTGAGGGTGGCCTGCCGGCATAGACATATGTACAGTAAATAAAAATAAAGCTGTGGACAGCCCTACCAAAGGGCCCCACTGTGGGTTTGAACCCATAACCTCTGGCTGCACAGGCAGTGATGTAACCATTGCGCTACAGCTCCATAGCTGTAAGCAGGCCCCTGGCTGGCTGCAGATAGCCTACATGTCACCTCACAGACAGTCTGCTGGTGTCAACAGGATAGGGTTAGGCCACCCGTACCCATGATGCACTGCACATGCAAATTAGCTGTCCGCAGATGGACACAAGATGGGGAATGCACCCCCACAGCACCTCGGCCCTGTTGGGGGAAGTGACCGGGTGCACCCACACAGCACCTTGGCCTAGTAGGGGGCACTGACCGGGTGTTTTACTGGCACAGAGTAGCCACACACCGTTACATCGTGCGGGTACTGTGCTCACCCTGAGTGTGCAATGAGGTGGCCAGGACCAGGTCAACAACACCTGCCATAGCTGCTGGAGTCCAAGCGGGCGTTCCAAAGCAGTGTTAATGTGTAAGATAGCTAGTTTCTGCACAAACACCATGGATATCCCTGTCTGCCGCCATCAGGCACCCCCCCCAGTGGCAAACATGGTCCCCATCAAGGGATCCACACTCTACCTCCCTGCAAAGGTGGCAGTAGAGGGCAACATCAACCCCAGTCCTGCTGAGGAACACCACCACCCCCCCAGGCAGGCAGCTCCATACACAGCCATAACACAATAGCAGACAGACATAAGCCCAGGGTATGGTAAGCTGCACTCCACCACCAGATATTCCCCTACAGCAAGCCAACAGCCACTGCACCCTGCAAGCCATTATAGCAAGACATTTACCAGCTACAAACAGTCTGCTGGTTAGTCCATAGTGCATGTTCCCAATGGAGATGCATGCACCCAGAACTGGGCTGTCTGCATACACAGCAGGCAGATAGATCAGCGACTGGGCCCCAAAGAGAAACCCATATCTATCACATGAGAGAACTACTATACAGCACTATGGGGGTGCCTAGCCATGCTGTGGTCACTGCACAGTCAGGGTGAGCGTGATCCCCCAGAAGGACATGCTTTGGCCACCCTGTCTGTGTAGGTGGTGGCCGGACACTACAATATCCCAGCCAATGTCCCTGCCAGGGCCCTATGCCCAGTGCAGATGCATCCTGGCCACGCCACCCTGCCCTGGCTATACCCATGGTACCTTGCACCTCATTATGCACATTGACTGGCCAATACTGGCAACAGTGCTGGCAGTGCGGGCTGTTGAAGGGGCTTGCAGCCAACACCCACTGTATAGACAGACACACACTTCCACACCTCTGCCATCATGGTGCTACGATTGAGGGGGTAAGTAGCCTTGCCCACCAAACCGGTCCTGAGCACGGCAAGGCATGGATATGGTACGCATTACAGCTGGTGGTCACTCCCCAGGGTGGTAAGCACCGTCAGAGGCCAGGCCTGGAGCATGCCCCGCAAACACCTAACAGATTGTTTGGATGGGGTCAACTAGCAGTATGTACGTAACGTATGGATAACTGCCTGCCTGTGCTCCTAGCAAACGTCTCCGAGCTGTGTACCGTATACCTCAGGTGTAGGGTGACATTGGTAAGTTATGCAAGTGCTCGTTTTGGGTGCTGCATGCACGGTCCAATGTTCTGCCTTTCCAGGAGACATTGGCCAATGGGGCCTGTGGGTGTGGGTGTGTCTGCCCTTGATGGCTGCTGCTTTACGGCACAGATTCCCAACTCCAGTCCAGGTTTGCATCACACTGTTCGGGTTTTCCTGCTATCCCTCATGAATATGCATGGGCTACATCTACATGCCATGGGGGTGGTGCATAGATATACAGCACAGGCATATGTATGAGTGTCAGCATGGAACTTGACTGGTGTGTGGCTCACCAGGACTGCATTTGGGTGATTCTGCTCTAGGTACTGCCCCTGTTCATGGTGTCTGTGCTCAGTGGGGTAAAAGATAGATGTCTTACCATTGCATATGTCCCCGCCATGAAAGGTGTGTCCTTACTATCACTGTTTAGTTGTGGGAAAAATATGTGGGCAGGATTGGCAGTAGTCCCAGCTGGGCTTTGAACCTGTGACCTTCTGTTCTTGTATGCACTGTCTGTGTGCACTGCACCACTGTGTAGCCACAGATTGGTTGGATTCCCTGGACTGTCCATGACTGTGGATCCGGCAGGACCTGTCTGTTGCAGTGGACTGTGCCAGCCTGCACATGGCTAGGCCTCTGTCTTCTGTGGTTAGCAGCCACTGCCCCCTGCACCACATGTACTTGTCCGCCAACATGCTGGCATGAACTTCTCTCAGAAAAAGCAGTTGACCTGATTGCAATGTGGCAGTATGGGACTGCATTTGGGGGACTTGGCTGTAGGTAATGCCCATTGTTGTGGTGTGTGTGCGGTGTTGGGTAAAATATGGGTGTTTTCCCCATGCATACAGGGGTGTCTGCGCTATCTTTATTTAGTGGTGGTTAAAATATAGGGACTGGGCTGGCAGGTGCCCCAGCTGGGTTTTGAACCTCTGCCCTCTGGTCCTAGAGGTAATGACTCTGTCCGCTGTACCACACTTTGGCCACAGAGACAGTGCAGCCCCTGGAGGCAGTAAGCCTGGCAGGATGGAGTCACAAACCCTGCTCTACGCAATTCTACTGTGGGCATATGCACCCTGTCTGGTGACAAACGTGCACATAAACCCCGGAAATGACCACGGAAAATGTGGGACAAAATATCACCACGCTGGGCAACAGTGATATTAATGGGCAACCATAGCAAACACTCCCAGGAAAGCTCCAATACGTGGCAATGTTTTTTGGAAGAGTCTCCTCTCAGTAGACCCTTCCAAAAGTCATTTCTTTTTTCTGGAGCTTTGCTGGGTGTGATTTCTGTATTTGCCCATCACTATAACTGTTCCCCAGCTGAATTACTATTTTTAATAGTTCTGTTGTGGTCATTTTCTATTTTTATTTTCGCTTTTGTGCTGTGCACATATATCACACTGCTCACGTTTTGCTGGTTTCCCCGGTTTTCCTGTACATTGCTGACGGAAATGGTTTCTCTTCCCTTTAAATGCTTTCTACCGCGAGTGTTTCACTCGCGGTAGTTTTTACATGCAAATTCGGGCCCGATACTGTGCGAGGAGCCTCTCCCCTCCCACTCTCCACCCATTGACCCCGTCCCTCCGCCCCTCGGGAGCCTTCCTCCGCCCTCAGAATGCCTTTCCACGCCTCTATCGGACATTTGCGGGCCGGGTACTTTTGCGGGGCACGTTAGTGCGGCGCGCAATTGTGCGGGGCCCAAGCGCACTTGTGCGGGGCGTTTAAGAGCGTTTCTGAGCGTTTGAGTGCCGCGTTTCCGTGCGCTATTGTGCGGCACGCAATTGTACGGCTTTTAGTAAACATGCCCCTAAGGAAAAAAATAAGGAAGATCTTTGGATGGTGAATTTTTGGAATAATACTATTCCATCAGTTGTAGACAAGTCAGTGTCAATTAAAAGACACTGGATTTCGGTTGCCCAGGGAGGTGATATTTTCCTTAAAGATATTTGGAGTATTGTGTCTCCTAGAGAGGCTTCCCTGTCTGGACCTCTTCAACAATTTTCTGAATTTACAAAGGAATCAGTGGCTAATATTTCTCAACATGATTCATAGTTAGGCTCAATGGGCCGTCATCTTCTTAAAAATGAATCCCAGGTGTCTACATTTCAAAGGGTAATGGCCTTGTCTGTGAAGGACAGTCTCTTGTTGCGTTGTCAATTAGAAAATTTAGAAAATGCCTCTAGAGCAAAAAATCTTCATTTTTTGAATTTTCCTGTAATGTGTTACCTGTCCCCTTTAAGTTTATTTCAAAAATGCCTGGGTTATCAGGATATTGATACACTATGGGGTCTGTTTACTAAACATTCCTAATGTGCGGGGCCGCGGTAGTGTGCCTGTGCCATATAAGGAGTGGGTGGTTCAGGCAGAGAAAAGAAAAAAAACGGGAGTAAGCGATCGCACATTTGCGCGGGGCGCTATTGTGCGCAGCGCTATTGTGCGCCAAGCATAATAGTGCGTGGGAAGGCTAAGTGGCGCCCTGATATGCTCACACAAAGGAGCAGAGCCATAGTACAATGGTTAAGACACTGACTGTGGGTGCAGCTGCCATGGGTTCAATTCCCCATTGTGCACAACAAAAAGGGCTGGCTGAGGCATTAACTGTAATGGGTAAAAGTGCTTTAGGAGGCATATTAATTTTGGGCGGCATAAGGCGGTGCACTGTTAATTTTGGGCGGCATAAGGCGGTGCGCAGATGCCCAAGCATAGGAACAGAGCCACAGCACAATGGTTAAGACACTGACCAATGGTGCAGAGATCAGGGGTTCAATCCCCCACAGTGCCCAATGAAGAAGGCTCACTGAGGCAGTGTGTATTATGGGGATGAGTGCTGTAGGGGGCAATCTATTTTTATTTCAGTTATCACTACTAGCAAACGCACTCACAAAGCGTGTTAACATAAGGCGGCCCAGAAGGCACATGTTAAAGTTCACTGTCCGCCAAGGCACCCTTGAATGTCCCCTATAGGGCACCATATATGTTGCGTCACAGGATAATGTATAGTGCACCTTATATGGACGGCAACCATAAGGTGCCCTATAGGGTGCCCTATAAAGCACCCTCAGAGGCACCTTATGGGTACAGTACACTGAGGGTGTGTTTGATGGCAGCAACATATGTACATTAAATCTAAAAAAAGCTTTGGACAACCCTATCAAATAACCCCACTGTGGGCTCAAACCCATTACTGCTGGCTCCACAGGCAGTGAAGTAACCATTGGGCTACAGCTATATAGCTGCCAGCAAGCCCCTGGCTGGCTGCAGAGAGCCTGCATGTCACCACACAGACAGTCTGCTGTGGGAACCAGGATAGGGTTAGGCCACCCATACCCATGCTGCACTGCACATGCAAATCAGCTGTCCACAGATGAACACAAGATGGGGAATGCACCCCAACAGCTCCCCGGCCTGGTAGGGGGACGTGTCCGTGTGCACCCACACAGCACCTTGGCCTGGTAGGAGGTACTGACCGGGTGTTTAATTTGCACAGAGTAGCTACACACAGTCACACTGTGCGGGAACTGTGCTCACCCTGAGTGTGCGATGAGGCGCCCTGGACCAGGTCCACAGCACCCTCCATGGCTGAGAGAGGCCATGGCAGAGCTCCAAAACAGTCGTAATCTGTGAGATAGGTAGTTTCTGCAGCAACACCTTGGATATCTCTGTCTGTCTCAGTCAGGGGGACCCCCACAGACCCCTAGGTGGGCTATGTACCACCAACCCCCCCCCCCCCCCAGCTGAGGGTGGCAAACAGGCAGGGTCTCCTATCAACAGATCCCCATTATACACCCCCCGCAATGATGGCAGTAGAGTGGACCATCAACCCCAGTCCTGTTGGGGAACAGACACCCTACAGGGCAGTCCAAGCAGCCCCACACACACCCAGACCACAATATCAGACAGACAGTAGGCCTGGATATGCTAAGATGCACCCCACCACTATCTGATATTCCCCTGCATCAAGCCATCAGCCACTGCAAGGCACTCCAGCAGGGCACATACCAGCTGTGAACAGTCTGCTGGTTAGTCTCACTGGAAATGCATGCACCCACAACTGGGATGGCAGCACACACAAGCAGATACATCAGTGACTAGGCCCCAACAGGTGACCCATATATATCACATGAGGGAAGTGCTATGAAGCACTATGGGGGTGCCTAGCCATGCTGCCATCACTGCACAGTCAGGGTGGAGTGAAAGCCCAGCAGCACATACAGAGGTCACCCTGTCTGTGGAGGTGGTGGACGGCCACTACAATGTCCCTGCCAGTGCCCTATGCCCTGTGCAGATGCATCCTGGCCAGCCCACCCTGTCTGAGCTATACCCATGGTACCTTGCTGCTCATTATGCACATCATCAGGCCAAAACTGTGGACAGTGTTTGCAGCCAACACACACTGTATAGACAGACACACACTCCCACACGTATGCCAGCATTGTGCTACTATAGAGGGGTTCAGAATCCTTGCCCACCACACCAGTCCTGGGCACAGTACAGGCATGGGTATGGTATGCAATACCGTTGGGGGTCCCTCCCTAGGGTGGTAAACACTGTCAGGGGCCAGACCTGACGCACACACCGCAAACATCAGATAGATTATTATGATGGAGCTCATAGAGCAGACTGTGCGTAACGTAGGGATATCTATCTGCCAGTACTCATAGCAAACGTTTGAGAGCTGTGTACCATATACCCTGGTGTAGGGTGACATTGCTAAGGTATGCAAGTGCTGGTATTGGGAGATGCAGGCAGGGCCCAATGTCCTGCCTCACCAGGAGGCATTGGCCAATGGGGCCTGTGGGTGTGGGTGTGGGTGTGTCTGTCCCTGTTGGCTGCTGCTGTACGGCAGAGGTTCCCAAATCCAGTCCAGGTTTGCAATACACTGGTTGGGGTTTCCTGCTGTCCCTCATGAATATGCATGAGCTACATCTACATGCCATGGGGGTGGTGCATAGATATACAGCACGGTTATTTGTATGAGTGGCAGCATGGAACCTGAATGGTGTGTGGTCCTCCAGGACTGCATTTGTGAGACTCTGCTCTAGGTAATGCCCCTGGTCATGGTGTCTGTGCTTGGTGGTGTAAAAGATAGGCGTATGACCAATGCGTATATCCCCAGCAATAAAGGATTGCCCTTACTAACATGGTTTAGTTGTGGGGAAAATATGTGGACAGGATTGGCAGGAGCCCCAGCTTGGATTTGAACCTGTGACCCTCTGGTCCTAGAGGTACTGCCTCTGTCTGCTGCACCACACTGTGGCCACAGTGATAGTGCAGTCCCTGGGGGTGGGAAACCTGACCAAAGGAGTCAAAAACCCTGCTCTGCACATTTGTACTGTGGGCTCAGTCACCTTGTCTGGTGACAAAAGTGCAAATAAACCCCTCAACCGACCACGACGAACTGGGGATAAATATAACCAAGCTGGGCAACAGTGATATTAATGGGCAACCATAGCAGACACTCCCAGGAAGGCTCAGAAAAAAGGAAATGGTTTTTGGAAGGGTCTCCGCTCCGTAGCCCCTTCCATACTTCATTTCATTTCTTTGGAGCTTTCCTGGGTGTGTTTCTTATGTTTGCCCATTAATATCAGGGTTCCCCAGCTGACTTCCTATTTTTAATATGTTTGTTTGGGTCTTTTTCTATCTTTATTTGCACTTTTGTTCTGTGCACATGTATCACACTGCTCACGTTTTGCAGGTTTCCCCGGTTTCCCTGTACATTGCTGACGGAAATGGTTTCTCTTCCCTTTAAATGCCCTCTACCGTGAGTGTTTCACTCGCGCTATTTTTAACCTGCAAATTCGTCCCCGATACTGTGCGGGGAGCCTCTCCCCTCCCCTTCCCCGCCCATTGACCCCGTCTCTCCGCCCCTCGGGAGCCTTCCTCCGCCCTCAGAATGCCTTTCCACGCCTCTATCGGACATTTGCGGGCCGGGTACTTGTGCGGGGCACGTTAGTGCGGCGCGCAATTGTGCGGGGCCCAAGCGCACTTGTGCGGGGCGTTTAAGAGCGTTTCTGAGCGTTTGAGTGCCGCGTTTCCGTGCGCTATTGTGCGGCACACAATTGTACGGCTTTTAGTAAACATGCCCCTATGTTTGAATGTTGTTGTTGTTGTTAAGTGCCATCAAGTCGGAGTCGACTCATGGCCACCCTCTGGATAGCTATCCTAAATTGTGTTCGGTCTTCAGTCAGGCGGCTTATTGTTGACAGACTGGCATCCATAGCTGCTGTTATTGTATCGATCCATCTCATTGCTGGCCTTCCTCTTTTGCGTTTACCTTCTATCTTGCCAAGCATGATGTCTTTCTCTAATAATCTTTCTCTCCGCATGATGTGTCCAAAGTATGAAAGTCGAAGTCTTGTCATCTGAGCTTCTAAAGAAAGCTTAGGTTTGATCTCCTCTAGTACAGACTGGTTTGTTTTTCGGGCAGTCCATGGTATACACAGTATTCGCCGCCAGCACCATAATTCAAAGGCATCAATTTTCTTCCTGTCTATCTTTTTCACTGTCCAGCTTTCACATCCATATGATGTGATTGAAAATACCATGGCTTGAACAAGTCAAATCTTTGTATGGAGAGAGACATCTCTGCTCTTGAGAATCTTATCTAGGTCTTTCATAGCCATTCTGCCAAGAGCAATGCGTCATCTGATTTCTTGACTGCTTGTTGTTTCTTTATTGATAGTTGATCCAAGTAGGTTAAAGTTATTCACGATTTCAATTTCTTCTCCTTCGACGATGAACCTGTTTATTATGCCAGTTGTCATGATCTTTGTCTTCTTTACATTAAGGTGCAGGCCCATTTTGAGACTATGTTCTTTGATTGTGAGAAGCAAATGTTTCAGATCATCTTCACTTTCCGCCAGTAATGTGGTATCATCAGCATAGCGAAGGTTGTTGATGAGTCTTCCACCAATCTTCACACCTCTGTTGTCTTCATACAATTCTGCTTCTCTGATGATTTGTTCTGCATATAAATTAAACAGGTAGGGGGAAAGTATGCAGCCTTGTTTTACACCTTTGCTTATTTTAAACCATTCTGTTTCTCCTTGTTCTGTTCGAACTGTTGCTTCTTGATCAATGTACAGATTGTGCAAGAGAACGATCAGGTGTTCTGGTATACCCATGCTTCTTAATGTGGCCCAGAGTTTCTCATGGTTTACACAGTCAAAAGCTTTGCTATAGTCAATAAAGCACAAATCAATATCCTTTTGGTATTCTTTAGTCTTTTCAAGGATCCATCTCACATCCGCAATGATGTCTCTCGTTCCTCGCCCTTTTCTGAACCCTGCTTGCACTTCAGGTTGTTCTTGTTCCAGGTATGATTGTAGTCTCTTTTGAATAATCTTCAGTAGAATCTTGCTGGCATGTGGGATCAGAGCGATTGTGCAATAATTTCCACAGTCAGTTGGATCACCTTTCTTTAGTATTGGTATAAACACAGATCTTTTCCAGTCAGTTGGCCATGATGCTGTCTTCCATATTTCTTGGCAGAGCCTTGTAAGTATGGTAATAGCTGCATCAGATTGCTGTAATATTTCTATGGGAATGCAATCAATGCCTGGTGCTTTGTTCTTTGATAAGGCTTTCAATGCTGCTTCAACTTCTTCTTTCATCACCAATGGTTCCAGATCATAAGGTACAGGTTGAAACGGCTGTTGGTCCACTTGATCTTTATCATATAAAAACTCTGTATATTCTTTCCACCTTTTCTTGATCTTCTCAGCATCATTCAACATAGAACCTTGAGCATCTTGTAACATTCCAATTCGAGGCTGGAACTTTTTCTTTAACTCTCGTAGCTTTAGGAAAGCTGATCTTGTTCTTCCTCTAATAGTTTCTGCTTCTATTTCCTTGCATGCATCATTGTAGTACTTTTCCTTGTCCTGTCTTGCTGCACGTTGGAAATCTCTGTTGAGTTCTGTGATTGTCTTTCTTTCTCCTAACTTTACCTGTGGAAGCTAACCGGGTCGCAGCGATATTGAGCTGCTGCCCGGTTAGCTTCTAGGTTCTGCAGATAACCCTGGATATTTTATGTCAGTGGCCGGATATGGCCCCAGCATTGAATATCTGAGGTTAGTCTTCTGCAGCTACGGCTAGCCGTGTTAGCAACGCTAGCTGCCGCCACTGAATATCAGGTCCAAAGTTTTCTGTGAACAGGTTGCATCTTTCCAGATGTTCCAGGCCCGCACAGCCAAGGAGTAAGGCCTTTTTATCCTTAAAACCTTGAATGTTGGCTAAAGGATCAGCATTTTTTTCTAAAATTCTTGTGTAAGTGTCTGGTTTCATTTCAGGGGAAGTGTTATATCTTTTTCAATGTAACTCAATTAGAAGATTTCTTGAAAAATGTTTGATTCCTGGATGTTTTTCCAGATTTTATTTAGAAAAAGTGGTTTTATATTTGTTTTTCAGCCACCCAGCAGATATTTGATAGTGTGTTTTTCCTAAAAATTCCATTCTTCCTGTGACATTGAATTTATGACTTTATTTTAAATTGTATTTATGTTTCTTTTGTTATGAGTATTTCCTCATTTGCTATATATGTTTCATTTGAAAAAAGTGAAATCATAAAAAAATAAAAGATCCCAGATCTCAAGATTCAGGTTTTCTCCATGGTATACTACTGATATTCTGAATGCAAAGCACCAATTACATAGGGCAGAGCAGAAATGGAGAAACAATTCAATCAGCTGTTATAAAGAGCCAATATTCAAAGGAACTTACATATTTGGCAGCTGCCATTAAACATATGATGGGATAGTTACTAATGTACATTTAAAAAAATTATGCAGGTATATTTGCCACTTCAAAGTTGAAAGATGGTTAGAAGATATCAACCCCCGCATATGAGACTCAGTCTATGCAAAAAGAGCAGCAGTAGACCATGGAATAAAAGGTGTTTTTATTATAACACTTGACTCATCCAAGTGTATTACTGTTTACTGCAGGATTCACTAACTTGCTGTACTGAGTTACCGCAGGTTAGTGATGCCCATCATAAGTTAAGCTACAGTAAATGTGATATTTTATCATAGCTTAGTAACTAACTTCCTAAGTCCTCTACCAGGGGATTTTCAGATGATCTGTATGGATAATGTTGCTATATTTATTTATACAGTTTTGTATACCACCTTATCCTTCAATCAAAGTGGTCACAACACAGTTGGGGGATACATTTAACACAAGGGGATATGAGACACATACATTAGTACTTACAGGGAACATGGGCAATGGAGGTTTAAGTGGCTTGCCCAAGACCACAAGGAACACCTGTGGGACTAGAAACCCCAGTCCTTCTGGCCCAAGGTTGCTGTCCTCTGGTGGGATTTGAGCCCCTGACCTTCTGGCCTGAGGTGACATGCCCCAACCACTAGGCCACTCCCTCCCTATATACTCTGGCACTATCCATATAGGGGGTAATTTTATAACAGGTCACCAAGATTTATGTGTGAGCAATGCACATAAATGTGAGCATTTTAGTCACATATGCACCTAAGTAGAAAAGGATTTAGCTCATACCTTTCTCAGAAGTTCAAGGTGAGTTACATTCAGGTGCTGTAGGTATTTTCCTGTCCCAGACAGCTTGCAATCTAAGGGGATCATTCTAAAACACAATAAGGGATGTCCACGTGTGGCGGGGATGTGTAAGTTGCAAAAACATCCCCCACTGTATTCCGAAACACTGCTGACATGCACGTCCAGGGCGGTAGCAAGGGAAGTTAAGAACCTGGGCGGGGAAAGGTGGAACAGCGGTGTGGTCAGCCGCAGAGACATAGAAAGCTTATTCCCAAAAGGGCCATGTATGTATGAGGTGCAATCCAGAAATGTCCACGTTATACCTGCTGAAACCACGTAAAAGGCTGGGACTTAGAAAATTCAGCTCTGCCTCACAGTGTGTCCCACATAGGTAAATGGATGTGACAAGTAGGTTTTGAAGTGTTGCCACTGCAAACAGGACAAATACAAGATGCAGTTATAAGGTATAGGGAGCAGAACTGAGGAAATGTTGTAGGGCAAGGAAACATATCTAAACACACTTGCAGCAATACTAAGAAGAGCAACAGTGTCCAATCAGGCCATGCACCTATGCGCTGTATGTGTCAAAGGAGAGAACTACAGGACCACAACAAAACTACGCAAATAATGACGGGACTACTGATGCAGGGAGAGTATGGATATGTACAGGGAAAGGATACCTTTTGGGGTGAGAATAGGAGATCAGATATGTAGCCCTGGAACCCCATGTGTGTCTGTTATGTCCTAGATGATATAAACAGGTGCAGGGCAGACGTCTGGCAGAATCATGTTGCTGTCGCAGAAAGTGAGAAAGTGTGTGTGTGTGGTCTGAGGGGTGCATGGGGGGGGGGAGCTGGTGTGGGAAGCATCAGAACAGGGGGGGACATGAAAGCCTGGCCAGTACTTGGACCATATGGATGACCACAATGCCACCAGGTGACAGTGTGATGAGGTAGCAAAGACAGAGAGGGCCCACCATAGCCAAATGTCCAAACATAATACTGGTAAAGATAAGGGATCCCCCCATAATATGGGCACCCAACAGTGCAACAGCACTAATGCATGCCCATGATGCACAGTGTGCTGTTGAGCATGTAGTAGTGCTGTATGCACACCTGAATGCCTGTAATCTGAGGGACACTAGTAATGATAGTGATATTTCCTTACATGTAGCCACATAGGAACCTATACTGGTACCATATGGAGTATTATACACAGGGTACCCCATATACAGCAGATAGTTTTGGCAGTGTGATAGGGCAGCCACACAACTGCAGTGTCTGCCACTGGGAGACACAACTGATGTAGTGCCAACATTCCCTGGACTATCCCATGCGGTGCACACACCTACCCAGGCCGGGATCCATGACAGCTGAGAGAGTGGTGACATATCTGGGGTCTAGCTACCTGGCATGATGGCACAGGGCCCACTTCCCTCATGCCCACACAGCCCTGACTGGGGGAGAAGTGCCACAAAGCTGGTTGTAGGAGGGTAGACAAGGTCTCCCCACAGATAGTGGAGGTAGACAGACTGACATATCCCAGATGGGACAGGTGTAGCTGCTGTAAAGAATGCCAGTACCCAGATAAGTATGCCTAAGATGCCGTAGCCAGAAGACCCCAAGACAGCCACAGCAACCACCACTGATCACGTCTTTAGCACCACAAGGTATATGCATCGCTGCACAGACTCATGTAACAAATGTCTCCTGCCCAGCAGGTCATACAATCTATTTGTCACAGACAGCACAGCAGTTGTGAGCAGGATATGTGCAGGGGGAATGGACTAGAAACATGTAGGCATGAACATTGCTTTGTAAAATGGGAGCTTTAGAGATTGAAAGCATGTGTTGATTTGAGGCATGAGCACTTACATCAATCCTAGATCTAGTTACAGTTATGCCCACTTGCAGATTTGTAGGAATGCACTTTAATTATACTCTTTTATAATTTATGTATGTAGTTTTGTACTCTGCCCATGCTCCTTCCAAACTCTGCTTCTTCTGCACACATGATTAGATGCCCATGAGTACTCATTGAATCACAACTGTGCCATTTATGTGTATAAGTGATTAAAGCAATGAGCTAAAAACCAGGGAATCCAGTTTCAAATCCCACTTCTGCTCCTTCTGATCTTAGGCACGTCACTTATCTCTCTACTGTCTTAGATATAATTGTGGAGCCTGATTCAGAAAGGGACACGTCCAGGCTCTGTGCAAGTCTCCAGAGATGACATGCATGCATAGCACCGGTTTCACAACCCCGCGTAGACACACACATGGGGATGTAGAATCGGTGTGTAGCCATTCCCGGTGAAGCATGCCTAATTGGTGGCCTATCGCTCCGTCCTGAGCCACGCACATCTGTACGCTGTGCACATACTCCCATGTTGCCCCAGCCACCCTGAACACTGAAACCCTGAAAACGTCCCCAATTCCATGTCCTGCAGGTCACATGTGACCAGAACCAGGAAGAAGACCCCCCACACACACACACATCATAATGTGCACATCATGTACACATCAACATGGCTATCAGGCAGCCTAATTTCAGTGAGGTGAAGACGAGGCTGCTGGTGACCAAGGTCCTGGAGCAGGAGACCCTCCTCCCAATGCATCATGTTGATGCCACGCCACTTGAGTAGAACGTGCATTTCCTAGGCTGCCCATCACAGACAGCATTGTATTAATGCACAGTGGACATTACTACCAATGTGATATTACAGCTGCAGCAGCCTGACCCTATCTCAATACCCTTCATGCCCTGTGGGGCACTAGCTAGGCCCAGTGCATACCTATATGGGGTTCCAGAATGTAACTGTCAACATGTATGTCAGGACATACCTTGTATCACATGGTATATCACATTCATAGGCAGCCCAGTGATTCCCGCCCTGGTTATCACTACAGATATGCCTTAGATGGCTTGGGATGGACCCTTACTAGGTCCACACACCCCAAGGGATGCAGGTCCCCGAAGACTACCCACTATTGCTGGGCAACAATGTCCGCCCTTACTGTGCCTCTGGCCTACATGTGCACACATTCTGCTGCTCTAATCTCCCATAGCCATCATATTTCTCCCTACACCCCTTCCCGTGAGCACTGCTCTTGTGCCAGTTTGCCTCTATCTGTGCCCTTCTCTTCTACAGCCATATCCGGGCATCGCTGCCCTCACCCTGCTGCTCCATATTCCTGGGACATAGTACCTGCATCTGGCATGCTTTGCCCCTGGACCCTCTCAGACCACAGCTGGGTGTATCACAACCCAAAGTGGCACAACTATGGTGGTCACCCAGCTGTGGTCTGAGAGGGTCCAGGGGCAAAGCATGCCAGATGCAGGTACTATGTCCCAGGAATATGGAGCAGCAGGGTGAGGGCAGCGATGCTCGGATATGGCTGTAGAAGAGAAGGGCACAGATAGAGGCAAACTGGCACAAGAGCAGTGCTCACGGGAAGGGGTGTAGGGAGAAATATGATGGCTATGGGAGTTTAGAGCAGCAGAATGTGTGCACATGTAGGCCAGAGGCACAGTAAGGGCGGACATTGTTGCCCAGCAATAGTGGGTAGTCTTCGGGGACCTGAATCCCTTGGGGTGTGTGGACCTAGTAAGGGTCCATCCCAAGCCATCTAAGGCATATCTGTAGTGATAACCAGGGCGGGAATCACTGGGCTGCCTATGAATGTGATATACCATGTGATACAAGGTATGTCCTGACATACATGTTGACAGTTACATTCTGGAACCCCATATAGGTATGCACTGGGCCTAGCTAGTGCCCCACATGGCATGAAGTGTATTGAGATAGGGTCAGGCTGCTGCAGCTGTAATATCACATTGGTAGTAATGTCCACTGTGCATTAATACAATGCTGTCTGTGATGGGCAGCCTAGGAAATGCACGTTCTACTCAAGTGGCGTGGCATCAACAGGTACAGTGTGGGGATGAACAGGATCGGAAACATCTAATATTCCAGAATACGGTGTGCGTGGGGATGTCCAAAATCATTCCACATGTCTGAGGCATGGGGGCAGCTGAATAGCACCTGCACGAGCCTTGCAAAACACGGTCCCCAGTCCAACTGGAGTATGCAGACCCATAGAGGCAGAATTGGGTGCAAATAATACTCGTGTCTGATATAGACATGTCTGTGGGTCGGATGTGCACGTAATACAATCATAGCATGATATGTGACTAGGGGAACTCAGCAGGACCTTTACACTGTGGCAGGGTTCCCAATGGTTCTAGGTGTGGTGGATGGCACACTCGTCACCCTCCGGCCCCCGTGATGGAGTGAGGCTGTGTATTGGAACCACAAGGCCTTTCACTCTGTCAATGTTAAGGTGATGTGCAAGGCGCATGGGGAGACAAAGGACGTATGTGCAAATTTCCCAGGATCCTGCCATGATGCATTGGGAGGAGGGTCTCCTGCTCCAGGACCTTGGTCACCAGCAGCCTCGTCTTCACCTCACTGAAATTAGGCTGCCTGATAGCCATGTTGATGTGTACATGATGTGCACATTATGATGTGTGTGTGTGTGGGGGGTCTTCTTCCTGGTTCTGGTCACATGTGACCTGCAGGACATGGAATTGGGGACGTTTTCAGGGTTTCAGTGTTCAGGGTGGCTGGGGCAACATGGGAGTATGTGCACAGCGTACAGATGTGCGTGGCTCAGGACGGAGCGATAGGCCACCAATTAGGCATGCTTCACCGGGAATGGCTACACACCGATTCTACATCCCCATGTGTGTGTCTACGCGGGGTTGTGAAACCGGTGCTATGCATGCATGTCATCTCTGGAGACTTGCACAGAGCCTGGACGTGTCCCTTTCTGAATCAGGCTCCACAATTATATCTAAGACAGTAGAGAGATAAGTGACGTGCCTAAGATCAGAAGGAGCAGAAGTGGGATTTGAAACTTGATTCCCTGGTTTTTAGCTCATTGCTTTAATCACTTATACACATAAATGGCACAGTTGTGATTCAATGAGTACTCATGGGCATCTAATCATGTGTGCAGAAGAAGCAGAGTTTGGAAGGAGCATGGGCAGAGTACAAAACTACATACATAAATTATAAAAGAGTATAATTAAAGTGCATTCCTACAAATCTGCAAGTGGGCATAACTGTAACTAGATCTAGGATTGATGTAAGTGCTCATGCCTCAAATCAACACATGCTTTCAATCTCTAAAGCTCCCATTTTACAAAGCAATGTTCATGCCTACATTACTTTATAAAATAGGCATGAAATATGCACAGAAAAATGTGTGTTACCTACACAAGACTTTCTAGAATTACCCGTATAGTGCCAGGGCAGAGGTGGATAAAGTAGCATGACAGCCGTGCTAGTCCACTTTAATGGAAGTTAAATAAAACTCGGTACCAGTATTAAATGGTACCTGTAATACCACATATTTCCCCGTCTACAGCCCTAACACAGTGAGGCAGGTGCCAGATGTTTTCAAATATCTTGCTTATTTCCATCCAGGCCACGAGAGAAGTAAAAAGTGGGAAAAAACAAAAATAAGTAATTTTTAGCATTCATTTATTTCTTAATTTTATTATTTATTTTCAGAAAAAAGGTGAAGAAAATAATGAAGAACAAGGCAAAGGAGAAAATGAGGAACAAGGCAATGAAAGCATCACAGATTGGCCAGATTCAGCTGAGTTTGTAGCACCAAATACTCCCAGTACAAAAAAAAAGAGATGACAGTGCATTGATATACTACCCTAGGAACCTCCTCCACAACAGTCCACTTCCACTCAATCTTCACATACACTCCAGCTCCTCAAGAACCAGAAATTTCTGATGATTTGTCTGATTATGTTGATTATGTTGAAGTGGTTTTGATTTTATGATTAAATGAAGCAGTTATGATTCAGCTTAAGTGCAGATGAAAAATTAAAGAAATATAATGTTTGTATATTTACCTCAACACTTCCTTTTAATTCTTCGATAAGTGCTGCACAAACTTCTGGAATTATTCTTCCAGTAGATTGTTTGGATATTCTGAATAGTATAGGCTTGGGTATGAGTCACCAATGACTAAGAACAGTAGAGTTACAGCTAACCTGTCTTGAATTTAAATGGGTGTTGAAAACATGTTTCCTTTTTTTGCAATCCTGTGTCCTACCATATTTAGTAAGTTTTTAAAGTTTGTAGGTGACATATGGGTGAAGTTTTCATACTGTCCACATACAGTACATGTTGAAACTAAGGGGTATGTTTACTAAAGGGCGCTATTTGCGCTGCTGTCACATTATCGCATGATAAGGCACCTTATCGTGCGATAATGGCACTCTACCGGGCGATAAGGTGCCTTATCGTGCGTTAATGTGCGCAGCGGCGCAAACGAGCACTGAAGGCGGAGAAAGGCTCCCGGAGGGCGGAGGAAGGCTCCCCAGGGGCAGAGAAAGAGGGTCAATGGGTGTAGAGTGGGAGGGGAGAGGCTCCCTGCACACTAACGCTGTGGATTCCTGGGCTGAAAACTAACACGAGTGAAACCCTCGCGTTAGAGCAGATTTAAAGGGAAGAGAAACCATTTCCGTCAGCAATGTACAGCAAAGCCAGGGAAACCTACAAAAAGTGATAAGTGTGATACATGTGCACGGAACAAAGGGGCAAATAAACATTGAAAATGACCTGAACAAACTGGAAAAAAAACATAACCAAGCTGGGAAATAGTGATATTAATGGGAAACATCAAAAAACACTACAAGGAAAGCTCCACAAAAAGTATATCAATTTTGGAAGGGGCTATGCTCTGTCCCCATACAAGGTGAATGATCCCACAGTGAAATAGCTCTGATCAGGGTTTTCCCTTTCTATTGGACAGGTTTCCTATGGTGTGCACATGTCCCGCAACAGCAGGGTGGGCATGTTGGAACGGGCAACTGGACAGATGCTGGGAAAGGGGATACAGAGGGCTGCAGGCGGCACATGCTGTGGTGCAGCTGGGCCACAGTGCGGACTAGGGTGATGCCTAGGTGGCCCATAGGAATGCTGAAACAGTAGAGCAGCCAGGCAGCAACTGATGAGGGCCCAACATGGGCATGAGCGTGTTTCCCACAGTGTCACAGGGGATAGTACCCAGCAGGTACCCCCAAGGGCACAGAACATTGGCAGGCGGTGCTGGGGGAAGCGTGGACGTCTATGCAGGCACCCCTAACCCAAAACCCACACCATAGGCAGCCACCTACCGGCACACTGGATGAACTGAGACTGCGCACCACCAGCACCACCAGCAGAAGGGCATGTCAGCATGGTGACAGAGGGGTACTGGTGGTGGAGGTTGCAGTGGCAACTGCCCACAGCAGACCATGGCCTAGCCATGTTTAGGTGGGTGCCATGCACTGCAACAGACAGGCCCTGTCTGACAAAAAGTCATGGTATCCCCAGGGAATGAACTGTCCCTGTGGCAGCAGTGTGGTGCAATGAACACAGCCAGTGTGTTCAGGAGCAGAATGTCACAAGTTCAAGTCCCAGCTGTGGCTCCTGCCAACCCAGTCCCCATATTTTACCCAGTACTAAACCGTGGTAATAAAGAGGGAACCTTTATTGCAGATAACATAAACATGCATGAAATGCCTATATTTTACCCTACAGAGCACAGACACCATAGACATGTGCAATACCTAGAGCAGAGTCTCCCAAATGCAGTCCTGGAGGGACAAACTCCATTCAGGCATCATGCTGTCCCTAATAAAGATGCCTGTGCTGCATTTCTATGCACCGCACCCATGGTATGCAGATATATCTCATGCATATTCATTAGGGACAGCATGAAAACCCAAACAGTGTTTGGCCCACCAGGACTGGAGTTGGGAACCTCTGCCCTAGAGCAGCAGACAACAGGGGCAGAAACACCTGCAGCCACAGGTGCCATTATCCTAAGCCTCCCGGAGAGGCAGGATGTTGGGCCCTGTGTGCAGCACCATCTCCCAATACTAGCACTTGCATACCATAGCACTGCCACCCTAAAACTGGGAATATGGTATACAAAAGGTTGCTATGATTACTGGCAGATAGCAATCCCTAGGTTAAGCACATTCTGCTCATTGAGCTGTATCATAGCAACCTCTCTGATGTCTGTGGAGTGTGTTTCAGGTCTGGTGTCTGACAGTTTTTACCACCCTGGGGAGTGACCCAAACAGTATTGCGTACCATAGCCATGCCTGCACTGTGCCCAGGACTGGTGTGGTGGCCAGGGCTGCCAAAAGCCAATATAGTTGCACAATGCTGGCATAGGTGTGGGAGTGTGTGTCTGTCTACCCAGTGTGTGGTGGCTGCCAACACCTTCCTCAGCCCACACTGCTTGCACTGTTGCCAGTGTCAGCCTGCCAATGTGCATAATGAGGAGCAAGGTACCATGGGTATAGACCGGACAGGGTGGCCTTGCCAGGATGCATCTGCACAGGGCATAGGGCAATGGCTCGTACATTGTAGTGCCCAGCCAACACCTGCACGGACAGGGTGGCCACAGCATGTTCTGCTGGGAGGTCACTCTCACCCTGACTGAGCAGTGACCATGGCATGGCTAGGTTCCCCATAGTGCTGTATAGTATTTCTCTAATGTGATGTTTATGGTTCCCTTTTGGGGCCCAATCACTGACTTATCTGCTTGGTGTGTATGCTGACATCCCAGTTCTGGGTACATGCATCTTCTCCAGAAACATGCACTATTGACTAGCTAGCAGACTGTCTGCAGCTAGTATGTGTCTGGATGGAACATCTTGCAGGGTGTAGCAGCTGGAGGCTTGCTGATGGAGAATGTCAGATAGTGGTGGGGGGAAGCTGAGCATTTCCAGGCCTTCTGTCTGCCTTGCCTTACGGATGTGTACAGATCTGCACTGCCTGCCCTGTATGGTGTCTGTTCCCCAGCAGGCATGGGATTGATGGTCCCCTCTACTGCCCCCATTGCAGGGAGGTAGAATGTGGATCTGTTGGTGGGAGATCCAGTTTCACACTCTGAGCCACAGAAGGTAGGGTCGGGTGGGGTGGGTGGTGGTACATAATCCGCCTATGGTTCCAAACACTCTCTCCTCCCTCCCTCCTCCCCCCTCCCCTCCCCTCCCCTCCCCCCTCATGACCCCTGTTTCATCAGTCAATGTATTAACCATTGTGCTACACCTCTGTTGCTGTGTTTATAGGTCAGCACACCTAATTAAGGCTAATGCGCATTAACGTGCCACGGCTCCCTCTATCGCACGAAAAATACCTTATCGCACGATAACCCTAAATGCTACCTTAGGACCGGAATGCCCACTACCTTATATTGCATTCTGCACACTAACCCCGGCTGCACGTTAAGACTGCTTAGTAAACATACCCCTAAATCTTGAAGCAGATCTTTTTTAAACAAATTAGTATGCCAACAATGTCAAAGCTTTTGTTTTTTTTAATGAGATTTGCTAAAATTATTATAGTGCCACTAAGATTAAACTCCCGATTTCTTCTTGAGAAGGCATACTCATGTCGACAGCAGCAGACTCGCAAACTAAGCGGATCACAGTGTGTGCAGCCTGTCTCCAAGGGGTCTCAGTTAGCTCGAGTTTTCTGTATGTTGCATTACATGATTGGATCGCCCAGTGTTTACACACCTTTATGAACTCTTGAAGGAAGCCATCTTTGGCACAACGCAAGTACTACACTGACCATTAGCAGTAAATTTGAGAGACTGAGATCATACTCCACATACCCTGGTTTAGAGGTGAGGTTCAAGACTGTCATGGTATGTGCAAAACCAACCCATTTGGAGAAATTGCCCCACAAGTAAGCAGTGCATACAGGCAGAGTTATGCAGTAAACCTCTACTTTTACTTAACCAGCTAAGCATTAAGAATAAAACAAAATTGGGGGGGCGGAGCCCGATGTCCAGCGGGATGGTCGCATAACGCTGAGGCTCCCGAGAGGCCTACTCAGAATCCTGAATTAACACCGGACATACTTGAATTTCTGCTATGATCTTGCCGGGGCACATTGGTGAGATGGCGGGGACCAAACCCACGCGCCTGGAATTTGGATCTCCAGCGGCTTCTCACGGTAAACGCTCCAAAACTGAACCCCCGTCCCCGCAGAAGGGGCTGGCTTTGCGCGAGGGCCCCGAAATGCAGCAGGAAATCCTCGCAGAAATTAGAGGGGTTAAGGACCTCGTGCAGTCAAACGGTGAAGCACTTCGAGCGCTGAGGGAAGATCTTGGTGTACTGCAAGGTAGGCTGGAGGGGCTCTCTTCGCGTCAGGACAAAATGGAGAGTATATTAGACTCCCATGCGGTCCGGCTGTCCAAACTCGACAAAGTTGAACGTCAGGTGCGGGCCTTGCAGAAAGAAGTGGAAGATGGCAATAATAGAGCGCGCCGCAACAATCTACGACTCGTGGGCATACCGGAGGGAGCGGAATTGGGAGACATGAAGGAGTTTTTGGGTAAAATCCTCCCTTCCCTGCTCCAAATCACCTTTACCAAAGAATTGGAGATCGATCGCGCTCATCGTGTACCCACAAACATAACGCTCAACAGGAAGACCCCGCGGCCTATCATCTTTCGACTTTTGAGATATCAACATGTGGAACAAATTCTCAGTGCCTCCCGGGCAAAGGGCCACATGGAGTTTGAGAGCCACAAGGTCTCCTTCTATCCTGACTTGGCTAAACCCACGGTCGATCGCCGAAAGCGCTTTCTGGAATTTCGGCCGAGGCTTCAACAACTACAAGCACGCTATGGCCTGATGTACCCGGCCAAGCTCCGAGTCACGCTTCACAATCAGACAAGAACATTTGAGGACCCTGATCTACTAGCGGAGTTTTTGGACTCTAAAGAAGCCGACTTGATGCGCTGACTTCCAGAATATTCCTACCAGTACTCTCATATCCGCTGTGCCTGCCATATTGGATTTACCGCGACTCAGCGAAGAGTCTGTCGAGGGCGGTTTGTTGCCTTCTTTTGAAGATATCTGGGACCCGACTCCATCTACCCATAGTAGCCTCGACGAGTATCAGAGACAGTGTTACTTATGGACTCTGGTGTTTCTTTTCTTTTACTATGTCTCTATCTTCCTCTCTAGGGCCTCCTCCCGCAGACATCTGGTCGCCATATTCATTGGGGGTTTTGCTTCTTCTCTAAGTTAGTTTGGTACATACTTTTCAATTTGGGTGTATTGGCCAGCATACTTGGTGCTTATGTCATTATTGTACAGATTCTGATTATGTTGTAAGTTTTCAAGCGCTCTTACCTAAAATGTCTGTTATCGATTGATGGCACCATGTAAGATTTTCTCATTGACCGTACAATGAATCAATAATCCGATAAAACGGAGGAAAATCCTAAGTTATTTAAGTCATGACGCTGCGGACCTGATCTTCCTCCCAGAAACACATTTCAATTCGAAGGAAACTCTCAAACTCAATATTAAACCTTACATGGTGGCCGCCTATTCCCCAGCCGTCTCTAGGGAATGTGGGGTTGCCATATTGGATAGGAACTCTCTGCATGCTACTATTATTGCGACTTGCTCAGATACAGCGGTTGATGGTCCCGAGTTCACCTCAAGATAGGTAACTTTAAAGTTACATGTATTTGCCTTTATGCTCCTAATGTAGATGACCCTGCCCTTTTGCTACTAATGCTCGGGTTGCGCAGGCCTCTGCTAATACTTCATTGATATTGGGGGGGATTTCAATTTAGTTTTTGATCCCCTGATTGACAAATAGCCGCCTAGGATAAGTGGTCCTCCCAAGAGTCACATCGCGTTAATCTCTGTGAACACAGATATTGTTTTAGTCGATCTATGGAGGTTACTACACCCCAATGAGCTTGACTTTTCCTTCTTCACTTCCCCTCACAAATCCTAGTTTCGCATCGATTTCTTTCTGATATCAAAACTGTTGGTTCCTCAGGTGGACGCTGCAAAGATTCACTCTCAGCATATTTCAGATCATGCTGCTATTTCTTTTCAATAACATACTACTGCACTCCAAGGGAATCCGGGGGCCTGGTTCTCTGATAGAGCCCTATTAATTTAGCCAGAGTTCCGGTTAGAAATTCGAGCAGCCATGAATGATTACTTCCAGACCCTGGTACTCCAGGGGGATCTGGACACCCAACAGCTCTTCTCTGCAGCTCGTTGGAAAACCTTTTCTGATTTATACAGGGAATTTGCGTTACCAGCGAAACATTACTTTCAATTGATGCAGCTTCCATGCTGCCTCAAAAGTGCTCCAATCATGCTGCCCTCTGTCCCTACTAAGGACGGGCTATTAGAACTAATTCACTCTATTAGTAGAACACATGGGGTAGCCTCTACTTTTATAACTATTATGTCAGGGTACAGATACTGTCACTGGTAGAGTCCAATAAGCCTGGGATCGCTAACCGCAAACCACTTTAACCCTTGTGCATTAGAGCGTCTTCTGGAGCAAAATAGTGCGGGCTTCCCGGTCTGCCTCAGTTACCCAAACTCTCTTCCATTTTGCACATAGATGTTCTTATATTCCAGAAAATAGCCAAATGGAACACAACTGTCAGGGATCAGTGTAGGTCTTGCCATACTGATGTAGGACCCTCGCTTAGTTTCTTTATGAATGTCCTTAACTACAGGTTTACTGGGGGCGGGTCTGGGGTCGTATTCCATTTACCTTACACCTTCACGAGCCTCTTTCTTGGAAGACTGTGGGACTCCGCTCAGTGACGGAGGTCCCCTCTCTTCCTAAGAAGGGTCGCTTTCTCCTGATTTCATGTTGGGTATAGCCATATGTTTAATCACGAGGACTTGGAAGGATAGCTCTCGACTTACTGTCAATGAATAGTGGAACCTTGTCTGCTTATATAGTAAATATGAGCAGATATCTCGGAGAGCTATTTTCCATACCCAAATTTATTCTCGCTTGTCTAAATGGCAGATGCTCAAAGATCATGTACAATCTGCTCATTGCTTCGACATGTCTGTTTAATGTACACTCATCATGTTTCAGATCGCTGTTAGGTTTTGTAACACAATAATGTCAGTACACGCCCGCTTCGAGAATGATTCAGTTTCCTAGAGAAGAAGCAGGGGGGAGGGGGGTGGCAGGGGTTTACTTTGGTGTATGTATCATATTCCATGTATGTATTTGTCTTTTAGCTGTATGTCTTCCTTTCCTTTGTTGTTGTAAAACGAAAATAAAGAGTTAAAAAAAAAAAAAAAGAATAAAACAAAATTGGAGAGCAAGATGGCTGCCACATGGGAACACTGAATTGAGCTCTGTCCTGGCTTGAATTTTTCTTACCTCTCAAGATTTCCTATGGGCAAATGCCCCCACAAGAGGAAGGGGTCTGTCCAGGAAGACTCTAAGGGGTATGTTGACTAAACCATCTTAATGTGTGCTCTGACACATTAGCACACGATAAGGCGCCGTATTGCACGATAAGCTACCTTATCGCGTGCTAACACGCTCAGCGGCGCTCAGCAGCGCAAACGAGCGCTGAAGGCGGAGTAAAGGCTCCCTGAGGGCGGAGGAAGGCTCCCCAGGAGCGGAGAGAAGGGGTCAATGAGTGGAGAGTGGGAGGGAAGAGGCTCCCTGCACACTAACGCTGTGGATTTTGGGGCTGAAAACTAACGCCAGTGAAACCCTGGCGTTAGAGTAGATTTAAAGGGAAGAGAAACCATTTCCGTTAGCAATGTACAGCAAAGCCAGGGAAACCTAAAAAAGGTGATAAGTGTGATACATGTGCACAGAACAAAAGGGCAGATAAACATTGAAAATGACCTGAACAAACTGGAAAAAAAACATAACCTAACGGCAATAGTGATATCAATGGGAAACATCAAAAAACACTACCGAGAAAGCTCCAAGAAAAATAAATCAATTTTGGAAGGGGCTATGCTCTGTCCCCATACAAGGTGAATGATCCCACAGTAAAATAACGCTGATCAGGGCTTTCCCTTGTTACTGGACAGGTTTCCTATGGCATGCACATGACCCGCAACAGCAGGGTGGGCATGCAGGAACGGACAACTGGACATATGCTGGAAAAGGGGACACAGAGGGCTGCAGGCGGCACATGCTGTGGTGCAGCTGGGCCACAGTGCAGACTAGGGTGATGCCTAGGTGGCCCATATGAATGCTGAAATAGTAGAGCAGCCAGACAGCAACTGATGAGGGCCCAACACGGGCACGAGTGTGTTTCCCACAGTGTCACAGGGGATAGTACCCAGCAGGTACCCCCAAGAGTACAGAACATTTGCAGGCGGTGCTGGGGGGAAGCGTGGACATCTATGCAGGCACCCCTACCCCAGAACCCGCACCATAGGCAGCTGCCTACCCACACACTGGATGGCCTGAGACTGCGCACCACCAGCACCACCAGCAGAAGGGCATGTCAGCATGGTGACAGAGGGGTACTGGTGGTGGAGGGGGCAGTGGCTGCTGCCCACAGCAGACCATGGCCCAGCCCTGTTATGGTGGGTGCCGTGCACTGCAACAGACAGGCTCTGTCTGACAAACAGTCATGGTATCTCCAGGGAATGCACTGTCTCTGTGGTAACACCGTGGTGCAGGGCACACAGCCAGTGTGTTCAGGAGCAGAAGGTCACAGGTTCAAGTCCCAGCTGTGGTTCCTGCCAACCCAGTCCCCATATTTTACCCACTACTAAAATGTGGTAATACAGACCGAACCTTTAATGCAGATAACGTAAGCATGCCCAAAACGCTTACATTTTACCCTACAGAGCAAAGACACCATAAACATGCGCATTACCTAGAGCAGAGTCCCCCAAAAGCAGTCCTGGAGGGCCAAACACCATTCAGATCCCATGCTGTCTCCAATAACTATGGCTGTGCTGCATTTCTATGCACTGCCCCCATGGTATGCAGATGTATCTCATGCATATTCATTAGGGACAGCATGAAAACCAGAACAGGGTTTGGCCCACCAGGACCGGAGTTGGGAACCTCTGCCCTAGAGCAGCGGCCAACAGGGGCAGACTCACCCACACCCACAGGCTCCATCATCCAAAGCCACCTGGAGAGTCAGGATTTTGGGCCCTGTGTGCATCCAACTGGATGCAATCCCAAAACCTCAGGATCCAACACATGAAAACGGAGGTGTTGTTCATTACAAGGAACCAAAACTTCACCGCTCCATCCATCTTAAAAGTGAAGGAAGCAGACCTCCAGACCAAGACCACTATTAGATACCTAGGCGTCACCTTAGACCAGCAGTTGGATATGAAGGCGGACATAGGAAACATTGTAAGAGCGGTATACCATAAAATTCGATCACTTCGACACCTATGATCCCTGCTCGAGCCGGACGATTTCAGGACCATCTACCAGGCTCTAATCATACCACATTTTGATTATGCAAACTCAGTCCTGCAAGGGCTCCCTCAAGCCACCTTGAACCCACTGCAACTGGCAATGAACGCCGCAGCAAGAGTCCTACACGGTGCATCCAGGAAAGACCATGTCTCACCCATCCTAAAACAACTCCACTGGCTCCCGATACAATGTAGACTCACATACAAGACCTTACTACTTACATTCAAGGCCATCAAAGGGCTCACATCTGTGTCACTAACAGAACTAATACAGACGACACCCCACAATAGAGATAGACGATCAGTAGCACTCAACACGTTGGTAGTTCCAAAATCAATAACACAATGCACATAGGTGACAGCAGGCAGGGCCTTCAAATTCTGTGCACCAAGGTCCTGGAACAGCCTCCCTCACGGCATCCGAGCAATCCCAGACATATTGCATTTCAGAAAGGCCTTGAAACACCACCTCTTCCTCCTGTATTACTCAGTAACCAATGCAGACACAGCACCAACCTCACAAGCCACCCACAACCCCCAGGACTGAAACCAATAAAGAGATCACGATTATGTTATAAATTGTAAATAGTTACCCCTGTTATCCAATTTGTATCACCTGTTCAACTGTAAACACAAAGTACCATTGGAAATGTGTAATTTTATTGTTCATTGTAAACCGCACTGGTGCTGAATAGCGCGGTATAGAAGAGACTGTAAATAAATAAATAAATAAATCTCCCAATACTAGCACTTGCATACCTTAGCAATGCCACCCTAAACCTGGGAATATGGTACACATCTATCAAAAGATTGCTATGATTACTGGCAGATAGCAATTCCTAAGTTAAGCACAATTTGCTGATTGAGCTGCATCATAGCAACCTTTCTGCTGTCTGTGGAGTGTGCTTCAGGTCTGATGTCTGACAGTGTTTGCCACCCTGGGGAGTGACTCCAACAGTATTGCGTACCATAGCCATGCCTGCACTGTGCCCAGGACTGGTGCGGTGACTAGGGCTGCCAAGAGCCTCTATATTTGCACAATGCTGGCATAGGTGTGGGAGCGTGTGTTTGTCTATCCAGTGTGTGGTGTCTGCCAACACCTTCCTCTGCCCACACTGTTGCCAGTGTAAGCCTGCCAATGTGCATAATGAGGAGCAAGGTACCATGGGTATAGCCCGGACAGGGTGGCCTGGCCAGGATGCATCTGCACAGGGCATAGGGCAATGGCTCGGACATTGTAGTGCCTGACAACCACCTGCATGTCCTGCTGGGAGGTCACTCTCACCCTGACTGAGCAGTGTCCACGGCATGGCTAGGTTCCCCCATAGTGCTATATAGTGTTTCTCTCATGTGATGTTTATGGTTCCCTTTTGGGGCCCAATCACTGACTTATCTGCTTGGTGTGTATGCTGACATCCCAGTTCTGGGTACATGCATCTCCTCCAGAAACAAGCACTATGGACTAGCTAGCAGACTGCCTGCAGCTAGTATGTGTCTGGATGGATCATCTTGCAGGGTGCAGCAGCTGGAGGCTTGCTGCTGGAGAATGTCAGATAGTGGTGGGGGGAAGCTGAGCATTTCCAGGCCTTCTGTCTGCCTTGCCTTATGGATGTGTACAGATCTGCATTGCCTGCCCTGTATGGTGTCTGTTCCCCAGCAGGACTGGGGTTGATGGTCCTCTCTACTGCCACCATTGCAGGAAGGTAGAGTGTGGCTCTGTTGGTGGGAGATCCTGTTTCCCACCCTGATCCATAGAGAGTGGGTTGGGTGGTGGTACATAATCCACCTATGGGTCCAAATACCTGCCCCTTCACCTACATCATGTGACCATGGTACCAACACAGGATATGCACTATTTTGGGTGCATCATAGCCCATAAGGGCCAGACATGACTGAGAAATACAGATGTGTCTGCAGGAACTACCTATCACACACACTAGCACTGATGGGGACCTGCAGCATAGCCTATTTCAGCCATGAAAGGTGCTGTGGACCTGGTGCTGGGTGCCCCACCTCACCCTTAGGGTGAGCACAGTACCCGCACAATGTGACGGTCTGTAGCTACTCTGTGCCAGTAACATACACGGTCAGTACCCCCTACCAGGCCGAGATGCTGTGGGGGTGCATACCCCATCTTGTGATCATCTGTAGACTGCTGGTTTGCATGTGCAGTGCATCATGGGTATGGGTGGGTTAATCCTATCCTGGTAACCACAGCAGACTGTTTGTGTGGTGACATGCAGTCCTTCTCTAGCCAGCCAGGGGCTTGTTAATAGCTGTAGCCCACTGGTTACTTCACTGCCTGTGGAGCCAGAGGTCATGGATTCAAACCCACAGTGGGATTATTTAATAGGGCTATCCAGAGCATTGTCAATTTTTAATGTACATTAGTGCTGCCAGCAAAAACACCCCCAGAGTACTGTAACCATAAGGTGCCTCAGAAGGTGCTTTATAAGGTGCCCTATAAAGAGCCTTCTGAGGCACCTTATGGTTACAGTCCATACAAGGAGCCTTATAAGTTGTCCTATGGAGCGCCTTATAGGGTGCCCTATAGGGGACATTATAGGGTGCCGTGGTGGACAGTGCACTTTATAATGTGCTCTATGGAGTGCCTTATAGGGTGCCTTATGTGGCACCTTAGGTTATGGCACGTGAGGGTGTGTTTGCTGGCAGCAATAATTAAAATAGAAATAAAATGCCTCAAGAAACAACACTTACATGTCAAGGCTGATGCCTCAGCCAGCCTTATGCATTAGGCACACTGGGGGATCAAACTCATGACCCCTGTATCATCAGTCAGTGTATTAACCATTGTACAACACCTCTGTTTCAATGTTTGCATGTCTTGGCGCCTACTTAAGATTACTACGCGTTAACGCGCTTAGCGGCGCTTAGCCCGTTAATGTGCGCAGCAGCGCGTGTTATCGCACGATAATCCCATTTTGCTACTTTAAGACTGAAACGCCCACTCCTTTTATGGCAGCCTGCACACTATCGCCGGGCGCACATTAAGACGGTTTAGTAAACATACCCCTAAGTTTGTCCAACATGAGGCCGCTTGGCTGACTCCACTGCTGCCTGTTCCAGGAGAAAGATTGTTGAAAAGGCAGCTGGAAAAGCTCTTTCAGCACATCTTCAACCAGTCTTTGATATATTTCAGTCTGTGGAAAGTTCTGTTGCTTTTATGGGGAAAAGCATTGAGGCATAAGAAGTTAAACAAGAAAAACTTTCCAATGTGGAAGAGGTTTTTGTAAGAAACAGTATTGCCTTGCACAGGAAAACGGAGAACGTGGACAACAGGCTGAGAGCTAAGACCTTTCATTTCATTACACAGATACACTAAAAAAATTTTTTTTTAAACTGCCTCTAATGTTTCGATTGATTTTTACATTTTTTGGTGCGCTGAATTCAAATCTGGTAACCAATTTGCTCCATCACGTACAGATTTTTTGCTACATTGGGTTAGCAGTTTGAGGTGAACGTTTCAGATTGAGTGCGATCGAGATAAAAGTTTCTTGGATGAATTCTTTATACTAATTGTTTAGTAGTTATTCAAATAAGAATAAAGAAAATTGTAACAAGGCAGCACATAAGAATAGAGTAATGTCAACAAAACACACTGTGATGGTAGCAAAATTGTCTGCACTTAAAACAGCCACATACATGTGCACAAACATTGAGCATATAAGAGCGAGGTTAGACACAAAGCAAAACAAAGAAATGTGCAAAAAATGTTGTACAGGTATGTATGTAAGAATAGAAAACGCAAACCGCACCATTGCAATACATGAAGACAAACACCAGATGGTGTGAAAATAAAATTCTAATAAATGAGATCCGACACTGTGGTAATAACTAGCAAATTTTTATTTCAAAGTTTAGTAAAAACACGATATTTGTCAACACAGTTTAGATTTTAAAGTCATTCTTGGGTCAATCAATCTCCTGGTGGGCCCGTTTCTTCTTCCCCCAAATGCTTCTCTTGGTGCGCTGCTTGGCGTATTTTTCATCTGGGGTTTCCCGCAGCAGCAATCAGCAGAAATCAGCCATCATAGTGGTGTTCCATCTTCCTTGGTACCTTCTCTCTGCGTCCTTGATGTCCTGGTGAAACCTTTCACCTTGTTCTTCACTGTACGCCCCCAAGTTTTCGGGAAAGTAGTTCACATGGGAGTGCAAGAAATGGACTTTCAGGCTCATGTTACAGCCTTGTTCTTTGAAGGCATTGAGCATCCTGGCAACAATATCCTTATAGTTCTCATCCCGCCGGTTCCCCAAGAATTTGAGAACAACATCCTTGAAGGAATCCCAGGCTTCTTTTTCCTTCTCAGACATCGTTTCAGCGAATGCTCCATCTGAAATGAGTTTCCTTATATCAGGGCCAACAAACACTCCTTCCTTTAGCTTTGCTTCAGAAAGTCGGGGGAACTTTGAGCAAAGGTACCGAAAGCACTCACCATCTTTTGGAAAGGACTTGATGAATTGCTTAATGAGACCCAACTTAATGTGGAGAGGTGGTAATAGAATTTTATCACGAGGTACCAAGCTCTCATGAAGAACATTTTTCTCACCGGGTCTCAAATACTCCCGAATTGGCCAGTCTTTTTTCCCCCAGTGTAGGTCGCGGGCCCGGCTATCCCACAAGCAAAGGAAGCAGGGATATTTGGTGAAACCGGATTGCTGCCCTAATAGCATGGATAGAATTTTAAAGTCTCCACAAATCATCCACTTATGCTCATCATAACGAATCTTCTGAAGAATCAGGGCCAAATTCTCGTATTTTTCTTGGAGAATAACAGAGTGAGCAATAGGAACTGAAGCGAATGTGTTGCCATTATGAAGAACAACACCTTTTATGCTGTCTTTTGATGAATCAATGAACAGCCGCCATTCAGCAGGATCATACTTGAGTTTAAACTTTTCCATCACTCCATATATATCGTTGCAAAATACCAAATCTTCCTCTTTGCTGAAATACTTCAAAAATTGTGTCTCGCGGTTGCGGTACCAATAAAAAGTTGTTCCTGGTGACAGTAGATTTTTCTGTTTAAGCCGAGAACCTAGCAGTTGGGCAGCATCTTTTGGGAGTCCTAAATCCCGGACTAAATCCAATTCAGCTTGAGAGAAAAGTTCAGGTTTCGGATCTGGTTCAGTTTCAAACTCGGAAGTACTGGACTCATCGGGAAAAGCCATCTGATGAGTCTCATCATGATCAGAACCGTCCACACAAATATGATCCAAAGATTTTGGTGGTTCAGGCACAGGTACTTCGTTGCTATGAGGCATAGGCCTAATTGCTGAGGGAAGGTTGGGGTAACTTATTACGTTCTTATTTTTTAAGTTGTATCCCTTCACAATGCAAGAGCAAAAATAGCAGTCACTGCTGTGGTCTCTTTGTTCACGCCACATCATAGGTATTCTGAAACGAAATGCTTGTTTTTTACCTTTCATCCATAAGCGTAGATCTTCCTCACATGTCTTGCACACTTTGTGAGGAGCCCACGGTTTGTCTTGATCGCCTAACTTCAAACCGAAATAGGTGAAATATACTTTTTTAATAAATGCAGAAATGTTCCTCTGCCGCTTTTTCACGTTATATTCCCCACAAATAAAACAAAAACTGTCCGGAGAGTTGACGCAACCTCTGGCTCTGTGAGCCATCACAAATACACAGCACTGCAAACTACAACTGTAGTGAACCACTTCGGAATAAAGCTGGATTATGACTGAGCAAACAAAAGGTAATAATGAACTTGCAAGAAACTGAAATTTGACAGGAACGTTCATGTCGCAACCACCGTGTTTGAGCGAGCGAACAAGGCGAGGCGAACAGGAAAGAACATGCGCCAGCGCGAGTACTGGATTTAGCCCCCCGCCTACCAATTGTCCTGTTAATGTATAAAATGAATACAAAACACTCTAAAATATCATGAGGGAGTGTTTCTAGTTAGTTAACCATTACAACCTCTATTTTGGGCCAAGAAAATAAACTGCAGTCGGCTAAAAAGAAATTATGTGAACATTCCTTATATGGGTAAGAAATCTAATTTTGCAAGAAAACGTGACGTGATGGAACATTTTGGCTATTTTTCCTGGATTCAGCACCCCAAAATCTATAGGAATCAGTTGCAAAACTGGAGGCAGTTTTTTGGTAGTGTACCTGTGTTATCTTTCCTAAACTTCTGATTGTGCCTCCTTTGTCTACACTTAAAAGGTACAGTATTTTCAAGAGTTTTGAAGATTCCTGAGTCTGTCTGCCCAACAATTCTGAGGGTTTATTATCTTCCACTTGTGAAGGGACCTGGATGTCAAAATCTGGGTAGTAATCCTAAAATGGCTCTCGACTCTGACTCTCATTCAGGTATTGGAGAATGAAGATGCTGACATAGAAAAGCCAGCTACATTAATTGTTAATTTTGTCTTAGAACTGGATTGTATTTGTATATTAAAAGTGTTTTTTCCATAATCGTGAGGCCCTTCTTTTGTGCCTTAAGATTAGTGTATTTCCTGATGTAGTTTTAATTACCTAGAAGCATAGAAGGGAATTCTCCTTTGCCCATGGGTATGATAGCTTAAGGGTCTCTTTAGGTTAAATTTTCCTTGTAAATGTGTTGTTGAACTGCAGTCTGTTTGATACATATTTTATGATCTTGCTTGCTTGATGGCATTTCTGATCCAGAGATTTGGCCTAGTAACATCTACCCCCAATAATGTGTCTGCTTCTAATTGATGATCATTATTTTTCCAGCCTCCAGGCTCTGTGCTTTGGTTTGCCTTTATTGTGAATAGCTTTCTTGAAACCTGCCAGGTACTTGTGATCTGGATTGGCCACTGCTGGAAACAGGATACTGGGCTTGATGGACATCGGTCTGGCCCAGTATGGCATTTCTTATGTTCTTATGTTTTGTGTGAGGTTTTGTTCCTTTTTTTCCTCAGTATTGTGTCCTTGCTCTCCCAATAATTGTGGACTAGTATGAGAAAACATTTGCTTTTCTTTATGGTTTCTTACTGGGATATGACTGTTAGAAGAAGTAAATTTTTGGATTGTGCTATTTTGTAAATGCTTAATAAAATGGAAATTAAGAAAAAAAGAATAAGACAAAATCATTAAACAAGCACAAGCTATGTACTCAGAAAACAATTGGATAGGAAAAAAGCGAGTCACTGCACTAGAAAGAAAGTTAATTAACCAAAAAGCTGCAGTTTAATACTGAACAAAATGTAAGAATTTCCTTAGGCCTATGCACTGCTCCAGTTATTGGAAAAAGTGTGGGAGGAGAAAAAAGCACGACTCCTGGCCAGGGCTGGAATTTGGAAAAAACAGGAGTAGAAGTAACCTTCGCAAACTAAAGTCTCAACAGGTGAGCACATCATTTGGTGGATTTAGTGAGTCTCATTGAGGTTAACCTCCTCCCAGTAAACAGTCTGGACCTTTGGATGAAGTCCAGGCTAGTCTGTGTTCTACCCTCCTAGAGTTACCTGTAGATGATCATTCTGGACTCTTCGCTAACTAGGGAGACAAACAAGTTTTATAGGTTAAGAACATACAGTAAGAACATAAGCATATAAGATAAGCCATGCTGGGTCACACCAAGGTCCATCAAGCCTAGTATCCTGTTTCCAACAGTTGCCAATCCAGGTCACAAGTACCTAGCAGGTTGCCAAAAAGGCACACAGGTTCCACAATGCTTGTATTGGGGCAAGCAGTAGATTTCCTGGGTCCTCAATGGTTTATGGCCCTTTTCTCCAGGAACTTCTCCAAATCTTTTTTAAACCCAGCTATACGAACAGCCCCTCACTTGTTTTCCAGCTTGTTGTGATGTGAGAGCTTGTGTGCATCAGTGATGCTGAGTGCTAAGCTATCAGTAGCTTAACTACTGGCAGGGTCTCCCAAGATGGACAGGTCTCAGCTGAGGTGCCAGACCAAGACAAATCACCCATCTGGGCAGCAGCAGAATGGGACGATGTTGGCGGCAGAGGATCACATTTCTGTGACAATGGCAACAACACTAGAATTAAACTGCGTGGAAGAAAGGCCTGGAAATCTACTCAGTATCTTGCCACAAAACCCAATGGATAGTCACAACAAAGCAAATTGCACAATAGTGCTGGAAAATGAGACCCCCAGGTCATAAGGCACTTAAATGGCTACAGGGGAGAAGCTGAAGACGATTCAGAGTAAAGGCAGAATTTATGATGTGGTTGGATCAAAGCCCTCGGGACGTCTGACTGCTGATGTAGCCACGCATGAAATGAGAGTCAGAAGCTGCAAAGATGTCTTACATATTGGGACATGGAACGTACGAAGCATGAACCAAAGGAAGTTGGAGGTGGTCAAGAATGAAATGGAACATGTACAACTTGATCTGTTGGGTGTCAGTGAATTGAAATGGACTGGCATTGGCATTTTGCATAAGATGATAACATGGTCTACTATGCTGGAACTGAAAAATAAAGAAGAAATGGTGTTGCATTTATAATTAAGAAGAAAGTTGCAAGAACTGTAGTGAAATACAAAGCAATCAGTGAACGCTTAATTTCTATTCGTCTGTGAGGAATGCCCATAAACACAATTATACAGTAATTCAAGTATATGCCCCAGCAACAGCTGCAGACGTTGATGAGTTCTATGAACAAGTACAAGCTGAAATTTACAGAACATGCAAACAGGATATCCTGATAGTCATTGGTGACTGGAACGCAAAAATTGGCAACAAAGAAGAAGGCAAAGTGGTTGGAAAATATGGACTTGGCCATAGAAATGAAGCTGGAGAAAGACTGATAGAATTCTGCAAGACCAACAACCTATTCATCTCAAACACCTTCTTCCAGCAACACAAACAACAACTATACATATGGACCTCAGCCAATGGATTGTACAAAAATCAAATTGACTACATCTGTGGAAGTCAATGATGAAAAAGCTTTATAACATCAGCAAAGACAAAACCTGGAGCTGACTGTGCTATTGATCACCAACTACTAGTATGCAAACTCAAGCTAAAATTGAAAAAGAGCAAGCCACTCATGAATTTAGCAAAATATGACCTTGAGAATATACCATCAGAAATTAAAGACTGCCTGCAAAATCAATTTGCTGCTTTAGATACAAATAACAGAGCTCCAGAAGAGTTATGGGATGACATCAAGAAATTTGTGTTGGAAGAAAGTGAAAAGTCTCTACAAAAGGTAAAAAAAGAAAAAAAAAACGGCCAAAATGGATGACTGAAAAACTCTGAAAATTGCCCAGAAATGCAGAGAAGGTAAAGCCAGAGGAGAAAGAGAGGCAAAGAAGATATTCAGTGTCCATTTCCGGATAAGACCTGACACTGAATATCCAGGCTTAATTTAAAGCAGCAACAGCCAGCTGCTTTATAAGTATTGGCTGCCACTGCTGAAAATGCCCCTCCATGTCTTTTTCCTTTTTTTTTTCTTTCTTAGGTATTGGACTATTGTACTAGCATTAGTTTATTTCTAGGAGGATTACTTTTGTAGTGGGGGCAGTATCTGCCATCATCTTACTTTTTGTCAAGTACCTCTTGAGCGAGAAGAAATACAAACTTCTTGCACCATCAAGCTAAAAGATGAATCCAAGCTTTCCTTTAAAGAGTAATGCCTTCTACAGGCCAGGAAGCCAGAAGCAGAGACCTTCTGGGTAACAAAGAGCTGTTATAGTAACATCTAGGGATATAGGGTGCAATATTAGAAGCTTTATTCATGCTTTGGATGTATAAAAATGGGCATAGAGATATCCAAAGCACAGCGATGTCTCCAGCCCCATTTTATAAGCTGGCTCTGGGGACAGGGGTGGATCTACTGTTAAACTAATGAAGCTTAAGCTTTAGGGCCCCTAATCTCCAAGGGGCCCCAGAAGAGACTTTTTAGTCCACATTGCTTAAAGATTTTGAATCTACAGTATGAGAAGGGTTTGTTAACAATAATAATATTAATAATATAGTGTAATTCAATACAAAATAATATCTAAAATAAAAATTAAAAGCTAATGTAAGCAAGCCATAAATGAGATGTAGTGGTTACATTTTTAAAACATTTGTGGTGATCTTTCATGGAACAACCCCATTGAAGAAGATAACAATGGTTACTCAGACCTCGTTGCTGGTTGCGAAGGGGCCCACATAACAGTTCAAGCTTCAGGGCCCCAAAATGTATGTCTGCCACTGTCAGGGGACATCTGACTCTGAATGGGGGTGTGTAAGAGGCATAGCTAGGGCATTCCCAGGACCCTGGAGGCATGGTGAGCTCCTTCGCGAGGACCAGGTCGTCTCCACCTGATTACAGAAATGTCATGGATGTCCGGTGTCACTTAAAAGCTTTAGACCAACTTCATGGCCTGCATAACGATGAACAAGCATCTGAAGCATGCTCGTTTTAGCTGAAAAACATCCCAAGTGTGTAGAGAGAAAGGCATTCCATCATTCCCTGTATTCAGCATTATGTCAATGAGAGCAGTAGGATTTGAATCCTGACTGCCCTGTTCCTAATCCACTGTTATAATCATTATGCTATCCTAGACGTCCAGGTTCTGAAATACGGTTCTGGGGATGTCTAAGTAGATGCCCCTGTAGATGTCCTTATCGGGCACATCCAGGTTTGTGAAATCATGCTGGCATCTGGACATGCCTGCATTTTTTCAGACGCTTTGCCTTAGATGTCCTAGATTGCCCTTCTATTTTCATAAACATACTAAAATGACTTTGTGAAATTGTACCCTTAATGCCTTGTACCATCTTTATCTGTCTACAAATATACTTTGTTGTAAAAGTCCCATATAATTAGGTATCTGTATCGTTCCATGGTTCGACTGCACCTGAAATATTGTGTGCAATTCTGGTCACCATATCTTAAAAAGGATATAGCAAAATTAGAAAAGCTACAGAGAAGAGCCACCAAAATGGTAAAGGGGATGGAAGGATACCCCTATGAGGAAAGGCTTAAAAAGGTTAGGGTTCTTCAACTTGTAAAAGAGAAGGCTGAGGGGAGATAGATAATGGTCTATAAATTAATGAAGTAAGTGGAACAGGTTGTAGATCGTTTGTATACGCCATCACAAAGTAGAAAAACTAGGGGACATGCAATGAAGCTACAATGTAACCTATTTAAGACTAATAAGAGAAAATATTTTTTCACTCAACTCGCAGTCAAACTCTGGAATTTGTTACCGGAGGATGTAGTAAAATCTGTTAGTGTAGCTGGGTTTAATAAAGGTTTGAACAAGTTCCTAGAGAAAAGGTCCATAAATCATTATTAACAAGATCCCTGGAAATCCACTGCTTACCACAGGACAAGCATTGTGGACTTTGGGAACCTGCCAGGTACTTGTGACTAGGATTGGCCACTGTTGGAAACAGTATACTGGGCTTGATGGACCTTGGTCTGACCTAGTATGGCATTCCTTATGTTCTTAGGTGAATATGGCTCTTTGTGAAAGGGACCAGCCGATCCAGGTTTGCTTTTACCAATTTGTATGAATAAAGATGTAATCTCAGTTTTCTTAGAGAAATCATTTGGAAAATCAGAAAATCATTCCCCTGCATGCAAATAGGCACAACCGTGACAGGTTCAGCATGTCCTCCTTGCACAGAGGTATGGGATCACCTTAGTTATACATATGTCATGTTATTAATGCAATTAATGCATGTTCTAAATATTAATTTATAGTTTAAAGACAAATACAGGCATATTTTATGACCTGATTTCTCTGGGCTTCCGTATCTATGCCCAATTAATTACAAATTACTCAATGTAGATTACTGCTCATGCAAACTATATTTGAAGTTGACCTCTCTTCTCTTCATAAATCTTTAGAATCATAATGCCCTAAGAGCTCATGAACATGCCTTGGGAATTCCACTCTTCTCCACACTTCTACTACACTCCTCCACTCCACTGTGAACTCCAGATTCCGTTCCTTCGTCTGTGCTCCATCAAACATCTGAAATAGACTTTCTGAGCTTGAATGTCATGCTCCTATTCAAATCCAGGCTAAAACCCCACCTTTTTGAGGTTGCTTTTAAATCCTAACCATGTAATCTCCTGTTTAAAATCTATGCGTTTTTTAATCATTTCCTATAATATATGAGGCTTCCTGATCTCTTATTTGTCCTGTGTGTCTGTCTTGAATAGATTATAAACTCTGAGAAGCAGGGACTATCTCTTACGTGTATGTACGTATGTCTTAGTAATGCTTTAGAAAGGAAAAAAAGTAGGATTAGTAGTAGTAATAGTTCAGACATGTTTATATGGATTTTTCAACTTTTAATAATATTCTTTTAAAACAGATTTATATTTCTTTTTAACTAAAATAAAAAAACCCTGCAGAAGATGGATGATTTCATTTTGGTATTTGAGTGAATAACTCAGCTAATCTTCATATCTTTAAGATGCTTGTAATTCGTATTATCTGTGAAGACTGTCAGGTTGAATACTTCATTACTTACACAACCAGCAAAGCTGAATGCTACTATTTATTTTCTGAGATGTGGTGAGTTGTAATGAAAGTCTGTCTGACCTTATCTTTCCCTTTTATAATTAACATAGCAAATGAATCTTTAGAACTGGTAAAAGCCAGACACAAAAAATATGGAGAGACAATACATTTGAGACTGTTCCACATTAAAGACTGGGAAATAGGTAAACGTTGTATATGTGAAGGCACTTTTTAGAAAGGCTGTTTATTCGGTGGATAGGATATGGAAGTCAGAACATCTGAAAATCTATGTCAATTTTAGAAGGAAGGGTGTGAGCATTTGTGGTTGATGTAAAATGGACATTTCTCCACCCCCTGAAATGGATGTGTTTTTTAAAATGAAAACAAAAAGCTTCAAATATAGGCAAGTATGTATATCGAAACACACTAACTCCATAACATCATGGCACCTAAAACATCAACTCTGTGAGAGAGGAAAAAACCCCTCAGTATCCCTTGGGCCCCAAAACAAGACCCAAACATAACAGAGGGTGAGCTACACCAGACTGTAACATATAAGATTAGAGACTGGAGAAAGCTTGATACATCCAAGGTCTGAAAAAACCTCTCTCAACCAGATATACTAACAAACTATGAACCATCCTCCAGGCATTCATATGTGCTCTGAATGGAACAAAATTCAGTCCGTGGTATTCGTATACATACTGAATGGAGCAAATTTCAGTTCATGGTACACAAAACAGTGCACAATGTTCAATCCAATACATCCGTTGTAAAAAACGACATGCGCAGTTCTACAGTTCTGCTCACAAAATTTGAAACTTGAAGCAGAAAAAACAAAGCAACTCACAGGCAAAACAGCCAATGGATAGCCGGTCATAGTCTCATATTCATGTCAACACTGTCATGAAAGAAAAATCGCTGTGCAGTATACAGCATAAGTCTTTATTTTTATTTTTATCTTTATTTTGTTTTTTGATATACAAAGGTTCAAAAATGCTGCTGGAAAAGGAAAGGAACACCATAAATTTGACGGGAAAGTAGGACAAGACATGAAAGAAGAGAACAGAAAGGAGAGAGGTAGCAGGCCTCAGCATAGCGAGAGTGGGGGGGGGGGGGGGATTGAAGGCAGAGCAGAAGAGATGAGTTTTCAATATTGACTTAAATTTGATGAAGGAGAGTATTAGTAGAGGGCTGGAGGGAGGGAGTTCCATAGTTTGAAGCCGAGAAAGAAGAAAGAGGAGTTGTGGGTGGACTCCAGGTGCGCTAGCGAGGGGGAGGGGAGGTACATAGGGTTAGAATGAATAAACCGGAGTGAGTGTTGAGGAGTGTGGGGATGAACCAGATTAGAGAGGTACTGAGGTGTGCCGGTGTGAATTGCTTTGTGGACAATGGTTAAGACTTTAAAATGAATTCAGAAGGTGATGGGGAGCCAATGGAGGCAAATGCGAAGTGGAGTAATGTGATCTGCATGGGAGGCATGTATGACAATGCGGACTGTGGTGTTTTGAAGAAGTTGAAGCCTGCACAACTGCTATTGTGAGAGACTGGCAAGGGCAATGTTATAGTAGTCTATCCTAGTCATTATGAGGGAAAATATAGTAACATAGTAACATAGTATATGACAGCAGATAAAGGCCAGTATGGTCCACCTAGTCTTCCCAGGAAGGTGGCAAGAGTAGGTGCACCTGCTGCTCCGTGCAGGTCACCTCTCCCCATGCCTTTGTTTAGGGGTATACCCACAGCTCCATGTAGGTCACCCCGATTTGTTGAGATATAAGAGATAGTTATGTTTATTTTGATTTTATCCTGTTGCTATAAAGGGATCCATTGTGTCTGTCCCATGCCATTTTGAATTCTGTCACTGCATTTGCCCCCACCACTTCCATCGGGCGGGCATTTCAAGCATTCACCACCCTTTCCAGGGGTGGTTCGACCATTAGGCGAACTGAGGCGGTGTCCTCAGGTGGCAGTTTCTAGGGGGCGGCACTATTTGCAACTCCCTAGAAACTGCCTAGAACGGCCGACCTTTCAAGCCAGATTAATCATTAATGAAAGCAGCCATGGGAACATTTCTCTGGGGGGCTGAGATCATCGCTTTTGCCGCCCTAGCGGAAGCGGAAGGGCGGCGGAAGAGATGACCTTGGGCCCACCCCGCCGGCTCCTGGAAGATTGACATGATCTAGCAGTTTGAAAGCAGAGCCGCAGGAACAGAGAAATGTTCCTGCGGCTGCTTTCATTTGATTTTAAATTATTAATCAGTGAGGGGAGGGAAGGGAGCAGACAAGAGGGGCCTGAAAGGGAGCAGACAAGGGGGGGCGTGGAAGGGAGCAGTCACAAGGGGGGGCCTGGAGGGGAGCAAACAAGGGGGGGCCTAGAAGGGAGCAGACAAGGGGGGACTGGAAGGGAGCAGACATGGGGGGGAGCTGGAAGGGAGCAGATGGGGGGGCCTGGAGGGGAGCAGACAGGGGGGGGGGCTGGAAAGGAGCAGAGCAGGCATGGGGGAGAGCTGGAAGGAAGTAGACATGGGGGGGGGAGCTGGAAGGGAGCTGACACCCGGGGATGGCACTGGAAGGTGAATGGACAGGGGAGAGGGGGAGCTGGAAGGGAACTGACATGGGAGGGGGCACTGGGACTGGACGTTAGCTGATACCTGGGATGGTATTTTAACTAGAAGGGGCTGGACGATGGGGAAGGAGGGGGACCGGAAGAGAATAGACACCAGTGGTGGTACTGGAAAGGCAATGGGGTTGGTACTGGGAGGGAAGGCTGTAAAGGGGACTGATACTAGGGAGAGTTACTGGGACTGAAAATAGGCTGATGGAAGAAAATGAAGAAAGCAAAAGGAGAAACGAGAAATGGCAGATGGACTATAGACCATAGAAAAAGAGCTGAGAAGACAGAGGAAAACGGAAACCTCTGATCGGGACCAGCATGATCAAAAATCATCAGACAACAAAAGTAGAAAAAATAATTTTATTTTCAATTTAGTGATTGGACTTTGTGCTATTTATATTTCACACAGTATGGGGAACTGCATCTCTTATCTGGTGTGGCACCACATGCGGAGTCTGGCTTCTTGGAGTTTCATTTTAATTTTTGTCTACATAGTTTTATTTTTGCTTTAGGTTGTGGTCACTTATTCTGAACTTGGTGAGGGTCTGTGTTCTGAGTGTGCGACCAAGGCCAGGTGTTCTGTTAACATGGAGTTTGTACGTAGGGATCTGTACTGTAGTAATTTGACTTGTTCAGCTTTTCAAATAGGTGTATGGATGTTTTGGGGCTCATTGCAGTGTTTATAGTGTTGCTTTTTTCTTGGTAGGCCCCTTATTGTATGAGTTTTGGAAGTGTATGCTGGTATGTTTTGGTAGATTTGTCCTTGCAGGTCTTAGTGACTTTAGTAGGGTTTTATATTAGTTCCCAATATGCCTGGTACTGGAGAACATTTGTTGTTGGTGAGATGACCAGAATCAGCTTTTTTTAAATATATATATTGAGTTCTGTGGGTAAATGTCGTACCTCTGCTCTACACCCATTGTTGAGGAGGGGGTTCTGTGAATGCAAAATGGATGTTCAAAAAGAAAAAGCAAGCACCATAATGCAGTTTATAACAAAATACAAATGAATTATAATTTGGAGTTATAAACTGCTGTAGTTCTCGCTCTTTCTTTTAGTTCCTTGGTGTGTGAACATCTTGCATTTGCTTCACATTATCTAATTGACTTTTTGATTTGGTTCAGTCCCTGACTGGAGTTTTGAGAAAGATCCCCATCTGGGAGGCAGGTGTGTGTGTGTGTGTGTGTGTGTGTGTGTGTGTGTGTGTGTGTGTGTGTGTGTGTGTGTGCTGGGGGGGCACACGGGAGGGGGGGGGAGGGTGCCATCTCATCCCTCGCCTCAGGCAGCAGATTGCCTTGAGCCGCCCCTGACCCTTTCAGTGAAAAAGTATTTCCTGTTATTGCTTTTCAGTTTATCCCCTTGCAGCTTTATGTTGGAGTGGAAGAGTGGCCTAGTGGAGTGGAGGAGTGACCTAGTGGTTGGGGCAAAGTACTTCAGGCCAGAAGGTCAGGGGTTCAAATCCCACTAGAGGACAGCAACTTTGGGTCAGAAGGACTGGGGTTTCTAGTCCCACAGGTGCTCCTTGTGGTCTTGGGGCAAGCCACTTAACCCTCCATAGCCCATGTTCCCTGTCAAATAGTTATCTCCAAGTTAAAATGCCCTGTTCAATGTAATTTCAGTTTGTTCACTGTAAACCACACTGATGCAGAATAGTGTGGTATATAAGAGAATATAAATAAATGCTATGCCCTCTAGCTTCCCTATCTTTGGAAGATAATTGTTTGTTCATTAATACTCTTTAAGTATTTAAAGGTCTGACTCATATCTCCCCTGTCCCTCCTCTTCTCCAGAGTGTACATATTTAGGTTTTCAAGTCTCTTCTCATACGTCTTCTGACGCAGTCTCCATATCATTTTGGTCATCTTCCTCTGAACTGTTTCCAGTCTTTTTATATCCTTTATGAGATATGGTCTCCAAAACTGAACACAATATTCCAAGTGAGGGCTCACCAGCAACTTGTATAGTGGCATTAGTACCTCTTCTTTTCTGCTGGTAATTCCTCTCTGTATGCAACCCAGCATCCTTCTGCCTTTTGCCATCGCCTTGTCACACTGTTTCGCCACCTTGAGATCATCAGAAACCATCATCCCGAGATCCTTCTCCTGGTCCATGCACACCAACCTCTTGCCCCCTATCACATACAATTCCCTTGGATTTCTGCTTCTCAAGTGCATAACACTGCACTTCTTCACATTAAATCCTAACTGCCAAGCATTAGACCATTCTTCCAGCTTTTGTAGATCTTTCCTCATGTTATCCACTCCCTCAGAGGAGTCCACTCTGTTGCAAATTTTCGTGTCATCTGCAAAAAGACAGACTTTTCCATTCAGTCCTTCAGCAATATCATTCACAAATACATTGAACAGTATGGGTGCCAGGACCAAACCCTGGGGCACATCGCTAATCACCTTCCTTTCATCTGAGTGAGTTCTGTTTACCATCACCTTCTGTTGTCTGTCAGTCAACCAATTTCTGATCCAGTTCACCAGCTTGGAACCCATGCCTAAGCTGTTTAGTTTATTGATAAGCCTCCTATGAGGAACAGTATCAAAGGTTTTGCTGAAATCTAGGCAGATCACATTCATCGCACACTCTTGATCTAGTTCTCTGGTCACCTCATCAAAGAACTCAATCAGATTTGTTTGGCAATATCGTCCTTTGGTAAAACCATGTTGCCTCGGATTATGCAACATGTTGGTTTCGAGAAAGTTCACTATTCTCTCTTTCAGGAGCGCCTCTATTACTTTTCCCGCCACCGAGGTAAGACTTACTGGCCTGTAGTTAGTCACTTCTTCCCTATTACTACTTCTGTGAAGAGGTACCACATCAGCCTTTCTCTAGTCCTTTGGAACTTCTCCCATCTCCAAGGATCTATTAAAAACATCCTTTAATGGCCCTGCAAGAACCTCTCTGAGCTCTTTCAGAATCCTGGGATGTATCCCTTCCGGTCCCATGGCTTTGTCCACTTTCAGTTTTGCAAGCTGTCCTAACACATCATCTTCTGTGAATGGTACGGTATCTACTCCATTCCCATTTGAATATTTGGGAATCACAGGTGGTCCTTCTCCAGTAAAAACAGAACAGAAGTATTTGTTTAGCATTTTCGCTTTTTCAATGTCACTTTCCACAAATCCATTCCCAGCACTTTTGAGTCCTGCAATTCCACCTCTGATTTTCCTCCTCTCCCGAATATACCTGAAAAAAACTTTTCTCGCCATACTTTATCTTTAGCCATCTTTTCTTCTGCCTTTGATTTTGCTTTCCTTATTTCTCTTTTTGTCTCTTTTAGTTTGATCCTGTATTCTTTTCTGTATTCCTCTGTTTGCGAACTTCTGAATTTTGTGAAAGCTGTGTTTTTTACATTTATTTGTGCAGCCACTTCTTTGGAGATCCAAATATTTTTCCTTTTCTTCTTGTTCTTATTTACTTTCCTTACATATGTATCTGTTGCCCCTTTTATTGCCTCCTTTAGTTTAGCCCACTCAATTCCACTTCCCTTCCCACCCTGCCAGCACCTCCTTCAGGCACTTGGCCATTTTACTGAAGTCGATGTTTTTGAAGTCTGTCTATTTATTTATTTAACTTCTCTTATATACCGTGCTATTACAATATCAGTGCGGTTTACAATAAAACAAAACATATTACTATGTGGGCGGGCCACATAGAATTTACATTGAACAAGGGTTAGAACTTGGATTCAACAGACAACTTCACAGATCTTTTGCCTCCTAACTGGAAGGCCTCTTTGTAAAGGTCTCTAGAAACAAATTTCCTTCCCTCTACTCAAAGACTGCTTACTCTGTTTTACTTTCTATATTAAGCTCTACTCTGATTTGATTTAAATATAAAGCTCTCTAGAAAGAAATGTATTTCTTTCTAATCAGAGACTATTTTTACTTTCAATGCTAAGCTATACTCTGCTTTGATTTAAATAAAAAACTCTCTGGTGGTACTAAGACCTGACTGACTAAAAAAACCCACTGAATTCTAAAATACACAGATTTATCAGCTTTAGACCCAAATAATTTCCTTTTCCCCAAGATTTTGAGTAGTTCCCAGAAGATAAATGTTGAGTATTTCCCAGAAGATATATACTTATAAGTGCAGATCTTTTTCCAGCTGTAGCAGTCCCTTTTGGAAGTCCTTCAAGACTACCGACAATGACCCTATCAGATTCCAGAAGCCCGGCAAAAGGCTGTCGCCAAGGAGCTGGTAGAGATGCTTAACCTGGGAGTTATAGAAGAGCCTATGAATGACTGGTTGTCCCCCATTGTTTTGGTTCCTAAACCTGAGGAATGCATCAAATTTTGCATTGACTTTCGGAGGATCAATGCAGCTTCTAAACTGGAACCCTATCCCATGCCCAGAGTAGATGAACTAATCAAGTGATTCGTGGAGCATGCTTTATATCAACCTTGGATTAGACCAAGGGATACTGGCAGGTGCCCTTGACTCTGGCTGCCAAGGAGAAGACTGGTTTTTTTACCCACAAGGTCTGTTACACTTTACAGTACTACCCTTTGGATTACACGGGGCTCCTGCCATGTTTTAGTGCCTGGTTGACCACCTGCTGAGACTGCACAAGATGATATCATCATCTACAGCAGAGAATGGACCACCCAAGTACAAGCCATGTTTACCAGCCTGCGGTAGGCCAGTTTGATGGCCAACCCCAAGAAATGTTTTCTGGAAGGTTGGGATGTTCAATACCTAGGATATTTAATCAGTAATGGGTAGATATGATCTCAGCTATGGGAGGTGGATGCCATTGTCCAGATCCCAACCACAAAATTGAAGAAAGAGGTTCATGCTTTCCTTGGATTGATTGGCTATTATTGCTGGTTCATCCTTAATTTTGCAGAGGTGGTGGAGCCATTAACCAGTCTCCTCTGGACGAGAGCTCCTGAACAGATTCAGTGGTCACCAGACCTGGACTTGGCCTTCCAGAATCTCAAGAGGCCGTGTGCTCTGAATCCATCCTGATTAGCCCTGATTTCTTTCTACCATTTATTGTGCAAATTGATGCATCAGAGGTGGGCCTAGGAGTTGTTCTGATCCAGGAAGTCAGGGGTGATGAACAACCCATAGCATCCATCAGCAGGAAGCTGCTTCCTTGGGAGAAGAATTATGCTGTGATTGGGAAGGAGGTCCTGGCTGTCAAGTGGGCACTTAAATCCATCAAATACTTTCTGCTCGGCCATCTGTTTATGCTGATAATGGACTATCAACCTCTCAAGTGGCTAGCCCAACATAAAGAGTCCAATCTTAATTACTCTGATGGACTTCCTCATAAGACACACAGACGATAACACTCAAGGCCTCCTACTCCTTTTCATAGACATTTCCGCCGCATTTGACAATATCAATCACCTTACACTGATTAACAGATTAGAAAACCTAGGAATAGGCGGGACTGTCCTTAATTGGTTCAAGTCCTACATCACACACAGACTAATGCGAGTCCAATTAAACCAGGAAGCATCAGAAACCTTCCCCCAAGGACAAGGAATACCCCAAGGCTCAGCCCTTTCTGCTCTCCTTTTCAACCTGTACCTACAACCCATCACAAAAATATTTAAAAAACACAAAATCAGTCATTTTATCTACGCCGACGACATCATGCTCGCCCTCCCCATAACCACGAAAAACCCTAATTATAACACTCTATCCGAATGCATGGCGGAAACCTCATCCTGGATGGAAACCAACTTCCTCAGCATAAATCTCAAAAAAACTGAGGCAATGTTTGTATCAAGAGCGCCTGTGGCTGAAGATACCTACCCAACAACTATCTCCATCAATAACACAACGATACCTGTTAAAAAAGAGGTAAAATACCTAGGCGTTATAATCGATCACACACTCACCATGCTACCACACATAAAGCAGACGGTAAAAACTATATTCTACAAACTCAAAACTATTCAACACTTAAGGCTCCTTCTTGACACGCATGACTTTAGATCAGTCATAAATGCACTCATAACCCCTCACTTTGACTATTGTAATAGTCTCCTAACCGGCCTCCCACAAAAGAATATCTACCTATTACAAAGAGCGCAAAACATTTGTGCAAAAGTAGTCACTAAAGCCCACCTAGCAGACCATGTAACCCCTATACTGCTAGAACTACACTGGCTCCCCATAAATAACCGAATCAAATACAAAATACTACTAACAACCTTCAAACTACTAAACGATATTGCCCCCTCCCATCTATCCACACTCCTCCACGCCCCAAATGATTCAAGAGCCCGCGGACTAAATGCAACCCTCTCACTAGAGCTGCCAAAAACATTCACGAGGACTAAAAACTCCACCAGTGCCAGAGCCTTCACATTCACCGCTCCCACACTCTGGAATGAACTCCCAATAGACATCCGAATCATAAAGGACCTCTCCCAATTCAGGAAAGAACTCAAGACATACCTATTCTCTGAGCATTTCGGAATCCCTTACCCTCCAAGTCCAGCCACACAGTGTCCACAGGCACACAAACAAAAAAACCTGCAGACACACAATTAACACACACAACTCCTTCTTCAAACAGCCCCCCCAAAGACACACCAAACAATCAACGATAAAATGGAAATAAATTCCATCACACACACACACTCACACACCCACACACACATACACACACACACACACACACACTTGAATAGTGAAAACATGTATCCTAACCTTTTGTAAATAACATCTATAAATAGCAATGTCAGCTCGCTGACATTCCCCTGTAAATCCAGTAGTATACAAAAGTATACACCTGTAAATAATTTTAAGCAACTTACTGTTCTGTTTTATGTAAAAAGTTAAAAAGTTATATGTAAAAAGTTATATGTAAAAAGTTAAAAAGTTCTTGTTCTATGTAATGTTATACGAATGTATACAATTGTTCCATGTAAACCGCCCCTGATCTCTGGAAGGGGCGGTATAGAAGAAATAGATAAATAAATAAATAAATAAATAAATGACTGTATTATGCAGTGGCTTTTGAGTCTTTAACCCTACTAGCTTCAGGTCCACCATAGAGCTGGTCAGACTCACCTGAATGTGGACTTCCTTTCCCGAGTGGGGGGCCAGGGAGAGGCAGATGCTCAACAGGGCGTGATTGAGCTGAGGGGGAGGGTGTGTGATGGAGTATATAGAATGCTACCCATACCTCTCCAAAGGGATTATAAACAGTCCCCTTTAAGAGAATTTGCAGCCCAGAATTCAGGGCTGGGAGGGCATGGTCCACAGGGAGAGGTTAGGAACCCAGCTGGCTGCAGGAGGGAGAGAGAGCCCATGAGGCCATAAGTCCTTTCAAGGCAAGCCGTGCAAAGGAGTTCTGAGGTAGAAACTTTAACTGGGGTGGGAGGAAGGACCAGGAGAACCAGCTTGTGAAGGTTTAACAAGCTGGGACAGAATAAAAGCTGATTTTATTTCCGCTGAACTGTTGCCTATTCTGTGTTTTAAAAGAAAACTCCTTCTCTTTTTTTTTTTTTTTTTTTTTTTTAATTCTTTATTTTCGTTTTATAACAACAAAGGAAAAGGAAGACATACAGCTAAAAGACAGATACATAAAGTGTAATACATACACCAAAGTAAACCCCTGCCACCCCCCTCCCCCCCGCTTCTTCTCTAGAAAACTAATCATTCCCGAAGCGGGCGTGTACTTACATTATTGTGTTACAAAACCTAACGGTGATCTGAAACATGATGAGTGCACATTATACAGGCATGTTGGAACAATGAGCAAATTGTACATAATCATTAAGCATCAGCCATTTAGACAAGCGAGAGTGAGTTTGGGCATGGGGAATAGCTCTCCGAGGTATCTGCTCATATTTACTATATAAGCAGACGAGGTTCCACCATTCATTGACAGTAAGTCGAGAGCTATCCTTCCAATTCCTCATGATTAAGCATATAACTATACCCAGCATGAAATCAAGGAGAAAGCGACCCTTCTTAGGAAGAGAGGGGACCTCCGCCACAGAGCGGAGTCCCACAATCTTCCAAGAGAGAGGTTCGTGAAGGTGTAAGATAAATTGAATACAACCCTAAGCCCGCCCCCAATAAGCCTATAGTTGAGGACATTCATAAATAACATGAGCGAAGGTTCCCACAGCAGTATGGCAAGACCAACACTGGTCCCTAGCAGTTGTGTTCCATTTGGCGATTTTTCCTGGGGTATAAAAGCATCTGTGTGCAAAAAAGAAGAGAGTTTGGGTAACAGAGGCAGACCGGGAAACCCGCACTACTTTGCTCCAGAAAACGCTCCATTGCACAGGGGTTAAAGTGGTTTGCAGTTCGCGCTCCCAGGCTTGTTGGGCTCTAAAAGTGGCCGTGTCTGTACCCTGACATAATATTTTATAAAAGTTAGAGGCTACCCCATGTGTACTACTAATAGAGTGAACTATCTCTAATAGCCCGTCCTCAGTAGGGGCAGAGGGCGGCATGATTCGAGCACTTTTGAGGCAGTGTTGAAGCTGCATCAATTGAAAGTAGTGTTTCGCTGGTAGCGCAAATTCCTTTTGTAAATCAGAAAAGGTTTTCCAACGAGCTGCAGGCAGCATGATCTGAAATATGTTGGGAGTGAATCTTTGCAGTGTCCACCTGAGGAACTAACAGTTTTGATATTAGAAAGAAGTCTATGCGAGACTGGGATTTGTGAGGGGAAGAGAAGAAGGTGAAGTCAAGCTCATTAAGAACATAAGAACATAAGAAATGCCATACTGGGTCAGACCGAGGTCCATCAAGCCCAGTATCCTGTTTCCAACAGTGGCCAATCTAGGTCATACGTACCTAGCAGTTTCCCCAAAAGACACAGGTTCTGCAGTGCTTGTACTAGGCCAAGCATTGATATCCTGGGTCCCTTTTTAATAGTGGTTTATGGACCTTTCCTCCAGGAACTTGTCCAAACCTTTTTTAAACCCAGCTATACTAACAGCCCTTACTACATCCTCCGGTAACAGATTCCAGAGTTTGATTACACGTTGAGAGAAGAAATATTTTCTCCTATTTGTCTTAAATAGTTTACCCTGTAGCTTCATTACATGCCCCCTAGTCCTTCTATATTCTGATAGCGTAAACAATTTATCCACGTTTATCCGTTCCACTCCATTCATTAATTTATACACCTCTATCATATCTCCCCTCAGCCGCCTCTTTTCTAGGTTAAAGAGCCCTAACCTTTTTAGCCTCTCTTCATAGGAGTAGCCTTCCATCCCCTTCACCAATTTGGTGGCTCTTCTCTGTACTTTTTCTAATAACTCTATGTCCTTTTTAAGATACGGTGACCAGAATTGCACACAATATTCAAGGTGCGGTCGTACCATGGAGCGATACAGAGGCATTATAATATCCTTTGTTTTATTCTCCATCCCTTTCCTTAGGATACCTAGCATTCTATTTGCTTTCTTGGCCGCCGCTGCACACTGGGCGGAGGGTTTTAACATGTTATCCACGATGACTCCTAAATCTTTTTCCTGGGTGGTGGTTTCTAATGTGGAGCCTTGCATCTTGTAACTATAGTGTGGGTTGTTCTTTCCTAGGTGCATAACTTTGCACTTGTCCACATTAAATTTCATCTGCCATTTGGATGCCCAGTCTTCCAATTTATCCAGATCCTCCTGCAGTTTTCCACAATCCTCTTGGGTTTTAACAACTTTAAACAGTTTTGTGTCATCTGCAAATTTGATTACCTCACTAGTTATTCCCTTTTCCAGGTCATTTATGAATATGTCAAAAAGTAGCGGACCCAGTACAGATCCCTGGGGTACTCCACTATTCACCTTTTTCCATTGGGAATATTGGCCATTTAGCCCTACCCTCTGCTTTCTATCTTTTAACCAGTTCCCGATCCACAATAGTACACTGCCTCCTATCCCATGACTTTTTAGCTTCGCCAAAAGTCTCTGATGGGGGACCTTGTCAAAAGCTTTCTGAAAGTCCAGATACACTATATCAACCGACTCACCTTTGTCTACCTGTTTATGCACACCTTCAAAAAAACAGATCAGATTAGTAAGACAAGATCTGCCTTGTCTAAAGCCATGTTGGCTGTCTCCCATTAGGCCATGACTATCTACATGCTGTGTAATTTTGTTCTTTATGATGGCTTCTACCATTTTCCCTGGTACTGACGTCAGGCTCACCGGTCTGTAATTTCCCGGGTCACCCCTGGAACCCTTTTTAAAAATTGGTGTTACGTTGGCGACCCTCCAATCTTCAGGTATTACAGATGATTTTAATGAAAGTTCACAGATTACCAATAACAGGTCTGCAATCTCATATTTCAGTTCTTTCAACACTCTGGGATGTATACCATCCGGTCCAGGTGATTTGCTACTATTCAGTTTATCAAATAGTTGTAATATATCTTCCCGGTGTAGCGATATTTCTCTCAATTCCTCTGCAGTATCACCTTTAAATACCACTTCAGTCTTGGGTAACACCCCTACATCTTCCTCAGTAAAGACCGAAGCAAAGAATTCATTCAGTCTCTCTGCTATAGCCTTGTCTCCTCTTACTGCCCCTTTTACCCCTCTATCATCTAATGGTCCAATTGACTCTCTCACAGGCCTTTTGCTACGAATGTACTTGAAAAAGTCTTTATTTCGTGTTTTTGCTTCCGTAGCAAGTTTCTTCTCAAATTCCCGCTTTGCCTGCCTTATCAATGCTTTGCATTTAACTTGCCAGTGCTTGTGCTGTTTCCAGTTTTCATCATTTGGCTCTTTTTTTCCATTTTCTGAAGGTTGCTCTTTTGGCAGCAACAGCCTCTCTGACCTCACCTTTAAACCATGCTGGCAGTTTTTTGGACTTTCTTCCACTTTTCTTAATGCGTGGAATACAGCTGGTCTGGGCTTCGAGGATAGTATTTTTAAATAACACCCAAGCTTGCTGTAAGTCTTTAACCTTTGGAACCGCTCCTTTTAGTTTTTTCCGAACTATATTCCTCATTCTATCATAGTCACCCTTTTGAAAGTTAAAAGGTAGTACTGTGGATTCCTTTACTATCTGTCCTCCACTGATTAAATCAAACATGATCATACTATGATCACTATTGCCAAGTGGTCCCAACACCCTTATTTCTTGCACCAGATCTGGCGTTCCACTAAGGACTAGGTCCAGTATGGCTTCCCCTCTGGTCGGTTCATGAACCAGCTGCTCCAAGAAGCAGTCATTTATTTCATCTAGAAACTTTATCTCTTTAGCTTGTCCTGCTGTGACACTGTCCCAGTCGATACCGGGTAATTGAAATCACCCATTATTACTACTCTGTTGTGGCTTTTGTTAGCTTCCTTGATTTCTTTGAGCATTTCATCATCCATTTGTTCATTCTGGCCAGGTGGTCGATAGTATACTCCCACTGCCATCACCTTCCCCTTCATAAATGGAATTTCAATCCATAGAGATTCTACAGCATATTTTGTTCCCTGCAAAACTTTAATCCTTTCTGACTCAATGCCCTCTCTAACATAGAGCGCAACCCCTCCACCAATTTGTTCAGCTCTATCATTACGATATAGTTTGTATCCAGGTATCACAGTGTCCCACTGGTTATCCTCCTTCCACCATGTCTCTGAGAGTGCAATCATATCTAACCTCTCATTTAATGCTATATATTCTAATTCTCCCATCTTATTGTTTAGACTTCTAGCATTGGCATACAAGCATTTTAGAGACTGCATTTTATTAATATTAATCTGGCTATTGGTAGGCATGGGTAATTGGGAATCTTTATGCTCTGTCTGCTCCTTACTCAAGGGCATTTGGGCTACTATACTCCCTTTTGGAACCTCACTGCTTTTGGTAGTATCCTTCAAGGATACCTTTGTCCGAACCGTGCGCTCCTGGGTGACTGTCGGCTTTCCCCTATTTTCTAGTTTAAAAGCTTCTCTATCTCTTTTTTAAAGGTTAATGCCAGCAGTCTGGTCCCATCCTGATTAAGGTGAAGCCCATCCCTTCGGAAGAGCCCCCCCTTTCCCCAGAATGTTCCCCAGTTCCTAACAAATCCAAAACCCTCATCCTTGCACCATTGTCTCATCCACGCATTGAGACTCCGGAGCTCTGCCTGTCTTTTGGGTCCTGCACGTGGAACAGGAAGCATTTCGGAGAACGCTATCCTGGAAGTTCTGGATTTCAACTTCCTACCTAAAAGCTTAAATTTAGCCTCCAGAACTTCCCTACCACATTTTCCTATGTCATTGGTACCAACATGTACCAAGACAGCAGACTCCCCCCCAGCACTATCTATGATCCTATCTAGGCGGTGCGTGAGATCTGCTACCTTCGCACCAGGCAGGCATGTTACCAGGCGATCCTCACGTCCACCAGCCACCCAGCTATCTACATTCCTAATGATTGAATCACCAACTATAACAGCTGTCCTGACCCTCCCCTCATGGGGACATGGCCCTGGAGAAACGTCCTCGGTGCGAGAGGGTTTTACATCACCTGGAGGACAGGTCCTAGTTACAGGATCACTTCCTGCCACACCAGGGTGATGCTCTCCTGTCACGTGACCTCTCTCCTCCATGGCAACAGGGATGCTGCCAGACTGGAGGTGGGACTTCAGGACTATATCCCTGTAGGTCTCGTCCATGTACTTCTCTGTCTTTCTTATGTCTTCCAGGTCTGCTACTCTAGCCTCTAGAGAACGGACTCGTTCCCTGAGAGCAAAGAGCTCCCTGCACTTAGTGCATATGTAGGACCTCTCACCAACTGGGAGATAATCATACATGTGACACTCGATGCAAAAGACTGGGGTGTAGTAACCTCCAGAGATCAACTAGAGCAAGATCTTTGATCAGGGAGGTAAGCGTGGTGTGACTCTTGGGGGGACCACTTGTCCTAGGCGGCTGTTTGTCAATCAGGGGATCAAGGACTAGATTAAAATCCCCCCCAATTATCAATGAAGTATTAGCAGAGGCCTGCGCAACCTGGGCAATGGTAGCAAAAAAAAGGCAGGGTCATCCACATTAGGAGCGTAGAGGCATATACATGTAACGTCAAGGCTACCTATCTTGAGGTGAACTCTGGACCATCTACCTTCTGTATCTGAGCTAGTCGCAATAATAGTAGCATGCAAAGATTTCCTAACCAGTATGGCAACCCCACATTTCTTAGAAACGGCTGGGAATAGGCGGCCACCATGTAAGGTTTAATATTGAGTTGAAGAGTTTCCTTCGAATTTAAAGGCGTTTCTCGGAGAAAAATCAGATCCGCAGCTTCCTGACTTAGGTAGCTTAGGATTTTCTTCCGTTTTATCGGATTATTGATTCCTTTTACGTTCAATGAGAAAATCTTACATGGTGCCATCAATCGGTAATAGACATTTTAGGTAAGGGCGCTTGAAAACATACAACACAATCAAAATCTGTGCAACAATGACATAATCACCGAGTATGCTGGCAAATACACCCCATATTGAAAAGTATGTACCATTGTATCTTAGAGAAGAAGCAAAACCCCCAAAGAATATGGCGACCAGATGTCTGCGGGAGGAGGCCCTAGAGAGGAAATAGAAAGACATGAAAAAAGAAAAGAAACACCAGAGTCCATAATTAACACTGTCTCTGATACTCATCGAGGCTACTGTGGGTAGATGGAGTCGGGTCACAGATATCATCAAAAGTAAGGCAAACAAACTGCCCTCGCCAGACTCTTTGCTGGGCTGCGGCAGATCCAATGTGGCAGGTACAGCGAATATGAGAATACTTGCAGGAATATTCTGGAAGTCAGCGCATCAAGTCGGCTTCTTTGGAATCCAAAAACTCCGCTAGTAGATCAGGGTCCTCAAATGTTCTTGTCTGATTGTGAAGCATGACTCGGAGCTTAGCCGGGTACATCAGGCCATAGCGTGCTTGTAGTTGTTGAAGCCTCGGCCGGAATTCCAGAAAGCGCTTTCGGCGGTCGACCGTGGGTTTAGCCAAGTCAGGATAGAAGGAGATCTTGTGGCTCTCAAACTCCATATGGCCCTTTGCCCGAGAGGCACTTAGAATTTGCTCCACGTGTTGATATCTCAAAAGTCGAAAAATGATAGGCCGCGGGGTCTTCCTGTTGAGCGTTATGCTTGTGGGTACACGATGAGCGCGATCGATCTCCAAATCTTTGGTAAAGGTGATTTGGAGCAGGGAAGGGAGGATTTTGCATAAAAACTCTTTCATGTCTCCCGATTCCGCTCCCTCCGGTATGCCCACGAGTCGTAGGTTGTTGCGGCGCGCTCTATTATTGCCATCTTCCACTTCTTTCTGCAAGGCCCGCACCTGACGTTCAACTTTGTCGAGTTTGGACAACCGGGCCGCATGGGAGTCCAATATGCTCTCCATTTTGTCCTGACGCGAAGAAAGCCCTTCTAGCTTGCTTTGCAGCACACCAAGATCTTCCCGCAGCGCTCGGAGTGCTTCACCGTTTGACTGCACGAGGTTTTTGACCCCTCTAATCTCTGCGAGGATTTCCTGCTGCATTTCGGGGCCCTCGCGCAAGGCCAGCCCCTTCTGCGGGGACGGGGGTTCAGTTTTGGAACGTTTGCCGTGAGAAGCCGCTGGAGATCCAAATTCCAGGCGCGTGGGTTTGGTCCCCGCCATCTCACCAATGTGCCCCGGCAAGATCAGAGTAGAAGTTCCAAGTAGGTACGGTGTTAATTCAGGATTCTGAGTAGGCCTCTCGGGAGCCTCAGCGTTATGCGACCATCCCGCTGGACATCAGGCTCCGCCCCCAAGAAAACTCCTTCTCACCACATGCCACACTACCACAGGGTGTTAAAATGAGTTTTGGAGGGAAAAGGTAATTTGTCTTTTATCTACCTCCTAGAAACAGGCTGAAAGCTCAGCAGTCAGGAACCTCGTGCCCTGTAGAGGGCCAACCCCTAAGGACTAGAACAGTCTGGAACAAATGAAGAGAAAGGATACCCAAGGTAGGGTTGCCAAATGACCAGTTTTAGGCTGGTCTGGCTGGTTTTATATGCTGGAGGCCGGAGGCTGGCAGCCAACAAGCAATAAAACCGGCCAATGAAGGGTCAGCTTTCTACCGACTGTGGATTGCTCCTATTTAGTATCTGCCCATGATGATCCCAACCACCATGGGCAGACATGCTTTAATGGCAGCAAATGCAGCTGGGAGAGACGGTAGCTGCCCATGGGGATCCCAACTCTCAAGAGCAGACATGCCGAAATGGCTGCAGTTGTGGATGGGAGAACTGATGACTGTCCATGGGGATTCCAATTCCCGCAGGCAGACATTCTGAAACAGCTGCAATCACAACCCCCAAGGGCAGCAGAAGTGCTGAGCGGCCGGGAAAGTCGGTGACTGCACCGCCTGCTCAAAAAGAAAGGTTACTAAGTTTGCTGCACAAATTTAAGGGGCAGTAGGATTTTTTTTGAGGGTGGGGGGCAGGTTATGCAGTCACTGGCTCTTCTGGCTGCGTTTTCAGCACTTTGTGAATGGTGGGGGTGAATGGAGGGTCAGTGTGAGTACAAGGGAAGCAGGTTGAAGGGGAAATACTGGGGATGAGGGAGGGACAGCAGAAGAGGGATTGGTGTGGGTATGGAAGGGATAAATGCATGGGAAGTAAGTAAAGAGCACAGTGTGCACATAGAAAAGGTACACCCCTGTCCCGCCACACACACACGGACACACCCACCTCTGCACCACACATGCACATGCATACACCCCACCTCCATACCATGCATACATGCAGGCACCTCTACCTCTGCACCACCCCCCCCCCACACCCCCACCCCCCCCCCCCACACACACACATACACGTAGCTTAATGGGTCAGTGGGGGTGGTGGGAGAGGGAGGAGGAGGGGTGGGGCCACTGCCTTCTGTTAGCACTGTGCAGTGGCTCATTAAGAGCCTGATTTATTAGCTTTTTACCATGGACAATCTTAGTAAAGCAGGCTTGAAAACATAAAAAAGTAACTGTGATACACCTTTCTGGGGAGGGGGAGGGGGTCATGCACTGTGACCTAAGTTTCGGCGGCCGGCTCCTAGATTTTTAGACTATCTCCTTGATGCAAGAAAATTTGTCAAAGCCTAGTTTAAATGAAGCGTGTGCACTGAGATGGCTCTGCCACATCCTGATCCCCTGTAATGTCATTGGAAGAGGCAGGATGTAGCAGAGCCATCTCAGCATGCATATGGTCTAAATATAGGTCCTGCACAGTGTTCTTGCATCTTCTTGTGCCCAGTCCACCTGGAATATGCTGGACGTGGGCAGGGAGGCAAAGGAGTGATGTTGGAAAAGGGGGAGGCAGAGGGCTGCAGAGGGGGGCTGGCCCTGATTAATTCACAATGGGGGTCATTCAATGGCATGAATAGTGGGATGGGCATCTGAATTGGATGTCCATCCCCACTATTTGCACCCCTGCCATCCCCGGCTAATGCCTTCCTGTATGAACAGCTCGTTCATACAGGGAGGCTTAGACGGGGTCAGGAGGGGGGCATGTCTGCGGCAGAACGAGGGTGGGGCATGGGCGGGCCGCGACCTTGGATGTACAGGGTCGATTCTGAAGTCAGCCCTATACGTCCAAGGCTGTGAACATGGACAGGAGACTTATTCCACTGCAGAGGTGAAATAAGTCCCCATGGACATCAGGGGATCATGCCGCCGGGCTGTGTCAAAGAGGTAAGGGAATGCAGTAAGTTCCCTGCATCCAGAACCTGCTATGGGAGGCCAGATCAAGGATCCAGCTGTGGGGAAAGAAGAGGGTCAGTTGCGGATGGCATTTGTGGCTCCTGAATGGAGCTGTGGTGGTATTACAATGGGTCTCCATGGCACCATGGCTCCATTCAGGAGCCTTATTAAGGTAGCCGGGGATCTGCAATGCATGCAGGCCAACCAGAATAGTGGTCTGGCCTGCATGTTCAGGCTGTAGACCCGATTCTGATCCTGTGGGAGGGAAACACTGTCCCTTCACGCGGCTCTGCAAAACTGAGCTGGCGGAGGGGAAACACTGGGCTCTTCCGGGGAAGCGGGGGGGGGGGGGAGGGTGCTGAGGCCGTGGGGCAGTTCACTCTGCCGCTGCTGCTGCAGCTTCTGAAGACAGAGTTTTTGTTTGTTTGTTTTTTATTTTGAAGGCCGAGTGAGGTGGTCTTTTTTTGGGCAATTTTTGCTGCCCCCAAGAAGTTGACACCTGAGGCTACCACCTCGCTCTGCCTCATCATAGAGCCGCCCCTGCACATATTCTAGGAATTGTAATTTGTGTCTTCCTGTGATAAACTTTTCTCCGTTTAGCTTCAGATCTGATTTTGGGCTTTCATCACATTTCCAAGCCTCTAGTCATGTTCTTTGTTTAATTTTCAATTCACCAGCATATCATCCAGATAGATGGGTCACTCTGTACAGTCTATGCAGGTTTTAGATATTTTTCTCAGAAACATGTCTGAAAGTATTTGAGATACCAATTGGGAGGCAATGAATTTTGTTGGATAGCACTATTTGGGTATAGGTGGGCAATCTGCCAAAACCAACTTGTAGCGCCTTGCACTAAGAACAATTTGGCTTCCTGATTCTTGTGAAATGGTATCTTCCAATGTTGGTAAGCCAAATACTTCTCATTCTGTTTCTTCAATGAGTTCTTTCAAATCTGCTCAAAATTGAATTTGGCCATTCTTCTTCAAAACTGGTACCATTTGAGTGCACAGTGCTGTAGGTTCTGTAATTTTCATGGTTATTAATTTGTGTTTCATTTTCTTCAATTCCTCCTGCACCTTTGAAGACAGTGGGTCTGGGGCCCTGCATGCTATAGTGACTGTATAGGGTACCACTCTTTCTTTCAGTGAGATTTTTACTAGATCTCTACACACAAGACCTGTGTTAACAACTTGTTAAGAACCTGACTTCCTTTATCTAATCATACTCAACCTCTAGAATATATCATAAACATGGGATGGGTAATATAAAAGACACACTGAGGCACATTCAGACATGTGTGTCTCTGGGCCGTTCAAATGTCTAGACATCCAGACGGCCCAGGGATGCACCTGATTCTACTCCCTTGGGGACTAGAAGTCCCCGCAGGAGCAGAATCACAGTACAGTGGATGGATTTCTGGGATGGGCCCCAATTCAGGCACCCCAGACATCCAGTCACTTCCCTGGCTAACTCAGCCAAGCTCTTCCATGGAGCTGCAGTAGCATGGTGTCCTATTGCCATGCTACCACGGCACCATGAAGGAGCCACAATCACTGGCCACCCACCACAAAATTCTTTTCCTGCAGCCTGACCCCCAACTGGGCCTCACATGGTCAGGGTCGGGCTGCGGGGAACCTTCTGCACGCCCTCGCCTCTTCGGTCTGGCCAGCTCCACCATCCCCCATCTAACCTGCCAACCCTGGACATACAGGGCTGACCTCAGAATCAGCCCTATACGTCCAGGGTTGCTTCCCCTCCCACTGCCCGCCTTCTCTCCTCCCCTGGTCCACCCCTTCCCATCCACAAACAAAGCTCCCACACAAATCGGCTATACGTGCAGGGAGCTCTGTGGCTGCCAGTGCGATCTGGATGTTTAGCGGGTCCAGACCAGCTAAACAAGGATCGGAATCGACCCCACTGTAAATAAGTTTACTGAAACCTTGCTTCAAGTTCTAAATGTTTACTATGTTGTTAAGATACTCAATGTTTCAACTTAATGTTCACTGTATAAAACTACATTTATTGTAATTCTGAGTTACTTGTAAACCACCTTGATTATGTGGAAAAAATGGTATAGAAATCCTAAAAATAAATAAAAATAAACAACTTCTTCCATTCTTTTTATGATCCCAAAAGTGTGCTACTGAATTTCCCCTTAACCATCAAAACTGGAAAACTAAAAGATATAGGTAGTTTGATGAACAGACTGACCTGGCATTCCAATTAGCCCTCAAGACTGTCCTCTGGATTCTGGAGAGGAATCCCTTTGTAGAATTCCTCTGAAATGATTGCCATATCTGCTCCTAAATCCATTTTAGAAGCCATTCTACTTTCATAGAGCAATCAGGTATAGAATTAAGATAATCTAAGAGTCAGCTATGCATGATACCAAACCGAGAAAGTATGGATCTTCCTAACTAGCTATTATATAGGCTTCTGGGTTTGGTTCTTCTATCTCCCTGATATGTGGCACTCTTTTTCCCATGTCCAATCTTTTTGAACTACAGGGGCTAGTCATTTCTTGACAGGCACAGTTCATAGAAACATAGAAACGTGAAGGCAGAAAAAGACCACATGTCCTGTCTAGTCTGCCCTTCCATATCAACCACTACAACAGTCCCTTTTTTCCCCTATAGAGATCCTCTGTGTCTGTCGCATTCTTTTTTGAATTCAGATACTATCCTCATCTCTACCACCTCCACTGGGATACTATTCCACCCATCTACTACTCTTTTCATAATGAAATATTTCCGCATATTACTCCTGAGTCTATCCCCTTTCACCCTCATCCTATGTTCCCTTGTAGCAGAATTGAAAGAGACTCTCCTCCTGTGCATTTATGCCATGGAGGTATTTAAACATCTCAATCATATCACCTCTATCCTACCTTTCCTCTAAAGTATGCATATTAAGATCCTTAAGTCTGTCCTCATATGCTTTATAATGAAGACCACTAACCATTTTAGTAGCCACCCTCTGTATCGACTCCAACCTGTTTATATCCTTTTGAAGGTGCGGTCTCCAGAATTGCATACAATAATCCAAATGAGGTTGCACTAAAGACTTATACAGAGGCACTATCACCTCCATTCTTCTGCTGGCCATTCCTCTCCCTATGCACCCAAGCAGGGCCGGATTTACCTATACGCCAACTACGCCGTGGCGTAGGACCCACAGCTGACAAGGGCCCACAAAAACTGAAAAAATTGTTAGCGTTCTTAAAATTAAATTTAAAAAAAAAACCGCTGGCTGCTGCCGCGGCAGCATGAACTGTCCCGCGGGACCACCTCTGCTGCCGCGGCAGCATGGACTGTCCCGCGGGGCCCCCTCTGCCCGGCTGAATCCGTCCCTCCCTCCCTCCGTGCCGGCTTTGAGAGGCACGAAGGGAGAGTGTCTCCCTCGCGTCTCTGTTAAGCCCGCAGGGGCTGATGGGAAATTTCCCATCAGCCCCTGTGGGCTTAACAGAGACGCGAGGGAGACACTCTCCCTTCGCGCCTCTCAAAGCCGGCACGGAGGGAGGGAGGGAAGGACGGATTCAGCGGGCAGAGGGGGCCCCGCGGGACAGTCCATGCTGTCGCGACAGCAGAGGGGGCCCCGCGGGACAGTCCATGCTGCCGCGGCAGCAGCCAGCGTTTTTTTTTTTTTAAATTTAATTTTACTTGAGCCAATGGGGGGGGGCTGGGACTGGAAATGGGCTGGGGGGTTAAGACTGGAGGTGGACTGACACGAAGAAACCAGAAGAAAGTGGTTGGAGCAATTGCAGCTGAAAAAAAATGCGCAAAAGGTAGAAAAATATCTCTTTATTTTGAATTTAATTGGAATATGTCAGATCTGGTAAATGTGCATCATTAACGTCTGCGCTTTGTTTAGTACAAGAGCAAATTATTGTATAGTTTTATTTCTACAGTGTTGTACATTCCAAGTTTGGCTTTTGGGATTCCCAGTTTAATTATGACGTCAGGGCCAACAGCGGATCCGGCGTGCTGGTTTTTATCTTTTCTGGGGGCCCACAATTTTTGTTGGCGTAGGGCCTCACTCAAGGTAAATCCGGCCCTGCACCCAAGTATCCATCTAGCTTTCACCATTGCCTGTTCTTCCTGTTTAGATACTTTAAGTTCATCTTCCTTGCATGTATCCTGTCCACATTTGTAGCTCTACTGATTGGAGTCTTTCCACTACTGTGATTTCCTTGTGCCTTTTCTATCCAGGAGGCTATTTTCTTTATAACATCTCCAGGCTTTTGGCAGCTTCTTGCTGTAGCCCCTTTTTATTTTTTTAACCATTATCCAGTAAACATGTCGTCATTGCCTTTTCCCTGGTAAGATCTGCTTGCTTTTGTAACTGATGGGATAACTGTTTACTCAAATTCCCACCTACTAATGAGATATTGATGTATTTATCCTTTCAATCTTTAAATTCACAGGTAGAAGAAAGTACATGCCAAGTGCACTTTTCAGGTAGGAGGCAGTGCTTGCAGATCTCTGGCTATATCATGTAACTGTTTTGGCTTATTGCTTTCAAGTTGCACCATTCAGTAAAAATTCATTTTGTTGTTGAAGTGCATCTACAAAGTTGTGATTACTGCTTTGCCTTTGGGTCCCAGGAAACAAGGTGAGGCACTGTGCTGTTGGCTGGGAAATATACCCTGGATGGTTGTTGCACTTGGTCTTCTGACTAAACACCTCTCAGCATTAGCTAGGCCCATGCTCAGAACCCTTAATCTTAATTCTGGGGCCCCAGTCATCTGAAGGTATGGAGTATGCTCTTCGAGGTGGAAAGGACCCCAGCTATACTAATGTTAAGTAATATAATAATATTCGAGAGCTTTGGATTAAATTTGGAAAGCTTTGGTGAGCAAAAAAGAAACAAACCTCTGAGGCCAATGTAATATGGTATGCCAAGCTTACATTTTAGTGTAAGAACATTTTTGATTGTTAAACTTTATTTTTAATTTAATAAGGATTCTATTATTCAAAAAAATGTGCTGAAACATGAGTAAAATCAGTGCCTTCCATGCAAATTCCCAATACACAGAGGTGTGTTAAATCCTGAAGGCTTAGCTCATGTTTTTTTAACACTGTATATTGAAATCCTGCATCAGAGTCTATGTTGCTGTGCAGTTTGGTCCCAGATCGCTTACATATTTTTTAATAACTCATTTTGTTGCATTTAAAAATAGTTACTAAAGCCAAGCATAAATCACTCCAAATCCAATTTACGTTCTTATAACATTAACTGTAACCCACATCATTGTTAAAGTTACCTAGTTCAATTGCACCGAGTTTCCTGTAAACCATCTTGACTTGCAGAAAAACGGTATAGAAAAGATGTTAAAAAAAAAAAAAAAAAGTAAATAAATCGGCAAATTGCTGCTGCAAAGTTAGCTGTATAGGAAAGATCAATACCGCTGGTAAACCGCTGCTGTCACAAATATTTAAATGTCTAGGTCTAACTCGTGGTTTATCAGTAACCACCAACTGCTTCAGGGGCTTCTTGTCAAAACAGCTGGAATAATAGCACACTATGAACCTCAAACTGTGTCCCAAACTCGCATCCTGCTGCTAAACATGGCCTGTCAAATCATTAGTGTGTTAAATCAGACTCTTTCCATTTTCAAAGAAAACCTTCTTAGGAAACATTCATAAATGTGATGACATCAAAATAGCAAAAAACTATAATAAAAATGTTTCACAAGCCACAATATAATGTAAAAATGAAAAATAAATGAAAATGCATTTGAACACAATATCAAGCACAACTCCATTTCTTCATTTAATCCTTTAGGTACCAAACATCACAATTCAAAAATCCAACTTTGTTCAATCCATGTGAAAACCATTCCCTTGTTTGTAGAAAAAGTCTCTAATACATAATAAAGAATAGTCCACTTAACATCACTTCAAGAACGGCCAGTTTGCTGCCAATGTATGACCAAAGGAGCATTTAAAGAAACAGTAGTGATTCTTGATATATGTTTTGTCAATAGTCCTGCGCACAGATCCTAAGGCAGATGAGCACATGCTGAGATACACCACAAATGAGGTTTGACACATGGTAATGTATTGCAATGAATAGTGCCTTCAGTTTGAGGGATTAGTCCCTTCTTTCATGGCAGCTGTCTGAACACAAAAACTACACATGAAGCAGGAGCTGTGCCTCATGCCAAATGGTTTTGTTTTGGATGCATGTTTAAAATCAGAGTGAACAGCCATATGGAAGAAGAACACCAGCATCCCAATTGGCATCGGGCAAGGGAACGGGAAGCCTAACTCCTCCCCGCTCCCCAGCACAAGGCCAATCAGGGGCCTAAATGACTGCCTTTAAATTTAAAGTGCCATTGGGCGTGCCCGTGCTTGATGGGCCTGTACCTGAGAGCCTTTTGGCATGGCCTTTAGGCGAGGACCACGAGGGAAGACACCAAATAGTAAGTAACCTTAAACGAAACAACTAAACACCAATATGTCAGCAACATAAGAATATTCACTTAGGGAAACGACAAAACCTACTATGTAGCCCCTGCTATACTCAGGTAACTACTGTATATGAAACCTACTGTTTAAACCTTTGCTACCCTCAGGCAACTTTACAAAATCACTGTGATCTCATTTTACCTTACAATATAGTCAATACTTACACTCATACTTCTAGTAGCAGCACACAATAACCCCAACAGCCCACATTACCTCCCACACATCCACTACAATTACTGATCAGCACCCTCCCCCCTTCTTCTTCCCACACCCCCAAACCGATCATGACAACACTCAACCAGACACCTCATAACCATACAGCCCTCTCCCTGCATCACCCCAATTGCTACTACCCCAGACACAACAACTCAGGTGCTCCTATGTGCACTGATCAATGCCAGATCAGTAAGAAATAAAGTCCAGACTATCACGGATCTACTGACAGAATACCAACTAGACATACTATGTATAACTGAAACATGGCTCACAGACACCAACAATGTCATCATCAATTAAATCAAAGCAGGAGGCTATTCACTATTTCACTATCCAAGAAACAACAGAAGAGGAGGAGGGGTATTGCTACTAGCCAAATCACACCTACATTTGCAACCTCTATCAACTAAAAACAAAATTGACTCAGTCACCATCACAAACAACTATTTAAGCATTTTCATCCTTGGAAACTTCAGCCTCCCCTCCTTACCTGTCACAACAGCAGACACATTCCTCACAGGTATGGAATCATTGGACCTCACCCAAATAGTGAAATCCCCCACTCACAACAAAGGTAACACCCTGGATCTAATATTTACCCCCCCCCCAATCCACACCAACTCCCCCCCCCAAAAACCTACCCCATGTCTTGGACCAATCATAGCCTCAACACCTTCACTCTACCCCTAAAATCACCAATAACGCAGACAGTCGACCAACAAGCAACATGATGTGTCAGACATTTCAACAAGGACACCTTCCTTGAGAATACTTTGCCACACCTAACCATGGACACCACAATATTGACGGACAACTGGAAGAAAGTGCTCGGAGCCGCAGCTAAACTACCACCCAATCAACAAAATCCTCCCAAAAAACATCACATCCACAAAACACCCTGGTACACTGTTCCCTCTAAGCTGTGCGCGTGTGCGCGCGCACACACCTCGCCGAGCGAGCGCACATACTTTACAACAGAGCGCACAAAAATTACGTCTCTGATTCTGATAGAAAACAGCACAGACATCTTAAAATTTAAAAGTTATGATTGTAATTACTAGAAATTTCCCACTTCATTTAGTAATCATCTATTTTCATTTAATTTGATTGAAATCAATGTGGTGTACATACTGTATTCTGACGTGTAGTCAAATTTTAAAGTATATAACTCCGAGTGTCGTTATGTGGTGCACAAAAATTTAACCTTCCTTCAAAAGCTGCACAAAGCTGATACTTTATGCGCACACAGCTTACAGAAAATTAGAGGGAACATTGCCCTGGTACTCACGTTCCCTATGACAACTAAAAACTGAACTAAAGACAAATCGAGCAAAAATGGTGGAAGACCACCTTGGTGAAGACCGCAACAGTTACCTTGTACTACTACAGAACTGCCACACCACTGCAGATAAAGCCAAGAGAGACTGTCATACAAACATCATCAATACTGCAATAAATTGTCCAAGAGAACTATTCGACCTGGTCAGATGCATCACAGAACCACTTGCAAGTCACAACCCAGCACTCACCATCACCCATCAACAATTAGCTGCACATTAGAAACAACTACACCCCTGCCCAAACCCTACCACCTCCCCTCACAACTCTGCCATTCCTATCTATTGCTGGCTCACATTTCAAACAGTCAGTAGCAAAAAATATCGAGCATATACTAACTAAGCTAAACACCTCCACTTCATCACTTGACCCATGCCCAACCAACTGGGTCAAAGCAGCAAGAGCCAAATTTAACCCAATTCTAGCCAAGATGACAAATGAAACACTTAAATAAGGAATAATGCCAAACAGTCTTAAGCTCTCTTCCTTTCATCCTACCCTAAAGAAACCAAATCTTGACCCAACAGACCCAGCCTCATACCGACCTATCGCCAGCCTCCCATTCCTGGCTAAAGTCATTGAGAAAACTGTACAACTCCAGCTCCAAAACCATATTGATGAAAACCACCTACTTGATCCTCAACAGCATGGTTTCTGCCCGATCCATGGAGTAGAAACCCTAATGACCTGTCTCTTTAATATCCTAACTCAAGGCATTCAAGACCACAAACAAGCTTACCTACTGATATTCCTGGACATCTCCGCGGAGTTCAATACAGTTGACCATAATATGTTACTTCAGAGACTACAGCTATTTGGAATTCAATACTTTATTCTCAAATGGTTTCAATCACAGCAAAATAAAGATGGGTTCAAACATCTCCAAACTTTACCAACAAAGGCAAACAGTACCCCAAGGTTCCACACTATCTGCACCCCTTTTCAACCTAGACTTACAATCTCTATGCTCTATTATCAGAAAGCACAACATCTACTACCTCCTTCACACCTCCAACCACTATAACATTAAACAACATCCAGATAAATGTAAAAATGGAGCTGAAATACCTTGGAATCACTATTGACCTGCAACTCTCCTTCAAAACCCAAGTAGCAATGACAGCTAGAACAATCTATTTCAAAACAAAGACCCTACAATGAATCCATCCCCTCCTTGAACCAACAGAATTTAGATCAGCACTTCAAGCACTCTCTCTCTCTCCCATGCAGACTACTGCAACAACATCTACCAGGGTCTGTCCCAATCCACACTTCTCCCTCTTCAAACCACATTACGCACAGCAACTCGTACCATCCAAGGAGCTACTAAATACAAACACATTACCCCCATCCTGAAACAATTACACTTGCTACCCCTTACCAATAGAATCAAATAAAAATGCATCCTCCTCACTCACAAAGTTCTTCACTCCCACCAGGCAAACTGCCTCCAATCCCTGCTACAGAAACCTCTACAAACAGACCACGAAGACATACTACAATCAAGACATTTAACATATCGAATTCCTAAACCAAACATGCCACAAAGCTTTTGAACTCTACGCTCCTTCCCTATGGAACTCCCTACCAGACACCCTAAGAAATATTGCCAATCTCCCCTCCTTCCTCAAGCACTTGAAAACCCACCTATTCACTGAGCATTTTGATACCTCCAACTTACATCCCCTTCAACATGACACTATCAAAACAGACTCACAATTATAAATAGTTGTTGAACATACTATTTAGTTTCAATGTTTGTATATAGTGTTTTACTACATGTACTATGTAAGCCAAATATTATTTTGTAATCAAAATGTTAACTGTTTCACTGTAACAATTATTCTGTTCCTTGTACGACACAAGTTCATTGTAAAAAAAACATTGTATTCTCTGTAAACTGCTTTGATCAGTGAAAAGCAGTAGATACGTCTCGCTAAATAAATAAATAAATAAATATATTCAATATTTCTATCCTATTTATAAACAATGCAGTGTTAGGGTGTGTCAGTTTTGGAGATATCATAATTTTTAAAAGCACTAGTGAAAAAATGGAACAATTTCATGTGGCAAACCAACAACTAGCTTTCAGTTTTGTGTAATATGTTATTTAAGCAAATTACACAAAAATACTGAAATTACTGTTGGAAGTAGGACCTGTGTCACATAGCAGATGGCTTACAACAGCTCTAAGGTTCATGAGAATATGGATTTCGAAGCATAATCTGAAAGGAAAGAATCTGAAAAGCTTAAGAATGATTGTAGAGTTCTGTGTTGGGGTTTACATGGTGAACTGGTTCAATATAAAAATAAATAGCAATTGGACACAAGGTCCCAGGCATCCTCTTTTTCAGCTGCAACTGTTGAAAGAATAGTGTGAAGAGGTAAGGAAGACAGTCATTCCTACAGTGAGAAGGTCAGCTTGGTATAGTTACAGCGAATCTGTTCTGCAAGCTATGTTCAGAGACGCCTTCAGAGACGCCGCTTTTCGGACCATCCACCCCCTCTTCAGCTCCTGCCCAATCGGGGCAGTGGGAGCCCGGGAAAGCAGCAGCGGCAGCAGTTAAAAGCGGCGTCCCTGCAGGGTGCGCCCGCGCCTGGCGGGCCCGCACCTGAGGGCCTCGCCAGAGGGCCCTTTGGTGTGGCCCTTAGGCGAGGCACAAAGGCGAGCAGAAGGGAACGAGAAAGGAAACAGCAGCACCGACAACACCACAACAGAACCTAACAAGAAGCAGACCGAGGCGAAGGACTTCAGAACCGCAAGTAGTCCTTTCACAAGAGCATCACATCAAAACAAAATGATCACAACACTGTTTCTACCAATCAGCCTCATCCTCACACATTTCCTACCTCCAAACTCTCACTTCCACTACACACACCCTAACTCAACATGGCACCCCCCAACCACCTGGTCACCCACAGAACCCCTGTGCACCCATTCTGCCACACTTAGCACACCAATGACAAAAAGAAAAAACACACACAAATCACACTCCCACACACCACAATCAAAGGAAACACATGAAACTATAAAGCCCATAAGGCATACAGCAGTAGAGCTCATAAACGCAAGATCCATATGCAACAAGATACACACAATAGCAGACCACATAGAAGACCACCAGCCTGACATACTTTGCATAACAGAGACTTGGCTCAACACAACTGACAATGTACTACTCAATCAATTGGTACCAGACTCATACACAGCATACAACTGCCCACGCACCCACAAACGTGGAGGAGGGGTATTAATAATTGCAAAGAAGAACCTAAAATTCAAAACCCAGAGCTCCACAGACACACCTCAAGGCAACACGCTCAGCATCGTGAACAAACACCTGGCTCTCTGCCTAACATACAGAGCACCCAGGGCCTCACCCGATGAACTAGCCTCTACGCTAGAAGCAGTATGCGACATCACCGCAACTAACAGGCCCACGTTACTGCTAGGAGACTTCAACCTCAAGTCCACCAACAACAAAGATGCAGAAGCCTTCCTACAAGCAATGACATCACTCCAATTTACCAAAATCATTGACACCCCAACACACAGACATGGCTCTACCCCGGACCTCATCTTCGCAACCAACTACCTAACATTAAGAGGCCTAATATCAACACCTAACATCACCCCAGTTCCATGGTCAGACCACTACATAATAAAGATAAAGTTGCAACTACAAAAGGTCAACCTCAACGAGCAAACGGACAACACGCCCACACAAAGGCGATTCAAGAACTTCGACAGAGACACTTTCCTACAGGACACAATACAAGAACTGACCTCTGAAACAGACGACCTGGAGACTCAAATCACCAACTGGAACAACACTCTATCCAAAGCCGCCACAGCAACAGATGCCAGATCAAAGAAACATCGTCACAACAAGAGACAACACAAGCCTTGGTATTCCACAACCATAAGACAAGAAAAAAGAGAACTCAGAAAGATTGAACGGAGATGGAGAAAATCCAAGGATACTGGAAACCAGCAGACATACCTAACAAAGCAGAAACAATACAGTGAACACATCAACCACTCAAAGAAAGAATACCACACAAACATGATCAATACCTCCTTGAACAAACCCAGAGAGCTATTCGAAATAGTAAAAATCCTCACAAAGGAGCAAAGGACAGAGGAAGAAGTACAAATAGACCCACAAGAATTTGCTGATCATATCAAGAAAAAATGTCACTCCACAGAACCAAAGCCCCCTCGCACACTAACTCAGCCTGACTCACACCCCAAGACCTAGGACACATTCTCCTCACCCTCAACAGAACAGCTCTCACACATCATCTCTGCAATCAAAACAAGCACCGCTCCTACGGACCCTTGCCAAGTATCATGGATCAAAGCCACCAAATCCAGCTTCATCCACTTCATCCACAACATGGTGCACAACTCCCTCAGCCAAGGACTCATGCCAGATAAACTAAAGCTAGCTACAGTACGACCAATACCAAAGAAAACAACCCTCGACAAGAGCAACCCAGCAGCATATCGACCAATATCCAGCTTACCCTTTCTAGCAAAAATCATAGAAAAATCAGTGCAACAACAACTACAGGAGCACATTGACAACCACGCTCCTCTAGATGACAACCAACACGGCTTCCGCCCCAACCATGGAGTCGAAACACTACTGATATACCTCTTCGACAACATCCTCCGGATTATAGACAACACCAAAAAAGGTATCCTCTTGATCTTCATCGACATCTCCTCGGCGTTCGACACAGTAGACCACCAAACTCTTCTGGAAAGACTAAAGAAAATTGGGCTTCACGGTACCACATTCAAATGGTTCCAATCATACCTTACCGACAGGCAGATACAGGTCAAGGTAGGCCACAACACATCTCAACCCATAAAAGTCCTCCAAGGAGTACCTCAAGGATCCGCCCTCTCAGCACTTCTGTTCAACATATACATCCAGCCAATATGCGACATCCTGAAAGCAAACAGCATTCAATACACCATCTATGCAGACGATATTATGATTTACACGCCTATCTCAATCGACAGCCCAGACTACTCTAAAATAACAGACTGCCTAACACAAATGACAAGATGGTGTAAAGACAACAACCTCGCCATCAACTACAGCAAGACGGAGGCACTAATAATCACCCGCAACCCAGACTTCACCCACCCACCGGACATCAGAGTACAAAACACAACCATACCATTTAAATCAGAAGTAAAATACCTTGGAGTGACCCTGGACAATAAACTGAATCTCAAGACACACGTAAGCAAAACAATCCAAAATGTATACCACAGGATAAGAATCATCAGAAGACTCAAACCCCTCCTCACCACAGAACACTTCCGTACCATTTGCCAAGCTCTAATTACTCCCCTACTGGACTTCTGCAACCCTATCTACCTTGGGCTAACAAAACAAACACTCAAACCACTACAATTGGCTCAAAACACTGCAGCCCGCATAATAGCTGGTGCAACAAGACATGAACACATTACTCCTGTTCTGAAAGACCTACACTGGCTACCAATCAGCTCTCGCATCAAATACAAAACAATCATAAACATATTCAAGATCAAACACCGCACTTCAGCAAACAGCCTGCACACCCTCATACAACCAGACACCAGCACGCGCCCAAGAAGAAAAGGGACTGCCAACAGAGTAAACACACCGAACGACTTCAGAAAAACCCGCAAGGACACCACTGAGAGGGCCCTCTCTCTGGCTGCCTCAACAATATGGAACTCCCTCCCAGACAAACTGAGATCGACAGATGACCTCAAAGACTTTCGCAAGCAGCTGAAGACAATGCTGTTCATAGAACACTACGGACATGTTACATAATCCAACAGGAGCCCCCTCCTTACCCTCCCATCCGTGATAAGAAAATATTCACAGGCAGGTCTTCTGATATATCTTAACCCCTAATTACATAGAACACTGTATTATAGATCACAATGTACATAGTACAGAACAATGTATCATAGCTCATGCTGTAATATAGCTCACATTGTACCTAGTTCAACCTAATCTGTTACACTACCCTTATACACGCAATGCATAACATTTTTTCACTGCATGAACTACCCTTCCCCACTATTGATTGTATTGCTGTGACACCGCTTTGATTGTATGATAAGGCGGTATAGAAATACCGTTAAATAAATAAATAAATAAATAAATAAAATAAATGTTGTGCAGTGAAAAAGAGACAGGAGTTATAGTGGAGAAGATATTGAAGATCAGAGATGAAAGAGGTGAGAAGATTCAGCTTGGAGACAGCAGTGTGAGATCCAGATAAACACCATCCATCAACACTGAGGCAACTACACTCACCCAATTACTTGACAGGAGCTCCAGAGTCTCTGAGTCTCCTCTTACCTGTATCATGACAACAGCAGAGATCAAGGCATTTCTGTGCAAGCCCATGGTGGTTCCAGGCTGGCCATCACACATCCAGTCCATAGGAAAATGACAACTGAGGCTGCTGGTAATGTATACAATCAGGACAGGAGGAAACATTATATTAGGGGTCAGATGGTCAGCAGGGAGCTCATGAGCCGAAACAGAAGCAAACGAGATATGACTTCTTTGCTGGATTTTGTTAATTAACATTAAATTAACTGCATAAATGAAATTTTAAAGACAATACCCGTGTAGGGGTCCAAACCAGCAGGCAGATAAGTGGGACGGCAAATGTGCTTGAATCCATGTATCTCCCATCCAGTGTACCCATGCATTGACGATACCGTCATGCAGGCTCCGCAAGCTGCCTGTGCAGGAGCCCCTTGTGGCTGGGTGGATAGACAATAGCAGCATGGTGGCAAGAAGGACAGCCAACTTCTGCCCCGACGAGTCTGAGGCCCTTGACCATTCCATGCTGCAATACGAGGGGGTGCTATACCACATGGGGGTGGCGGCCGAACTTGCAGCTGTCCATGGCCATATGGAGGGCCATCCAACTCCACTTGCAAAGGTAAGGAGACCTGAAAGGGCGGGGGGGGGGGGGAGCTTAGCACCATGCTAGGCCATACACACCCTGAAAGGCACAGTTGTGTTTCTGCACAGGGAGACAGGGCTGTGGGGCCAAGCATCATGCAGGTTGCAGCACCAATAGTAGCAGAATAGGTGACAATGGGGGGATGGGACATGAATGGTACAGGTGCCATCCCTGGCTTCCCACAGCAGTAGGCATGTCCAGACACAGCAGGCGTGGAGGATGGTAGCAACACCACACGGCTGGCACAACAAAGGCATTGCCCTACACATGAGGAGTTGTGAGTTGGGCTGCCTGCCCCAGGGGAACCCTATGACCAGTGAGGATGCCCTGGACATGTGCCCCTCCCCCCAACCCCTGCGACCCTGACCCAGGGTTCAGAGGGGACCAGTGGCAGTATCCACATAAGTGCTGTCAGTGTATTACCGCATGTATCAGCCACTGCTGTCCGGCAGCTGTGGCAGCTGGGGGCTGTGGCAGCATGTCGATAATTGATGCCATAGAAAATGACAGATCTGTAATGGTGATACCCTCTCCTGCATGGTACCTAACAACCCATACAGTGATATGGCCCCTGAAGCAGTGGATGCCCCTTGCCACAACACTTGACCACAGCTGAGGCCACTCACAGTCCACAACCATGTACCATAGTGCCAAGGCAAGACTGCATGCAACAGATGGGAGCAAGGAAAGGGGGGGAGGGGGACTGCAGAGGTGGCTAAAGGGACCAGAGAGGCACCACAAGTGAATCAATGGCCCAGATGGCACTGTTGGTGGTGGCACAGGGAACATGTCAATGGCCCAGGGGAGTGGTGGGGATGAATCCGATCCCAGATGCCAGAGGTATACCATTACATGCACCCCTCACCTGCTACCCATGAATATGCCCCTGCCCCCAAGATGGGCAGGCCACCAGGCAGAGGCAGGATTCAGATATGCGCAATAGGTGATGTGGAAACACACAACTAAGCCAGTGTGTGTCCTCTCCCCCCTCTCTCTCACAGTGACTATTGCGTGTGATGCACCCTGGAAGCCCTCAAGTGTCACTACAGGACACTGTAGCAGAAGTGATCAAACCAACTGCAGTGCATCAGGAAGTGGATGGCAGCTGAGGAAGGTCAGTGAGACATACAATGGACCCAGCAGACACAGGGAGTGGCAGCCATGGCTGCTGGACAGGTGCAATGATGGGAATGTGCTTGGGACAGCCTTGCCATCCCCAAGTGCCACTATCCCATGTGCGCACCAGCCAGCACTCAATACATGCAGATGCACACACACATGGCTGGAGCATGGCATGGAATGGTGGTACAGGGGCACACACCACCACTGGTGGGCCCAGATGCACATTGCACATTTGCTCACACTGTCTTCTGTAGGGGTCTGTCGCCTGGGGGGGGGGCGGGGGGGGGAAGCCACAGCTGGGCATATGTGGAGGAGAACTGAGCTGGATGGAGGTGGGCAAAGAGGAGGATGTGCAGAATGCACCGTGGGATAGCACCCCCCCCCCCCCCCGTGAGTCCCCTGGAGATGTGCCATTCCCAAGCCATGGCCACACCAGAGCGGACAGTTAATCCCCTCTCTCTTCCCCCACAGACAGTTCCTGGGAAGCCCCAGACAATGCCAGCCCTCTATGGGCACCAACCCAGAGCAGTGGTCCAGTGCCAGTGCAGCTGTTCTGAGGTGCATCTCCCAGCAGTACATCCAGCAGTGATGGGGAAGAGTGGTTCAGTGGCACTGTGATGGAGGACAGCACCACAGAGGACCCCACCATGCAGCATCAGGAAGGGGAGTCTGAGGAGGAGGAGGGTTCAGAGTGTCAGGGACAGGCAGGAGGGTCCAAGGAGGAGGAGGTGGCAGTGGGACCAGAGCTGTCCTCTGTGTCTGAAGCAGAGGAGGGCCCCAAATGGGTTTGCAGGGAAGATGTAGTAACCACCCTCCAAGTGCCCCAGGTTTGGCAGTGCAGTGCATCGGACAGTCAGCGGGTACCCAGTGGGAGGCCAGTGTAGGATCAGAAACCCCCCCCCCCCCCACCGGCTGTGCCCTGCACCCCACAGTCATGCCTGCCTATATCCATCCCAGGGTGCCATTAGCTCATCTTAGCACTTCACATGGATCGTGCATGACGTGCATAGGCTTACATGGTTAGTGATGTACAATGTCGGCCCACGTGACTTTCTGAAATCCGCTTTATGCAGATTTCAGGGTGGCACACCCCCATTCCGTCCTGAGCCTCAGGGCTTGACATTACGTGGGTAGCTGGGATTTCTGATTCAAGCTGCCACTGGCATGCTCCTAGGGCTTCGGAAATCAGGCACTAAATTTCTAATCTGATTTGCCTCTTTTTACAACAAACATAGTTTCCCTTAATCCATACTTTTCAAGAATGGGAATGATGAAAGATGTTTGAATTCAAAAATTCCCAAGATGGACTTGATTTATTCCATTCAGGGCTTAGGAAACTATCTGGTAAAAAGTTATTTGGCTGAAAAATTTGATTGCTTCCTGTATTTTGAAAAAGGTTTCCATGAAGCCGCTTGCATCTTAAAAAATCTGAATAAATCCCATTTTATGTATATATTTATTTACTGAAACACTTATAAATCACTTCCTTCAATCCTTATGAAAATGCTGCCTAAAGAAATGTACTATTATAATAAGAATTGAAAGATATTTATCAATGAACAAAGAACAATGTCCAGCAGCCTGGCAAGGTCCTGCTAACAGCGTGACTGATCCTGGGAAAATAGTGAATGGGATCAAATTTTGTATTTGGTTTTGATTTGTGAGGATCATAATATGGAATCATATCTTGATTTATTTTTTATTTCTATGTCACAATAAGATCCATTTTGACTTTTGTTAGAAAGATGGCAGATACAAGCTTTTAAATAAATAAAAATATTGTGGCAGACTCACTCCAAAATGCTCTTATTTGTTAGTTTTTTCTCTAACAATAGTACTTTCTATGTTTTATATTCTAAAGGTAAAAAGGGGACTGTTGTAGTTGTTGATATGGAAGGACAGACTAGATAGGCCATGTGGTCTTTTTCTGTCATCATATTTCTATGTTTCTACTGCAAGATTACTGCTGGGAGTCACAGGTGTCATTTTGAAACCATGACATCAGACATCAGAGAGCCCGCCAGGATCTGTGAAGGAATGGGGAGTGGCTGGGTAAGGGGATCTTCTGGGGAATATCAGGTGGGTGGGGTCTTCATTCTGCAGGGCTGGGGTATTGGATTTCATGGGGTTCAGGGAGTGGAGAGGATCACGTGCCAGGCAGGGGTGATAAGGGAGATCGACGTCTGGGAGGGGTGATCAGGAAACAGATCTTGGCCTTTATAGCTGCTCATTCAAGCACACAGTTATTCATGCCTATTCATTTCCTATCAATGTGGATTCTTCTTGTAAAATGGGGACTATGTGTAGATATTTTATGTCCACCCAAGCCACTCCCTCTCCATGCCCTTAATATGCCTCCAGCCAAACTAAACATGGCGTGCATCACCACATATCAATAGCTTCTTCTAAAGTGGCATTTACAGTACATGTGCATGCTAATCTAAATGTGTAAATGCTGCTATTTACGCATTTATTTATTGGGGATTTTTTATACCACTTTATCATAAATTCAATTTCAACTCATATATAACATACTGTACGTTATAACAGTTTACGTTTCGACTCACATATAACATACATTTTAACAGGGAGTTTAACTTGGATGCTAACAGTATAACTTTCATTATAGTAGGGGCTTAACTTTGAGGCTGAAAGTACTAAATTGTTTTATCGCAGGAGTAGTTATTGGTACATGGTGTATAGCCATTATGTCAGTCCATAATGATCCTTGAAAAAATGTGTTTTTAAGGCTTTTCTAAAATCCCATAAGTCTTTTATAGCTCTCAGGTTTTCTGGTAGGGCATTCTATAATGTTGGTGCGTAAATGGTGAATGCTCTGTTGCATGTTGACTGATTGAACATTTTCTTTGTGTTTGGGATGAGAAGAAGATTTCTATGTGTGATTCTTTTTGTTCTGCTTTCAGGGTCCTTTCTTATTAGTGGTTGTAATATGTCTGTGGATAGTTCATTTATGATTTTGAATTTGTTAAGAAGAATTTTGAATTTGGTGCGCACTTGGATTGGGAGCCAGTGAAGTTGTATGAGAGTTGGTGTTATGTATTCATTTCTTGTGGCTTCTGTAATTCTTGCTGCCATGTTCTGGGCCATTTGGAGTGGGAGCGTTACATGTTTTGGGAGGCCTTGACTCGTATTACAGTAGTCCAGGGTTGGTGTTATTATTGCCTGGCCTGTTGTTAAAAAGTCAGTGTTACTGAAAAGAGGTTTGAGTTTTCTTAAGGTTTTTATTTCATGGTATGCTGCTTTGATTGTCTTGTTTGTGTGAGCTTGGACGCTTAGGGGTCTATTCCGAGCCATGAATAGTGGGGATATATGTTCTGCCTGGACATAAATCCCTGATATTTATCCCCATTGCTGTCCCCATGTAAGGCTCCCTGTACAAACAGAGGAGTTGTATGGGGAGACTTAGACTGCGGTGGGCGGAAGGCGAAGTGAGGGTGGTGCATGGGAGGGCCATCAACCTGGACATACAGGTATGCCAGTTAGATGGGGGACTTCTTCCACCTCAGAAGTGGAAGAAGTCCCCCTGGATGAGAGGTAGCAGCGGAGGCAGGACCGGGAGGTGAGGAGGAGGTTCCCCATAGCTGGACCCTGGCCAACTACAAAAGGTCAGATCGTGGGTCTGGCTGCAGGGAAAGGAGGTCAGATCGTGGGTCTGGCTGCAGGGAAAGTTCAATCTCGGAGGCAGGCAGTGTTAGTAGGTCCATAATGGAGCCGCAGTGCCATGGCAACAGGACACCATGGCACTGCAGCTCCATTACAGAGCCAGTCTGAGCTAGCTGGGTATGCAGCTGGGCTTGTGCCCAATCAGAATCAGGGTTGGCCTGCACGTGCAGGCCAGTAGACCTTATTCTGATCCCGTGGGGGTCAGATGCGCCCGCATGAACAGAATCGGGTCTACCGCTGTATGCCCCGATTCTGCCTGGCCATATAAGGGGCTGGACATCCAGTTGTGTATAGGCTTTCACGTGTTTGATTCAGTATGATCCTTAGGTATTTTACCTCATTTTCAATCATGAGTTCGTTGCTTTTCAGTTTTATTGTTGCAGGTGGTATAAATGTGGTGCTCCTGGTGACATATAGGACCTCTGGTTTCTTGTAATTTATGATTACATTTTGTTTCTCCATCCATTGTATCATTGCCTCCATGTAGTTTGTTATCTGTGAATGCTTGGGCTTTTCGGTGTTGAAGGTTAGGTAAATCATAATATCATCCCTGTATATTTTGTATTGTATGTTGTGCTTCTTTATTATGTCACATAGTGGCTGTAAGTATATATTGAATAGAGTCGATGACAAGGTTGATCCTTTCAGTATTCCTTGGGCCTGGGTGATGATACTTGATCTCTTTGTGCCACATTTGATTTGTTTTCTGTTTTTTTAAGTAGGTGGTAAACCATTTAATGATAGTGCCACCAAGTCCTATTTCTTGTAGTTTTTAGCATATTTGGGTGGTTAATTATATTGAATGCTGCTTTGATGTCAATGAAGATTAGTAAGAATCCTTACTTCAGATTAATTTTCTACACCTGTGATTAAGTTGTTGAAGAGTGATGCAAAGAGTGTTTCCACACTGTGTTTGGGATTGAAGTCATGCTGGTGTTGGTCTAGTGATGTGTGTTGGTCCAGTGATGCGTGTTGGTCCAGATGGTCTTGCAGCTGTTGTTGTACTGTTTTTTCAATTATTTTGCAATGAATGGCAGGCTGGCAATGGGCCTTATGAACTTGGTTCCGTGTGGTTGAGTTTGCTGTTCTTTACTACTAGTCTTATGGATGCTATTTTTAGTTTATCAGGCATTTATCCCAGTGTAAGTCATAGTTGTGTGATATTATGTAACATTTGTCATAGTTCCTTCTTTGTTAGTTTGATCCATGAGACTGGGCATGGATCTAGGTGGGAGGTTGTAGTGTTTATACTAGTTATGATGTTGTCCATTTGGTGTGTGGTAGGTATATGGAATGTGTCAAAGATCACATTGTCATCTTGTTTCATGTGTGTGATATCTGTTTGTTTTTGTGTCTCTTGTTATTTGTTTGCATTTTGATTCCATATAGTCTGCTATATCTTGTGGGTTTATCGTTTCCAATTCTGTTCCTTGGTTGGGTTCTTGTATGAGTGTGTGGACTATTTCAAATAGTTCTATTGGTTTGTTTAGGAATTTCCTTATTAGATTTGTGTGATATTCTGAATGCTTCTAAAATGATCACCATAATCTAACAATGTAGTGGGAAATTTGAGTTGATATCAGCTGGAGTAGTATTTAAAACTGAGCTAAGCTTACTTGTTACAGATTCTCTCTGTATGTCTCAGTTATAACTACACATAAATTGTATTGCTTGTAAGTTTTTTTGGAATGTGAAGCCCCAGTTGTTTGAAGCCAATGAGAAGTCGGACTTAACTAGGCTTGTCATGCCGAAGATGAGCAGTATTGATCGTTGTTGAACCTTGGAAGCAAGGGAGCTCCATGGTAGCAAGAATTTACACCAGGAGTTCCAATTTGGTTGAGATATTCCTAATGCAGATGGCTGAACTAAGCCATCAAAATGTGGCTGCATGCAAGTGACTACGTTGACAGTGTCCAAGTTCATCTAACGACATTGCTAGATGAACTTGAATACTGTCAACCTAACTGCAAATTATTTGCTTTATGTGGATTTAAAGATGGGAAATTACATAAGGGACTCTGAAATTAAAAGGACTTTGCTGCTGGGTGCATTGGAATCCAGTTATGTACTCCTTTTCAATACAGTCAGGCAAAACGATTGTTATAAATTGATTTAACATTTGAATGGGGTACTAGGGTTTTTATATCTGCCCTAGTAGTGGGTGATTTTTTAGAAATATTTGTATTTTTTTTTCAGATGTAATTCCCTTTCTGTGTGGTTCTAGCAGATACCTCACAGGCTGCTTGGCAGACAAGGGAGTGCACCAACCCAAGAACCTTTTATATACTTTGTACCTTTACTCTTGGGTTTCAATTAACAGGGTTCTTTACTTTTGGGACTGACATTCATTAGGAGGCCCTTGATGTTCTCACCCCACTCCCTTTTCAAATAAATGAGTCCAGGTCAGAAATTGTGTTTTGAACCAAGGATTTATTTAAACATTAGGGTCACTGAGAAAAAACGACAATTGACAGAAGCAACAAACAAGAACTATGTTACAAGCATTTAGCTCTCTTCTTCTCAGTCAAAAATAATTACCAGGAGATTACTCCTTTTTCCTGGGTATTTTACCTCAGTTCTTTCAATTACTCCTTATCTCAATCTGAACAGTTACTCTTCTTCTCTCTTGCACCTTTGATAATTAATTAATCTGATTTCTTCATTACTTATGCATCCTTTTATTTAATCTGGTTTCCCTAAGTGGCAATCCCTCTCTCCTCCTTGTAGTACTTTTTTTCTAGTGTACCTGAATCTGTATGTTAGGAAGTCACGGTCCCCGATGCTGTGCTGGATGCCACACTTGGATCTGCTGCCACTGACGTATGATGGTTGCTTGGATTCTTTCTCTTCCTGAGAGCTGGTGGCTCCTGAAGATGCAGGTCCCCAGAACTGATCTGTTCGGCTCCTAGCTCTGGAACAGTTCTTGCAACCTCTTTCATAGGCTGAGCTACTCTCCTTTGAAATAGTGGGATGCTGTCAGGTTTTGCACAGACATCAATCCTCTGATCTCTCCTCCTAGACTCTTACTCTGCTCACTCTAGATGGAACGAGTGGCTAGATGAAAAAGACTCCTCCCTTCCGGTGCAGTGGCTGGGTGCTCAATGACAGAGTTCAATCTTTGCCAGTGATTTATATATGAAGTGGGATTTTCTCTCCCAGAGGAGTCTCCTCCTAGCATGAAATGACTGGCAGCAAGAACCTCCCCTTTTCTGAAAAATTACAGGTTTTTCTCTGTCCTTTCTTGTAATATTTAGGAAGGACACTGGATGATGCTACTTTGCTCAAAGTAACATCCAATAACTTAGAAACTCCATACAGCTTCCTCTAAAAGGAACCAGGATCCTCCAATCCGGATTGTCTATCATGGAATGCCCATTGAGATATTGAGTTGTTTATAGTGCCTCATATCTTTTTTATGCTTCCTAAGTGAGTTTTGTTTTGTCTGTGCTCAATCATCTATGATTTGATTTTTTTTCCTCTTTCATCCCCATCATGGCCTACTAATTCTCTATCACATAGATATATAAAAGAAAGTCGAAAGAACTACTCCTTCTCCTCAAGGACTTCACATGGACTCCTATAGCCTAGGAACCTAGCTCCCAGATTAAATTTAAGCAGCTGTGAAATGTGTGGTTCATAGAAGGAGGTGGCAAAGTTAATATTCAACATGGGAACCAGAAAAGCAGAAGTATGAATATAGATTGTTCTACTCTTGACCCTTCCGCAGACCAGGAGTGTCTGTGGGGGGTGGGGGGTGCATCCTTGGTGTTAAGTCTTTTTTTGGATGGAGGGATGTTTTTCAACTTTCAAGTTGTTGGAGTACCTTAGGAAGGGGGATATCTGCTGCACTTGTGAGCAGAAAGGGGGCCCAGAACACTGTGTCCAGCTATTACTACCTGATAGTATGACAACCTGGTCAGCAAACTGGCGATTGATTGTATCTCTACCGATACTATTAAATTTGCCACTATGGCTCAGATACATTTAAGGCCCACACATAGATACTACGGTGCACAGTAAGGATGTCATTAGCACAGAATGTGCATATTTTAAAATAGGTGGTTATATTAGTGCCATCATGTTATTTTTAATTCCAGCCATGTTCAGGGTGGAATACATCACTGTTACCTAGCACTTATCTTATTACGTAGACTCCACAGGGTAGAAATTCACAAATGATCCCATAACATTTTCATCAAGACTGTACCAAGCTAGAAATGCACCTTGCGTGACTAATGAATCTGGTGCCCCACTCCAACCAACCACATTTAGTAACTCACTTTGGTACGGCCCTGACTTTCATCATGCATGAAGTATAATTTCAGATTGGTTAATTATAGGAATGTGCACAAGGGCAGATTGCCCTATTGAGCATTTGGACATGCCCAAGTGGGCTGAGTGCTGTCAGGATTTGGGACCAGAGAGCACCTACTCTGTTGCCACAGAAGAAGAGGAAGTAACAAAATCAAGTATAGGCCCTCCGGGTTGATGCAAGGCTCAAGACCCTGTTGTGTTCCCAAGGCAGGGTCTTGAGCCTTGCAGTAGCTCAGAGGCCTGCACTTTATTTGTTAGTTTGTTGCAGGCTGGCCAGACCAGATCATGGTGCAGGGATCCTTGCCCACCAGTGAGGCAAGTTAAGAGGAAGGGATGGGCTCATATGACCCCCCCCCCCCCCCCCGGATGATATTTTGGCACAATCCAGCCCTAGGTGTGCGACCTTTTTTAAAAAGTTCATAAACTAGTTGGATGAATCTACAAAAATAACTGCAGTTTGCCTAATTAGTTCATCGTATTTTTTTGAAAAGGTTCCAATATAAGTTCCTTAAATCAGAGAATCTATATTGCAGTTTGAGCAGATGCACTTAATTCATGGGGGTTCACAGATGACAGACTCAATGCAGATTCCCCGGAATTAAATCTGCTTGAGATATATCAGATTTAAATCAGACTTGCTATAGAAAAATATTGATGAACTTCCCCAGTTAATCTAAGGCAAATTTGAAAATTGCATCAAGATAGGCTGAAATTTGCTTGCTTGAAGTTAGACAAGTTTTCTGCATATATCTAAGGCAAAACTTTGGACCAGTGAACATTTAGTATCTCTAATGTCTGTGGGTCCTGAGTTTTTCTTAGGACATCCTCATGAAAGTTCATTTATCCTTCTAAAAACTGCCTGTGAAAGACTATTTTGTCTTCAATAAGTAGTGTAATTCAGTTTTTCCAGAAATGTTTCTGAACCTGTCTCAGTACGTTATGTATATGCCTGTTAAGTGATCCCACACATTGTGAACCTATGTGCAGTGCTTTACTTCATCTGTGAAAGCTATGGATCAGTTTTTAGGGTGTAAAGCGATGGAAAAAATGAATCTTGTTTGAACTTATTTTAGCACAATTGTGAAAGAGCCTCTTGGGAAATGCATGCATGACTGGAAGCTTATGTCTGCACAATGAAGCTGGAGTCTGGTGAAAATTAACTCCAGATAAGGTGAATAAGTGGATAATGAATGATTTCAATGGCATTTAAACATTTGTTTTCAATGTAGTCTCAGTTGGACAGAAGGTTGGCCTGCTTAAGGTAGTTCTTTAGACAAGGGATTTCCTGCTGTTAAAAATTCCTTTTTAATTTTTATTTAATTGTTTTCTTTGCCAGATACTGGAACTCATTTTTAGAGAATGAGAAAAACAGATTTTACTGTTTTAAGATTTCAGACTGCTTTTTTTTCCTATACTTCAGGGTTTTTTATGTGTGCAACTTTGAAAAGTACTAGCAAAGCAGTTACCCTTGAAAGGTATGATTGAGGAAAACAGCAGGTGATGTTCTCCTCAGTCCCCCCTGTCGAAGGTAAAGGCCAAAGTAGAGAAACTTGTATTCTGAAGATGAATGAATGGCTACATGGATGGTGTCATCGAGCGTATTTCAGCTTCCTGGACCAATGGATGATTTTTCAAGGCCTGCTGAGCGGAAGTGGCATCCACCTATCAAAGAAGGGGTGAAGTGCCTTATGCAGCAGACCAGCTAACTTACTGAAGAGGACTTTAAACTAGGTTTGTCTGAGATTAGTGAAAAGCCCTGAGGTAAGTAAACCATTAAACACCTGAATACAAATCGGAAAAATGGGCAACATTTGGAAAGCTGTGTATACTAATGTCCATATTAAGGGAAATAAGATTCTGGAACTAGAGACTGTAATGGATGAGATTAACTTGGATTGAGTGGTAGTCATAGAGACATAGCTCATGGAGAACCATTACTAGGATATAATTATTCTAGGTTATAATCTATTCAGGAAAGAAAAAGGGAGAAGTGGTGCTATATGTAAAAATTAATATTAGAGCAATAGAATTATAGAGTTTATGAGGTAAGGATGAGGCACTGTGAGTAAACTGGAAAGAGGAAATGGAACATCTATTTACACTGGTGTGATATACATACCTCCTTCCCAGGCAGAAGAAGAGGACAGAGATTTATTTGAAGACATTCACAATATTGCCAAGAAAGGAGAGGTGTTAACCATAGGTTATTGCAATATGCCAGATGTTGATTGGGACATCTGTGCTGCCGTGTCATCTAGAAGTAGATAGATCTTAGATTCTCTACAGAGCAAACAATTCTGGAATTCAGTGCATTGCAGGATCTGAGACAGCATGGCTTTACTAGAGGTAAGTTTTGTAAGATGAATCTGATTAATTTCATTGATTGGGTTACTAAGTGTTGGATCAAGAGAGAGTTTTTGATGATCTTAAGGTAGCTAAACAGAAAAGGCAATGGCAAAAGACAGAAGGATGTTTGGGTGCATAGGGAGAGAAATGGCTAGCAGGAAGAAGGAGGTGATAGTGCTTCTGTATAAGTCTTGGTGAGACCACCTTTGTAGTATTGTATGCAGTTCTGGAGACACACCTTCAAAAGGATAAAAAGCGAATGGAGTTTGTGCAGAGGATGACTACCAAAATGATCAGTGGACTTCATCATAAGGCATATGGGGACAGACTTAAAGATCTCAATATGTATATTTTGGAAGAAAGGCAGGAGAGAGGAGTCATGATCAATGTTCCCTCTAACTTTCTGTAGGCTGTGTGCGCATAAAATATCAGCTGTGCAGCTTTTGAAGGAAGGTTAAATTTTTGTGCGCCACATAACGACACTCGGAGTTATATACTTTAAAATTTGACTACACATCAGAATACAGTATGTAAACCACATTGATTGCACTAGAAAATACTGTAGAACTTGTGAAAACCGTAAATACACAACAACTTTTAAATTTTAAGATGTCTGTGCTGTTTTCTATCAGAATCAGAACTGTAATTTTTGTGCGCTCTGTTATAAAGTATGTGCGCACGCTCGGCGAGGTGTGTGCGTGCGCACACGCGCACAGCTTAGAGGGAACAGTGGTCATGATAGAGATGTTTAAATACCTCCATGCCATAAATGCACAGGAAGAGAGCCTCTTTCAATTGAAAAAAAAGCTCTGCAAGTAGGAGTCATAGGATGAAGGTGAAAGAGGATAGAGTCAGGAGTAATATGCAGAAATATTTCTTTACAGAAAAAGTGGTAGATGTGTGGAAGTCCCCAGAGGAGGTAGTAGAGATGAGGACAATATCTGAATTCAAGAAAGCATGTGGCCAATATAGAAAATCTCTAAAGGAAAAAAGGGACTACAGTAGTTGGTATGGAAGGCCATATGGTCTTTTTATGCCATCATGTTTCTATGTTTCTATGATCATTGGTCCTGTTCTTTTTAAGATTTTTGTGGTATTGTGGAAGGGCTGTTGTATAACATTTGCCTCTGTGTGGATGATACCAATATCTGTAATAGGATATACACCCTGGAAGGTGTAGAAAACATGAGGAAGAATCTAGTGAAACTTAACATAATAACATAAGAGAAGCCATACTGGGTCAGACCAAGGGTCCATCAAGCCCAGTAACCTGTTTCCAACTGTGGCCAATCCAGGTCAAAAGTACCTGTCAGGGTCCCAAAAAGGTACATAGATTCCATGTTGCTTATCTCAAGAGTAGGTAGTGGATTTCTTTGGTCCTCTTCAATAATGATTTATGGATTTTTCCTCCAGGAGTTTGTCCAAACCTTTTTAAAACCCAGCTACGCTGACAGTTTTTACTATATCCTCTGGTAACGAATTCCAGAGTTCAATTATGCATTGAGTGAAAAAAATATTTGTTCCTATTAGTTTTAAATGGGCTGTATTGTAGCATCATTGTATGTCCCCTAGTTTATCTACTTTTTGAAGCAGAAAACAATCGATCTATTTTTATACATTAAACGCCATTCAATATTTTTATAGATTTCTATAATCTTTCCCCTCAGCCATCTTTTTGCTAAGTTGAAGAGCCCCCAATCTTTTAAGCCTTTCCTTATACAAGAGATCACAGAGAGAGTAAGACAGGGAACTATATTTGGAAAAACTTAGAGAAGCTAGCAAAGTAGTCAGGAAAGCAAAGATTCAAAAAGAGGAGGAAATAGCCAATGCAATAAAATGTGTGTGTGGGGGAGATAAGACATTTTTCAGATATGTTAGTGAGAAGAGGAAGGGCAAAAGTGGTATTGTCAGACTCAAGGGTGAAGGGGAGGAATATGTAGAACCCGATGAAAATAAAGCGAATTGCTTAACAAATATTTCTGTTCTGTGTTCACAGATGAAGAACCAGGAACAGGACCTCAGAAAACACCCACAAACAGGAACAGAAGCAAGGGGCGTCTTGAACAATTTTCAGAAGACTGTGTTCATGAGAAACTAGCTAAACCTAAAGTAGACAAAGCGATGGGACCGGATGGGATACACCCTACAATACTGAAGGAACTTGGGGACTTTCAAATAGCTCCACTGACTGACCTTTTCAATGCCTCGTTGGAGTCAGGAGTGGTGCCAAAGGACTGGAGAGAGGCTCATGTGGTGCCTTTACACAAAAGCGGAAGTAAGGATGTGGTTGAAAACTACAGGCCGGTTAGTTTAACTTCGGTGGTGAGTAAATTATTGGAAACGCTGCTGAAAGAGAAAATAGTGAGGTTTCTGGAGTCCAGCGGATCCAAGGTGGCATGGATTCACCAGAGGCAGGTCTTGTCAAACAAATCTGATTGATTTCTTTGACTGGGTGACCAGGGAGGTGGACCGAGGAAGAGCCCTAGATGTGGTGTATTTAGATTTCAGTAAAGCCTTTGACACCGTTACTCACAGGCGACTTATAAACAAACTGGGCACCCTAGGGATGGACCCTAAAGTTACTGTTTGGGTTAGAAATTGGTTGATTGGGAGGCAACAAAGGGTACAGGTAAATGGAGCTCACTCTGAGGAGAAGGAAGTTACCAGTGGTGTGCCCCAGGGATCTGTCCTTGGTCCGATTCTTTTTAACATCTTTGGTAGTGATATAGCGGAAGGGCTGTCGAATAAGGTTTGCCTCTTTGTGGATGATATCAAAATCTGCAATAGAGTAGACACCCAGGAAGGTGTAGATAACATAAGGAGGGATCTAGCTAAGCTTGAAGAATGGTCTAGAATTTGGCAGCTGGGATTTAATGTTAAAAAATGCAAGGTCATGAATTTGGGCTGAAGCAATCCAAAGGAGCAATATAGTATATGGGGTGAAGTACTTTGGTACACTAAAGAAGAGCGGGATCTAGGCGTGGTTGTGTCTGATGATCTTAAAGTGGCTAAACAGGTAGAAAAGGTGATAGCAAAAGCTAGAAGGATGCTTGGGTGCATACGGAGAGGAATGGCTAGCAGAAAAAAGAAGGTGATAGTGCCTCTGTATAAGTCTTTGGTGCGGCCTCATTTGGAGTATTATGTGCAATTCTGGAGACCGCACCTTCAAAAGGATATAAACAGGATGGAGTCAGTACAGAGGGTGGCTACTAAAATGGTTAGTGGTCTTCATTATAAAGCATATGTGGATAGACTTAAAGATCTTAATATGTACACATTAGAGGAAAGGCGGGATAGAGGTGATATGATCGAGACGTTTAAATACCTCCAAGGCATAAATGCCCAGGGGGAGAGCCTCTTTCAACTGAAAGCAAGTACGAGGGGACATGCGATGAGGGTGAAAGGGGATAGATTCAGGACTGATACGCAGAAATATTTCTTTATGGAAAAGAGTGGTGGATCAATGGAATAGTCTCCCAGTGGAGGTGGTAGAGATGAGGACAGTATCTGAATTCAAAAAAGCATGGGACAAACACAGAGGATCTCTAAAGGAAAAAAGGGGACTGTTGTAGAAGGACAGACTAGATAGGGCATGTGGTCTTTTTCTGTCATCATTTTTCTCTGTTTCTATGTTTCTATCCTTCCATCCCCTTTAACATTTTGGTTAACTCTCCATTGCCTCGGAAGAAAGGCCTGGCAATCTACTTCCGGTCACACTGCCAAGAAAACCCAGGAGCTTCTGGGTCGCCAGGAGTTAGCATTGACTCAAAGGCACACATTGCATTGCATTGTACCCACTGCTCCATGTAGGTCACCCCTATTTGCTGAGAAATAGTTATGTTTATTTTGATTTTATCCTGTTGCTATATAGGGATCCACTGTGTCTGTCCCATGCTATTTTGAATTCTGTTGCTGTATTTGCCCCCACTACTTCAATCGGGAAGGCATTCCAAGCATCCACCGCCCTTTCAGTGAAAAAGTATTTCCTTACATTGCCTCTCAGTTTACCCCCTTGCAGCTTATGTTATGCCTTCTAGTATTACAACTTCCCCATCTTTGGAAGAGGTTTGTTTGCTCATTAATACTCTTTAAGTATTTAAAGGTCTGAATCATATCTCCCCTGTCCCTCCTCTCCTCTAGAGTGTACATATTTAGATCTTCAAGTCTCTTCTCATAAGTCTTCTGACACAGGCTCCAAATCATTTTGGTTGCTTTCCTCTGAACTGTTTCCAGCCTTTTTATGTCCTTTGTGAGATATGGTCTCCAAAACTGTACACAGGTCTTATATGCAGGTCTTTCACATACTTATTTAAGCATGGCTGTATGTGTTGTAAATGAAGCACAAAAGTATGATCACATCATGCTGCTTCTTGCCATATTGTATTGGCATTCTATTCCTCAAAGACTGAAGTTTAAAATGCTTTTTTTAATTTATAAGGGATTTTATTTGGGGGCTCCAGGTTTTTTGGCCAAGAGATGTGAAAGTTTATGAGCCTAGTAGAGCTCTCCGATCTCTCAAAAATCTTTGCTGTTGTTACCTGATTTTCTAAAGATATAGCAATTGACTACCATAAATATAACCTTTTCTTATGCTGGCTTCTTTTTATGAAATACATTGCTGTGTGATTTTAGGGAAATGAGGTGGGGGGAGGGAGTCTGTCAACTAAAATGCTTTAGATGTGAACGCACCAATAGAGTGGGAAAAGTGTGCCATGTTCACAGCTTATGCGGGGCATCTGTAGACCGTGCAGTGATTTCCGATGTTATCTGCAGACTGCGTTAATCACTTGAGTGGGCGGAATGTGGGCAGAAAGTGGGTGAGTCTGCAATGCGTGGTTACTGCAAACATTCACAGCATGTGGTAACCACTGATTTTGTAGACATCGCGGGTGCAAATAATGTCATCTCATTGGGTAGAGTTAGCTGCATTCACTGTGCTGCCATGCTGCGATCACTGCATTTTCACAGCATTATCTGCATAATGATGAGTAAGGTATTGTGGGTATGGCCCATACAGGCCGTTGTGGCCAGGATGCATCTTCAGAGGCATGGGGCAATGGCTGGGTTATTGCAGTGGCCAAACGCCATTTACACAGACAGGGTGGCCATAGCATGTTAAGCTGCGCGGTCACTCTCACTCTGACTGAGCAGTGACCATGGTATGCCTAGAATCCCACCTAGAGCTATACAGTGTTTCACACGTGTGACATGTATGGGTCCCTTTTATGGGGCCCAAACACTGCCATACCTGCTTGGTGTTGCTGCGTATCTCCCACATCTGCGTGCACATTGCTCCTCTGGGAACATGCACTATGTATAGGCTAGCAGACTGTCTGCAATATTCATGTGTATGGCTCCAATACTGTGCAGGGTGCAGCAGGTGCAGACTGTCTGTGCCCTCTGCTGGTGACTGCCAGATTGAGGGGGGGGCAAGCTGAGCTGCTCGGGCCTACTACCTGTCTGCCAGTGGCCCTGTCACAGGTACTGATCTGCATAACCTGTCTGTTTGCCCATCGGATTGTGGTTGCTGGTCCCACAGTCCATAATCATGTAGCTCTCCTCCCCCCCCCCTCCTCTCTCCCCCCCCCCTGCAAATGTTCAGAGTGTGGGTCTGTTGGGGGCAGCTCATGTCCCCCACCCTGACCCACAGAGGGCAGTTTGCTACATACAGCATCATCATGTGCAGCCACACACACACCCATACCCCTGCTCTGACAAGTACCCACAGCAAACACATTGGATATGCACTATTTTGGATGCATCATGGTCCACCAGGAGCAGATATGACTGGCCAATACAAACAGACACAGGTCATTCCTAGGCATGTCTGCAAAACCTACCTGTACCACACTAGCACTGATGGTGACCTACAGCAGGACCTAACTCAACCAATCCCGGTACTGCAGACCTGGTGCTGGCCACCCCACCCCACCCTCAGGGTGAGCACATAACATGCACACTGGTATGGTCTGTAGGTACTCAGTGACCATCAAACGCATGGTCCATCCCTCCTACCAGGCTGACATGCTGTAGAGATGCATACCCCATCTGGTAAGCAGATATGGACTGCTGTTCTGCATGTGCACTGCATTATGGGTATCAGTGGTTCTATCCTATCCTGGTAACCACAGCAGACAGTTTGTTCGGTGACATGCAGCTGTTGTGTGGCCAGGCATTGCCATAACTAGGCCATAGTGGCATAGCACACTGGTTAACACACTGCCCTCGCAACCAGTGGTCATGGGTTCAGCTCCCCTTTGTTATGCCTGTCCTCCACAACTGTTTTTCAGTCCTGTACCAGTCATATCTGTGCAGATCTGTGTTTCTGGCACTTTTTGCCCTCATCCCATTTGCCACCAATCCTTCTGTCCATCTCTCTGTGCCTGCCAGCTGTGTGGCATCCTGCCCTCTTGTGCTGGCTACTACCCCATGTCCTGCAATGGTATCCATTTCTGCATTGCAGCTCTTCAGGCTTGCCTCTCCTGTGTCTGTTCTGCATGGCACTGCTACTCCTCTGTCCTTCTGTCTCTGCACTTCCCCTGCTACCTATACCTGCTCTGGTGGACAGATATTCCCATCCTCTGCCACACGCTCTCATTGTTGCACTGTACATTGCCATCACCCTGTGCATCGCTACAGCTGCCTCCAAAGGGTTTGCCCCCTTTACTAGCTGCCACATGGGCTGCACACAGGCTTGACAGCTCCATCAGCTCCCACATCTGCTTCCTTCCATCGCTTGTTCATTGCCCTTCCTTGTTGCTCTGTGCCATGTTGGGATACATCTGTGTTTGGGGCATACATTTCATGCCTGTCACCTTGGGGCACCTTACTGCCCTTGGCCACCATTTCATGGGTCACCTTAACATTCTTTGGGCATCTTTAGTGACACCTTTGCTTGCGGGGTGGAGCCGGCGGGGTTTGCCCCACATTCGTTCCGGATCGGTGCTGCTACCAGTGCTGCGGTAGAGGGATTGCCGCAGGGTGAGATTCAGCGGATTGGCCGTTGGCGTTCGCAAGCATTTCAGGGTTATGTGCGTTTGTGAGGTGGTTGTCTGGGTTTTTTTGGGGGGGGTGCTAACTTTTGTTTTGTGTTTCAGGTGGGGAACGGTGTCCTTGGATCTGCTGGTTGGTTGGTCACTCCTTTGTGTACTGGGCGGAGTGGAGAGCAGTGGTACGGCCGATGGGACCCAATCTCGGGATGGACCCAGCAGAGCTGGCGGTCTTATGGCTGGGCATGAGAGGGCTGCGTTGGGTGCAGCTCCTGCCTTTGCTACAACATCAGTGGCGTGTGAAGGAGTGGCCGAAGTTGATGTTAATACATCTGGGGGCAATGATTTAGGATCCTGGACTTGTAAGCAGCTGATCCGAGCGGCAAAGCATGATTTGAGCGAAGTGCTGCAAATGTTTCTGGATGTCCTGTTATTATGGTCGGATATCATTCCACGGCCAGCCTGTTGGGAGCAGCGGCGGTGGTCTCGTGGGTTAACTAAGATTAATCGCCAGATTGGGCGTTGGGTGGTGGAGCATGGGGGACTTCAGATACGGCATCCCTGGGTGGAAGTTTCCTGCGCAGGTCTATACCAGCAGGATGGGGTGCATTTATCCCCTGTTGGGCTAGATTTGCTCCTGAATGATTGGCAGGAGACCGTGGAAGAGGTGGTCGACAGGAGGTTCACCGGTCACAGCTTGGGGGGGGGGGCGGTTCAGGGATTGGTGAGCACCTGAACCTGTGGCGGGATCTCGGAGGTTTCCGGGGTCCGGAGCCATAGGTATTAGTTGGGCGGGGGTGGGGTACCCCCGACCCAGATAACCACGGTGAGGCTTTTGCTAGTAATATGGCGAAGCCGGAGAAAGGGGTGGTAGGATGAGCAGTAGCCTCGCTGCGGTGGAAACAGCGATGACCTCACTTTGCTACCCACATGGCTGGTGAGTCATTACTGTTGAGGAAGAGGCAGGATTGGATTGTTTGGAATTATTGTTGAAGTTTGTTAAAGTTAATAAAGCTGCGACCGGTGTTATGCCAACAATGGAGTATTGTGAGTTATTGTGGGAGGGGGGGAGTGAGGGGGAGGTGCACCGTGTCCGCCGTGCCACGGTTATGAAGAAGGCCCCAGGGCCATGTACCTGGCCGGCCGTTGGTAACTGGGCCGGCGGCGCGTGGCATCCCCTTCGGGCTGCGGGGCCGGAAGAATGCCACGAGGACGGGTGGCATTGTTTGAATCGATTGGCTCTTGCAGCTGAGTGGCAGCAGTGGGAGCCAATCGGTGCGGGCAGTGGGAAGAGAGGAGGTAGAGGTGGAAAGTGGGACCTGCCGGGGCGTGCATTCGGGCACGCGGGGCAGAAGACTGCAGACGTCCCTCCCTCCCGCCCACTATCAGGATTTGGGGGCGGGTTGGGGTTGTTGCAGTTGGGGGGGGGCGGCAGGATCCCGGAGGTTTCTGGGGTCCAAAGCCATAGGTATTAGTTGGGCGGGGGTGGGGTACCCCCAACCCGGATAACCCCAGTGAGGCTTTTGCTAGTAATATGGCGAAGCTGGAGAAAGGGGTGGTAGGATAAGCAGTAGCCTCGCTGCGGTGGAAACAGCAATGACCTCACTTTGCTACCCACATGGCTGGTGAGTCATTACTGTTGAGGTAGAGGTGGGATTGGATTGTTTGGAATTATTGTTGAAGTTTGTTAAAGTTAATAAAGCTGCGACCGGTGTTATGCCAACAATGGAGTGTTGTGAGTTATTGTGGGAGGGGGGGGGGAGGGGGTGGGCGAGGGGGAGGTGCACCATATCCGCCGTGCCACGGTTATCCCTGTTGAGTTCTATGATTGCTTTTCTTTCCCCTTTGGCTTTAGCTTCTCTGTGTTTCTGGGCAATTTTCAGAGTTTCTTCAATCATCCATTTTGTTGCTTTTTGCTTTTTCTCTTTTTGAGGAGACTTCTCACATTTCTTGATGTCATCTCATAAATCTTCTGGTGCTCTGTCATTTGTATCCAAAGCAACAAATCAATTTTGCAGACAGACTTAAAATTCTGGTGGTATATTCTCAAGGTCATATTTTGCTACATGCATGAGTGACTTGCTCTTTTTTCAGCTTTAGCTTGAGTTTGCATACTAGTTGTTGGTCATTTGTACCACAGTTGGCTCCAAGTTTTGTCTTTGTTGATGTTATTGAGTGTTTCTGACATTGACTTCCACAGATGTAGCCAATTAGATTTTTGTAAAATCCATTGGGTGAAGTCCATGTGTATAGTCACCGCTTGTGTTGCTGGAAGAAGGAGTTTGAGATGAATAGATCATTGGTCTTACAGAATTCTATCAGTCTTTCTCCAGCTTCATTTCTGTTGCCAATACCATATTTTCCAACCATTTTGCCTTCTTCTTTGTTGCCAACCATTGCGTTCCAATCACGGCCTGTGTCGGGTCCTTGGTGTTGATCCTCTTTATGGTGATAGAATAAAATTAGTTCTTATCCTTGGTTTTACACCATCGTAGAATCCTTTGGACATTGTTCGGAAGAGGTCTAAGCCAGTATTTGAAAGATGAATTAAATCTTTCCTGACGTTTGCATGTTTCCTCCCATGCAATACAAGTCCTCTATGACTATCGGGATATCCTGTTTGCATATTCTGTCATTTTCAGCTTGTACTTGTTACTAGAACTCATCTACTTCTTCCTCATCTGCAGCTGTTGTTGGGGCATATACCTGAATAATAGTTGTGTTGATGGGCATTCCCTGTAGATGAGTAGAAATTAAGCATTCACTGAATGCATTGTATTTCATTACAGTTCTTGCAAGTTTCTTCTTGATTATAAATGCAGTATCATTTCTTCTTTATCTTTCATTTCCAGCATAGTAGACCATATGATCATCAGATACAAAGTGTCCAATGTCAGTCTATTTCAGTTCGCTGACACCCAACAGATCGAGTTGTACTCGTTCCATTTCATTCCTGACTACCTTCAACTTCCACTGGTTCATGCTCCATGTCCCAATAATGATAATCTATAGAAATTAAAGTTAGGAGGAGATATTCCTTGATTAAATAATTGGAAGTGTGATGGATGTAGAGCAAACATGGGAAAGAATTATGCTTAAACCATGTGGCATTTCTTTATTTGAGGTTCTAAAAATCAACATTTGCTATCTCTGATGTGGAGTAGTATCTTCCTGTAGCTGCAAATGGCAATGGATGATGTGATGTGTGCAAATGTTGATAAAGTACAAGTATTGGATATTCTGATTCTGTGACTTCAGTACTATTCCATTTAAGTAACTATTTATGAATAGGATACAGGAGATTGGCTTCTTCTATATTACAAAAAGTTAGTCAACCATACTACTATTACTACTAATCATGTGTATAGCACTACACATATACATGCAAGGGGCAGATTCTGCTCTATAGAATTTACAATCTATTCGAGAGAGACAAACACAACAAACAGGGAACTAAAGCAAAACTAAGGGGAAAATTATAACACACATGGGTGGTAAACAGGGGAAACAGGATAGGATCCAAAAGCAGCCTTGAAAAGATAGGTTTTTAGCCTGGATTTGAATTAGACCAGCAATTTATTCATTTTCCCACTCACTCTGCCGGCCACTCACTAGACTTGGTTATCTCACATTCCTCATCTTCTCTGATCCCTTCTTCCTTTTCTACTTTGTCAATTCCCTGCTCAGATCATTTCTGTGTGTGTTTCCAGATTCCGACTCTTCCCCCCCCCTCTCTTCAAACACCCCTTCTGCTCCTAGCCACTTTAGTCATCGTATTACCCTAGATACCCTCTCCCGCTTTCCCTCCTCAGACTCCCTCTTTCCTCCAGATTTCCAATTGCTCCCAGTAGACCAGCAAGATCAGTCCTGGAATACCACACTCACTGCCGCTCTGGACAATCTAGCCCCTCAGCAGCTCTCCTTACCCTCTTGCTCTCACTCTAGCTTCCCCTGGTTTCACCCGGGTCTTTTCTTGCACTGCTCTTATTTGCGTCACGCTGAGCGCCACTGGCATAAGCATCCCTCTCCTGATTCTTTAGCCCACTTTAAATACTGTCATTCTCACTACCGTTCCCTGCTACACTCTTCTAAACTGGACTATTGCTCTAATCTTATTTCCTCTGCTTCTAATTCCACTCGCCAGCTCTATTCAGTCCTGCACTCCCTCACTGCCTCACACTCAATCATTTCCTTCCCCCCTTCCCCCATTGTCCCTGACCCAGCTCTTCTTGCTTCACATTTTGTCACCAAAGTCAATGATCTTCGTCTTCTTTTCCCTTCTTGCCCTCCTCCCCTTTCTCCGGCTCCCTTCTCTCCACCACCCTCCCCTGTTCCCCTCCTGACTCCTCCCCTCTCTCACTGTTGGTCCTCATTCCAACTGATAACTTCTGCAGAGTTTGATAGGGTCCTCTCTCAACAATTCGGAAGATCACCCGTACATCTGACCCCATTCCCTCTCACTGGTTCCTGGAAACATCCTTGGCCCTCTCCCCTCTGGCTCTTTCTATTATTAACTCCAGTCTTCTCTCCGGCACCTTCTCTACCACCTGGAAGCATGCAGTTGTCCGCCCCATTCTAAAAAAGGAGTCTCTGGACCCCTCGTCCCCAGCCAACTGGTGCCCCATTTCAAATCTTCCCTTTCTCTCTAAACTTTTGGAAAAATTGGTTTTCTCACAACTTTCCACCCACCTAGAGGCCTCCTTAGCACTTCACCCCCGGCAATCTGGTTTCCGTCCTGGTCATAGCACTGAATCTATTCTGCTATCCTTTCTCAACGAACTTCACACTGCTCACGATTATGGCTCTGTTTCTATTGCTGTTTCTTTAGATTTATCTGCAGCCTTTGACCTTGTAGATCATCACACCTTACTAGCGCGTCTACACGATATTGGTCTCACTGGTAATGTCCTCCATTGGTTTCGCTCATTTCTCACTAATAGGTCCTTTTCCGTTCTTTCAGGTCTTTCTTCTTCTCCTCCCACTGTCCTCCCGTGTGGTGTCCCTCAGGGTTCTGTCCTCACTCCCCTTTTATTTAATATCTTCTTGGCCCCCCTAGCCCTCTTAGTTCAGCAGCACAGTATTTTGTCTTATTATTATGCAGATGACATCATCCTTCTTTTTCACACAGACCCGTCTTCTCTTGATCTCACTCCTCTGAATTCATGTCTAGCTTCGGTTGCTTCCTGGCTCTTTTCCAACTTTCTGCATATTAATCTTTCCAAAACAGCTGCTATCTGGTTCACCTTTGGTTCTCCTATCCCCTCTCTTGCTCCTTCTCTCTCCAACTCCCCAGTTCTTGTTGTTTCTTCACTGCACTATCTCGGGGTAACCTTAGACTCTGCCCTATCTTTTAAGGAGCACATCTCTCTGATAGTACATAGATCTTTTCATACTTTAAGACAACTTCGCACAATTCATCCCTTTTTATCTGCTCCCTCTATGACCACCTTGCTCCTGTCTCTGGTAATATCTTGGCTAGATTATTGCAACTTTTCCCTGGCAGGCCTTCCACAGTCACAACATCGTAGGTTACAACTAGTCCATCACACCACTGCTTGTATTCTGACTCACGCATCCCGGTTTGACCATATCACCCCCATCTTAATACAGTTACATTGGCTCCCAGTTCCTTATCGCATACAATATAAAATGTTTATCTTTGTCCATAAGACCATCCATACCAGTATCTCACAGTCCTAATCCGTCTTCATACACCTTACCGCTCACTTAGATCAATTCACTCTAACCGTATGTTTCTACCTTCCCCTTCTCAAGCCCATCTTGAATTAACCCGTTCCTCTGCCTTCTTCTTCCTGGGTCCCCGATTATGGAACTCACTCCCTCCAGACCTTCGTCTTGAACTTTCATATAAAACATTTAAAACCAGGTTAAAAACACATTTATTCTGCACCGCGTTTGACCTTCCACCCCCTTCCACCATTTTATCATCACCTCCCCGTTAGCTATTCTGTGTCATTTAATGTTATATTGAGTGTTCTATCTTGCCTGTTTCTACCTCTTTCCTGTCCTGAATTGGCATTCTTTTCTCACTAAAGCAGTCTCAGTTTTGTTTTGTAAACTGCTTTGATGCTTTTAGTAAGAGTGGTATATTAAATCTGTAATAAAGATAAAGATAAAGAAGAGGGAATGAGTAGGAAAGGGGTGGGGGATGGGGAAGAGGGAGGGATGGGGAGGGAGGGAGGGGAGGGGGAGCTAGGGAGAGGTAGGGAAAAGAGGCGAGGGGGAGGGAGGGGAGGAAGGAATGAGGGGAACAGTGAAGTGGAGGTTGGGGAGGGGGAGGGGAGGAAAGGAAGGGGGAGAGAGGGGAAGGGAGGTGAGGAAGAATGGGTAAAGAGGGGAAGGGGGTGGGAAGGGTGGAAGAGTGGAAAGGGGGAGGGGAGGAGTAAAGATGGAGAGGAAAATAGGGGGAGGGAAGGAGGAGGGGGAAGAAGGAGGGAAGGGGAGGGGAGGGGAGGAGGGTAGGGGGAAGGCAGGAGGAAGGGGGAAGGGGAGGGGAGGGGTAAAGATGGAAGGGAAAAAGAGGGGGAGGAAGGGAGGAGGGGAAGAAGGAGGGAAGGGGAGGGGAGGGGAGGAGGGGAGGGGGAAGGCAGGAGGAAAGGGGAAGGGGAGGAGAGGGGAGGGGTAAAGATGGAAGGGAAAAAGAAGGGGAGGAATGGAGGAGGGGAAGAAGGAGGGAAGGTGAGGGAAGGAGGGGAGGGGGAAGGCAGGAGGGGGAAGGAAGGGGGTGAGGGGGAAGGGGTGTAAAGTGGGGAGGGGAAGGGGGGAGGGGGAGGGGGACTGGCAGAAAAAGGGAAAAATGGGGGAGGGGGTTGGGAGGGAAAAAGGAGAGAAAGGAGAAAAGGGGCAGGGGCAGAGAGGGGAAGAAGGGGAAAGGGGAGGGTAGGCTAGAAGGGGGAAGAAGAGGGGGAGGGGAATGGGCAGGAAGAGGGGAGGGGAAGGGGAGGGGCAAGGGTGAAGGGGGAGGTGAAGGGGGAGGGTGGAGGTGTAAGGGAAAGGGGGAGGAAGGGGGAAGGGGGAAAAAGGAAGATAGGGTAGATGGAGCATATAATTCCTTGATATTACAAAAAATACAGACAAATTAGTGTCTAAATTAAGGCCTCTGGATGCCAACGTTTCCAACATAAAGCTGTAACGTTGTTGAGGTTGGAACAACGTTACATCTTTATGTTGGATATGCTGGCACCCAGAGGCCTCTTTTTCCTCTACATTTACCCTCCCTTCCCCCTCCCTCTCCCCCATTTTTCCCTTTCTTTCCTCACCCCTCTTCACCCTCCTTCCCCCTTCCCCCTCCCTGCCCCTCCCCTTGCCCCTCCCTTCCCCTGCCCCTTTCCCCCTTCTTTCCCCCTCCCCTTCCCCCTTTCCCCTCTTCCCACCCCTTCCCACCCCTTCCCCTCTTTACCCACTCTTCCTATACCATCTTCCCCTTCCCCCTTCTCTCCCCCTTCTCTCTCCCTTCCCTTTTTCCCCTTCCCCTTCCCCTCCTTTCTTCCTCATACCCTCCCTCCCTCTTCCCTCTCTTCTCTTCACCCCTGTCCTCCCCTCCCCCTCCCCTTTCCTCTCTCTCCCTATTCCTCCTCCTCTTCCCCTTCCTCTCCTTTTCCATCCCTGCCCTTCCCCCTCCCCTTTTCCTCTCCCCCTCTCACCTCTCTCCTCCTTCCCACTCATCCCTCACCCTTCCCTTCCCCCTCCCATCTCTCTCCTCCCCCTCCCTTCCCCTCTTCCACCCTTCCAAAACCCCACCCCTTCCCTTCTTTACCCACTCTTCCTCTTCTCTCCCTCCTCCCTCTTCCCTCTCCCTTCCCCCTCCTTCCCTCCTTTCCTCCTTCCCCTCTTTACCCATCCCACTTGCCACCTCCCCTTCCCTCTCCCCCTCCACCCCGTACCCCCCTTTTTCCCTCACAGTCCTTTGGCTTTAGGTTTTTTTTATAGTTTTATTAATTATGGTCTCATTAATATCATATACACAGTTTGGTGTGTATATGTGCAGAGGGTCACAGGTTCAGATCCATGCTGGGGTTCCTGTTGAGGCTTGAAGGACTATAAAAAGGGACTGCTACTTCTGGGGAGAGATCTGAAATTGTAAGTATTTACTTCTGGGAATTTTTCTAAATCTTGGTAAAAAATGAATTCTTTAGATTAAAGCTGATTAATCTGTGAATCCAGTGTGTTTTTTAAATCAGTCAGAGCCTAGTATCACAAAATAGCTTTTAGTTAAATTAAAAACTCAACAAGTAGCTTTTGGTTTAAGTTTAAAACCCAGCAGAGAGCTTTTAGTTTAAATTTAATATTCAGTCAGGGCCTAGAAGCAGCAAAGAGCTTTCAGTTTAAATTTAAAACAGCAGAGAGCTTTCTGGTTAAATTTAGAACCCAAGACTCCCTCAATCCAAGCAAGAGCTGTGTGAATCACCCAGGAAATTGGTCACAGATTGCCTTAGAAGCACATAAGCACATAAGCACATACAAGCTAGGATCTCGTTCAAGATTCTAACTATGACCCATAAGGCCATCAAGAAATACCCAGCCACTGCCGTCTCTGAGCTAGTATCAATTACACCTCCTAATCGGGTAAGGAGATCCAATGCCTCAAATACCCTCATTCTACCTAAGGCAAGCACTAAGTGCTCTCAAGTTACCAATTCTAGAGCCTTTGCCTTCTTTGCACCATCCTGCTGGAACGCTCTACCCGCAACTATCAGAACCATCAGTGATCTCTGTCAATTCAAGAAGGCACTGAAACATCACCTTTTTCTCCTTCACTATGATGCCTCAGTCTCCACCTCACATCCACCCACTTCCACACCTCAACGCAGCTCCTCAAGCGCATGCATCTCACATTCTTGACTGAATACCCGCAATCACACATTTAACCTTCCTCCACTATGAGATGCTTGTACAGTCCATTTAACCCTTTATATAGCTACATAAAGTGGTTTTGTATATATTTATCATGTTTTTCCCTGTTAAGAAATTGTTTTAATGTATATCCAAGTTATGATACCTGTTTATTGTAAGCACATATCACCAAACTGAGATGTGTAGTTTAATGTTCACTGTAAACCGCGCTGATGTCAATAGCGCGGTATAAAAGAGACTTTAAATAAATAAAAATAAATAAATAAGACCCCTCACCAACTGGGAGAAAATCATACATGTGACACTCAATGCAAAAGACTGGAAAGCCCCCATCTCGCTGCTGGACTGCTGTCTGCATTTTCATTTTAAGGTTGTGTTTAGATATTTATTGTAAGTTCTTTACTTACTAAGGGTTGCTGGGGACACTTATACTAATAAAACTATACCTAATACATTTAATGTACTTTGTTCACCTGAAGTTTAATTAATCTCAGGTCCTTAATGTATACTGATGAGAATAAACAGCTGCACCTGAGAGTGAATATAGCACCTCCTTTAAGAGGTTTAAGCACCTATAAAGCTACGATTATCCCAGGGGTGGGTGGGTGTTGGAGAGGGAGGGAGGGAGGGAAAAAGACTTATTAAAAGCTGGCTGCTACACAGTACCCTGTCCTGTGCTTCTAAGGTAATCTGTGACCAATCTCCAGGGGGAGTCCCACAGCCCTTGCTTGGATAGAGGGAGTCTTGGGTTCTAAATCTAACCAGAAAGCTCTCTTCTGTGTTTTAAATGTAAGCTGAAAACTCTTTGCTTCTACTAGGCCCTCACTGATTTAACAAATACACTGGGTTCACAGATTAATCAGCTTTAATCTAAATAATTCCTTTTTCCTCAAGATTTAGAAAAATTCCCAGAAATAAATACAATTGCAGATCTCGCTCCAAAAGTAGCAGTCTCCTTTTGTAGTCCTTCAAAACTGAGAAGCACAGAACTCTGGATGAACTATTTATGCCTGTGCTTCTGAAATAAGCTGTGACCAATTTCCTGAGTGATTAACACAGTCCTTCAAACTGGCCTTTTGATCTGTCGCCTGGCTTTAACACCTATTTAAAAAATTTCACAGGTCTCTTGCCCCCTATCTAGAAGGCCTCTTTGGTACAGTGCTTTTCTGTTGGGCTTTAGCATTCCCTCATTTCCAGAATCTTCTCTCAGTCATCCTATGCCCCGCCATGTCCAGGATTTTCTCTCTACCCCATCTCATATCTACAAATTGTCCGCTACCTCCCCTACTCCCACCCTGTAGCCACCATCTGCCCCTCACCTCTGACTACCATCTGCCTGTCCCCCTCTGCCCATGTCCACCATCTGCCTTCCATGCCCAATGTCCAGCATCTGCCCTTTCTTCCCTATCTCTGCCTCATGCCCAGCATCTGTTCTCCATCCCTCTATGCCATCACCCCATTTCCAGCATCTTCTGGCTACCCACATCCCATGTTCAATATCTGTCATCCACCTCTCCCACTCTGTGGCATCCATCTTCCCTCTGCCCTCCCACTCCAGGGTGAGCATCTGTCCCCCACCCCCATTCCATGTACAGCATCTACCCTCCACCCCCCTGTATACTCCTGGCATGCCCAACATCTGCCCTCTAGCCCCCATTCCATATCCGCCATCTGTCCTCCATCTCCCCCACCCCTGCCCCCACTCTGTGGCCACCATCTCCCTACTGCCCACCCCCCTCACGTCATGGTTAGCTTCTGCCCTCAGTCTCCCTCACCTCATGGCCACCCCATTCCCTACCTAACATGCATCCTCCATACTCCCCCATAATATCCAGCATGTCTCCTGCCTATCCCATGCTCACATCCTGATCACTTCTCCATTCCTACCTAGGTCACCTCTGCCGCCTCTCTCAACCTCTGCTGCAAAAGTGCAGGGGTAGCTCAACGGGGATATGGGGCCATGTGCAGAGACTCATTGCAAGGTCTAATTTGCATAAATATTTGCCCCCCCCTCCCTCATTACATATGATCCTCCAAATGCATCCCTTCCAGAACACACACATTCTACAATACTACTACTACTGCTACTTCTATTATGACTGAACATTTGTATAGTGCTACAAGATGTATGCAGCACTGCCCAGACACATGCAAAAGATGGCCCTTGAGCTTACTATCTAGTCAAGACAGACAACACAGTAGCTGTAGACATGGGATACAGCTAGAGGAAATGGTAAGGAAACACAAAGGAGATCAGGTGAGTTAAGATCCGAAAGCAGCAGCGAAGAGGTGAGTTTTCAGCCTGGATTTGAAAAGGGTCAGAGAAGGTGCCTGTAGGTTGTTCCAGGCATAAGGAGCAGCAAGGTGAAAGGAGTGAAGTCTGGAGTTAGCAATGAAGAGAAGGGCACTCCAGAAGAGTGGAGTTTCCGAGGAGGGGTTTAGGGAGAGATAAGAGAAGAAAGATAGTGAGGAGCTGCAGAGTGAATGCACTTATAGGTCAGCAGGACAAATTTGAATTGGATGTGGAAATGGATAGGGAGTCAATGAAGTGACTTGAGAAGAGGGGTAATATTTGTATGATGAAGCTGGTGGAAGATTAGCTGTGCAGCAAAATGTTGAACAGATTAAGGGGAGACAGATAATTCAGAGGGAGACTAGCAAGACGTAGGTTACAATAGTCTAGATGGAAGGTGAAAAGGAGTGGATAAGTGTCTTAGTAGTGTGTTCAGAAAGGAATGGGTGAATTTTGTTGATGTTGTAAAGAAATAAACAGCAGGTTTTAGCTATCAATTGGATGTGTGTGGAGAAGAAGAGAGAGGAGTCAAAAATGACCCCAAGGTTGCAAGCTGAGGAGACAGGGAGGAGTACAGAGTTATCCACAGAGACTGAGAAAGGAGTAAGAGGAGAGGAGAGTTTAGGGGGAAAAATAAGAAGCTCAGTTTTGGCCATATTCAATTTCAAGCAGGGGTGAGACAGCCAGTGCTTGGTGCACAGAAGCACCAAACACTGAGCCTCTTTTCCCATACAGTCCCCAATTCATCCTCAGGTTGATCAAGCAGATTTATCCAGTTCTGATTTTGGCACACTGGATTTATGGATTTGTATGTCTGATTATCTAAGAAAAAAACAACTGAAGAAAACAGAACTAGAACTCAATGCATGCAACAGGGTAAAGTCAGGACTAGATCAGCCTGTTTGGTCAATCAAGGATGGGTCAACAACCTCCCATGCATCCTCCCATGCAATACAAGTCCTCCAGTGGTCTTTGAGATCCTCATTGTCCTCGGTGGTCACCAATTCCAGTCTCAGCCACCGTGTAAGCAGGGATGGCCCAAGGGGTGTACGGGGCCATGTGCGGAGAATCATTGCGGGGCTTCATTTGCATACATATTTGCATACTACATTTATTTGCTCAGTGCTGTGAGAAAGATATAAGATAAGACACATTGGTGAGCTTTATTTCTCTGTTTCTGTGCCTTCTTCAATAGCATTACATATAAGACTATTATTGACTACACATCCATAGACAAAACAATTACACAAAGTTAAATCTCATACCAATCTATTATGAATATATACTGCATGATTAGTGATTGCCATTGAGTAACTTTTTCTTACTAAGATAAATGTTTATTTTTTCCCAAAAATATTACTAAATATAGCAAACGCAGGTTTACAGATGCTGATCTAGGCACCTAAGATCATCTACCATTAAATGGACAGATCTCTAAGGTCCAGGTAAACTAGTAGTGACCTAATATGAATAGAGATATTCAGGCTTATTCTGTCCCAGACATAGATCCCCTCTATACGTCTGGTCTGAGCCAGACGTACAGAGGGGATCGTGATTCTGATCCCACGGGGCACGTCTAGCCCGCGGGATCAGAATTGTGAACAGTCCTGTACAAGCAGGCCGGGACTGTGATTCAGTCCGGCCTGCACATACAGGACCTACGTGGCTAACTCAGTCAGAGCTCTTCAATGGAGCCATTGAAGAGCTGCGATGCCAGCCGCTGGCTTCCCAGCTTCATTCCCCGCAGCTCAATCCCTGATCTGGCCTCCTAAGGCCAGGGTCAGGCTGTGAGGAATGTCTTCGGGCCCCCCTGCCCCATCTGCAGCCTGGGCCTGCAATAAAAAAATGTGAGGGGAAGTTATTCCACTTCGGAGGTGGAATAACCTCCCCCGCACAAGTCGCTGGCTCTGGACGTACAGGGCCAACATTAGAATCGGCCCTGTATGCCCTGGGCCGGTGAACGCCCACCACCCACCCTACCTCCACCTCCAATCTACCCCTTCCCCACCCCCGTCTAACTTTCCCATACAACCGGCGGGGAAATGAGATGGCGGCGGAGAAGGCACGAATAGAGGGGATGGGCGTCCCTTTGGGATGTCCATCCCTGCTATTCATGGCACAGGATTTGGCCCATTGGGCCCGATATTTGAAAGGTATTTACATGGTTTACAGCCCAGTAAACTGTGTAAATACCTTAAGCAGGGATATTTAACAGCACTTACATAGTTAGTGCCATTGAATATCCCCTTCTAACCCTGCTACATCCCCAATGCTATATGGTTAACATTGGGGCCTGTTGGAGCGGAGGCGTTGACTGTTGCTAACTGGGTAGCAGCGATATTGCACCACTACCCGGTTAGTGACTGGCGTGTAAAACTAGGCATATCAAAAGCTGGCCTAGTTTTACCTGTGGAAGCTAACTGGGTAGTGATGCAATATCGCTGCTACCTGATTAGTTTTGGCGACTTTGCAGAATGTGCGGCGACCCCTGATATTTAATACCATCACCGCAGCATTGAATATTTGGGGTTAAGGGTTGGCTGGCAGGATTATGTACCATAGCGGTGCATAGCCTGCCCAATTCAATAGCAGGCTCATTATAAATATTGTACACCACACACTGCCTAGCCTACCAGGCACTGTCTTGTTTATAAAAACAACTAAATTGATAGTGAAAAGGACCCATCATACCCAGTGCTGCATACTGATATAATGAAGAAAAGCCCCTTTTTCTTTATGTGAGAAGAAAGGGAGTTTATCTAAGAATACGTTACCATTTGTTGTTGTCAAGTGCCGTTGAGTCGGTGTCAATTAATACTTAATTAAGAAAACTACAATACAGCATTCAAGAATTAATATTCAACTCGCAGAAGTCAGAATACTCCCTCCTCCTAAGGGATCAGCATAAAGTCAAAAGCAGTGGAATGGAACAACTAATAATCCTTTAATAAAATAACTCATTATTATGTAATAAAACAAAATTCATTAGAAGTGAGAAGACTCCATTTACAACTCATATTGTGCACTGATATATACAGAAAACATAATATAAATGTAAAACAATATACATGTGAAAACTGTACAAGTGCCATTGAGTGCACAATGATAGGGACTACTATAAATGTTGTATGCTGAAAACTGTGACAAATAGCAGTACTACTGATGGTGCTATAGCGATTACTTCAATCTGAAAAAAGACTTCCGAATGCTATAAACGAATGAGCTGATAAAAAGAAAGTGAAATTAATCTCTCCAAATCATCTCAGCAATATTTTAATGAAGATCATTGTGCAGCACAAATCATTATATATTTGGCCAATGAAACAAATGCCGTCAGGAGCACAACATTTAAAAACATGATGCCGCACTGAAATGCCGAAAGCCAGAGTAGTGCCAGTAGCATCAGCCGATACCATGCCTGGAAATGTGGATTTGAAATGCCAAACACAGTATTTTAATAATTTAACAGCACAATTGTTGTCAGCGGGGTGGGCAAACAGGCCATCTGTACTACCTGAAGAATGTCTTTTAGAAAATATAAAGTCTACTAACTCAACAGAGTGAGAGGAGCTGCAAAGCCTACCTGCCGCCACTCTTCTCCGTGGTCTGTTTCATCGCATTAAGTTCCACTAAGCGCCAGCATCACATTGTAAGCACACATTCAATAATTACAGGCTAGGAGGGACTAATGGTGATTTCGTGAGATCAAGATCAGGAAGTGCTGCCCATGAATACTTTAACGTGGTGAGTCAGACTGAAGAGCTTCCTCTGCTGCTCCTCTTGTTTATTATAGTGACAGCACTGACTCTGAAGCTCCTTATCAACTTCTTCCGCTGGCGGGCAGTGTTGATTACTGGCTTGCGGGTGAGGGGCTTCTTGATGAATGAGGCTATGTGCAGCAGCAGATAACACAGCAGAACATGCCTAGGGCCGGCCCTGCTGAGTATCAATTAAGTTCATTGTAATTGAAATTCATCTACTGGCCCCACCCACTCACCTCTTTTCCCGTGGCCCTGCCACAGCCTACACTGCTTGCACAGCCACGGGAGCACTTTCCTTTGCTGTCTGTGGCAAGACAGGAAATTCCCAGTTTCACTTCTATGAGCTCGATGGTGTCAGTGGCTGCAGGTTAGCACAGCCACGGGTAGTGAAGAAAACCATTTCTGCAGCAGTGCAGAGTAGAGCCTGTGAGGCAGACTTTGGGCTTCACTGGTGCACTTCTTATATCGGCCAGTGCCACAAGGCCCCTTGGGGAGCGGGGCTATGTGTGAGCAACACACTCACATGTATTGGGCCAGGCCTGCCTGCAAGACTACCACTGACATCGTGTGATGGCATCATTCAACAGTTTTCTATGTGGGAGTGAAATCTGAAGTCTATGCTGAATTGGACAGAATGTCAGTATATTAAACACCGCACTTCAAGCTACGTAACACATTCCACATTCCCCAGCAATGAAAGCAGAATGTTTCTCCTTCCAACTCACCATATGAAAATATATAAATATTCCAATTGTACTATCGTCTTGTGGAAGGCTATGGCCTAGAATAGTCTGCAAATATGAACGGCCTGTAAGTTAGGCCTGGATTCCAACCCCCATTATAGCTAGAAAAGAACCAAAAATCTGTGAAAAATGAGAAAACTGTTTTAAACTGCTTAATAAGAAGTTTTACATGAATTCATAAGTCTTTCATTATTCTCTTGTGTGCAAGAGATAGAAATGTTGCAATACATGCATTCCTGGAGCTAGAGACGACCTTGCAGTAGAGAAGTAACAACCTAGAAACTGCACCATTGTTAGAACAGTCCTAAGGGAGGGAGCTGGGTGCTAGGCCCAGGAGGGATCTCTGATTGGATGGGTGCAGGGGGCGTTGGAACCAATAGAAAGTTTGCATGTATCAAACTGAAAAAGAGGTATAAATGAGTATGTCTCTGTAAAAAAATTTGCTCAGTTCCTTTTGAAGCTTTGACTAACTGGGCCTTGTGCACAATAAACTGGCTTGGACCCTGTCAATTGACTCCTGGATTTATTCATTGATTACACTTCGCTGCAGCATATTCTTGGTGCATTGGCCGGGAAGTGCGAGTAGTGAATGGTATTCAAGTGAATAATCTACGCAATTCGCCTCAAGGTTTGGCCTGGTTGGAACCGTGTCTGTCCGACCGCGGGGGAAACCTCAGGCGCCGCCGGCCCTTTTGTGCCGGAGAGGGTTCCGCCTTGCCACTGGGTCCGGCCGGCCAACACCTCCGAACCCGAGGGGAGTCCAGGATCCAATCCAAGAACTAGTGTGGTATCGGGAGCCGGATCCGGTGAGTAGACATTTCTTGTGATTTGATAGTAAGTACAGCCTGGGAAAAAGAGTCTTGCATAAGTATGCGCGAGACTGATTTGGTATAGACTAACTGAGAAATCTTGCATGAGTATGCGCGAGACAAGAGAGCTTGATCACCTCTCATAAGGGCGGTCCTAGTACGCTCCGCATAAGAGAAAGCGGAAGCCGAAGCCATCGACCCTTCTTGTTTGGAATAGTCAGTTAGTCAGAAAACCTGGGCACTTGAAAAATGATTTTTGTGAAAATATGATTGCTTGTGTGGTTGAGAGGTCTTGAAATACAGACCGAGCGAAAGTGGACTCCTGAGTAGCGCAGTTCCTGGCTGGGCGACCGCGCCCAGGTCGCAAAAAGGCGGAAGCAAGTGGTGTTTGTCCCCCCCTCAGTGTACAGCCATACTATCTATCCTTACTGTTTGTTGTCTTGTACATCATTATGTGTACGTAGTTATGATTAGATTATGGGAGGGACGGAGTCCATGCAAACTCCATTGGAATGTATGATCAAGAATTTCCGTAAAGGATTTTCGGGAGACTATGGAATAAAAATGTCTCCGTCTATATTAAAAATGCTATGTGATAGGGAGTGGCCTGTGTTAGCTACTTCATGGCCCCGCGGGGGCACCTTTGATGTAGAAATAGTTTTCCGTGTTCATCAGCTTGTACAAAAAGCGCATCCTGACCAGTTCCCCTATATAGATTCCTGGTTAGATGCTTGCGAAAGGCAGCCTTTATGGATGAAGCACTGCTATGAGGAGTAATGTAGAATATTAGTAGCCACCACTAGGGGGACCCAGAAGGTTGAGGAGGAAAAGCTGCCTCTGTATTCCGCCCCGGAGTCCCCAGAAATCCTGGCCCGGTTACCCCAGTACCCACATAGTTTAGTTCCCCCAGCACCGCTACCTGAAGCAGAGCCTGATGAGGAACTCCAGCAAGTACCGCTGCAGCAGCCCAAGAAGCTCCCTCCCCCGAGTGATAGCCCCAAGTCAGGCCCGAGCATGTTGGGGGGACCCGAGTCCTCCGACGAGGCTGAAAGCGGAGGCTCTCCTGCCAGTTCAGGGTCACCCACCAAGGAAGTTTGTGCCCGGGAGCCTTACGATTTAAGAAGTATAACTCCAAAGAAGAAGGAAAAGGCTGGGCACCTAATGTCATGACGCCAAGTGCCTGGTGTACCTATCTTAAATGACCAGGGCCAGATGGCACCAGGACCAACCAGTCTAGTCTACGTACCTTTTTCCACTACCAATTTATTAAACTGGAAAATGCATTATGCATCCTATACAGCAAAGCCCCAGGAATTAACAGAATTAATGTCTAGTATTATGCAAACCCACCAGCCTACCTGGTCCGATTGTCGCCAGCTCCTGTCCACCCTCTTTACTACTGAGGAGCGAGGGCGAATTGGGCAAGCAGCTCTTCATTGGTTAGAAGAGAACCCCGTAGAGGGAGGAGGAATAAATCTCCCACAAGCTGCCGCTGCAGCCTACCCAAATGAAGATCCCGGATGGGACCCAAATGATGACAGGGGGGCGGCGGGCCTAACGAGATTTTGCCAGGCCTTGCTGCAAGGCCTGAGGAAGGGAGGCCAGAGGGCCATGAATATCGGGAAGGTATCTGAAGTCCTCCAGGGTCCAGATGAGAGCCCAGCGGCCTTTTATGAGCGGTTGTCCAAAGCCTATAGACTATATACCCCATATGATCCCGCCGCTCAGGAAAATTTACGCATGGTAAATGCGGCCTTTGTCAGTCAGTCCCAGAGAGACATAAAACGAAAATTGCAGAAACTGGATGGATTTGCGGGCATGAATACAGCACAGTTAATGGAAGTCGCTCAGAAACTATTTGTGAATCGTGAAAATGAACGTGACAGAGAAAGTGAACTAAAGATGAAGAAGAAAGCAGATCTTCTTGCTGCCGCTTTAGTTGAACGACGTGGAGGAGGTTTTCCTAATCAAAGGACCAGACAACGAGGAAGAGGCCGCGGAAGTGGCAGGCCTCAATTGGGTGCAAATCAGTGCGCCTACTGCAAAGAAGAAGGACATTGGAGAAGTGAATACCCGCATCTGGACTCCACCCCCACGAGGGGAGGAGGGAGTCCATGGAGGACAGGAGGTTGATTCCGAAGGCGGGGAGGAATGAACTGAGCACAGTTCCAGCAAGAGAGAGAAGAAGCCATTGAAGGAGTGGCAGTAGCAATGGGCTATGACATGGATGACGTGGATGAAGACTAGGCCAGACCGGGCTCCAAGTTCACCCTGGGTCCCCAGGAGCCTATGGTCAGTTTGAAGATAGGGGACCAATATATGGACTTCATGGTAGATATAGGAGCAGAACATTCAGTAGTGGCTAAGCCAGTGGCTCCTCTTTCCTCTCGATCTGTTACCATCATTGGGGCCACTGGGAACAAGGCCACAAAGTCATTCCTGAAGAACCGTATGTGTGAACTAGGGGGACAGAAAATAACGCACCAGTTCCTGTATATGCCTGAGTGCCCTATTCCACTTCTGGGCCGAGATATGCTTGCCAAGCTCCAGGCACAGATATCCTTTGCTGAAGGGGGAGAAATGAAAATGACTGTGAACCCAAAGCCTGCTGGATTGATGGTGCTAACTGTTCCCCGAGAAGAAGAGTGGCGGTTCTATAGTGCACCTCCAATCAAGTCAACCAGTTCCTGTATACCTACCAGCCTCATAGCCCCACCTGAAGTATGGGCAGAAGATAATCCACCTGGCCTAGCGAAGAACATAGCCCCTGTCATTGTCACTCTCAAGCCAGGAGCAGAACCCGTGCATGTGAAGCAGTATCCTCTTCCCCGACCAGCCATTGAAGGTATCCATTGCCATTTAATGAAACTGCTGAAGTATGGACTTCTTAAAGAGTGCCAGTTACCTTGGAACGCTCCCCTTCTCCCAGTTAAGAAACCTGGGACAGGGGATTACCACCCAGTACAAGATCTAAGGCGGGTAAATGATGCAGTTGAAACTATACACCCCGTGGTGCCAAATCCTTATACTCTCTTGGGACTGATCCCCGCTGAGACTACTCATTTTACTGTCCTGGACCTGAAAGATGCCTTTTTCTGTGTACGCCTAGCCCCCACCAGTCAACTTTTGTTCACTTTTGAATGGCAAGACCCCACAACAGGAAGGTGGGGCCAACTCACCTGGACCAGATTACCCCAAGGATTCAAGAATTCACCTACTCTCTTCAGTGCTTCCCTGAATCAAGATCTTTCAAGTTACCCAGTGAACCCAGGACAGAGGGTTCTTCTTCAGTATGTGGATGACTTGCTCATAGCCACCAACTCAGAAAGTGAATGTCTACAAGCAACTAGTGAACTCTTGTACCTCTTAAAAGAGGTTGGATACAAAGTCTCAAGAGCCAAAGCACAACTATGCCAAACTGAAGTCAAATATCTAGGATTCCAGTTGTCCAGCGGAATATGATGCTTGGGACCAGAACGCACAGAAGCTGTATGCAGTATCCCTACTCCAACCACTAGGAGGCAAGAAAGAGCCTTCCTGGGGGCCGCAGGATACTGTCGCATATGGATCCCCAATTTTGCGTTGCTAGCAAAACCATTGTACCAAGTCACCAAAGGAATGGAAAAGTCTCCACTAGAGTGGGGACCTGAACAGGATGCAGCATTCCAGTCTCTGAAAAGTGCTCTGATGTCATCACCAGCTTTAGGTCTTCCAAATGTTCAGAAGCCCTTCCATCTCTATGTCCATGAGTCACAAGGAAATGCGTTGGGGGTACTGACTCAATCTCTTGGATCTTGGCAACGGCCAGTAGCCTACTTGTCAAAACAATTGGATGTATTTGCAAAAGGCTGGCCCCCTTGTTTGAGAGCTGTTGCAGCAACAGCCCTCCTGGTGGGCGAAGCAGATAAGCTCACTCTGGGACAGAATCTCTAAGTTACTGTGCCACACTCTGTCCTGACTCTCATGGAACACAAAGGAAACGTCTGGCTAACAAATTCACGAATGTTAAAATATCAGAGCATGCTGTGTGAGAACCCCCAGATACAGTTAAAGGTCAGTCAAGCCCTGAATCCTGCTACATTGTTTCCAATTGGTCCTGGGCCCCCTGATCCTGATTGTTTAGAAACCATGGACACTGTATTTTCAAGCCGCCCTGATTTGACTGATGTCCCTCTAGAGGACCCTGAACGGACTTTCTTTGTAGATGGAAGCAGTTTGGTCATCAATGGACATCGTTGTGCTGGATATGCAGTGGTGACCCTTGATCTGGTAGTTGAGTCCTCAGCCCTGGCCCCAGGAACTTCAGCACAGAAAGCTGAACTGATAGCCCTCACTAGAGCATTGACATTAGGAGAAGGACTCCGCTTAAATGTGTACACAGATTCCAAGTATGCCTTCACAACCTTGCACGCACATGGAGCCTTGTATAAAGAACGAGGGTTGATCACCTCAGGGGGCAAGTCCATTAGGTATGGGCCCGAGATACTGATGTTATTAGATGCTGTATGGGCCCCCAAGCAAGTGGCAGTCATGCACTGCCGAGGTCATCAGGCAGGAGCAGGAGAAGTTACCCGAGGGAACAGGTTTGCTGATGCCACAGCCCGAAAAGCAGCCACAACTGGACAAGTTGTGACCCACGATACACCGATGCAAGCCGCCCTATTCCCTGTGCCCCTTAGTTCCTGGGCACCCCTATACACTGCAAGAGAGTTAGACTATTTCTGTGAAAAGGAGGGAGGGGTCCTGACAGAGAAAGGTTGGATAGTACTGCCACCTTCAGAAGGTAGCTCACCTCCTGGTCCCACAGTCATCCCTGAAGCATTAGGGCCAGCTTTTGTTCATGCTTTCCATCAGGCCACACGTTATGGGAAAACAGCCATGGAAAAAGCCCTGAGGCCCCATTTCTGTATCTCACTATTAGGACCCCTGACCGCCTCAGTGGCACAGCGATGTCTGACATGTGCCAAGAATAATGCTAAGCAAGGTCCCATTCCACCCCCAAGAGTTTAGTCAGTAGGGGTGGCCCCGATGAGTGATATGCAGGTGGACTTTGCTGAAATGCCCCGTGCAAACGGATATCACTACTTGTTGGTTCTGGTTTGCACATTTTCCGGGTGGGTAGAAGCCTATCCCAACCGAACCGAGAAAGCTCGAGAAGTCACTAGGGTGCTGCTCCATGAGATTATTCCTCAATTTGGAATACCATTGACTATAGGATCAGATAATGGACCCTCATTCGTGTCCCAGGTGACCCAACAGTTAGCTCGAGCTCTGCAGATACAATGGAAGTTGCACACTGCTTACAGACCCCAGAGTTCAGGGAAAGTAGAACGTATGAATAGAACTCTGAAATCACAGTTGTCCAAGCTTTGTCAAGAGACACACCTGAAGTGGCTTCAGGTTCTCCCTATAGCCCTTCTTAGGATATGCTCTGCTCCCACCAAGTCCCTAGGAGTTTCCCCTTTTGAAATTGTGTATGGACGACCTCCACCCATTGTACAGGCGATAAAGGGAGATATGAGACAAATAGGATCTGAAATAACTAGACAAGAACTATTGGCTTTAGGTTCTGTTTTGCAGAGTCTCCATACCTGGGTGCAAGATTGACTACCCATCAATCTAACAGAGCCTCTGCATCCCTTCAAGCCAGGAGTGTCCATGTGGATTAAAGAGTGGAGAAAGACCCCGCTGGCGCCGCATTGGAAGGGACCCTATGTTGTCATCCTGTCAACCCCCACCGCAGTGAAAGTTGCAGAATTTAAACCCTGGATCCACCACAGTCGAGTGAAGCCGGCAGCCGCTCCTGACCCTGGGCAATGGACTTCAGTGAATGATCCTGAGAGTCCATTGCGACTTACATTGCGGAGACAACCGGCGTTGTGAAAATCTTCAGAATCTACAGAACCCTTTCTGCCACACAAGGGTGACCACCGAAGCAGGAGAAGAAGAAGAAGAAGACTCTACAAGTTCATCGTACCCAAACTTCCAGTTGACCTCCAAAGAGTGTAATCACAATGTTCTTCCACTATTGCCTTGTGGGAGTGGTGGTCCTGGGATTCCTGGAAAAGACTTTTGCCTTACCCCCTTGTGCAGCTTGCATAACTACCACCCAAACGGGATAGAAGGTCACTCAGACTTTACTTTACCATTCTTACTATACCTGCACTGGCATAGTCAGCCGGTGTATCTACAATGGCACAGAATTAAATATCTGTACGAATGGGAAAAGTAAGACTTGTTATAACCCCCGGCAGAACCCCTCATATTATGTGCTTGAAATACGCTAGAATGATGAGGATGGAGCCCTCATAAATGCCACGAGTCCACTCACAGACCTCACAAAACATGTTGTCTTGGACTTTGATGCCTGTGATGTAATAAACAGAAATGCTTACCACAAGTGTGGATCATGGGAACGAGATTACTACCGTGATGATAAATATATGTGTCCGGAAGCAGCCTACGGATGGGGACGGTGTACTAGAAAAAACTCCCCAACCACCGTCTACAGCACCACATCTAAAGATGCCTACTTCTGTCCAAAGTGGGACTGCGTATATTTTTCCACTTGGACTAATGCACCTGTGGGGCGGGATGGAGATAGTCGCAAAGGCAGCCTGACAAGAATCAGATTACCTGAGCCCAAGAAATGCAATAATGGGGCCTGTAATCCCCTGCAACTCCTCATACTCGATCCTAGCCAGTGGAAGCAAGGATACAGATTTGGATTGCGTATAGCAGGAGGAGGCATAGATCCTGGAACCATCATATACATACGATTGAATACTAAGGCTCATATATCTTCACCTTACCGAATACATCACTCTTTCTATGAAGCCATGAAAGCAGAGTTTGAGGTTCCTCCTGCCTCCCAGAACTTGTTCCTTGAGCTTGCGGGAGCAGTAGCATCTAGTCTACACATTTCAGACTGTCTTTTCTGTGGAGGAACTAAGATGGGGGACCAATGGCCTTGGGAGGCACAAGAATTGAACTATTCTATTCCTTATAACCAGACTGACATACATAATACTACTAGTGAGTGAGTACTGGCCCACCCCATTGTTGGTAACTTGTGTTTTGCTCGCTCTGGACCACAGTTTAACATGGAGGTTGGACAGCTGGTCTGTCTCAACCAAAAGTTCTACAACAGTACCACTAAGAAGACGTCTTGGTGGTCCGGAGTCAACGCCTCAGAGCCCTCCAATCCTTTAGTCCGTTTCCCCAAACTTGCCAGCATCTGGACTAATTTAGCAGCTTATAATGCCTGGCAAGCACTACCTGGACTGTACTGGATTTGCGGAACCCGAGCATATGCTAGGCTTCCTCACCATTGGGGAGGAGCATGTGCATTGGGAACCATACGACCTTCCTTTTTCCTCCTGCCTACATCCCATGGAGAACAGCTGGGTTATCCAGTGTACAGAAATTGACAGAAACGAGAGGCCTTGCAGATAGGCCAATGGGACAAATGGGGAGAGGAGGAGTGGCCACCTGAGAGAATTATTTCATACTATGGACCTGCTACTTGGGAGCAAGATGGGACATGGGGATATCGTACCCCTGTTTATATGATAAATCGTATAATACGCTTACAAGCTGTTGTTGAAATAATAACCAATGAAACTAGTAAAGCACTAACCCTTTTGGCTAAGCAGAGTACGCAAATGCGCACAGCTATTTATCAGAATCGTTTAGCCCTAGATTATATGTTAGCAGCTGAAGGTGGGGTATGTGGAAAATTGAATTTAAGCAATTGTTGTTTGCAGATTGATAATAATGGGCATGTTGTTGAAGATATAGCTATTCAGATGAGAAAGCAAACATTTGTGCCTGTCCAGACATGGCATAGTTTAAAGCTGGATGGGTGGTTTGGTTCAGTATTTTCATGGTTAGGTGGTCTAAAAACCCTTGCGTTTATTGTGTTATTCATACTAGCTATGTGCTTATTGCTCCCATGTCTCCTACCCCTTTGCTTATGCATGGTAACCTCAGTAATTGATAGTACTGTAGAGCGGAAGGCAGCTACAAAGATATTAGCTATGTGGCAATATTACCCTATACCCCAAGGTGAGGCTGTTACACCAGTATAATGTATGATTTAACTAATGAGTGATTTAATTCTCACCCTTTCTCACTAGCGGGTGAGAATAATCAAAGGGGGGAATTTGGCAGGCCATGGCCTAGAGTAGTCTGCAAATATGAACGGCCTGTAAGTTAGGCCTGGATTCCAACCCCCATTATAGCTAGAAAAGAACCAAAAATCTGTGAAAAATGAGAAAACTGTTTTAAACTGCTTAATAAGAAGTTTTACATGAATTCATAAGTCTTTCATTATTCTCTTGTGTGCAAGAGATAGAAATGTTGCAATACATGCATTCCTGGAGCTAGAGACGACCTTGCAGTAGAGAAGTAACAAACCTAGAAACTGCACCATTGTTAGAACAGTCCTAAGGGAGGGAGCTGGGTGCTAGGCCCAGAAAGGATCTCTGATTGGACGGGTGCAAGGGGCGTTGGAACCAATAGAAAGTTTGCATGTATCAAACTGAAAAAGAGGTATAAATGAGTATGTCTCTGTAAAAAACTTTGCTCAGTTCCTTTTGAAGCTTTGACTAACTGGGCCTTGTGCACAATAAACTGGCTTGGACCCTGTCAATTGACTCCTGGATTTATTCATTGATTACACTTCGCTGCAGCAGTCTCAGGAACATGGCAAACTCATGTTTCACTCTCAGTAAATCTAGATGTACTGATGTGTGCAATTAGGAGCATGTTTACTTACAGTAGGCACCCGCTAGTAACGTGCATGTGGGCTGGGTCACTAGCAAGGGATCAATGCTAACTTCAAAGCAATGTGTTTCCAACCCCTACAGTTAGCATGGGCCAGGATGCACCTCGGCACAAGCCGGCACATGGATGCATTTAACACCTGCCATTGCTAAGGGCTACATGTGCGATTAGTGCAGGTCACTAATGCCCATATTAGTCATGACGAGCCAGCAATGCCTCTGTCCCTTCCAATTACTGCCCCAACAAGTGCTACCAGGGTGGCATGGGATTTTTGACATGAGGGCTCACGCTATCTTTTAGTGTGGCATCCCAACCGCATGCTAAACCTTGCACTACCAATAACGTGGGGTAGTAAACATGTTCCTTAATGTGTTAAGAGGTCTCATTGCATGGGACTTGTGTTAAATAACATTTGCTAATGTATGTTAGTATGTGGTAATGGGGTAGCACTTTTTAGTAAATCTGGCTCCTTTGCAAAGTACAGTAACAAAAAGTCTGCAAAAGACTCAAAACCTATAAAACAAATACCTTACCAAATCAGCATGAACTCCAAGGATTCAAACTGCAAGAACATCCCTACCTACGAACAGGCAAAACTGAAAAAGTACCAGACTCTAGAGCAATCATGTACTGTACCTCCTATAGGGATAACGTAACAAACAGGACTGCCACAGATCCTTACTCTGGAACTACACGCTGGCAGACTCCTTCACCTCAGACATACACACAGAACATGGACAGTGCTTCATCTGATACAGAATAAAGGACCACAAACTAGGAATATGCAGCCAAAAACTACAATACAAATGCCAAAACCCTAGGGTGAGAAGTATAATACTGGAAATGCATTTCCTACCGCACTTTGCAAACAGGAGAATAGAAGGGATGCAAAATTTCCCATGCTGACATAATCCAATAAAAACATTTTAAATTTTGTTTCTAATTTTCTACCTTTGTTGTCTGGCCATGTTATTTTTCTAATTGAACTGGTTCCAATCTCTCTCTTCCACTTTACTTTAGTCAAGACTGCTTCAACTGCTTATGGGGCCCTGGGCAGACGAGAGAATGGACCACCCCATTTACAGACCCTCCCGTTTGACAGCCCCTCCCATTTGCATAATCCCCTAGCAGAAGCAGAAGAGTCTGCCCGCGGGAGATCGGATCCCTGCTGGCAGAAGAGAAGGGCATGACTGCAATCGCAGCCCAGATACAACCTGTCTGCCCACGGCTATCCCATCTCCTGAGGGCAGACAGAAGGAATCTTTGCCATGATCATAGCAATTCCCTTCTCTCCTGCCTACAGAAGAGGGGATCCCCACGAGCAGACAACTTGCATCTGGGTCGTGATTATGGCCATGCCCTTCTCTTCTGCCCGTGGGGATCCGATCTCCCACCAGCATCAGTGAAGGGGCAATCACAGCCCGGATGCAAGCTATCTGCGTAATCAGGGCTGCTTTTACCCACAGGCAGAAAGGAAGCTGGTCCCATTGTGCAGGGGTCCAGGATAGTTAAAAGCGGCTCTTCTTTTAGTCTGTCTTCTCAGAATCTATGTACTTTCTACTTCTTGGGTCTCCTTCTGTCTTTTTTCCTTCCTTCTTTCTATAGATGTCTTTTTAATTTCTTTTTTTTTCCCATTTGTTTGTCCTCCACCTTTATAGTCACTCACATCTAGATTTTACCTCTCATTCTCCTTTTCTTTTGCTGCCAGCCTCATTCTCCTTCTTTTTACTTCTCACCTATCTAACAGCTCCTGCTACCATTACACCTGTCTCTCTCCTTCCTCAGCTTCCTAATCTCTTCTGCCTTTCACTCACTGCCTCTGTACTCACCCTCAACCTCCATCCTCTTCTGCCATCCTCTGCTTCTTATCCCTGTGTCTGACCCAGCTCCTTTCCTGTTACTCCCTTCCTCCCTGGCCTTCAGTCCATTCTTCACTCTTATTCCCTACCCAGCCTTTCATATCCTCTTCAGCCTCTGCATTTTCACCTCTCACCCCTTCAAGAACCCAGCCCATCTTTCCATAATGCCCTCATCCTTCACCTCTTTTCCTTATCTTTCCTTCACCCTGCTTTCCTTACCTTCTCCACACTACTCTTTCCTCCTTCCTTCCCTCCACCTCTCCTCTTTCCCACTAATCTCTGTTCCCCACCCTTCTCTCAGATTTTCTTCTTCCCCTTACTCTCCCTCCCTAGCTTCTTGCCATTTTTATCTCTTTCCTCCACTTTCTTTCCCTCTTTTATTTCCACTCCCTATCTCTTTCCATTCCCCTCTTCACACCTTCCCTGTTTCGTCATATCTCTCCCAATTCCATCTGTTTCTCCCTTCCCACCCTCAGAACACACACTCTCTTTCCTTTCTGTTCCTCTTACGAGCCTCTCTCCCAATATCCCCCAAACCATTTGCACCCTTTGGGAATTGCTAAAAAAACCCAGCTCTGCTCTGAGCCTCACTCGGAAGTGCTGGGCAAGGCTCTGCTGGTCCGCTCCCTCAGTAACAGGAAGGCAGGAAGTGTTTTCCAGAGGGGGCGGAACCAGTGCTTCAGCGCAAGGCTCAGGGTCGAGGTTTTGTTTTTTTTTAGCAATTGCTGAAGGGTGCAAGAGGTTTGGGGTATATTTGTAGAGAGGCTAGGACATGCTTTGTTTATTAGGTGATATTAGAGCAGTGGCAAGAGATTTGGGAAGGAAGATGCTGGACTCAGAAGATGGGAGGGAGGAAAAGCTGTCTGTGTGACTTGCCCTAGTTGCTGGCTTGAGGGAGCTGGGTAATGTGCAGAAATGACAGCCAAACATGCTTAGGATTGGCCCTGCAAAAGCGGCAAGTACAAAAGAAAAACGTGGGGTCTTCAGGATTCCAGCACAAATGGAAAATCCTGCCTGTCCCACCCCCTTCTGACATAAGCTTGCATCAGAAGGGAGCAGGACCAGTAGGGCTTTCAAGCCTGCTGGAGTCACAAAGACCTGGTGTTTTTTTTTTCTTTCTCATGACCTCTCAATCTTCCTTGGCTGCTGCTTCTCACCGGGTCTGAGGCGACAGCAGCAGCGGCGGCATTTTCTTCTCCCACTGCTGCTATTGTAGACCCAGGAGAAGCAGCGGCAGATGGCTTTTTAAAAGATTTTTTTTCTTTTTTTGTTAAGAAAAGGCAGAGTGAGGTGGTGGTCGCTGGGGTGTTTTGGGTGTATTTTTGCTTCCCCAAAACTTTGCCGCCTGAGGTGGTCACCTCACTCTGTCTCATGGTAGAGCCACCCCTGAGTAGATCAAATTGGTAGAGAGGTTGCACTCTATGTTAGAGAGATGACGGAGTCACATAGGATTAAAGTTTTGCAGGAAACAAAATACACTGTAGGATCTCTGTGGATAGAAATTCCATGTAAAAAGACAAAGGTGATGGCAGTGGGGGTATACTACTGACCGCTTGGCCAGAATGAACAGATGGATGATGAAATGCTGAAAGAAAACAGGGAAGCAAACAAAAGTTACAATTCAGTAATAATGGGCGATTTAAATGATCCTGGTATCGACTGGGTCAATGTCACAGCACGACATGCTAGGGAGATAAAATTTCTAGATGAAATAAATTACTGCTTCTTGGAGCAGCTGGTTCATGAACCAACAAGAGGGGACGCTATTTTGGACCTAGTCCTTAATGGAACACAAGATCTGGTGTAAGAGATAAGTGTGTTGGGGCCACTTGGGTAATAGCGATCATAGCATGATCACATTTGATTTAATAAATGGAAGAAGGACAACAAAGAAATCCACAGTACTACCTTTTAACTTTCAAAGGGGAGACTATGATAAAATGAGGAAAATTGTTAAGAAATAACTAAAAGGAGCAGCTGCAAAGGTTAAAGATTTACATCAAGCATTGGCGTTGATTAAAAGTACTATCTTGGAAGCCCAGACCAGATGTATTCCATGCTTTAAGAAAAGTGGACATATGGCCAAAAAACTGCCAGCATGGTTTAAAGGCAAGGTCAGAAGGGCTGCTATTGTCAAAAAAACATTTTTCAGGAAATGGAAAAAGGAGCCAAATGATGAAAACGGGAATCAACATAAGAACATTTAGATGCTAACAACATATTGGACCCACAACAACATGGCTTTCGCCCACTCCACGGAGTTGAGACCCTCATGACGTCGCTAATGAACACCCTTCTCATGGGAACTCAAGTCAAGCACTCTGGTTATGCCATGATCTTCCTGTACATATCAGCTGCCTTCGACACCATCTCCCACAACATCCTCATACACAGACTACAAGCAATCGGCATCAAAGATAACGTACTCCAATGGTTCCGTTCCTACCTGGCCAATAGACAATAACTGATCCGCACAAACCTATCAACCTCCCCCCCGTTCCAGCAACACCAAGGAGTACCCCAAGGATCCACATTATCTGCCATGCTCTTCAACATCTACCTGCAACCACTCTGCTCAATCATACGCACATACAACATTAACTACCATATCTATGCGGACGACATAATGCTCTATGCTCCAATCACAACATCCAACCCAACCAATGAACACCTATCGGAATGCTTCACCGAGGTATCCAGCTGGCTACAAAAGAACAACCTATCCATCAACATAAAGAAAACTGAAGCCCTCATAGTAACAAAGGACCCAGACTTCACACCACCTACAAATACAACCACAAATAAGATACCTGGGAATCATCATAGACCAAGCACTCACACTCAATCAACAGATCAAAAAAAACACCGCAGCAATCTACCACAAGGCTAAAACAGTACAACGTCTCAGACCTCTTCTTGAACCACAGGACTTCAGAACAGTGATGCAAGCCTTGACACTCCCCCACCTGGACTACTGCAATATAATATACCATGGACTTCCAGCCACTCATACCAACCCACTTTGAATTGCCTTAAACACCACAGTAAGAATTATCAAGAATGCAAAAAAACAGGACCATATCACCCCAGTCCTGAGGGAGCTACACATACTCCCTCTAGAAGCAAGAATCAAATACAAATCCGCCCTACTCACCCACAAAGCTCTCTACCAAACTCAAACCTCCCAGCTCCGCACTCTACTGCCTCAGCCAGCCCACAACAGAACAACCAGGCAAACCACCAATAACTCACTCACCATCCCACACAAAAGAACGAAATACAATCAACGGACCTGCAACAGAGCCTTCGAACTATATGCACCATCCCTCTGGAACTCTCTACCAAACCACATCAGAAGCAACAGGAAACAACTTAAAACTGCACTATTCCAAGAATTCCTCGGACCAGAGACAAGCACCCACCACTGACTCCCTCCCAACCACCATATTTCGCCCCCCTGAACATATGTCATATGTAACCATAACACAATGTCTATGTCTACGTCCCAATTAATTGTTAACAATCATTATTGTTGGCCACCAGGTGACGGCCCCAAACCCTTGTAATTGATTATTGTATGTTCCACCGCTTTGACCAGGTGAAAAGCGGGATATAAATACAGCTAAATAAATAAATAAACATAAGCATTAGCAAGTTAGATACAAAGCATTGATAAGGCAGGCAAGAAAAAATTTGAGAAAAAGCTTGCCATGGGGGCAAAAACACATAATAAAAACTTTTTCAAGTACATCTGTAGCAAAAAACCTGTCAGAGAGTCAGTTGGACCATTGGATGACAGAGGGACAAAAGGGGCGCTAAGTGAGGACAAGCCCATAGCGGAGAGACTGAATGAATTCCTTGCTTCGGTCTTCACTGAAAAAGATGTAGGGAAGTTATGCTTGCCTAAAATAGTATGTAAAGATGATGTATCTTAAGAATTGAAAGAAATATCGATTAACCTTGTAGAAGTATTACAACTATTTGATAAACTTAAGAACAGCAAATCAATTGGACCAGATGGTATATATCCGAGGTTTTGAAAGAACTGAAATATGAGATTGCAGACCTTCCATTAGTAATCTGTGAACTATCATTAAAATCATCTGTAGTCCCGGAAGACTGGAGAAAGGCCAATGTAATGCTAATTTTTAAAAAGGGTTGCAGAGGGGATCCAGGAAACTACAGACCAGTTAGCCTGGCATCAGTACAGAACAAAATGGTAGAAACCATTATAAAGAATAAAATTACTGAACATTGCTGTGATCAGCCAGGTAAACCAGAGGAGAGAATCCCTTTGGGATAGTGCAGGAACCTTTGCAACCACAGGGAAAACCTAGATCCTGCAGGTCTGAAAAAAAACCTGGCATGGCCTCTGGAAAGGAGGAGGGCTTAAGCTATGACACCAGCCTAGAATGGACGGAGCCAGTCCTGCAGGACATGGCAGGTTTTTGATCAAGCCCAGTATCCCTGGCTTACCAGGTTATATTCCCTAGAACCAAAAGAAGGCTGGAAGGGGGGAGGGGTTACATCTCTCTGTGAAAATGTCCCTGTGCTTCAGACAGAGAGAGAAGGAGGAGCAGACTAGGAAAAGCCGATGGAAGCTGTGGAATTTGAGGAACAAGATTCTTCTGAACCTATGGATGTACTTTACTCTTAAAGTAGTTAATGGATCAGCCTGTGGGGAGGTTCAGGCGAGTAAAATAAAACCTGAAAGAAGGGAGGGAGGGCTGCTAACAGCTGCTAGAGCTGTGAGTTTCAGCGACACTGCTGCTAACATAAGAAAGACCATTCATTTGTTGGAGAGAGGTGGGACAAATGCTTCCTACCTGAGGACTTCCAAGGAAATTATATAGAGGATTTTTCTTGGGCTTCTATGGAACTGCATGTAGATGTTTACTTTTGTTTTTATGACTTTAAAGCCTCAACATGATACAGTTGCTATGGTAAGCACAGTGTTCTGAGTGTTGGACTTAAGTGGGAACTCCCTCAACTGGAATACTCTCCTGGGTTGCTGGGTTAAGGCAGTTGCTTATTGGGGACTCTTACCAAAACCCTGGACTAGATTAGAAGCCCAAAAGGGAGTGTTTGATTGGAGAGCCAGTGAAGCAAGTGACCTGGATGCCCCATCCTGCCCCGCCCTGCATACAACATTACAACATGTAGATAGTCATGGTTTAATGGGAGAAAGCCAACATGGATTTAGCCAAGGAAAGTCTTCTCTTACTAATCTGTTATATTTTTTGAAGGTTTGAATAAACAGGTGGACAAAGGTAAGCCAGTTGATATAGTGCACCTGGATTTTCAGAAAATCTTTGACAAGATCCCTCATGAGAGACTCTTGGCAAAATTAAAAATTCATGGGATTAGAGGCAGTGTAGTATTGTGGATCAGGAACTGGTTAAAGATAGAAAGCAGAGAGTAGGGCTAAATGGCCAATTTTCTCAATGGAGAAAAGTGAATAGTGGAGTACCCTAGGGATCTGTGCTGGGTCTGCTGCTTTTTAACATATTCGTAATGACCTGGAAATGGGAATACTAATGAGTGAGTTGATCAAATGTGCAGATGACATCCCACTTTGTAACCAAACTGTGGTTACACGATGCATGGATCCACATTAGGAACCACCACCCAGGAAAAAGATTTAGGCATTGTCGTGGCTAACAAATTGAAATCCTCCGTCCAATGTGCAGCAGTGGCCAAGAAGGCAAATAGAATGCTAGGAATCATAAGGAAAGGAATGGAGATTAAAACAAAGGATATCATAATGCCTCTGTATCGTTCCATGGTGCAACCACACCTCAAATAGCATGTGCAATTCTGATCACCGTATCTTAGAAAGGATATAGCGGAATTAGAAAAGGTACAGAGATGGAAGGATACCTCTATGAGGAGAGGCTTAAAATGTTAGGGCTTTTCAACCTGGAGAGGAGACGGCTGAGATGAGATATGATAGAGGTCTATAAATTAATGAATGGAATGGAACGTATATAGGTTGTTTATGCCATCAAAAAGTAGAAACACTAGGGGGCATGAAATGAAGTTACAGTGTAACCTTTTAAGACTAATAAGAGAAAATATTTTTTCACTCAAGGTGTAATCAAACTCTGGAATTCATTACTGGAGGATGTAGTAAAAGCTGTTAGTGTAGCTGGGTTAAAAAACGTTTTGGACAAGGTTCCTGGAGGAAACATCCATAAACCATTATTAAAGAGGACCCAAGTAATCCACTGCTTGCCCCAGTACAAGCATTATGGAACCTGCGTGCCTTTATGGGAAACTGCTAGGTACTTGTGACCTAGAATGGTCACTGTTGGAAACAGAATACTGGGCTTGATGGACATTGGTCTGACCCAGAATGGCATTTATTATGTTCTTATTCAAAGTTGTTAAAACAAAAGAAGATTGCCAAAAATTGCAGGAGGACCTTGATAAATTGGGAGACTGGGCATCCAAATAGCAGATGAAATTTAATGTGGACAAGTGCAAAGTTATGCACCTAGGACAGAACAACCCAAACGATGGTTACACGATGCAAGGTGTGTATCACTTTGAAACCACCACCCAGGAAAAAGATTTAGGCATCATGGTGGATAATACATTGAAACCCTCCACCCAGTGTGCAGCGGTGGCCAAGAAAGCAAATAGAATGCTAGGAGTCATGAGGAAAGGAATGGAATATAAAACAAAGGATATTATAATGCCTCTGTATCGTCCCATGGTGCGATTGCACCTTGAATATTGTTTGCAGTTCTGGTAATCATATCTCAAACAGCCATGGTGAGTTTGTATTTGGTTCTTAGCAATGAATAATGAAGTTTATAGAGCCAATTATGGTTTGTTTTACATCTTTTTATTGTTTGAGGATTTAATTAATAAGCCAAATGGGTATAAGCCAAATCTGTTTTTGTCTTTGAAGCCCTTTCCTTTGACCACTGGGAAAATGGTAATAAGCCAGGTTTTGGTAGACCGAAGGAAGTTTCAGCTGTTGTTGTTTAGCTTGAAAGCCTGAGGTTCAACACTTTTTTTCCTAAGCAATGGATAAGTAAAGGATAAATGAAGTAATGAATAATGTAACTATGTATAATATAGAGCAGTACATGTCAGCTGTTTATTTTATTCAGTGTTGTAACAGAGAATGCTTTAATGTTGTTGAACAAGTTGTGTTTGGTAACATATATGTATATTTATTAAAGGGCTCATTCCGTTCCGGACGTAGATCTCCTCTGTATGTCCGGTCTGAGCTGGATGTACAGAGGGGATCATGATTCTGATCCTGCGGGGCACGTTTAGCTCCACGGGATCAGAATTACGAACAGTCCTGTATGTGCAGGCCGGGACTGCGATTCAGTCTGGCCTGCACGTACAGGACCTTCCCGGCTAACTCACTCAAGGCTCTTCAATGGAGCTGCGATGCCATGGCATCATGTTGCCATGGCACTGTGGCTCCATTGAAGAGCTGTGATGCCAGCAGCCAAAAACAAAAGTTTATTCCCCGCAGCCCAACCCCTGATCTGGCCTCTTAAGTCTGGGGTCGGGCTGTGGAAATGTCCTCCGGCCCCCTCTGCCCCATCCACGCCTTGGCATTGACATAATAACACGTCCAGGGAATGTCCTCTGGCCCTCTGCTCCACCACCCACCCAGCCTCCGCCCCCAAGCCACCCTTTCCCAGCCCCATCTAACTTCTCCGCACAACCGGTCAGGAAGTTAGACGCTTGTGGGGGAAGGCATGAATAGCATCCCATTGGGACGTCCATCCCCACTATTCATGGCACAGATTCACGCCCTAAAGGTTTACATATTTAAAAATGTACTGAGTTGCAGGGAGGGGTCAGTTATTATGTGATAATGCTACATGTTTCAAAGAGAGAGTCTAGGACAACTTCATGCAGGACACTGAGTTGGCTGCGCTGAGTTGGCCTGCACTGCTTTGGCAGCACTGAGTTGGCCGTGCTGAGTTGTCCTAGACTTGACTTGATTGACCTTGGTCTGAGCCAGTATGGCATTTCTTATGTTGCTATGTTATGTTCTTCGACACATGCAGGGAGTCAGGACAAGAAAGGGGTAGGAGAGAACTTCAGAGAGCATATCAGCATCCCACCACTCTACAAAGAACAAAAAGCTGGCTCAAAAAAGTACGTTTTCCAACTCTTCTTGAAAGATTTCAACAAATTAGCTTGACGTATGTATAAAGGTAATGAGTTTTAAAGGATAGGGGCAAGAAAATAATATGCCAAGTGCTGAGTGGACTCATGAGGGGCCATATTGTTAGCTGGAACTACAGGAAGATTGTGGTTTTGGGAGTGGAGAGTACAGACCGGTACATATGGAAAGCAAATTTAAAATAGGGATTATCTGGGTAGATTTGATCAGTTTTATTTTCATCCATTCTTTCTTCTTTCCTTAACTCATGATTTTGCAGGCAATATGAATTCTTACTGGAAAGTTCGTAAGAGAAAATAATTTGTTGCCTTGTATTTGTGATGCCTACGAAATTCAATCTGTGCTAAATCCACTCCCATACTAAGCCATCCTCTCATGCCATTGGAAACCTGCCAAACTTAAATGCTTCAAAGCAAAAGAGTGAATAATATGAAGCTCTTTACAGAGCAGGGCAATTTCTCACTAATCTTTTAACAATGCCATCAGTCATCATACCTATTTTGTCCTTCGTTTTATGGCCCATTTATTGCAACTGCATCATATATTATTCTCATATAAAATCATTAGGTTTACAGGTTACCTTACAGGGAAAAATAATAGCAGTTTAACTGCAAGGTGAAGACTCTATTTTATTTTTCAGCCTGGTAGTTTCTTCGTGCTCCTTTGGGATTCAGGCTCAAGTGGAATTAGTTTCTCTTGGACTGTTGCGGTAGAAGCCATCATTAATAGCCCAGCCACTACAGTGACAGTTCTTGACCAGAGGCCAAAGGCATTGCTCCTTATGTATGCAACATTAGTTGGGCCACTATGTTACTGCTATTCAGTGACTATGAGAAACGTATATCAAAGTGAATTCATTTAATTCATGATAGACATATCAAAGTACATACATTCTGAATCAATCATTTTTGTGCATGTTAATGCATATGCTTTATACATTATTAGTAAGTTAGCATGAAAGAAAGCCCAGGCAAAACTAATTGATCGCAGCCATGTTCAAAAAGAATGTGCCCCATATGTAATTTATTTAAATTAGGTGAAAATAAATTCATGAGCTCATTTCTCCTTATGTAGCAATCTGCAGCCAATTTACTGCAACACATTTGTACTACATAGAAAGGTGGTATTAATTCATGGGTAACATGCCTAAAATGCATATCTAGCTCTTCAATGTACCCACAAAGCTTCATTTCTACCCTCTAAACAAAATATTTTAATGTACCTCCAGAAAATCCCCACGTTTCCATAAGACCCCAGTCCTATCATCCAGTAAAGACTTCCTGGTGGCTCTACAACATCAGCATATAATGTCCCTACTTCCTCTATAACACCTACTGTTCAAGCCCCTATGATCTGGCCATAGATGTGAAAAGGTCATATTATAGCCAATAGTTGCACATTTCCAATGCCAGCATAAGTGAGGAGAAGGGGGAGGGGAAAGAGAAAAAAGTTGGAATCTCATATGAGTCATTGTGGATGAGGGTTCTTCTGGCCAGATTGGAGGGCCTTGGTTATAGATAGATATATGGTATTGTGAAAGTATCAGGGAAGGAGTCCTTATAGGGAAGGAGGGCATCTTAGGGTCACATATGGTCTTGACTTGGTGGAGGCCCAGCTCCCCTTGCCCCTTTCTCCGACACATTGCTTCAACAGCGTCAGGGTAGCATTTTCACTTTACCTTTCACTCTCATACTTTGGGCTGGTTATCATGGAGGACAATTGTGTATTACCTTTCTATACTGGACATGAACGTCCTCTTTATGTGCATTATATTTGCAGAATTAACATAGTAACATAGTAAATGATGGCAGATAAAGACCAGTATGGTCCATCTAGTCTGCCCAGTAAGATGACTAGAGTTAAAGAGTTGCACCTGCCACTCTGTGCAGGTTGCCTCTCCTCTATGCCTTGTCTCTCTAGGTAAGTAACTCCTCTGGGTTCATGAGGTGTGGAGGAATAGTCTAATGGTTAAGGCAGTAGTCTGTGACCAGAAAAAGCAGTGTTCAAATCCCACTGATACTTCCTGTGACCTTGGGTAAGTGACTTAATTCTCCAGCATCTCAAATGCAAGCTTAGATTGTAACCTTCTGGGGGATAGGGAAATGCATACAGTATCCAATTCTAGCTCACCTTGAAGTGGTTCTGGAAAGATGCAAGCTGCATACTATTAAATATATACATTTGCTTTATAGTGTTCCTCTGAATCTGTCCAATACCTTTTTGAAGTCTGTTACTGTTTTTGCTCCCATCACCTCCTTTGAGAAGGCATTCCAGGCATCCACCAGCCTTTCCATAAAAAAGGTATTTCCTGATGTTGCTTTTTACCTCTTTGCAAGTTGAATTCATGTCCTTTAGTTCTACAGTTTCTCTGTCTTTGAAAAAGGTTTGCTTGTTCATTAACACCCCTTAAGTATTTAAACATCTTCAAGTCCTTTTTCATATGCCTTCTGAGGCAGGCTCCATACCATTTTGGTTGCCTTCCTTTGAACTTTTTCAAGTTATTTATTTATTATTTATTTATTTATTACAATTTCTTATATACCGCACTATTGTCAGCGCGGTTTACATACAACAAAATGACCATAACAAACTGCTTGGCTTCACATAGAACAGGAGTAACAACTTGGATAACATGTTTATGCTTTACAGAGAACAGGAGTAACAACTTGGATAACACAGGGAATGCAAACTGAACTAATTACATATGTACAATGAGATCGAGTGCTGAGAATTTAGGGTGTACATGTGTACGATAGGGTTGATATGTTAACTTGAGGAGGTAAGGGAGAGGCAATTATGTAGGGGTTGGGTTAATCTGGTAGTACTGAGTAAATAAATGGAATTTGAGAGCCTTTCTGAATTGTGTTAAGTCAGTAATCGCACGGATGCCTGGTGGTAATGCGTTCCAACATTTTGGGGCATAGATACTGAATGCCCTGTTAGATGTTGTGGTTGTGTACTTTGTTGAAGCCTTTGGTATTACTAGCGCATTTGTTGATGGGGTTCTCCTTATTCTGTTGGGAGGAATGGGCTGGATGATGTCGGTTAATGAGGGGGAGGTGATGCCATGGATGGATTTGAAGGTGAGTAACAAAGATTTGAATGCAAGCCTTCCTTGTATGGGGAGCCAATGAAGTTGTATTAGGATAGGCGTTATATGGTCGCATCTTGCTGCTCCCACTAAGACTCTGGCTGCGGCATTCATGGCAAGTTGCAACGGATTGAGAGTTGATTGAGGGAGACCTTGGAGAACAGCGTTGGCAAAGTCAAAGTGTGGCAAGATCAGGGCTTGGTATATTGTCCGGAAGTCTTCAGGGCTTAGAAGGGATTGCAGGTGTCTGAGTGACCGGATTTTGAAATATATGGCTCTGACTATGTTGGATATATGGGTTTTCATATCTAGTCGTTGATCGAGGGTGACCCCTAAGTACCGAATTGCTGATTTGGTTTGGAGCTCAGCTTCTTTAACCTTTATATGAGGTGGAGGGCAGAAACTCTGGTCTCTGGTGATGAATAGCACCTCAGACTTTTTGTGTTGGATCCTGAGGTTTTGTGACAGAAGCCATTCGGAGACTGCGTTGAAGCAATCGATCAGTGGCGAAAGGTCCATTTGTTCTGTGGAAAATGGCATGAAGAGGAGGATGTCATCAGCATAAATTAGACAATCGACCTTGAATGATCCGATAATGTTGAAAATAGGTTGCATGTAAATATTAAATAAGAGAGATGAAAGGGAAGACCCTTGGGGGATGCTTGTCGTTGATGGAAGGGTTCGGAAGATCTTGATCCTGATTTTACATGCTGCCATCTGCCTTCAAGGTATGATCTGCACCAATCGAGGGCGATGCCATTTATGCCCTTTTTTTTAGTCGTTCTACTAGCAGACCATGGTGTACAGAGTCAAAGGCTGCCGCGATGTCTATGAAGATGAGAGCGAAACCTTGGTGGATGTTGTCGATACCTGTGACAATTTTATTGAAGAGAGAGGTAAGTAGGGTTTCGACGCCATGGTATTCCCTGAAGCCATGTTGGCGATGGTCTAGTGGGGAGGCTAAATCTATATGGTCTTGTAGTTGCCTTTGTGCTTCCTTTTCGATTATTTTGGCTAGGAGAGGTATACTGGCTATGGGTCTGTAGGATTCAACTTTGCTTGGGTCCAGTTTAGGGTTCTTTAACAGAGGTCTGATGGATGTTTGCTTGAGTGCTGCAGGGAAGGATCCATTTGTGAAAGATAAGTTCATCATTTTTGTGATAAGTGGGCTGAGCTCTGTTCGTAAATTTTTAATCCAATAAGCGGGGCAGGGGTCGGTTTGTGCAGTCGTGGTGTTGAGGGCTGCGATAGTATCTTCCACAAGTTTCTTGGATGGTGTGGAGAACTTAGAAAGGGAAGTTGGACTGGCGGTGTCTTGTGCTATGAACGTGTTAACTTTATCAGTTTGAAGTAGCTTGGATTGTAAATGGTTGGCAAACTCTTGTGGGTGGATCTCTTCAGGTTGACATGGGGATGGTTCCTTAGAGAATGATTTAACTAGTTCGAAAAGGTCACGTGGTTTGTTTAGTGATCTTTTGAGGGTGTCAGTATGGTATTGTTTCATATTTGTTAGGATAGCTTCTCTGTAGATTGCAAGGTGAGTTCTGTACGCTGACTGGTCTCCGGCGGAGTGGGACCGCCTCCATCTTTTCTCTAGTTTCCGTAAATGTGAGCGGGAGACACATAGTTCAGGAGAGAACCAAGGAGAATGTTTTCTATTCTTTGAGATGTTGTTCTTTGTAGGTTTTTGAGCAATAGAGCTAAGACTCTTATTCCATGAGGAGATTAAATTGTCGAGGTTGAGGGTTGCATTGTTGTATAGGGGAAGAGTTTCTGCCAGTATGAGATCTTTATTGAAGGCTCTGAAGTTTCGAGAAGTGGTGTTGCTTGAAGTTCCATTGTTGTGTAGTGAACTGTTGTTGATAGGTATGCTGAAATTGATTAGCTTGTGATCTGACCATGGTACAGAGGTGAGTGATGTCACCAGTTTTTCATTTGGTTCTTGTACTGACAGAGGGGCAAAAATCATGTCCAGTATGTTCCCTTTGGTGTGGGTGGGTTTGTTGATAATTTGTCTGTAGCCCAGATCATTAATTGCTTCTAGGAGGGCAGTGGCATGACTGGAGTGAAGTGATGGGAGATTGAAATCTCCTAGTATCCAGTTTGATAAGTTGAGGTTGCGAGTGTTGGCTGCTAGGTCGAGGATGTTGCAGAGATCGTCAGTTGAGGATGAGGGAGCTCTATATAGAAGGTTGATGGCGCATTGGTCGTTTGCAATGGATACGATATCAAGATTGTTGGTACTTGAGGAGTCTGTTGTATGAAAATGCAAGTCCGTTTTGGTCAAAATAAGGGCCCCTCCTCCTCTTTTGATTTCTCTATGCCGGGAGTGGATTGTGAAGTTGTTGGGTAGTAGTTGGTTAAGAATTACATTGTCTACGTCGGATAGCCAAGTTTCAGTTATTAAGAGAATATCCAGGTTGTGGGATGCAATTAAGTCAGTGACAACTGGCCATTTATTACGAATTGATCTCGCATTTATAAGGGCGCAATTAAGAACTAGAGTGGATTTCTCTGGTTTCGTTTGTTTGGTATGTTGGAGGGCTATGTGTAACAAATATGATTGACGTGTGTGGGTGTTCTTTAGGTGGTTAGGATAGGAAGAATTTGTCCATGTTTTGGCATGGTGCTGGAGTATTGGAATTTGATTAGTAGCGTGGAATAGGGCTAAGGACTCAACAATCATCCAAGAAAAGATCAGGAGGCCGCTCATTATGGCCGTGATGGGTGGGGCCATTTCAGTGTTGATCTTGAATGCTGAAGATCTGGTGTCGGCCTTGATGTTAAGGTGATGGTGGTAAGTCTATGCTGTGTTGGTGGGTGTCACTGACTACTGAGAGTTGCCAAAGGGAGATAATGCAATATTTTGTACTAGTTTGGATGTGCGAAGAGGGCAGGGTGTACACAGATGTAAATTATGCAAGTTCTAGTAGTGTGCATCAGGCAAAATGGGATCAAACATATCAACAATACAGTATTTTGAGGTAGAGCTATTAAGTAGTACACAAGTTGTTTTATTTATTTATTTATTTTATTTATTTAACAGTTTTTCTATACTGCCTTTATCCAAGGCAGTTTACATCAAACAACATAACAATTTTTATATCAGTCCCAGCCTGCACATACAGGCACTGCCTGGCTAACTCAGCCAAGGCTTTTAAATGGAGCCACGGTGCCATGGTGTCATGTTGCCATGGCACCACGGCTCCATTTAAAAGCAATGATGCCAGCTATCTATTACAAAAGTTAATTCCCCGCAATCTGATCCCCGATCTGACCTCCTGAGGCCAGGGTTGGGTTGCGGGAAATTAACTTTGCCCCCCCCCCCCCAACCCCTTCTGTGCCCTGACACAGACCAAAAAAAACATCCAGGGAAGTTATTCCACCCTGGGGGTGGAATAACTTCCCCAGAAATTTTGCCGGCCCTAGACGTACAAGGCCGACATCAGAATCGACCCTGCATGTCCAGAGCTGGTGACCGCCCACTGCCTGCTCACTCTCCGCCCCCGTGATGCCCCTTCCCCACCTCTGTATAACTTTCCTGCACAACTGGTTGGGAAGTTATACAGGGGCAGGAGCCAGCACGAATAGCGGGGATGGACGTCCCATAGCCTCAGAATAATCCCTAACTCTACGATGACGTCAGCGCTGTGCTCTTCTGCTCCGATGTCAACCTGGTCGGCACAGAAGAACCTCTTCCTTAACACCGGAGTCACCCGAGAGGGCAAGCCTCCTCAGCAGCAGATCGTTACAGCGGATCGTTACCAGCTAGCCTGGATGATGGCAGATCGCGTCTAAACAATCGGGCACAAACAAGCTGTCAAGGGGTTACCGCATGAGAGAGAGAGAGAGATGTGAGAGCTCTTTCTCAAGCTGTCTACCTTCTAACAAGAGGAGACTGGCTCAGGACTAGCCTATCAACATGAGCTTGTTTCTGCAGTGCCACAATACCCCTGCTAGGACTCTTGAACGCCTAAACAAATCAGCAAACAGCCACAGGGAGAGCACTCTTACAAAAGACGGCACGCATCGAACAAGCATCTCCTATGCTGACTCCCGCGTATGGCGCCAGCTCCTAGTAGGAAGCCGACTGCTTGAGGTGTTGGGTGAAGCTGCGAAGCCATCCAACCTAAAAAAAAAAAAAAGCCTCGCCTTGAGACCATGGCCCCCCTCAAGGCTCAGGTCAAGGGCCTTCGCCCTTATGAGCAACTCTGGACCCTTAACTGCACTGGTGTCAGGCGCAAACAGCCTGCCACTTAACTGCACGATACAGCCTGCCCCTTTTCTCATAGTCAAAAAAATAGCAGTGGCTCCCACCTGGCCATGGGTGGACCTAACACCTGCGCTATTGGACTACCCCACTTGTCATCACATACAGACAGGGCAGCAGGGTGGTGCAGCACACAGAGCCAGCATGTCTTGGAGCAGAAGGTCACAGGTTCAAGTCCCTGCTGTGGACCTTGCAGCGCAGAATATGCAGAGCAGATTATGTTTCAAGAGCACAATATGCCAGCAAGACTTCTGCATTGGACAAGGCAGAAAGACACAGGTGCCACTCAAGCTCGTTCACCTACAGAGTTGGTTCACCGTAGGGACTTGTCAGATGGCTGCCTGGGTGAGAATCTTCACACTCTTGGCAAGTGCATATTTCTATATGATTTGCAAGGTATTGTGGGCAATGTAGTTCATTCACACCAGACACAGCTGCTGACAATAATTTAGTTGTGCTCTTGGGTAAAGCCAATAAGATATTTATTTATGGGGTTATTTCTCCCAACACAGATATGCTTGGTAGCACATAAAGTAGGTAACTTGCTTTCAGTGTTAACTTGGAAAAACAAAGTCAAAATCAGGAAAACAACAAATGAAAAGCCACAAAGCAAAAAAACAAACTGTTCTTTTCAGGTTAACTTCTGATTACTTCCCACATAGATACAGAAGTGATTCTCTCCTAGCTCACAAGCAATTAGGTAAGGCTTAATTGCTAGCAGTCACCAGCTGAAACCCCTTAGCTAGCTTGCCTTCCACTGTGTGGGTCAAATCCTGCTTCAGGAGCTTTTCTGAGTAGATTAAAGAACAAATTTGTATTTCTTTGTGATGGTTGCTGTACTTTATAACAGAAAGTTACCAACGGAGTTTAGATAGAGAGCAGTCCATATAAACAGGATCCTCATCTGCTATTATTCCCCCTTGTTCAACAAGCATGGGTTCAATATCATGGATTGGCACAGATGAATCTCTCAATGGAGCATTTCAGGAGAATACTTGTTTCCCTGCTGTCTTTCAAGGTTATAGCTAGGGCATAGATCAGTGTTCATACCTGAGCTTCCATTGCTGCTAGAGTTCCTCTCTATATAGCCTGGCCAGTATGTAGTCCAGTTCTTATGTCCAGCCTTCCAATCCAGATCCCTGGACACTGGATCTCTCTTCACATACCTTCTGGCACAGGTCTTAGGGTCCCTTCCACGTGCAGCCGTCTCCCTCACAGGTAGCCTCTGGTGATTCCTAGCTCTGCAGCACCATTCCTCTGGCTTTCCCCAGTCCAATGGTGTATGCTGGCCCTTGGAATACCTCCCAGTATACGCACTGCTTTGGACTCTTCTAGACCTCTCAAAGGCTTTTCTCTTCCTTCTTCCAAAGGGTCTCTTTCCCTCTCTGTCCGTCCGGTTTGGCTTCTGCTTCTGATGATCCTTCAGATGAAACTGATGATCAAACTCAAGCTGATTCTCAGGATACTGAGGACAATTCTCTGGATGTCCAAGGTGATCATGAAGATGGTCATCTGTAGAATAAACTCTACTCTTATTCTGCTTGGATGAGTGCTCCTCCCTAACACAGCACAGCTGTGCTGAATCAGGCCCTGCCCTTTGAGATGAGTGCTTAGGGATTACCTCATAGCCCTCTTGATTGAACACACGTTTCCCACTTCAGCTCCTCTAATGGCTGTTGGAAACCTGGTGCATCCTGGGACGGGTAGTCTTTTATGGGAAAATTCTGTTTTCTTATTTCTACCAGAACTGACAGGTTGCTTGTTCAGAGTCACTTCACCTTTTCTATAGCTCCTTCCTGAGCTATGATAAGCTTCCTTATCACATACCCCCCTGCTTAAGTTATTACGGACTGGTGTAACTGGTGAAACTTCTTCTCTACAGTCCGTAATCTGGGAAAGGGCATCCGCATTCTTGTGTAACTTCCCAGCACGATGTTCAACTTGAAAATCAAATGCCTGTAAGGCCATGTACCAGCGTGTCAACCTGGCATTGTGGTTCTTCATTTGCTGCAACCACTTAAGTGGGGCATGGTCCGTGACCAACTGGAACATTCTCCCTGTAAGGTAAAACCTTAACGCCTCCACTGACCACTTGATAGCTAAACATTCTTTTTCTATTGTGGAATACTTTTGTTCAGCCGGTGACAACTTCCTGCTCAGGTACATCACAGGATGCTCCTCCCCATTATGACACTGGGATAGAACCGCTCCTAGCCCTACATCCGATGCATCGGTTTGAACCAGAAAGGGTTTCTTGAAGTCCACCCCTTTCAGTACCGGTCCTGTACACAATTTTCCTTTTAAGACTGAAAACGCTTCTTCAGCTTCAGGTGTCCACTTTAGCTGGTTTGGACAATTCTTCCGCAGCATATACGTGAAAATTGCACTTTTCTCTGCGAATTGCGGTATAAACCTGCGGTAGTATCCAATAAGTCCTAAGAAACTTCTTAGTTGTTTCTTTGTTGTTGGAGGAGGAAAATTCCTGATGCTATCTACTTTACTCATTAGAGGTTTAATTTTTCCTCTTCCCACTAGGTGTCCCAGGTATTTTACCTCCCTATTTGCAAAGGCACACTTCTTCGGGTTTAAAGTGATTCCCGCTTGCTTCATGGAGCACAAGACTGCCCTGATCCTCTTTAGATGCTCTGCCCAGGTGTTACTATGGATTATGACATCATCCATATATGCAAAAGCATAATTTTGGTGGGGTCGAAGTACCTGATCCACTAACCTTTGGCAGGTAGCCGCTGCTCCATGCAGTCCGAAAGGCATCCTCTTGAACTGGAAAAGGCCAACGGGGGTGCTGAACGCAGTCTTCGGCTTCGACTCCCTGGTGAGAGGGATTTGCCAATATCCTTTTGTCATATCAAGGGTGGTTAAGTATTGAGCCTGTCCCAGCTGGTCCAACAGCTCTTCAATTCTTGGCATTGGATATGCATCAAAAACTGATATGGCGTTTACCTGCCGGAAGTCAATACAAAATCTTAAAGATCCATCAGGCTTCGGCACTAGCACTATGGGGCTATTCCAGGGACTCTTTGACTCCTCTATTACTCCCATGTCCAACATCTCCTGGACTTGTGCCACTACTTCCTGTCTTTTGGCTTCAGGCAAGCGGTATGGCCTTTGACGAACTAATTTCCCAGGTGGAGTTATTATTTCATGGGCAACCAAATGTGTCTCCCCAGGTATGGGTGTCAACACATCTGGAAACTCTTTGAGCAATTTCCTAATTTCTTCCTGTTGTACCACTGTCAGGTCCTCACCTATTTGGGGCTCTGATTTTTCTTTACAATCAGATACCTGGGGTCCCAAATCTTCCTCTTCATTCACCTCCCTCTCTCGGGCACAGGTGGCAGCTAGGCTTTTAACCCCTTTGACATCAGTAGAACCAAAGCCTTTGGTTCCACGTTCAGAATTCTCCAGGGATGTGACCTCCTCCACAGGTGGAAAACCCAGCCTCTCACAGATCAATTGGGCAATTCTGTCTCCTGTCTTCACGTGATAATCATTCTGTCCAAAATTAAACAACAGAACTTTAATATTGTCCCTGTAATCGGGATCAATTACTCCCGCACCCACATCGATGAAATATTTAAGGGCTAATCCGGACCTTGGGGCTACTCTCCCATAGCATCCAATAGGTATTTCCACTTGGAGACCGGTGTCAACCAGGGCTCTCCCTTGGCTAGGTACAGTCACATTTTCTATGCTGTACAGGTCAAACCCAGCAGCTTGAGGGGTTGCCCGCTTAGGAGCTTGGGCCCTCTCTGTGACCCTATGGTACTTTAGGATGAATGTCTGCTTTGGGGTAGCTTGGTCTTCTGGATGCTTAACCATCTTTTTAGCTGGGGTCTGAGGACTTCCAAATAAAGGCCCGGGAGCTATTACCATTAAACCTTCTCCCTCCTTCTTTCCTAGTCCTTCCACTAGACCCTGCTTAAATCTTGGCCAGTCTCTTCCTAGAACCAAATCAAAAGGTAGCCTAGGCACCACTGCTAACAGGACTTTCTCTTGTTCCCCCAGGCACTTAACCTTTAGCCTATAGGTGGGATATGGTGTTGCAGCACCATGAATGCATCTGATGTGAACTTGGCTTTCAGGGGTTCTAGGCACAAATCCTTCTTGGGCCTCTATCCTCTTCCAAAGCCTTTTTGACATCATACTCTGGTCTGCCCCAGAGTCTAACAAAGCATTTGTGGTAATTCCTTGCACATCAACCATCAAAAGAAATCCTTCTTTGGGCTGTTTTAAATCCACCCCCATTAAGCTAGTGTGTGTCTGGCATCTCTTTTTTAAATGTCCCCATTTTCCACACTTGAAACATTTCTTTCTATTCCACTGTGTCATCTGGTTTGATACAGTACATTCATTTTCAGAAGCATTTTTAATTATTTTCTTTTCTGATACAGCACATCTTGCCTCAGCATCAATCTTCAGAGGGACACCCATTCTATGGCAAGCCTGCATGGCTTCCAAGAATCTCTCTGCTAGCATGGTTGCCTCTCCAAGATTTTGGCAATTTTGCTGTATAAGGAAAGTGTGCAAATCTTTAGGCACCCCAGACATAAATTGTTCAAGCATTATAATATCTAATAACATTTCTACGGTCTTTTGCTCAGGCTCCAACCATTTTACAGCTAAACCTCTGATTCTCTGACTCAGAGCCCTGGGTGTTTCACCCACTCTCAATGTAACAGCTCTAAACATTCACCTATACTCTGAAATAGACAACCCTAGGCGATCTCTAATAGCAGCCTTTACATCCTTATAATTCAAAGCCTGGGCTGCTGGCATTGCTCTGTAAGCTGCAAGCGCCTCTCCAGTTAATGAGGCTGTCAGCCTTACTACCCACTGGGTCTCTGGCCATGCTAATGCTTGTGCCACTCGTTCAAAAGACTCTAGAAAATCATCAACATTATCATCTGGAGTTAGCTTCCCAAAACTAAATGCCCCAATCCCTTGATTGAGTCCCACACTGTCCACATGTGGTGTACCAGTATTTACTGCTGGTCTTGCATCTGTTCCACTTTGGTTCTTCAGCTCAACTAGGGCTTGCACCAGATCAAGCACTGGCCTCTGCTGGTCCATTAAGGCTCTCATAGCAGTGTACTGAGCCTGCTGTGCTAGCTCCTGCTGCCTGCTGAACTGGGCTGCCATCCACTCAGCTAGTTCCCTTGAATCCATCTTGAACCCTGTAAGAAAATACAAAGAAAAAAAACACAGTGCACCACCTTCCAAACAGGTGTTTTTTCTACACTCTTTTTTTTTCAATTACCCCTGTGCCTTACTCCCATCCACCACTAGACATGCCCAGGTACTTATTACCTTGTGTCAGTGATGAATCTAGCTCTGCACAGGGTCTTTTCCTCCTGGGACAGCTTCCTGGAACAACCCCTTTTCCTCCAAATTGTAGTTGAGGGAAAATCTTTTTTTCCAGCTTTAAACTTGAACTTTAGTTGTAATCCTCAGCAAGTAAATCCCCTTTTGTGCAAAAGCAATCCTGCCAACTATGCCATTTGTCAGACGGCTGCCTGGGTGAGAATCTTCACACTCTTGGCAAGTGCATATTTCTATATGATTTGCAAGGTATTGTGGGCAATGTAGTTCATTCACACCAGACACAGCTGCTGACAATAATTTAGTTGTGCTCTTGGGTAAAGCCAATAAGATATTTATTTATGGGGTTATTTCTCCCAACACAGATATGCTTGGTAGCACATAAATTAGGTAACTTGCTTTCAGTAAACAAAGTCAAAATCAGGAAAACAACAAATGAAAAGCCACAAAGCAAAAAAACAAACTGTTCTTTTCAGGTTAACTTCTGATTACTTCCCACATAGATACAGAAGTGATTCTCTCCTAGCTCACAAGCAATTAGGTAAGGCTTAATTGCTAGCAGTCACCAGCTGAAACCCCTTAGCTGGCTTGCCTTCCACTGTGTGGGTCAAATCCTGCTTCAGGAGCTTTTCTGAGTAGATTAAAGAACAAATTTGTATTTCTTTGTGATGGTTGCTGTACTTTATAACAGAAAGTTACCAACGGAGTTTAGATAGAGAGCAGTCCATATAAACAGGATCCTCATCTGCTATTATTCCCCCTTGTTCAACAAGCATGGGTTCAATATCATGGATTGGCACAGATGAATCTCTCAATGGAGCATTTCAGGAGAATACTTGTTTCCCTGCTGTCTTTCAAGGTTATAGCTAGGGCATAGATCAGTGTTCATACCTGAGCTTCCATTGCTGCTAGAGTTCCTCTCTATATAGCCTGGCCAGTATGTAGTCCAGTTCTTATGTCCAGCCTTCCAATCCAGATCCCTGGACACTGGATCTCTCTTCACATACCTTCTGGCACAGGTCTTAGGGTCCCTTCCACGTGCAGCCGTCTCCCTCACAGGTAGCCTCTGGTGATTCCTAGCTCTGCAGCACCATTCCTCTGGCTTTCCCCAGTCCAATGGTGTATGCTGGCCCTTGGAATACCTCCCAGTATACGCACTGCTTTGGACTCTTCTAGACCTCTCAAAGGCTTTTCTCTTCCTTCTTCCAAAGGGTCTCTTTCCCTCTCTGTCCGTCCGGTTTGGCTTCTGCTTCTGATGATCCTTCAGATGAAACTGATGATCAAACTCAAGCTGATTCTCAGGATACTGAGGACAATTCTCTGGATGTCCAAGGTGATCATGAAGATGGTCATCTGTAGAATAAACTCTACTCTTATTCTGCTTGGATGAGTGCTCCTCCCTAACACAGCGCAGCTGTGCTGAATCAGGCCCTGCCCTTTGAGATGAGTGCTTAGGGATTACCTCATAGCCCTCCTGATTGAACACACGTTTCCCCACTTCAGCTCCTCTAATGGCTGTTGGAAACCTGGTGCATTCTGGGACTGGTAGTCTTTTATGGGAAAATTCTGTTTTCTTATTTCTACCAGAACTGACAGGTTGCTTGTTCAGAGTCACTTCACCTTTTCTATAGCTCCTTCCTGAGCTATGATAAGCTTCCTTATCACAGACTCTAGCCCAAGCCTCATTTGTTCCTGGCATCCCCCAGTGCAAGGCTGGGCAATCCACAGCCAATTTTGGGGCATTAACTGCATCTAAGATGGCATCTTAGAATGCAGAAGATGATGCTTCATCTCCTAAGATGCAGAGTCTTAGACCCTCATAGCCTCCAACCATGCATGAAAATGCAGAGGAAAATGCTCATAGTCTGCATATTAGTACATGAGCTTCACGAGGGGCAGTACATGATCTTCAGGAGCTAGGAAAATGATCTATTCCCAAGCCTTCTCCCTTGCAGCATCCACCGTGGCGCTTGATCTCCCTACCACAGATGACTTATGAAACCGCCTCTGCTCCTGGGGGTAAGGCAACTGAAGTTGTCCAAGTAGAAGGTAGCCAACCCACAAACTGGGCAGTTATGTTTGGCACCCTCTTACTCCTCTGCCAGGACTACTTCACATCCTCGCTTACAGCTCAGGGCCGATCAGAAGACCAACGCCACATACCTCATAACTTGTGGTGGCAGCAGACCCCTGTGACAGATATTGGTGACTAAACCCTTCAGGAGAATGAGCCGACCTCTGCCTTGCCTTCGTGAGGCCCCATCCACATACCATGCCTGTCCACATGGGCTCCCTGGTGTACCACCAGAAGCCTTGCATCGACTGGGTGCTGTTGGGGTGAACATTGACACCAAGCGGGTGCTGCTAGGGTGAACATCAACACCAAGCGGGCGCCACGTCTCTGAGGCAATCCTCCCACAACACTGGAGGGACACAGTATCATCATCATGACTTGGGGCGCCTCCCTGGAGGTTCACGGATCCGAGGCCCAATCGTGGACCTCGGAGAACATGTCTGCATTTTCCTGAATATCATGGCCTAAAGGCCTACCGTGTGAAGCCTGCATCTCTGGTGAAGTTGCACAGGGCCTACGTCAATTCTAAGATCTGCAGCGCCTGGCTGTGCTCAGCCTCCAGAGACAGGAACAATTGGCTCCGACTGTTTCCCAGAAATAGGGACAACAGGCTACCATCATACCATCCTTATGGAGACAGGAACAATTGGCTCTGACTGTTTCCCAGAAATAGGGACAAAAGACGACCATCGTGCTATCCTTATGGAGAGAATCCTTGCGGAGAGAATCCTGCACTACACAGACTCCCACCTGCGAGATCAGTGACACAAGGTCACTGTGGGCATGAGTGCAGGGTGACTACCATCATGATATCCTTGCAGAGAGAATCATGCACTACACAGATCCACCTGCGAGATCTGAGAGAATCATACACTACGCAGATACATTGGTACAAAAGGCCACATATACAATACCTGACGGCAGGTCCAGTTGGGATTTGAGCACACCTCCGGAGCACCACAATGATTCTGCACTCTCGGGCACGCACACTAGGTCCCACTGCCTAGGGCCCAACAGTACCCATCCATCTAGACAGTCCCTGACTGCTCATAGTACCGTCACCACCGCCACCAGGTACCCAGGGCACACCATTAAAACTTCCAGGACTGAAAAAGTATCACCTGAACCTGATCTCAGCCTCCCCCTTTCCACTGTATCACATAACAGCTTGGGAGGCACCAAGTGTGGCTGACTCATCCTGCTTGTCCTAGGAGAAAACGGAGTTACTTACCTGTAACAGGAGCTCTCCATGGACAGCAGGATAAGTCAGCCACACATACCCACCCTCCTCCCCTGGGAAGGGGCTCAGCCTCTGACCAGTGCCCGCCTCCTAGCGGCTAAGGGTCAGCTAGTGACAAACTGGCTAGCTAGGGCCGGGCTGGGGGGCAGGGCCAGTTGGCCCATGCTCAGAAGGGTGAAAAGCCCTTCTGAGCTATGGAAAGTACTTCCGTCTCGGCGCCGTCGGATGATGTCACCAAGTGTGGCTGACTTATCCTGCTGTCCACGGAGAACTCCTGTTACAGTTAAGTAACTCTGTTAAAGGAGGCAATAAAAGGACAACAGATACATATGTAATGAAAGTAAATAAAAACAAGAGGAAAAGGAAACCTATTTGGTTTTCTAAAGGAGTGGCTGCACAAATAAAGGCAAAAAACACAGCTTGTACAAAATTCAGAAGTTTGCAAAAAGAGGAACACCAAAAAGAATACAGGATAAAGCTAAAAGAGACAAAAAGAGAAATAAGGATAGAAAAATCAAAGGCAGAAGAAAATATGGCTAAAAATCTAAAGCGTAGCGATAGAACGTTTTTCATGTATATTCGGGAGAAGAGGAAGATCAGAGGTGAAGTTGCAAGACTCAAAAGTGCTGAGAACGGATTCATGGAAAATGACATTGAAAAAGCAAAAATGCTAAACAAATACTTCTGTTCTGTTTTTACTAAAGAAAATCCTGGAGAAGGACCACCTGTGAATGACAAATATACAAATGGAAATGGAGTAGATACTACACCATTCACAAAAGATGATGTGTTTGAACAGCTTATAAAACTGAAAGTGGACAAAGTCATGGGACCAGATGGGATACATCCCAGGATACTGAAAAAGCTCAGAGAGGTTCTTGCAGGGCATTTACAGGATGTTTTAATAGATTCTTGGAGACAGGAGAAGTTCTGCAGGACTGAAAAAGGGCCAATGTGGTACCTCTTCACAAAAATGGTAAGAGGAAAGATGTGGTAAACGTGGGCCAGTAAGCCTTACTCAGTGGTGGAAAAAGTAATGGAGGCACTCCTGAAAGAGAAAATAGTGGACTTTCTCAAAAACATTAGGTTGCATTATCTGAGGCAACATGGTCTACCAAAGGACGATCATGCCAAAGAAATCTGATTGAGTTTTTTGACTGGATGACTAGAGAACTAGATCATGGGCATATGATGAATGTGATCTACCTAGATTTCAGCAAAGCCTTTGATACTGTTCCTCATAGGAGGTTTATCAATAAACTGACCAGCCTGGAGATGGGTCTTAAGGTGGTGAACTGGATCAGAAATTGGTTGACTGATAGATGACAGAAGGTGAGGGTAAACGGAACTCGCTCAGATGAAAGGAAGGCAATTAGTGGCATGCCCCAGGGATCGGTCCTGCGGCCGGTACTGTTCAATATATTTGTGAGTGATATTGCTGAAAGACTGAATGTTGTCTTTTTGCAGATGACAGGAAACTTTTCAGCAGTATGGACTCCCCTGAGGAAGTGGATGAGGAAAGATCTGCAAAAGCTGGAAGAATGGTCTAATGCTTGGCAGTTAAGATTTAATGTGAAGAAGTGCAGTGTCATGCACTTGGGATACAGAAATCCAAGGGAATTGTATGAGATAGGGGGCAATAGGTTAGTGTGCACAGACCAGGAGAAGGACCTCGGAAAGATTATTTCTGAGGATCTCAAAGTGACAAAACAGTGTGACAAGGCAGTGGTCAAAGCCAGGATGATGCTGGGTTGCATAAAGAGAGGAATTACCAGCAGAAAAGAAGAGGTACTTCTGCTACTGTACAAGTCACTGGTGAGGTCTCACTTGGAATATTGTGTTCAGTTTTGGAGACCATATCTCACAAAGGATATAAAAAGACTGGAAATGGTTCAAAGGAAGGCAACCAAAATGATTTGGCGCCTGCACCCGAAGATGTATGAAAAGAGACTCCAAGTCCAAAATATGTATACTCTAGAGGAGAGTAGGGACAGGGGAGATATGATATAGACCTTTAAATACTCAAGGAGTATTGATGAATAACCTGCTCTTGCCACCTTGCTGGGCAGACTAGATGGACCATGTTGGTCTTTATCTGCTGTCATATACTATGTTACTATGTTGTGATAATATTGTGGCATAAACTTAATTAGAAGAACGACAGACAGTGATTGGTTTATTATGAAGTGTATTTATAAATGGGTGACAGAAAAGTAAATAAATATCGAAGGATTCTGCAGGGTTGAGGTGGCCCTGGAGAGCTGCTAGGGCCATGGAATTAGTGGGGTCCTAGTTGAGGATGCAACGTGGAGGGGCCAATGCAGAGCTGGCTTTAGGCTGCGACCGCAACTGGAGCAGTGTTGGGGCATGGTTCTGAGTGCGGTACTAGGCCGCTTGAGTCAGGGAGGTCATGGGTGTTGAAATAAAACATAATAATAATAAATGGTATGGGGCCACTGCAGGCCACGACAGTGAGCCTGATCCTGGGGTAGCAGAGGCCATGTTAATGTTGAGGCATGGGAGGTGAACAGCACTGAAGCCTCTGGAAAAAGAGAGCAGATGTGGCTCAAACAGTGCTGGGAGCCAGAGGTATGTGTGACTCTGACAGTTGAAGTATTTTAAAGGGGCCACATCCAATTTAAAACAATAAAAGTAAAAAAACAACAACCCCCCCCCCTCCCTGGCTCATAGCCATGATTAGCAGTTTGGGCAGAGCAGAGGGGCTTAGGAACAGTGCAGCATTAGGCTGTTTTTTTTTTTTTTATGTAAAGGGACAGAGGTCCCAAAATGTAGTAAAGATGTTCAGGGGTAGCCAGAACCAGGAGGAGACTTCCTGATAGCAAGGTGTGGGGGGAAGCAAGAGTGAGTAGCAGAGTGAGATTCTATGAACCGTCAGTCCAAAATTTAAAGGGCCAGTGCTCTGTTTTAATAAAAGTGCCAGCAGTGCAATAAAAATTGTAAAAATGCCAGCCAGTGGCCAGAGGAGGACTGTCTAGGGGCAGCAGTGGTGGTCAGAATGGGTAGATATTGGCTGGGACTCAGGAAAACCTTTTAAAGTGTAAAAACTGCTGCAGAGCTATAATAGTATTGTGGCAGGACTAAACTTAGCAGGGGTATTAAATTGTGATATTGTAGCTATGGGAATGTGTACAAAAGTATTTTGGGAAATATTTTATCATTTTTGAAGTGTTTTAAAATATACCATAGAAACTGCTAAACATATCAAGCATTCCATCAAAGATAGTTGCGGAATCCCAAGCTGCTAGGGAAGCTAACATTTGATTCCCTATTGGCATTTTCATGGAGGTGCTCCACAGTCAGTACCATTTCCTTACAAACATAGTATTTTTCTCCTCAGAGACCACCAAGGTAACAGAGAAAGCAGACACATATTTATGCTACTGTGAGCCTGGGCCTAGAATTACCCACAGATATAAGAGAAAACTGCTTTTCTTTGTCTGAATGGAGAAAGTGTAGTTGCCTACCTGTAACAGGGGTTCTCTATAGATAGCAAGAGTATGCAACCATACTCGATTGGTGATGTCTGAGACAGCATCAGTATGCTGGGCTCTCCCCTAGCTCAGAGAAGTCTTTAGGACTTCTCTGAGCATGCATCAGCCTTCCCGCTCAGTTCCAGCTCTCCTCAGTCAGCCCCATAGCAGTTTAGGTAGAACGGTGATTAGAGCTGCAGTGTCAGAGTGTAGCAAAAGGTGGCAGGGGATGTGGAGCATCCTGGGCATCATGTATGGTGAAGTATGCTTGCTCTTCATTTTTGTTTTGTGTTTTTTGTGGAGGGGAAGGCAGGTAGATGAGTGTGGCTGTCTATAGAGAACCTCTGTTACAGGTAAGCAATTACACTTTCTACGGAGACAAACAAGGGGATACAGTCACATTTGATTGGTGAGTCCAAAGCTGAGGGCTGCCCTGCCAGGTGATTTGTTGTGACTCAAGTTGATCCGGAAGGGTGGATCAAGATAGGCAGAGAGGTTTTGGAGGACAGCCTGGTCGAAGGTGAAGTCGCGGGCTTAGGCACTATCCAAATTGTAATGTTTTGTAATGGTATGCCGTGAAAATCAGGTGGCTGCTTTGCAGATCCCCTGTGGAGGGACTGCAGTCAGGCTAGCTATAGCTGCCGCTGTGGCTCGCAGACAGTGAGAACTGACCTTACTGGGCGGTGTTTGCCCTGCTTGTTCGTAGAAAAAGGTAATGCAATCTGCAATCCAAGAAGATATTGTTTGCTTGGAGGCAGGTTGTTCAGGGTTGTTAGGGTTAAAGGTGTGTGGCCGATCCACCCCTTTATAGCCAAGCTACTATAGGGCCACCCTAGGTGGTCGCCTATAGTGGGGTGCCACCTCTATATTTCGTAGTTGTGGGTTTCCATATTGAAATGAAAAGTCCGAGAGGTTAAGGCAAGCACAGGAATTTTATTTGATTTGTACTGCTTCTCCAAACAATGCTTGTATAAAGCTTAACGCAAAAATAAGAAAGAAAAATAAAGGATTTTCTTCTCCTGACAGAATCAGCTTCAAATGTTTCCAGATTCCACAAACCACAGCTTCATTACTTCTTCTAGCCTTATTAACATCAGTGCTAGGTTACTTTGCTAAACTTTTTCAGATGCAATTACTTTCAGGTTTTACTCCAGGAACAATAAAAAGAAAACAAGGCTTTTAAAACATAGTCCAGCCTGTTTATACCTCTTCAATTATAAAGGCTGTTGTTTGAGCTTCTTTCCTTCCAGGGCTCAAACGTTGGTTTTATAACAGATAGCACATTCCATAAGACTGTCACTCTCACTCTCAGAAGGGTAACTCCCTATTTCCATATCCTCCACGAGTGACTCTGGGATCTCATGGCATACATTCCTCTTGATAAAACCTGGTTCTGCAGTTTCTAAAAGCTTAAGGATATCTTTCCACTTAGAGGCTTTCCTGTCCCTGGGCTGCTCAGCACATGTAGACAATTCTTCCCTTCCCTCCAAATGGTTTAAAGCCTTCAGTTTATTTAACTGCTTATTAGACAGAGGATTACTCACGGTTCTCCATTTCTCAGTTGGGCTTTTATCAAACCTTTGGCTTGTGATAAAACTGTCCTCATTCAAACTTTTCTCCCCAGCAAAGCTCCTTGCCTTGTGGCCTGTTTGTTTGAATGTCCTAGCAGTTTCCCTTAAGGCTGGGCTGTCTTGGGAAATACCTCTCTCCTCTGAAACACGAGAGCTTTTTCCTCTCCCCAGTGCCTTGGGCTCTCTGCTCCGTTCAGAGTCTCCAGTAGCTCCTCCCCTGGGAATTTCCTTTCTCCTGCAATGCTGTTTCTCTAGCTCAGCATTTGCACCAGCATCAGAATATGCTTCAGGAAACAGGCTGCTTTTCAGACTTACTTCATCACTATCTGTGCTGTCCGACTCAGCCCTCTGCACTCGGTATCTGTGTGCCCAATGCTGTCTCCTTCCCAGCTTCTTGAGTTGCTTCCGCTCCAACTCTCTCTGTCTTTCTCTTTCTTTCTCTGGATTTACCACGGCATCTGGAACGTGGTCTCTAACACTCTCTCCAGCAACTTCCTGAGTGACTTCCTCTGTTTGCTGAACCTTGGAGACAACCTGCAACTCTGCTTGCTGAACGTTTGAGAGAACCTGCAACTCCTTCCTCTCTCTGTTACTTCCTTTTTGTAATCCCCTGGGAACTCCCTCTGCACGTATCAGAGCAGTGCTCACGTGCTGGTTCTCCAGCTGGTTTTCATTAGCCCTGTAGCTTGTTTCTAAGCTAGGGTGTGGCCTGCAGCTATTCACTAGGTGAGTTTTTTCAGGTTTCAAAACATTCTGTGTTTCACCTCCCCGCCTGCTGCATCTTTCCATAAAGGTAAAAGTGGGCTCTTTTCCCTTTTCTAAGGGCTTGGGGACACTTTGGCCACCACAGGTGACAAGCAACTTAGATGCTTTTTGGGATTGTTGAGTTGCACATAAGTAGTAGAGAAGAGCTCGCCAACAGTCCAAGAGGTGCAAAGAGTATTCGGGTAAGTTTGGCGGTGTTTCTGGGATAAATGTGGGAAGCACAATGGTTAAGATGAAAAGCTGAGATGACTTTAGGCAAGAACTTTGAATACGTTCGCAGAAGCATTTTATCATGTAGGAATTGCATATAGGGAGGATAGTGAACAAGTGCCTGGAGTTCACTTACCTATCTGGTCTATGTGAAGCCTACAAGGAAGGTCAGTTTCCAAGTGAGGTGATTGAGAGAAGCCGATCCCAGTGGTTCAAAGGGTGGTTTCATGAGTTCAGATAGGACTATGTTGAGGTTCCACACTGGAGGGGGTAATTTAAGTGGGGGCTTGGTGTTAAGCAAGCATTTTATGAATCAGCCCACTAGCAGATGCATTAAAACAAGTTTGCTCTCCCAGTTTTCATGAGATGCTGCAGAAGCAGATATGTGGTAGCAGACTGAGTAGGTTTGCAAACTGGAGTCTGATAGATGGAGTAAATAGATTAAGAGATTGTCCAGCGGACAAGAAGTGGGGTTGAGTCCCCTCAATATGGCCCAGTGGGAGAAGCGAGACCATTTAGGTTGGCAAGATTGCTGAGTTGAGGGCTTCCAGAATGATGTAATGATGGCTTGGATGGCCTTCGTAAGGCTGTTGTGTGGAACTAATGGCTGTGTATGTGCCATGCTGCCAGGGCCAGAGATTGGACATTGAGATGGAGTAGATGACCCCCTTGCTGCGAGAGGAGAAATGGTTTAAAGTTGAGTAACTGGGGACCTTGCAGTGTCATCACTATGAGATGTGGGTAACAAACTTGCCTGGGCCACTTCAGGGCTATGAGGATCAGAGTGGCATGGTCTGCAAGGGCCTTGAGCAGGACACAAGATATCAGAGGAAAAGATGGAAACGCATACAGCAGGTGATGTTCCCAAGAGATGAGGAAGGCGTCCAAGGCCCATCGTTGGGGGCCGGGACTGATGGAACAGAAGAATGTATAATTGAAGTTCTTGGCTGTCGCAAAGAGGTCTACTTCTGGTGTCCCTCACTCCTGGAAGATATGAGAAAGAGTGTTGAGATTGAGGGACCATCGTGAGGGTCCAAGCGGTGGCTCAGGGAGTTAGCCAGTTGGTTCTCAGAATCTGACAGGTAGTTGGCTCACAGGGTAGTTCCAATGGATTGAGCAAAGAGCCACAGGCTGGTGGCCTCATGGCAGAGGCGGAGTGAACCTGACCCCCCTTGCTTGTTGATGTAGAACATGGTGACTTGGTTGTCTGTCTGAACCAAAAAAGTTTTGTAACGGGCCCAGTCTTTGAGGGTTACATAGTAACATAGGGGTATGTTTACTAAACTGTCTTAATGTGCGCCCGGCGATAGTATGCAGGCTGCCACAAAAGGAGTGGGCGTTTCAGTCTTAAAGTAGCAAAACGGGATTATCGCGCGATAACGGGCTAAGCGCTGCTAAGCACCGCTAAGCGTGTTAACGTGCGGTAATCTTAAGTAGGCGCCCAGACATACAAACACAGAAACAGAGGTGTAGTACAATGGTTAATACACTGACTGATGATACAGGGGTCATGAGTTTGATCCCCCAGTTTTCCTAATGTACAAGGCTGGCTGAGGCATCAGCTTTGACATGTAAGTATTGTTTCTTGAGGCATTTTATTTGTATTTTAATTACTGCTGCCAGCAAACACACCCTCACGTGCCATAACCTAAGGTGCAACATAAGGCACCCTATAAGGCACTCCATAGGGCACATTATAAAGTGCGCTGTCTGCCACGGCACCCTATAATATCCCCTATAGGGCACCCTATAAGGCACTCCATAGGACAACTTATAAGGCACCTTATATGGACTGTAACCATAAGTGGCCCAGGCACCTATAAAGCGTCTTCTGAGGCACCTTATGGTTACAGTACTCTGAGGTGTTTTTGCTGGCAGCACTAATGTACATTAAAAATTGACAATGCTCCGGACAGCCCTATTAAATAACCCCACTGGGGGTTGAACCCATGATCTCTGGCTCCACAGGCAGTGAAGTAACCAGTGGGCTACAGCTATTAACAAGCCCCTGGCTGGCTACAGAAGGACTGCATGTCACCACACAAACAGTCTGCTGTGGTTACCAGGATAGGGTTAACCCACCCGTACCCATGATGCACTGCACATGCAAATCAGCAGTCTACAGATGATCACAAGATGGGGTATGCACCCCCACTGCACCTCGGCCTGGTAGGGGGAACTGACCGTGTGCACCCCCACAGCACCTCAGCCTGGTAGGGGGTACTGACCGTGTATGTTACTGGCACAGAGTAGCTACAGACCGTCACATTGTGCGGGTACTGTGCTCACCCTGAGGGTGAGGTGGGGCACCCAGCACCAGGTCCACAGCACTTTTCATGGCTGAAATAGGCTATGCTGCAGGTCCCCATCAGTGCTAATGTGTGTGATAGGTAGTTCCTGCAGACACATCTATATTTCTCAGTCATGTCTAGCCCTTATGGGCTATGATGCACCCAAAATAGTGCATATCCTGTGTTGGTACTATGGTCACATGATGTAGGTGAAGGGGGTATTTGGACCCATAGGTGGATTATGTACCACCACCCAACCCACTCTCTGTGGCTCAGGATGGGAAACAGGATCTTCCACCAACAGAGCCACACTCTACCTCCCCGCAATGGTGGCAGTAGAGAGAACCATCAACCCAGGTCCTGCTGGTGAACAGACACCATACAGGGCAGGCAAGGCAGACAGAAGGCCTGGAAATGCTCAGCTGTCCCCCACCGCTATCTGACATTCTCCAGCAGCAAGCCTCCCGCTGCTGCACCCTGCAAGATGTTCTATCCAGACACATACTAGCTGCAGACAGTGCATGTTTCTGGAGGAGATGCATGTACCCAGAACTAGGATGTCAGCATACACACCAAGCAGATAACTCAGTGATTGGGCCCCAAAAGGGAACCATAAACATCACATGAGAGAAACACTACAAAGCACTATGGGGGAACTTAGCCATGCCGTGGTCACTGCTCAGTCAGGGTGAGAGTGACCTCCCAGCAGGACATGCTGTGGCCACCCTGTCTGTGCAGGTGGTTGTCAGGCACTACAATGTCCGAGCCATTGCCCTATGCCCTGTGCATATGCATCCTGACCAGGCCACCCTGTCCGGGCTATACCCATGGTACCTTGCTCCTCATTATGCACATTAGGCTTACACTGGCAACAGTGTGGGCTGAGGAAGGTGTTGGCAGACACCACACACTGGATAGACAAATACACGCTCCCACACCTATGCCAGCATTGTGCAAATATAGAGGCTCTTGGCAGCCCTGGCCATCGCACCAGTCCTTGGCACAGTGCAGGCATGGCTATGGTACACAATACTGTTGGGGTCACTCCCCAGGGTGGTAAACACTGTCAGACATCAGACCTGAAGCACACTCCACAGACTGCAGAAAGGTTGCTATGATGCAGCTCAATCAGCAAATTGTGCTTAACTTAGGAATTGCTATCTGCCAGTAATCATAGCAACCGTTTGATAGGTGTGTACAATATTCCCAGGTTTAGGGTGGCATTGCTAAGGTATGTAAGTGCTAATATTGGGAGATGCATGCAGGGCCCAACATCCTGCTTCTCCAGGAGGCTTTGGATAATGGAGCCCGTGGGTGAGGGTGTGTCTGCCCCTGTTGGCCGCTGCTCTAGGGCAGAGGTTCCCAACTCCTGTCCTGGTGGGTCAAACACTGTTCGGGTTTTCATGCTGTCCCTAATGAATATGCATGAGATACATCTGCATACTATGGGGGTGGTGCATAGACATGCAGCACAGCCGTGTTTATTAGAGGCAGCATGGAACCTGAATGGTGTTTGGCCCTCCAGGACTGCATTTGGGAGACTCTGCTCTAGGTAATGTGCATGTTTATGGTGTCTGTGCTCTGTAGGATAAAATGTAGGTTTATTGGGCATGTTTCTGTTATCTGCAATAAAGGTTCTGTCTGTATTAGCACGTTTTAGTAGTGGGTAAAATATGGGGACTGGGTTGGCAGGAATCACAGCTGGGACTTGAACCTGTGATCTTCTGCTCCTGAACATACTGGCTGTGTTCACTGCACCACTGTGTTGCCACAGAAATAGTGCATTCCCTGGAGATACCATGACTGTTTGTCAGACAGAGCCTGTCTGTTGCAGTGCACGGCACTCACCTAAACAGGGCTAGGCCATGGTCTGCTCTGGGCAGCTGCCACTGCCCCCTCCACCACCAGTACCCCTCTGCCACCATGCTGACATGCCCTTCTGCTGGTGGTGCTGGTGCTGCGCAGTCTCAGGCCATCCAGTGTGCGGGTAGTGTGAGGCCCTGTTACTCACAAGAGACCGATTACTAATTATCACTAATTTCCTGTATAGTCCAGATCCAAAGGTCAGTACAGGTGCAATCAGAATCTCTGTTTATTAGATAACTGATGGACAAATACAGGCAGGGGGGAGGAGAATTTCTGACAGTCATCAGACACCAGACAACTCCAGAATCCCTCCTCCCCCGAGTATAATAGTCATGTTACATATATACATTTTTTGCTTCCGTGTATTACTTCCGTATATGCATAGTGTCCACATTCATCCCTCTGTGAGGCCCCCTCTCCTCTCTCCTTCTGTTTCCTGTCATTGACCTTTCTGACCCCTCTGTTCCTGTTTCAACATTCCTCAGGCCTCTGTCTTGCCTATACTCACCAACTGTCAAAAACCGTCTACTGTCTTCAGGGATAACGGCTCAGCTTATGCTCTTTGCATGGTTTCCTGTGTATGTGCTTGCATGTCTATTTCTGGGCCTTCCAGCTCAGTAATATGCAGTGCAAAGATTTATATGATTTCATGCTGGCTTTATGCTGGCCTGCTTCTCCTTGCCCACTGTATAGTAGTTTGGTTGACATATTTTTATTAGAGCAGAATAAAGGCCATTGAGTGATTATGAACCAGGAACATATACCTAAACCTTATAATCCCTACAGTAGGCGGCTGCCTATGGTGCGGGTTCTGGGGTAGGGGTGCCTGCATAGCTGTCCACGCTTTCCCCCAGCACCGCCTGCCAATGTTCCGTGCCATTGGGGGTACCTGCTGGGTACTATTCCCTGTGACACCGTGGGAAGCACACTCTTGCCCATGTTGGGCCCTCAGCAGTTGCTGTCTGGCTGCTCTACTGTTTCAGCATTCCTATGGGCCAGCTAGGCATTACCCTAGTCTGCACTGTGCCCCAGCTGCACCACAGCATGTGCCGCCTGCAGCCCTCTGTGTCCCCTTTTCCAGCATCTGTCCAGTTGCCCATTCCGACATGCCTGCCCTGCTGTTGTGGAACATGTGCACACCATAGGAAACCTGTCCAATGGAGAGGAAAACCCTGATCAGCGCAATTTCACTGTGGTCTCATTCACCTTGTATGGGGACAGAGCATAGACCCTTCCAAAATTCATATCTTTTTATTGGAGCTTTCTTGGGGGTGTTTTTTGATGTTTCCCATTGATATCACTATTGCCCAGCTTGGTTATGTTTTTTTTACATTTTCTTCTGGTCATTTTCACTGTTTCTTTGCCCTTTTGTTCCGTGCACATGTATCACACTTTCACTTTTTTGTAGGTTTCCCTGGTTTTGCTGTACATTGCTGACGGAAATGGTTTCTTTTCCCTTTAAATCAGCTCTAACACCAGGGTTTCACTGGCGTTAGTTTTCAGCCTCGGATTTCACAGCATTAGTGTGCAGGAAGCCTCTCCCCTCCCACTCTCCGCCCATTGACCCTCTCTTTCCGCCCCTGGGGAGCCTTCCTCCGCCCTCCGGGAGCCTTTCTCCGCCTTCAGTGCTCGTTTGCGCCTTAGCGCATGTTAACGTGCGCTAAGGCGCCTTATCGCACGATAAGGTGCCATTATCACGCGATAAGGCGCCTTATCGTGTGATAACGTGGGAGAGAGTACGTTAAGACGGTTTAGTAAACATACCCCATAGTGACATAATATATGACGACAGATAAAGGCCAGTATGGTCCATCTAGTCTGCCCAGCAAGGCAGCAAGAGTAGGTGTATCTGCTGCTCCATGCAGGTCACCCCTCCCCATATCTTTGATTAGGGGTCTACAAACCACTCTGTGTAGGTCACCCCTATTTGTTCAGATATAAGAGACAATTAAGTTTATTTTGATTTTATCCTGCTGCTACAAAAGGATCCACTGTGTCTGTCCCATGCCATTTTGAAATCTGTCACTGTATTTGCCCCATCACTTCCATTGGGAGGGCATTCCAAGCATCCACCACCCTTTCAGTGAAAAGGTATTTCCTGATGTTGCCTTTCAGTTTACCCCCTTGCAGCTTCATGTTATGTCCTCTACACCATAGGTTTTCAACCCAGTCCTCGGGGAACCCTAGGCCAGTTAGGTTTTCAGGATTCTCACAATGAATATGCATAAGATAGATTTGCATACAATGAAGGCAGAGCATGCAAATCTTTCTCATGCATATTCATTCTGGGAATCTTGAAAACCTGACTGGCCTAGGGTTCCCAGAGGACTGGGTTGAAAACCCCTGCTCTACACAGCTTCCCCATTTTTGGAAGAGGTTTGTTTCTCCATTAATACTCTTTAGATATTTAAAGGTCTGAATCATATGTCGGTCAGGTAAACAAGGTGTTTGCCTAGGGTGGCAGCTTCTGGGGACAGCAAAGAGAAGGGCATTCAAATCTAAACAATAGATTCCGACACCCAAGGGAGGCATAAGGCTAAAGGCTTGCCTAGGCTGCCAATATCCTGAACCAACTCTGGGGCCAGCCCTGTCTAGTAGAATTGGAAACATGGAGAGAAAAGCAATCAAAATAATAAAAAAGATGGAATGACTCTCCTATGAGGAAAGGCTAAAGAGATTTGGACTTTTCATCTCTGAGAAGAGATGGCTGTAGGCAGGTATGATAGAAGTCTATAAAATCAAGAGTGGAGTGGAATGGGTAAATAAATATGAATCACTTGCTTACTCTTTCAAAAAAGTAAAAAGACTAGGGAATATACCATGAATTTACTAAGTAATATGTTTAAAACATTTTTTTTTTTTTACTCAGGATAGAATTAAACTTTGAAATTCATTGCTAGAGGATGCAGTAAAAGCTTAGCTGGGTTTAAAAATGGTTTGGACAAGTTCCTAGAGGAAAAGTGCATAAACTATTGTTACAGTAGATCTGCCACTCCTTATCCCTGGGGAATCTATCTATATTTTGGGATTCTGTCATTTACTTGTGAACTGAATTGGCCAGTGGATTCTTTTTGAAAGAGGATGCTGAGCCTGTTGGAGCTCTGGTTTGATCCAATATGTTTCTAAATGAAAAGTGGCTGGAACTTCTCCTTGTAATGTTAGTTATCGTATATATTTTTGAAATTGGGTAATATAGGGATAACACTTCTTTCCATTTTATCAAAATATGTTTTCTATTGTTTGGCCCATTTTAGATGAAAAAATGTGATTGGATGGAATACAAGGCAGCAGGACTGTACCAAGCTAGAATCACGCCCTGTGCGACTTGCATATCGGGCATGCCCCCGCCCCCCTCCTCCCCATACCTCCGTCTAGCTGCCGTCTGCTCTTGTCCTGCTGATGCTGCCCTATGTTTTCTCCACGGTGGGACCGGCAGCAGGAAAAGAACAGAAAGCAGCTGGATGGAGATGGAGGAGAGGGCGCATACCCCATGTGCAAGTTGCCGGCACTTTTAGCAGATCTGCCCTTCCCTGCTCTGACATCGCGTCAGAGGAGGGAGGGACACCAGACCTGCTTAAAGTGCAGTGAAAAGGCTTAAGGGGCGCTTTTCGGCTGTCTGCTCTTGCTCTGCCGCCGCTGAGAGAAGAAAAAGCGGCGGTGGCAAGGCAACAGCACAACAGCAGACAACCGAAATGCGCCCCCCAAGCCTTTGCGCCCTGTGCGGCTGCACCACTCACATAAGGCTAGGTACAGTCCTGCAAGGCAACTCTGCTTTCTTCTTGGTAAGTGAGATTAATGTCATTTTTGATTGGTGAGCTCTGTGCTTGGTAGAGGGAGGGAAGAATTTCATTGTTATTTCTAGTATAATTCTCAGACTTATTAGGTGTAGGAATTTGGACAGTATTTATATTTTTGATATAACTATATATTGGAGTAGTTTACTAAAGGTTTTTTTGCTTGTATATGTCAGTATATGTGCATAAAATGCCCCTTATAATGGGTACATGTAATGACATGAACAACTGTACTTTTATGCAACTCGAGAGTAGGCATGTTCAGGTGTGGATTTTGGTGGAATTCAGGTGGAGTTGCCATTTATATGTGTTATTTACAGAATGTGCTCATACATTTACGTCTGTTCTTGATCATGTGTAAATATACATGGGTTCATTTTACCCATGATTTCTGCAGGATTTGCACTGGCATTATATGAAGACCCAGAGGTGCATGTGTCTTTATAAAATAGGGGTGAAATAGATCATGCCTTGCTTCCCCACCTATCTGTCCTGTTATAAAATAACTCTCATAGCTATAAAATATTAGATGCAATGGGATTTATATGTGCTTTCACTGGAGATCACATGATAAATGCCAGGAGGCTGCAGGGTGGGTGAGGCTGGCAACATCTGGAATTTGTAGTAAAGGGATCTAGCTACACGGATAGCACTACTGAATATATGGATTCAGTTAAGTGCCGTTGCTAGCACTAATTTTAAATGACTGGCATGGCTGAATATCAGGCCCTCAGTTCCCTTCCCCATTTAACAGGTTTTTGAAAATCACACCTTTAGCTATTCAGCTATATCCATTTGAAAACTAGAAACATGGAAACATAAAAGACCATACGGCCTATTCAGTTTGCCCTTTCATACCAATTACTATATTCCTTTTTTCCCTTTAGAGATCCTCTGTGTTTGTCCCATGCTTTCTTGAATTCAGATACTATCCTCATGAATACAGACTTCTGAAAATTGTTCAAGATCCTCTTCTCTTCTATTCCTATTGTGGGTGCTTTCTGAGGACCTGCACCTGGTCCTTCATCTGTGAACACAGAACAAAAATATATATGTATTTATTTAATAAACATTTTTATACCGTGCTTTCCCAAGATCAAGTGTGGTTTACAAATAACAGAGTTTGAAATGCAGTAAAAGCATATTCAATACACAGAACTCAAACTATATACATAGAATAAACGAGTACTAGTAACAATAAATCATTACAAACTATTTACAATTAGGGTGAACCAGAAGCTCTAGAGGAGCTGTGTGGTCAGGATTATGTTTGTGATGTTTAAATTAGAGTTTGGATCAGTGTGAATTTACATTGGTGAGAGGTTATTCTGGTTCTGGGATGTAAGTACTGTATGCATGGGGAGTTAGGCTTAGCTGGAGTGTGATCAGGGGAGTTAGGTTCTGAACCATAGTAGGTAGCAAAGAGGTATGTTTTTAAGTTTTTATAGAATGCACAAAGGTCATTAACTTCTCTGAGGTCATCAGGTAATTCATTCCATAGTATAGGAGTGAAGTGTGAGAAAGCTTTTATTTTTGTTTGTTTTTTAATTTTCCACCACAACAGTACATTAAATACAATACATTCCTACAATCTTATACAACTGTTCCCTACTCTTCCTTATCCCTCTTCCCTTCCCTACCCCTCAACTTCATCTCTCCCCCCCCCCCACCCGTCTCCTTGTGGTTCCCTTTACCACCTACTCCTACCAATACAAATACTTATTATTATTATCAAAGAAAAAAAAAGAAATAAACACTGTCATCCTTATCAAATTAATGATTTCCATTTACTTTTGCTCTTGCAACAAATTCTTCCAGGTATCACCATTTATTTATCCCTGGTTTTTCCCAAGATATTTCTTCTCGGACTCAATCGATTTCTTTTACTACCTCTTAGTGATTACATTTATCTTGCTCTCTCTCATAACTTACATATGTACATAATAAATTCCACCAATGCTGGTCATCTAGCTTAGATGAATCCTTCCAGCAGCTGAGAATCATTTTCAAAGCTATTGCCATCATAAATTTAAATAACTGTATTTTATCTTTAGTTAGTGGTAGCGTCCTATCGGTAGAACGTATAACAACTGTTTGCCATTTTAATTGATCCTGGAATTGTAGAATTTGTTGAATCTTGTCCCAGATTCTAATCCAAAAAAATTGATCATGTGGGCATTCAAAGAACATATGTTTTAATGTACCCGGTGTTTTATTACACGTCCAACAAGCATTCTTTGTTTTCGTGTCCCATTTAGTTAGTTTTACCAGGGTAATATGGGTTCTATGAGTTATAAAAAATAAAGATTGAGTTATCGAAGCCCCTCTCGACACTCTGTTTACCAAATCAGTTCCCACAAGTCAGGCTGGATATGTGATTCCAAATCCTTATTCCATATTTTTTCTAATCCCAACAATCGAGAGGGGTTTCCATCTCTTAAGATAGCACAGAAACTTGAAGCTGCAGCTTTTTCACAAACTCAAGTTTGCACGATCTTTTGCAGGTCCCATGCCAAGTCTAATTTACCAACATCCACTTTTGCCTTGGATAGACAATGTATTAATTGTAGCCATTGGAATTGAAAGGGGTTTGGCAGCTTAAACTCACGCTGTAGCTCTTTAAAAGGTTTCCAAGTCGAAGATGAAGCCATTTGGCATATCGTCCATATATCTCTGTTTTGCCAAGCTTTCCATGAGACTACCTTCTGACCGATTTTAAAACGAGTATTGTACCAAATGGGAGCCTGACGCGAAAGGGATGTGTGCTTGCTTACTGCCTGAGCAAAAAATTGGTACACTTCCTGTGTTGCAGTTATTATTCTACCAAGTGGGAAGGAGTCTGGCAATTTTATACCTATTAATAGTGACATTGTGATTGGAGTAGCTATTTGTTTCTCCACTTCTAACCAAATTGGATTCTCCTCCTTAAGTTCTTCAGTGCACCATAATGCACCTTGCTTAAGGCAATATGTGTAATGATAATTCTTAAAGTCTGGGAATTGGACTCCCCCCATGTTCTTTTTTGCCTTTAATTTATTAGTTGCTATTTTGGGAGGTTTGCCTTGCCACAAAAAATCTACTAGCTGATGCTAGGAATTTAGGAGGGAATCTTACCGGAAGCATTTCTAGAACATAATTAATCTTCAGAGTTAAGACCATTTTTATTGATTCTAGTCTACCCCACCATGACAAGTGCAAGGGCGACCATTGTCTTGTAAATAACTGGACCATTTCTGCTAATATTTTTGTATTGATGTTTATTGTGTCGTCTATACTGCTTGTATATCTCACTCCTAAATATTTGACTTCTTTAGAAGCCCACATAAAGGAATAGGAGTCGGTCATTGATTTGAAAGCCCATTTATTCATTGGAAATGCTTCCGATTTTGTCCAGTTGATTTTATAACCAGACAAATATGAATATTTTCCTATACAGTTTAAAAGATTTCCAATGGAGGAGGGGTGAATAAATAGTAGCAAATCATCAGCATAAGCCGAGACTTTGACTTCCATATCCATAATCTCAACACTGCGTATCTCTTTATGAGATCGAATTATCAGCATTAGGGGTTCGAGAGCCAGATTGAATAACATAGGTGAAAGAGGGCATCCTTGTTTGGTCCCCCTAAATAAAGGTAATGAGGATGAAAGAGTCCTATATGCATAGATACAAGCTGCAGGATTGGTGTACAGAATCTGGATTAATCGTATACATTTTTCTCCAAAGCTAAACCATTTCAGAGTCTGGGTCAAAAAAGCCCATTCTAACCGGTCAAAGGCCTTCTCTGCATCTAAAGATAGGCCCATTAGCAGTTTGTCCTGAGTTTCAGCTACCGTTAATAGATTTAACAGGAATCAAGCATTATCCGACGATCTTCCCATTATGAATCCACATTGATCAGGATGTATAAGATCTGAAACTACTTTTGTTAACCTAAGGGCCAAAATGGAGGCATAAAGCTTATATCTATAATAATGAAAATGGCCAATAGTTTTCCACTTTTTATGGGTCTCTGCCTGGCTTGGGTATTAGCACTACTGTTGCATCATTAAACGACCCTACTGCGGGCAATTGATCATTCAAAAGATTATAGAATTCCAACATATACAAAATTAGCTTGTTCTCAAATGCTTGATAAAATTCAAAGGGAATTCCATCAGGCCCTACCGCTTTCCCAGATGTCCCTGTTTTTATAGCATCTCTGATCTCATTGGCCGTTATAGCACTATCTAACTCTAGGGCTTGCGAGTCAGTGAGAGTAGGATGTGTGATATGCCCTAGCAGAGTCTGGAAAACGTCCACTCTCATTTTGTCCTCTGAGGCATATAATTTCGCATAGAAGCAATGCAGGGCCTCTACTATGTCTGAACTCTTTGTTAAGATCTCTTGATTTTCCCCTTTAACTCTATTCTAGACTTTGCAGCGCGGGGTTTTAAAGTATTTGCTAACAGACTTCCAGCCTTATTATTTTCTAAGTAAAATCTAGACTGCTGGTGGGATAGCAATTGCACAGCATCTGTGCTTAAGATTTGATTGTATTGAAGTCTCAACCTTTGTAGACGAAGCAGAATACCTGCCTCAGATCTGGAGATCAGCAGTCTTTCCCCTGCTTTAATTTGTGAATCTAAAGCTATTAATTTAGCTTTCTTTTCTCTATTCATTTTAATTGTATAGCTGGTTATTTTGGCTGGCATGAATGCCTTAAATCCCTCCCACCAAGCCCACCTGGGGGTCTCTCCTGAGAGGTTTGCGTCAAAATATTCCCCTATTCCCTGACTTAAATACTCACAGAACCCTTTGTCACCCAAGAGGGTTCTATTGAAGAGGTTTGAAGTCATCATTTTCCCCAAAAGACAGGGAGAAGGTTATAGCAGCATGATATGAAATTTGGGCAGGATTTATATCAGCTTTTGTAATCCAGGAGATTAAGGTTTTGGAAATAAGAAAGTAGTCTATTCGTGAATGTGACTTATGGGGAAGGGAGAAAACATATAGTCCCTATCATTAGGATGTTTTAACCTCCAAATATCCAAAAGTCTAACTTCCTGCATTATAGATGGAATCACTGAAGTGGCATGTTGGTATCTGTGAGAGCGAAATGGCTTACAATCAATCAGCGGATCTAGAACTAAGTTAAAGTCCCCTCCCATAACAAGTTCATTCTTTGCTAATACTAGTAGCTCATCCACTACCTTTTGAAAAACCAATACATCATCCGTATTGGGGGCATATATGTTTAATATGGCTAACTTCTTCCCACTTATTTGCAGTAAGGCTGATGTCCATCTGCCTGCTAAGTCAGCGTGTGAAAAATCTATCACTGGCATCAAATATTTCCTAATTAGGATAGCTATACCATTTTTCTTTTGGATGGCCGCGGAGTGAGCTACTAGCATGACGTTTCCCAGGCCCAATTTTTTGGTTTCCGCAGTCGGCAGCCGCATTTTTTGTAATAGAACCACGTCTGCCTGCTCTTTCTTACAGTATAACAAAATCTTTTTGCGCTTGATTAGGTTGTTTATGCCCTTCACTGTTCAATGAAAGAAACTTAAGAGAGCTAATGAGACAAAATATCCAGAGGGTTCAGCATAAGCATATTATAATTAAACTCGGAAAATAAAATATATAATAGCATTTTGCAAGTACAGACAGCTGCTTTGTCGGTTTCCCCAAATTTGAAACCACAAGGAGACACATACCTTCCCCAACTAAAGGGTTTAAACAGGTAAGTCAGCATTAACTGATTACCGCTTAATCCCCTCAAACAACAGAACTAACTTCTCCCCCAAACTTCGAATATATTATTATTTCAGAACATACCCAACAAATTGTGCTAAAACCCATGCCCGAGACTGAAAAAGAAACTGTCTCTTCATAGACATACTTCAACTGCTGCATAACATTGTCTCTCAGTGTTCTTTTGCATCCTTCCACGATTCTTTCCTTCATCCAACTAGCCGGTCACACCGACCTTAATTTTCCAGAGTTAATATGAATCTGTTGCTACTTATATCCTCTCAACTCATCTTTAAAGCCTCATTCTCGTCCACGAAGGCCCTTAGTGCAGCAGGATCATCAAACGTGCACATTTGATTATGTAAGGTGACACGGAGCCTGGCTGGAAAGAGGAGGCCAAATCGGGCCTCTAGAAATTGCAATCTGGGACAAAAAGCAAGCAATTGCTTTCTTCTTTCAACCGTCGCTTTGTGGAAGTCAGGGAAAAAAGCCACCTTTTGCCCATCCACCTTGAGGGAAGTATCCGATCTGGCGACTGTCAGTATCTGAGTTGCTTGAGAGTGTCTTAGGATACACATAATAATTGGGCGCGGCTGTCTTACGTTGGGACCCGGGTGTGTCAGTATCCTGAGGGCCCTTTCAATCTCAAACAGTGACTCAAAAGTTATTCTCAGCAACTTTGGAACCATAGAGGCCAAGTATGATATCATATTTGTTCCTTCTGCACCTTCTGGAACGCCAATAATTCTCACTTTGTTTCTTCTCGTTCTGTTATTTAAATCTTCTAAGTTCCGTTCCAATTGTGTTATTCTCTTGGAGTTAGCAGAAACCTGTTTCAGCCTTTCCTCATGCGCTGCGACTTTGCACTCTAGGCAGATTATATTTTCTGAGAGCACTGCGACTTGATTTTTCATTTCTTTCAGCTCGACAATATCCGCTTGCAGCTTACTTTGCATTTCTCCATTTGATGCCACCATTTCACGCACTGCTCAGATTTCAGTGAGCACTTCTTGTATCCCTGTTGGGCTCTCCCTTGTGCTCGCCATTTTTTGTGGCGAGGGAGGATCGGATTTGGCTTGCTTAACTCTGGAACTTGCTGGTATATTATAAGTCTTGTGGGTTTACCGGTAGACATCTCCTACACAGTACAATTTGATAAATCACTGGGTATGCAAGCTCTGTAGTGTGGGGAGACAAGAGTTCTTTTTAGGATTAGGATAGCTCGAGACTTAGGCAGCCATCTTGGACCCTGCTGGCTCCGCCCCAAGTGTGAGAAAGCTGTATTGTTTGTTAGCTTTTTGGCTTTTCTAAAGTCAAGTGGGGTTATTAATTTATTTTTATATTTGTTTCTTTGATTTTGCTTAGTTGTATCCATATAAATTAAGGAGCTGATAGTAGGGGGTGATAAGCAAGTCCACTTTATCCTCATCAGTTTCTACATATTTATCCCCTTCACCCTTGAGTCTGACGATACCACTTTTGCACTTCCTCCTCTCATGAAGATACCTGAAAAATGTCTTGTCCCCCCATTTTACTTCATTGGCTATTTTTTCTCCTATTTCTTTCTTTGCTTTCCTGACTACTTTCCTAGCTTCCCTAAGTCTTTCCAAATATTGATGCTTGTCTTCTCCTTTCTGTGATCTCTTGTATTTTATGAAGGCCACCCTATTTTCCTTCACCTTTTCAGTTACTTATTTTGAGAGCCATAGTGGTCTCCTTTTCCATTTACATTTATTTACTTTCCAAACAAAAGGTGTATTGCCCTTGAAATATCCCTTTTCAGTTTTATCCATTGCTTTTCTACATCTCCCAGCTGTTTCAATCCCGCTAATGACTCCTAAAGTCTAGGACCCTCACTTTTGAATGGACTTTATCAGCCCTAGTCCTAATACTGAACCACACCATCTGGTGATAACTGGATGTGAAATGATCTCCCACTGCAACATTAGAAACATGTTTCCCATTGGTAAGCACCAGGTCCATTATGTCCCCTTCATGGATGTGTTTGGTTACCAATTGTTGGAATAGTTCTCCTTGTAGAGGATCTAGGATCTCCATATTCCTCAATGATACTGCAGCAGGGATTTGCCAATCAGCATTCAGCATATTGAAATCACTACTACTACTACTACTACTATCGATCATTTGCATAGCGCTACATTTGCAGATGACACATTTGCAGATGACACAAAACTATTTAAAGTTGTTAAAACCCAAGAGGATTGTGGAAAATTGCAAGAGGATCTTGATAAATTGGAAGACTGGGCATCAAAATGGCAGATGAAATTTAATGTGGACAAGTGCAAGGTTATGCACCTAGGGAAGAACAACCCAAACTATCGTTACACGATGCAAGGTTCCACATTAGGAACCACCACCCAGGAAAAAGATTTAGGCGTCATTGTAGATACCATGTTAAAACCCTCAGCCCAGTGTGCAGCGGCGGCCAAGAGAGCAAATAGAATGCTAGGTATGATACGGAAAGGAATGGAAAATAAAACAAAAGATATTATAATGCCTCTATATCGTTCCATGATGAGATCGCACCTTGAATATTGTGTGCAATTCTGGTCGCCGTATCTTAAAAAGGATATAGCGATTTTAGAAAAGGTTCAGAGAAGAGCCACCAAAATGGTAAAGGGGATGGAAGGATACTCCTATGAAGAAAGGCTAAAAAGGTTGGGGCTCTTTAACCTGGAAAAGAGATGGCTGAGGGGAGATATGATAGAAGTCTATAAATTAATGAACAGAGTGGAATGGGTAAACGTAGATCGATTGTTTACCTTATCAGAATATAGAAAGACTAGGGGACATGCAATGAAGCTACAGGGTAAACTATTTAAGACTAATAAAAGAAAATATTTTTTCACTCAACGTGTAATCAAACTCTGGAATTTGTTACCGGAGGATGTAGTAAAGACTGTTAGTGTAGCTGGGTTTAAAAAAGGTTTGGACAAGTTCCTGGAGGAAAGGTCCATAAACCATTATTAAGAAGGGACCCAGGATATCAATGCTTGAACCAATACAAGCATTGTGGAACCTGTGTCCCTTGGGGAAACTGCTAGGTACGTATGACCTAGATTGGCCACTGTTGGAAACAGAATACTGGGCTTGATGGACCTTGGTCTGACCCAGTATGGCATATCTTATGTTCTTATGTAAGGTGTATGAAGGGCTGTACAGACATATATAATGACTATCCCTGCTCATCAGAGCTTACAGTCTAATCAAGACAGACAGTACAATAGATAAGAACAAGGGCACAATAAGGAAGGATGAGGAGACAGGAGAAATAAGGATTAAAATCCAAAAGTGGCCTGAAAGAGGTGAGCCTTTAGCGTGGATCTGAAAAGGGGGAGAGATGAAACCTGACATAAAGATACAGGTAGTTTGTTCCAAGTATAAGGAGCAGCAAGGTGAAAGGATCAGTCTGGAGTTGGCAGAGGAGGAGAAGACCATAGAGAGAAGCAGGGTAGAGGAAGAATGGAGTTTACAAGGAGGGGTATAAAGAGAGAGAAGAGAGGAAAGGTAGTGAGGAACAATATAATGAATGCATTTAAAGGTTAAAAGGAGAAGTTTGAACTGGATATGGAAACAAAAGGGCAGCCAATGAAGTGATCTGAGAAGAGGGGTTATATGAGTATGAGTATGAGGGGTTGGCGGAAGATTAGTCACACAGCAGAGTTTTGAATAGACTGAAGGGGAGAACAATGAGTTAGAGGGAAACCAGCAAGGAGGAGGTTGCAATAGTTGAGGCAAGAGGTGACTAAAGAGTGGATAAGTGTTTTATAGTGTGTTCAGAAACAAAGTGGTGAATTTTGTTAATGTTATAGAGAAAGAAAAGACAGGTTTTAGCTATCCATTGGATATATGTGGAGAAGGAGAGGGAGGAGTCGAAGATGACCCCAAGGTTGCGGGTTGAGGAAACAGAAGAGTGTTATCACCTATCAGTAGCACGCTCCTTTGGTGGCAATACTGCATATGTCTTCTATTAAATCTCTGTCCTCTTCTTTTGCCTGTAAAGGAGATCTGTATATCATGCCAATGCAAATGGATGTCCTGCTCCCTCATAAGCCCTGTAGTTCTGTAGCTTTAATATTATTTTTTACATATTTTGTCATTTCTCCTCCCCTGTCCTTCTTGAATAAAGTATATTTATTTTATTTATTTATTTAGCTGTATTTATATCCCACTTTTCACCGGGTCAATGTGGTCAATTGGGGGATACATTTAACACAAGGGGATATGAGACACATACACTAATACTTACAGGGAATATGGGCAATGGAGGGTTAAGTGGCTTGCCCAAGACCACAAGGAGTGCCTATAGGACTAGAAATCCCAGTCCCTCCGGCCTGAGATTGCTGTCCCCAGGTGGGACTTGAACCCCCAGCCCTCTGACCTGAAGTACCTTGTCCTAACCACTAGACCACTCCTCCCTATATATAGCTCAGTATAATTACATCTCAGTCATGGTTGTCCATGAACCATATCTCTGTTACTTCAACTAAATCCAAGTCAGCCTCTCCCATTAAAGCCTCAGCATCTGGAATCTTGTTTCCCATACTACAGGTATTTATTCACACTGCTTTCTAGGTGTTGCCCATTTTACCCATTTCTATAGAGTTATTTATTTTTTTTCTTACCTGAGGGCTTTTATTTACCTGGATGCTATCTTCACCCATCCCAAACAAATCTAGATGAGGATGGGTGAAGATTTTCAACTTTCAGTCAATGTTATTGAAAGCAGCATGGCACCAGTTTTGCTGAGAAATTCCAGGCTGATGTATTTTGACTGCATACAGAATGCTGGTGTGTTTCAAAGTAAGCAAAACAGTACATTAAAAAACAAACAAATCTCTCCAGTTTTGCCAGCTGTAATCAATAGCAATCTTGTGAATCATGGCTGTCAACTCTTGGTGACATTATAAACTGGCTCTGCCTCCAGGTGGAGGTTTTCTACATGATGGAAGTGAACAGCTTCTAGCAAACAGACAACATGATCAAACATTAATAAAAAACAAAGTGAAGGAAAACTACTTTAGAACTAAATGTATGCAAATACATTCAGGAAAACAAACAAATTTAGATGAGCTTCCTTAACCCCTTTGCTGCTGAAGTGTTTAACTTCTGTGCTTAGAGGAATGAGGGTGTTTTATTTTGTTTTTGCAATGTGGAAACTCATTCTTTTTATGTGAGCATAGCCATACCATGTACTTTTTCCAGTATAACAAGGACTTTATATTATTTAAAGCTTTCTAATGGATGAAATGTATACACAGGCCATTACGGGTAACATAACACTGCACAGTAATTGATTGGTGTTTATTCTTTATGTCTCTGTTCTGTCCAGTATTGGCTAATAGAACTTGCAGTAGAATACATCATTGTACTGGCATTGGTTTCATAACAACAATGGTGATTGAATGAGGGATGAAATTAAAGCAGCTTATGACTGCTTCTCTTTTATCTGGATTTTTTTTTCTTTGATTAGGAGACCAGAAAGTTGGACTGAGGGAGAGTGCTAGATGTGGTATTCTTAGATTTCAGTAAAGCCTTTGACATTGTTCCATACAGGTGACATAAATAAACTGAGTGCCCTAGGGATGGACCCTAAAGTGACCGACTGGGTTAGAAACTGATTGGGTGGGAGGCAACATAGGACACAGTAAATGGAGTTCACTCTAAGGAGAAGGACGGTAGCAGTAGTGTTTAACGGGGATCTGTTCTTGACCCGATTCTTTTTAACATTTTTGTAAGTAATATTGCAGAAGGATTTCCTATTTCCCATCAGCCCCACGGGCTTAAACAGAGCCGCGAGAAAGGGAAACTCTCCCTGCGCGACTCTGAAAAGCCCGCGCTGTGGGAGCTGAGGCCGCATGGAGGACTCTGCCGGGCAGGGGAGACCCCACAGGATGCTCGATTCTGCTGCTGCCACAGCGGCAGCAGCAACAAGTTTGGTTTATTTTTAATCTACCTGGGCTATGGGGGGGGGGAGCCTAAGACTGGAAGTGGGCTGATGGGGGGTAGGACTGGTAATGGGCTATGGGGGGCTAGGACTGGAACTGGGCTGATGGGGGGTGGACTGGTAATGGGCTAGGACTGGAAATGGGCTTATGGGGGGGGTCTAGGACTGGAAATGTGCTGATGGGGGGCTAGGACTGGTAATGGGCTATGGGGGGGCTAGGAGTGGAAATGGGCTGATGGGGGGCTAGGACTGGTAATGGGCTATGGGAGGGGGCTAGGACTGGAAATGGGCTGATGGGGGGACTAGGACTGGAAGTGGGCTGATGGGGTTTTAGGACTGGTAATGGGCTATGGGGGGACTAAGACTGAAAATGGGGTGATGGGGGGTTAGGACTGGTAATGGGCTATGGGGATGGGGCTAGGACTGGTAATGGGCTGGGGGGGTTGTTAGGACTGGAAATGGGCTGAGTGGAAGGGGGGCTTGAACTGCAAATAGCTGATGGGGAGGGGGGCTTGGAATGGAAATGGGCTGTGAGGGGAGGGAGCTAGCACTGGAAATGGGCTGAGTGGGGGAGCTAGGACAGGAAATGGGCTGATGGAGGGGCTAGGATAGGACTAGAAATGGGCTGTAGGGGGTGCTAAGATTGGAAATGAGCTGTAGTGGGGGCTTGGATTGAAATGGACTCATGGAGGGGCTAGAACTGGAAGTAGGCTCATGAGGGGCTTGGATTGGAAATGGGCTGAGTGGAGGGGAGCTAGGATTTGACATCGGCTGATAGTGGGGCTAGGAAAGGACTATAAATTGACTGATGGGGGGCTGGGATTAGAAATGAGCTGATGGAGGGACTCAGATAGGACTGGAAATGGATGGGGTAGCTAGGACTGGAAATGGGCTGAGGTTGTGGCTAGGATAGGATAGGATTGGAAATGGGCTGATGGGGGGCTAGGACTGGAAATGGGCTGATGTGGGGACTAGAAGGGAGCGGATGCTGGGTGGGGCTGGACCTAAAAGGGAGCTGATGTTGGGGGAGGATTAGAATGGGATGGAGCTGGGAGACTGAAATGGAGAGGGGAAAAATATTTTGTGTGGGAGGGAAGACAAATCTACAATTGGCCGGGTATTAGGAGAGGAGTGGTCTAGTGGTTAGGACAAGGTACTTCAGGCTGGAGGGCCGGGGGTTCAAGTCCCACCTGGGGACAGCAATCTCAGGCCGGAGGGACTGGGATTTCTAGTCCTATAGGCACTCCTTGTGGTCTTGGGCAAGCCACTTAACCCTCCATTGCCCATGTTCCCTGTAAGTATTATCGTATGTGTCTCATATCCCCTCGTGTTAAATGTATCCCCCAATTGACCACTTTGACCCGGTGAAAAGCGGGATATAAATACAGCTAAATAAATAAATAAATAAATAAGTGGGGATTGAGGACGGAGGGGTAAAATTTGAGTGGATGAAATAGGAATGAGGAAAGAGCAAAAGGAGAAAGATTAGTATGTTAAAGCAGATGTAGACAGAGAATGGAAAAAAAACTAGAAGAGAAAAGAAAGGACAAATGAACAGCAGATGATGGAGAGTTAGCAGAAGACACGAAGAAACCAGGAGAAAGTGGCTCGAGCAATTGCAACTGAAAAAAAATGCACAAAAGGTAGAAAAAAATCTATTTTGAATTTATTAACTGGAATATGTCAGCTCTGGGAAATGTGCATCATTAACATCTGTGCTTTGTTTAGTACAAGAGGAAATTAATTTATAGTTTTATTTCTATAATGTTGTTGTCTTCCCTCCCAGTTTTTGGGGTTCCCAGTTTATTGTCTTCCTGTTTCTAAATTGTGATTCCTTGTTTGGTGATGGTCTATGTTCTGCATGTGTAACTGAGCTGAGGTATTCTGTTTATGTAATTCCTATTTGACATTGTCACTTGTTCTCTTTCCCCAGTAGGTCATGTATTGTTATCCTCTGAAATGTATTGGTTTAATATTTGCGGTGTTGCCTTTTGATAGGTAATGGTGCTTTGTGAGTCTTGGTAGTGCTGTTAGGATACGGAGGGTTTGCTATGGGTTCTAAATGGGCAGTGTTTGTAGTAGTTCCTAATGTGCCTGGCGGTTGGCACTGGATTATAGTAATATAGAAATCTTTTAATCTTTCTTTATCCATACACTCATTAAGAGGCATGTTTACTAAAAGTTAGCGTATGGTAACATTATGCAAATATTTATGCAAATGAGGCCCCACACTGAGTCTCCGCACGGGCCACCCCTGAATATGTATACTTTTGAAGAATGGTGGGAGATGGGAGATATAGGAGAGACATTTAAATCCTTCATGGCATAAATACATAGGAGGAGAGCCTCTAAAACCCACTATCCTTATTTATTTTTTATTTATTTATATTCTCTTATATACCGCGCTATTCTGCATCAGTGCGGTTTACATTGAACAAACTGAAATTACATTGAACAGGGCATTATAACTTAGAGATAACTATTTTACAGGGAACATGGGCTATGGAGGGTTAAGTGGCTTGCCCAAGACCACAAGGAGCACCTGTGGGACTAGAAACCCCAGTCCTTCCGGTCCAAGGTTGCTGTCCTCTAGTGGGATTTGAACCCCCGACCTTCCGGCCTGAAGTACCCTGCCCCAACCACTAGGCCACTCCTCCACTCCTTGTTTTTGTGCCCACTCAACTGACTTCCTGCATTTCAGATTCATGGTAACCTCATTCCAATTGGCCATAGCACTTGCTAAGTAAGAGTACTATATGCACCTAATTCTCTTGCCTCTAACCCTCGCCACCTCTTTGCTATACTCAAATTTCTCCTCAAAGTGCTTCCACTTCCAAGCCCTCGTTCCCTTTCTGCCCAGACTCTGGCTATTTCCATGATGCAATCCACAAGATTAATCTTGAGTTCCCACAGGGTCACATCCATCCTCTTTGCCTTCTGCACTTCCAAATCCTTCCCTCAACATTTATCACATGTCTTCTTTTCCTAAAATCACTGAGGAGGAAACTGATCATTTCCTCTGCTCCTCCAAATCCACTAACTGTTCCTCTGATTCTATTTCCACTTGTCTACTAAGCTCTATCTCTTCCACTATTATCCCATCCATATGTCATATCCTCAACCTATCACTTTCCAATGCATCTGTTTCTGCAGCCTACAAACATTATGTGGTCACACCCTCCTCAAAAAACCTTCACTTGACCCTACCTGTCTCTCTACTGGCCCATCACCCTCTTCCCCTTTGATCTAAACTCCTCAAACATTCAGTTCAATGCCATTGTCTGGACTTTCTGTCTTCTCAAGCCCTTCTGAATCCACTGCAATCTAGATTTTGTCCTCTACATTCTACAGAAACAGCTCTTGTCAAATTCTCCAATGACTTCTTCCTCACCAGATCCAAGGACCTTTACTCTATCCTTATCCTTCTTGACTTCTCCACTGTCTTTGACACTGTTGATCATAACCTTCTCCTTGATACCCTGTTCTCCCTTGGATTTAAGGACTTTGATCTGTCCTGGTTTTCTTCTTATCATGCCCATCACACTTTCAGTGTATGTTCTGATGGAACCTCCTCTACCCTCATCCCACTTTTGGGCTCTCTCTACACCCAGTCCCTTGGTACATTCATCTCTTCCCATGTTTTTCAATATCATGTTTATGCCAATGATGCTCAGATCTGCCTCTATGTGCCTGAAATCTCTCCAGGAATCCATTTGAAGGTGGGCATGTGGGATGAATGAGTATAAGAATGGCATGTGTATGGGAAGTCTGAAGGTTATGTAATAGGTTATTTTGTGTGTAATGAAGGTGTGTGTTGAAGACAGACATTATTTAATATCCCACATTTATGCTATATTCACTCATTCATTCCCCAAGTATTCTACCTCTTTTCACCTTTTGTTCTCTCTCTATTAGGTTGTAAGTACTAGTAGCCTCTCCAGAACTATCACAAGAACATTCCAGCTACCTCTACACAGGTACTAAGAAATGATCAAACTGAACGTACTTGAACCAAACAGTAATATCTTTCTGAGCCCCATTGTTCCAAGCAACCATCTCAACCAGTTGTTTCCTCTTGCCCAATCAAAACCAAAAGTCTAAAAGAGAAAAACTCCCATCACTGGGAAGAGATAAGGGAACAAAAACAAATGTATACTAATTTATTAATTTATAAAGAAGCTTCTGAGATAAATAGGCAGGCCTAAGTGAAGGGGAAAGGGAGGCACACTTGAGAAATGACATTAATAACAATGCGACCCCCACACAGCTTAACAGACCCTCACAATCTCAATCATAGACCTCCAACAATTTTTTAAATTTTTAAATGCATTTAAAAAGACAACAAACTGGAACAGATCATACCCAAACTAAAGGACCCCGGAGCTCCTTGCCACAATCCCTGACAAGATGCGCAAGTCTCAGAAAGCGTATAATTCTGCTGTATATACTATTAAAATAGTAAAATCATCAACTCGAGTTTCACCTGTTTCTCCTAAGGCTGCTTCAGGACACACGATTGGCAGGAAAACTCATCCCCTTACAAAACAGGTACCTTTTAGAAAGCGACTTTAAATATCGGAACAGATAACATAAGAACAAATCAGCCAATTAGCCACTCCCAAAACCATGTGGGAAATAACACGTGGAATTGTGGAACCAAGATGAAAGAAGCACTAAACTAAAATCAAACAGCTGACAGCCACTCTATAGAGTTATTTAAACCAAATGGTTGAACAGCCTTAAATCAGAATATCCATTTTTGTTCTGAGGGTGCAAAGCAACGATCGGCTTGGCTAGCTTGCAAATCAATGATGACATCAATTACCAACTAGCGCAAAGCGCACCATACGTGTCCATGATCAACACAATGTTGGACGATAGAGCTGTCAAAATATTGTTGTGTAGTCTAGATTTTTGCTCAGACAAATGAGAACTGACAGATTGACATGTCCTTCCCACATAAATGTATGGGCAAGGGCAAACAATCACATATATCAACCAAGAAGTTCCACAATCAGTGACGTGTTTCAAAAAATATTCTGTACCACTGGTCAGATCAGTCCATGTATCAATATCGAATGAAGATGTGCACATAATACAATGGTCACAAGGGCCATGACCCTTAAAAGGAGGCAGCAGATCTTGCTTCAAAAAATCTGAGGAAACTAGAAGATCCCCTAAATTACGTGCTCTAGTAAAGGCTATACATGGACCAGATCGAAAAATGTGATGCAATTCCAAAACGTACCAATGTTTAAAAATACTGGCCACTATTTTTTGAGCATGATCAGAATAACATAAAACACAGACGTGTTTATCCATATTGTCCTTCTGCTGTGTTTGTAACAACCAAAAATGTTGTGTGTATTTAGCCCTCAAAAAAGCCTTGTGAACAATCTATCTTGGATAACCCCGCTGAAAAAGTCTCCGAGTCAGCAACTTGGCTTGTACTAAAGATTCTTGGTCTGTAGAACAAATATGCTGGACTGGACTGCCTTTTTTAATTTTAAGGGATGATGGCTAGAAAAATGAAGTAACTTTGTTTGATCCACTGTTTTATGATATAATGTAGTCATCAAAATATCTTTGTCATTAAAAATTGAAACATCTAAAAAAGAAAGATGTGACGACGATGCAGACATAGTAAATTGTAAACAGGAATCTTGAGTATTCAACCAAGATTGTAAAGTCTCCATGGAATCTAACCAAATGCAAAATACATCAATAAAACAAACCCAAAGACCAATATGTTTGTACCAATGGGACGGATACAGATGGGATTCCTCAAAAACTGAAACATACAAATTGGCCACACTCAGGGCCACAGTAGCCACCATGGCCACTCCGTCTATCTGCAAGTAGAAATCTGTAGCAAACCAAAAATAATTCTTGGTTAAAATGAATTCTGCAATGGAAAGCAGAAACTGAGTAGAAACTCATTCATTGCACGAATGTTGCATTAAGACCTGCTGTAACAACAATAAACTCTGAGCTTGCGGTATGTTCGTATATAAAGCTGCAATATCAAAAGTGGCCAAAATAATGGTTGATGGCCAAGCGGGATGCTGAGCCAAAATCTGCAAAAAATGAGATGTTTCACAAAGATAAGATGTGACTGCTGAACAAAAAGGCTGTAAAAAAATAATCTGAGAATTAAGATACGTAAAGGTTCAAAAAAGATATTCATTGCTGGAAACTATAAAACTATAGGACGGCCTGATGGAGACTGTAGCATTTTATGAACTTTAGGTTTTATGTAAAACACTGGCACTTGAGGGTGGAGAACCGTAAGAAACAATGTTCCTGAGTTGAAATGATGTTATTGTTCCATGCTCGTTGGAGAAGATCCAATAACTGACTCTGAAACTCAAAAGTAGGATCTTTTGAAATAGTTAAATAATACCAGCAATCAGACAACTGACACATCACTTCTTCATAATATGCATCTCGTTGTAAAACAACCACAGAGCCCCCTTTATTTGCTGGTTTAACTACTACATCAGAAAGCTGTTGTAACTGTTGAAGGGCTAATCATTCTTCATGTGACTTACATAAGAACATAACATAAGAACATAAGATATGCCATACTGGGTCAGACCAAGGTCCATCAAGCCCAGTATCCTGTTTCCAACAGTGGCCAATCTAGGTCATACGTACCTAGCAGTTTCCCCAAAAGACACAGGTTCCGCAATGCTTGTACTGGGTCAAGCATTGATATCCTGGGTCCCTTCTTAATAATGGTTTATGGACCTTTCCTCCAGGAACTTGTCCAAACCTTTTTTAAACCCAGCTACACTAACAGTCTTTACTACATCCTCCGGTAACAAATTCCAGAGTTTGATTACACATTGAGTGAAAAAATATTTTCTTTTATTAGTCTTAAATAGTTTACCCTGTAGCGTCATTGCATGTCCCCTAGTCTTTCTATATTCTGATAACGTAAACAATCGATCCACTTTTACCCATTCCACTCCATTCATTAATTTATAGACTTCTATCATATCTCCCCTCAGCCGTCTCTTTTCCAGGTTAAAGAGCCCTAACCTTTTTAGCCTTTCTTCATAGGAGTATCCTTCCATCCCCTTTACCATTTTGGTGGCTCTTCTCTGAACCTTTTCTAATAACGCTATATCCTTTTTAACATACGGCGACCAGAATTGCACACAATATTCAAGGTGCGGTCTCACCATGGAACGATATAGAGGCATTATAATATCTTTTATTTTCCATTCCTTTCCTTATGATACCTAGCATTCTATTTGCTCTCTTGGCTGCTGCTGCACACTGGGCTGAGGGTTTTAACATGTTATCCACAATGACGCCTAAATCTTTTTCCTGGGTGGTGGTTCCTAATGTAGAACCTTGCATTGTGTAACCATAGTTTGGGTTGTTCTTCCCTAGGTGCATAACTTTGCACTTGTCCACATTAAATTTCATCTGCCATTTTGATGCCCAGTCTTCCAATTTATCAAGATCCTCTTGCAATTTTCCACAATCCTCTTGGGTTTTAACAACTTTAAATAGTTTTGTGTCATCTGCAAATTTGATAACCTCACTCGCTATTCCACTTTCCAGGTCATTTATGAATATGTCAAAAAGCAGCGGACCCAGCACAGATCCCTGGGGTACACCACAATTCACCTTTCTCCATTGGGAAAATTGGCCATTTAGCCCAACCCTCTGCTTTCTATCTTTTAACCAGTTCCTGATCCACAGTAGTACACTGCCTCCTATCCCATGACTCTTTAGTTTTGCCAAAAGTCTCTGATGAGGGACCTTGTCAAAGGCTTTCTGAAAGTCCAGATACACTATATCAACTGACTCACCTTTGTCCACGAGTTTATTCACACTTTCAAAAAAACATAACAGATTAGTAAGACAAGATCTTCCTTGTCTAAAGCCATGTTGGCTGTCTCCCATTAGGCCATGACTATCTAAATGCTGAGTAATTTTATTCTTTATGATGGTTTCTACCATTTTTCCCGGTACTGACGTCAGGCTCACCGGTCTGTAGTTTCCCGTATCACCCCTGGAACCCTTTTTAAAAATTGGTGTTACACTGGCGATCCTCCAATCTTCAGGTATTAGAGATGATTTTAATGATATTTCACAGATTACTAATAGCAGGTCTGCAATCTAATATTTCAGTTCTTTCAACACCCTTGGATGTATACCATCTGGCCCAGGTGATTTGCTACTCTTCAGTTTATCTAATAGTTGTAATACATCTTCCCGATGTATCGATATTTCCTTCAATTCTTCCGCACCTTTAAATACCACTTCAGTCATGGGTAACATCCCTACATCTTCCTCAGTAAAGACCGAAGCAAAGAATTCATTCAGTCTCTCCGCTATCGCCTTGTCACCTCTTAGTGCCCCTTTAACTCCTCTATCATCTAATGGACCAACTGACTCTCTCACAGGTTTTTTGCTACGAATGTACTTGAAACAATCTTTATTTCATGTTTTTGCTTCCGCAGCCAGCTTCTTCTCAAATTCTCCCTTTGCCTGCTTTATCAATGCCTTACATTTGACTTGCCAGTGCTTGTGCTGTTTCCAGGTTTCCTCGTTTGGCTCCTTTTTCCATTTCCTGAAAGATGCTTTTTTGGCAACAACAGCCTCTCTGACCTCACCTTTAAACAATGCTGGCAGTTTTTTGGACTTCCTTCCACTTTTCTTAAAGCATGGAATACAGCTGGTCTGGGCTCCCAAGATAGTATTTTTCAACAACACCCAAGCTTGATGTAAGTCTTTAACCTTTGCAACTGCTCCTTTTAGTTTTTTCTTAACTATTTTCCTCATTTTATCATAGTCTTCCTTTCGAAAGTTAAAAGGTAGTACTGTGGATTCCTTACTATCCCTCCTCCACTAATTAAATCAAAGGCGATCATGCTATGATCACTATTGCCAAGTGGCCCCAACACCTTTATCTCTTGCACTAGATCTGGTGTTCCACTAAGGACTAGGTCTAATATGGCTTCCCCTCTGGTTGGTTCATGAACCAAGAAGCAGTCATTTATGTCATCTAGGAACTTTATCTCCCTAGCATGTCCTGCCGTGACACTGACCCAGATGATACCGGGGTAATTGAAATCACCCATTATTATTACTGTGCTGTAACGTTTGTTAGCTTCCTTGATTTTTTTGAGCATTTCATCATCCATTTGTTCATTCTGGCCAGGCAGTCGATAGTACACCCCCACTGCCATCGCCTTCCCCTTTTTACATGGAATTTCAATCCATAGAGATTCTACAGCAAATTTTGTTTCCTGCAAAACTTTAATCCTTTCTGACTCAATGCCCTCTCTAACATAGAGCGCAACCTCTCCACCAATTTGATCAGCTCTATCATTACGATATAGTTTGTACCCAGGTTATTAGGTCGCCAAGTATGAGGCTTCTTGGCTTCCATTGTCTCCAAATCATGAAGCATTAGATCTCTAAAAGTGGCAATATGAGCATTTACTGGGCCAGAAGGAACCCACTGGGATATGGGATGAAAAGGGGACTGCTGGTCTGCATTCTCTATAGTATGATGAGTAAAAAATAGTTTAATTTGTAATAAACAAATAAAGCAAAAAATGTCCAATTGTGCCTGAAAGGGATCATGATGATTCGTAGGTACAATGGATAAACCTTTAGTTAGAATAGCTTCCTGCACGAGTGTGAGGACACGATGAGAAAGATTAATTACTGTGGATTCTGGCAGCTGTAAAGTCGAGTGACCGGGCGCATGAAGCCCATATCGGGACAGGATACCCATCCTTGCCGCCGGGCACCCCGATATCCCTTGCGGCCACTGAAGTTTCCCCATTACGGGAAAAATTAATTTTTATTACCTCGGGGCTTCCCTTTAGGAGGCTCGTCTTCAGACTGAATATCATTTGACAACCTTCCATTGAATAAGTAATAGGGACTTCTACACATAAAACATTATCCTGCTGCACCAACCAAGAATAGACCTTATGAGTCTCATAATCATTTTGATCACAACGGAATTTTTTACCTTCCGCTGTCGTAAGGTAGTTTGATATTCATCCAAATCACGCTGAAAATCTTGTATCAGTGTGTCTAATTTCTTAGTAGTGTCCATGTTGACATCTGGGTAGAAAGGGATTCAATTCTTTTAGAAAAATCTTCAGCTTGTTGATGTAATGAATCAATCAAAAGCAACAAGGTCAGTGGAACACTTGTTGAGAATCGCTACCCAACATGTAAGAAATGCTTCATTGTCCGTAAACATCTTGGGAGCTTTCCCAATATGAAGCCCCCTTAGGATGATCTGTGTCTTAACATAGTCAAGTAATGATCGCAAATGTAAATCAGTCCTAATAAAATTCTTCTGGGCTGTTTGCCATTCTGTATACGCTGGTTCAAAATCTGTTAAGTTAGCGTCAGAAGAATCATGGAACAAAGAGGGTCCTTGCATAGCTCGGTTTAAATGTTCCTGGGAGTAGCTGAAAGTCTGTTTGTATGCCATGGCTTCAATTAAAATGAATGCTAATAATAACACTACCAAAAATAAAACTCGAAAGGCTCTCACACTAACCAAACGCCAAAACCAAAAGAACCACAATGTAAAGTCTAAAAGGGAAAACCTCTCATCACTGGGAAGAGATAAGGGAACAAAAATAAATGTATACTAATTTATTAATTTATAAACAAGCTTCTGAGATAGATGGGCAGGCCTCAGTGAAGGGGAATGGGGGGGCGCACTTGCGAAATGATATTAATAATGCGTTGACCCCCACACAGCTTAACAGACCCCCACAATCCCAATCATAGGCCTCCAACAAATTTTTGAATTTTTTAAATGCACTAAAAAGACAATAAACTTAGCTGGAACAGATCATGCCCAAAAAAAAAGGATGCCGAAGCTGCAACTCAAGACACATCCGCTATTTAAACAGCCAATCAATCCAGTGGACGACAGAGGGTAACAGCCTTGCTTTGGCTGCAGGTGAGCAAAGGGATGCTGGAACGGCAGCTGCTTATCAACTTCCATCCACCGGATGTCTACAGATGAAGGAAGAACATATGCATAATCAGTCAGCTACAGAAGCATAATTTCTCCTGTTGGTGGCCATGTTAGAAGTGGTGGGAAGGGAACTGGATTTAGCTCATGACTTTACGAAAATTCAAGGTGAGTTACATTCAGGTACAGTGGGTATTTTACCTGTTCCAATAGGGCTTACAATCCAAGGGCTCAATATTGAGTCCACAGTGGTCAGTGTTTCTAAAGTGCCTGACTTCAATGGACAAAAGTGAAACTGGAAATTCTGGTATCTGGCGCTGAATATCAGGTTTTGCCACCGGCAATTTTTACTACCCAGTCAATGATGATACCAGCCACTAATCGGATAGCAAAACCACATAAAGTTAGGACAGCCATTGACCTGTCCTTACTTTATGTCGTTACCATTCAGTTAGTGGGCTTTAAACTCTGCTAACCGGATGGGTGCTAAGATCACCCAAACCCTGCCCATGGACCACCCTGGCAGATTAGTGCTAAGGTGATCTGTGGGGATATTTAGTGGCATTAACCAGTTAGTACCGCTGAATATCAGTCTCAACAGGGTTTATGCAATTTTCAGATTTTTCAAACTGCATAAACCTTTAGATTATCAGACCCTACATTTGTTCCTTTGGCAATGGAGGATTAAGTGTCTTACCCAAGGTCACAAGGAGCTACAGTGAGATTTCAACCTGGCTTCCTTGGTTCTTAGTCTGCTGTTCTAACCATTAAAATGCTCCAGTCCTTGGTGAGCCAGGGGGCCTGCTGGCCCCCTTCCTGGTCCTAGCATAGAGTTAAAATGGTAGAGAGCATCCCCTTTCTCCTGGAAGTGATGCCTACACCAGAAAAGGTTGAAGCCAAGATTTCATTGTGATTGGTATGGATGCAGATTTCTTGCATAACTCAGGTGATGTTGGGGGGCACATGGGATGCCCCTCATTTCATGGCACCATAGACATTTTTCCAGCTCACCATAGCAAAGTCTGGCCCTGCATGTACCCCATATGAACTAAGATGTTTTGTCCCATAAGTAATAATGGTGGGAAATATTCTGTAAGAAATTGACAGCAACCTTGGACCAGAAGGACTGGGGTTTCTAGTCTCACGGGTGCTCCTTGTGGCCTTGGGCAACCTGAATGTACACTGCTTTGACAGATAGAAAAGTGGTATATAAGCCTAGTTCTGGAGGACAATGTCTATGAACTTTCAACTTTCTTGGTCATGAAAATGAAAGACTTGATAACACTGACAAGTACTATGAAAAGTTGCAAATACAATTTTCTCTTTTCCTTGGAAATATCAGTAGTTTCCTAATCCTTTCAGTATATAATTGTATCTCAATGGATGCTTTATTCAACCAGCATGATAAATTTTATTTGGTTATAGGTTCAGAGCTATGCATGGAATTAACTCATGCCTTTCTTAGAAGTTCAAGGCAAGTTACATGTAGGTATACTAGGCCTTTTCATATCCCTACAAGGCGTATGATCTAAGTTTGTGCCGAGGAAATGGAAGGTTAAATGATCTGCCCCAGCTGCAGATTCAGACTTGGCTTCCCTGGTCTTTGGTCCTCTGCTACTTCTTTGCTGAAACAAAGGCTGCTTCACATGAAAATTAAGTAAATTTTGCACGAATTAGCTGCTGCAAGCAATGCAAAATCGTGCAAAGCAGCTCACTAATGCACAAAAATGTGACAATAAACACGTGAAAAAAGGTTTTTGAGGGCCACTTTGACTGAAGAAATAACTACAGATTGAGAGCTATAGTTATTTTTTAAAAGCTACAGGAGACAAAACAGGGCCGAGTGGTGCAGCCATCAAATTTTCTTCTCTTTTCTTTTTATCAGTTTTTAGTACAATTCACAAAATATGAATCTTGATATGAAAAAAGGTGGGGGGGGGGGGGAGGAGGGAAACAGTAATAAAACAAGAAACAAATAATCAGCTTACTGTCCTTATGCAAAGTCAACCAATATGGAAGAGTAGTACCCAAAAATATAAATGAAAAGAAGTAAAGAATAATAAAGGAAAGCAGACAACAAGGTCCCTAAAATTACAAACAGAGCCTCACCATTGATTAACTTGGGCCTATGAATACATATTTAGCAGTTATAATATATCAACCATTTACATGGATATTTTACAAGGAAACGTTCTCAAATCTGAATAACACGGGGACTAAGGATTAAAAAACACTGCTATCTCCTCTTTGTAGCATGGGCCACATCTGGGAAACTATTAACCTTGAAGTTCAAAAAAGATTTCATACAATGACAAAAAGACAGACACAAATCAAGGAGTGGCCTAATGACCAGAGCACTGGCTTGGTAACTAAGTGACCAGGGTTTGATTCCCATTAACACTCCTTGTCATTTAACCCTCCATAGCCTTAATGAAAGGTCTGACAATCCTATTTTAGAAGCAAAGGTATCATTTAAAGTTACAGGGACCTTTGCACAGTAGGCAGATAGAAAAAAGTTAAAAGTTCAGTTTGACAATTTCTGCTTCCATTGTTTGAATTGTCTGCAAGCCTGCTCACAGGGTGGGGCTAATTAAATTATCTTCTGCCACCTGGTCAACCCTAGGCTTCACAGCTTCCACAGCTTCCAGAGCCTGCACACAGCTAAGCTTTCAGCCTTGTATCTTTTGCCTGTCTTGTTGTTTATTGTTGCTGCTGCTGCTGCTGATGATATAAAATTGAACTGCTGGTTTTACATTCACTTCTGGGAATATTCTGACTGCCTACATACCTTGTGTAGCCCTTAAATCAGATATCTAAGTGTGCCCTCAGTTCATGTAAGGTCTACTGGCCAAGGATACTTAGGTTTCCGCCCACCCTACCCTTCACCCCACCCACCCCAGGGCTGCATTGCCTATATAGTGGTCATATATGTTGACATCTATCCTCTTAATTTGGTGTTACGTCCACCTTCTCTTCTCCTTCTAGGACCAGGCATGTCTTGTATTCAGTGAAATAATTCTGGAGCCTTCATTCTGAGAAGAATCATCTGGAACCTAAGAGCTTGCCCTATATGCCTCAAGTTAGCTGCCATGTATAAGGAATTGACTCTATTAAGGGAAGAAGTAGCTGCAATGAAACACACCTCTTCTAGGATACAAACCAAACAAAGTCTACCATGGCTCCCACAAAGAATCAAACATCCCAGGAACAAGTGGATCACAGTGGGCTCTGATAGATTGCGACCTGTAACGCAGAAACACCCTGTACATCATAAGATATCACTGCATAATGCCTTCTCTGCTTTGGTTAATGAGGATGCCCAATCCATGGAAACTGAAGGGACCTTAAATGAGACAGTCAATGCCCAATCTCCTGATAAAGCACCAAATATGAAGAAAACCTCAAGGAACAGAAAACTACTACTACTTGGTGATTCCATCATCAGAGGCACCAACTTGGGAACACAGTTCAAAGGAGAGAAGTTAGTCAAATGCCTCCCAGGCTCTTCAGCTAGCAGGAATGCAAACCAAATTGTTGATGTACTTAGCGCTGAAAGTGAGCACTCCAAAATTGATGTTGTCATCCACTTGGGTACAAATGACCTGGCTAGAAACAGTACACAGTACAAAAAACGTAGGCAGGTGCCACTGCAGTTCAAAGGGACTTCCAAACTCTGGGAGAGAAACTGAAGCCCATTGTTAACACTGTAGCATTCTCAAAAGTTCTACCTGTTCTTGGTAAGGGGGCAGAAAGGCTACATCGCATAAGCAGCTTTAACACATGGCTCCAGACCTGGTGCAAAGAAGAAAGGTTCAGATTTATAGGCAACTGGGGAAACAGATGGACCAATAAGAGACTATACTGTGCTGATGGACTACATCTCTCTGTCGCAGCGAAAAGAATCCTAGGTGAAAAGTTCAGGCAGTATGTGGATATGCATTTAAACTAGAAAAGGGAGGGGGGTGACAGATGGGGAAGGTCAAGTTCAGGACGTCACTCCCTGCAAAAGCAGAATAACATCAGAAACAGCCACACTTTTAAACCACACATCAAAAGCAAGTGGGAAGAAGTGGGCAGAACAAAATCAATGCAAAATACGTGCCAGCCAGTTAAATGCTGGAAAGCAATGAGCACAAATGCTTAGCCAACAAAGTTCCGGACCTGGAAACCCTAATGGTGGAAACGGACTTGGACATTGTGGCCATTACAGAAACATGGTTTAATGAATCACATAAGAACATAAGAACATAAGACATGCCATACTGGGTCAGACCGAGGTCCATCAAGCCCAGTATCCTGTTTCCAACAGTGGCCAATCTAGGTTATACGTACCTAGCAATATCCCCAAAGACACAGGTTCCACAATGCTTGTACTGGGTCAAGCATTGATATCCTGGGTCCCTTTTTAATAGTGGTTTATGGACCTTTCCTCCAGGAACTTGTCCAAACCTTTTTTAAACCCAGCTATACTAACAGCCCTTACTACATCCTCCGGTAACAGATTCCAGAGTTTGATTACACGTTGAGTGAAAAAATATTTTCTCTTATTCGTCTTAAATAGTTTACCCTGTAGCTTCATTACATGTCCCCTAGTCTTTCTATACTCTGATAGCGTAAACAATTGATCCACGTTTATCCGTTCCACTCCATTCATTAATTTATAGACCTCTATCATATCTCCCCTCAGCCGTCTCTTCTCCAGGCTAAAGAGCCCTAACCTTCTTAGCCTCTCTTCATGATTGGGATATAGCCATAGCTGGCTTCTTAGCCTCTCACATGATTGGGATATAGCCATAGCTGGCTATAATCTATTCAGAAGAGACAGAGAAAATGGAAAAGGAGGAGTAGCCTTGTATGTCAAAAGCAATATTAAAGCTACTGAAACGCAGGGGGCATGGGGAAAAGAAGAAGCGCTCTGGATTGTGTTGGAAAGAAAAGATGGCACTGTCATCCATACTGCTGTAGTCTACAGACCTCCGATTCAAATCAAAGAGATAGATAACGAATTGATTATAGATATTGCCAAGATAGCTGCAAAGGGGGAAGTGATCATACTGGGTGACATTAATCTACCTGATGTGGATTGGATTTATTTATTTAATATTTCTTATATACTGCCTTTCATGATATCAAGGTGGTTTTTACACTGAACAAATTGAAATTACATTGAACAGGGCATTATAACTTGGAGATAACTATTTACAGGAAACATGGGCAATGGAGGGGTTAAGTGGCTTACCCAAGACCACAAGGAGCACCTGTGGGACTAGAAACCCCAGTCCTTCTGGCCCAAGGTTGCTGTCTTGTAGTGGGATATGAACCCCTGGCCTTCTGGCCTGAGGTAACTTCCCCCAACCACTAGGCCACTCCTCCCTCCTACTGGATTACTCCTTCTGCAAATCTGGAAAGAAGCAAAACAAATTGTGGATGCTTTCCAAGATGTGTTTCTTAGAAAAATGGTGATGGAACCAACCAGGAAAAGCTCAACGCTGGATTTAGTGCTCACCAAAGGCAATAGCTTGTTGAATGTCTGGGTGGGTGCCCCTGTGAGCAGCAGCGATCATCACACAGTGTGGTTTGAGATAAAAGCCAAGGTGCAGTCTAATCATAGCAAGCTAAAATCCCTAAACTTCAAAAGCACTGACTTCAGTAAAATGGTCAAGTACCTGAAGGAGGAGTTGGCAGGGTGGGAGGGGATAAGGGAAGTGGAATTGCAATGGGATAAACTAAAGGTAGCAATAAAAGGGGCAACAGATAAATATGTAAGAAAAGTAAACAAAAACAAGAGAAGGAAACCTATTTGGTTTTCCAAAGAAGTGGCTGCTCAAAGAAATGCAAAAAACACAGCTTTCGCAAAATTCAAAAGCTTGCAAATAGAGGAACACAGAAATGAATACAGGATCAAAGTCAAAGAGACAAAAAGAAATAAGGAAAGCAAAATCAAAGGCAGAGGAAAAGATGGCTAAAGATGTGAAGTGTGGCGACAAAACTTTCTTCAGGTATATTCGGGAAAGGAAGAAGATCAGAGATGGAATTGCAGGTCTCAGAAGTGCTGGGAATGGACTCGTGGAAAGTGACATTGAAAAAGTGAAATTGCTAAACAAATACTTCTGCTCTGTTTTTACTAAAGAAAATCCTGGAGAAGGACCACCTGTGACTCCCAAATATAAGAATGGGAATGAAGTAGCTACTACACCATTCACAGAAGATGATGTGTTAGAACAACTTGCAAAACTGAAAGTGGACAAGGCCATGGGGCTGGATGGGATACATCCCAGGATACTGAAAGAGCTCAGAGAGGTTCTTGCAGGGCCTTTAAAGGATCTTTTCAACAGATCCTTGGAAACAAGAGAAGTTCCTCAAGACTGGAGAATGGCTGATGTGGTACCTCTACACAAAAGTGGTGACAGGGAAGAAGTGACAAACTACAGGCCCGTCAGCCTTACCTTGGTGGCGGGAAAGGTAATGGAGGTTCTCAAGAAAGAGCGAATAGTGGACGTTCTCAAAACCAACAGGTTGCAAGATCCGAGGCAACATGATTTTACCGAAGGATAAACTTGCCAAACAAATCTGATTGAGTTCTTTGACTGGGTGACCAGAGAACTGGATCAGGGGCATGCGATGGATGTCATCTACCTGGATTTCAGCAAAGCCTTTGATACCGTTCCTCATAAGAGGCTTATCAATAGACTCAGTAGTTTGGGGATGGGTCCCAAAGTGGTAAACTGGATCAGAAATTGGTTGACCGACAGACGACAGAAGGTGATGGTAAATGGAGCTCACTCGGATGAAAGGAAAGTGATTAGCGGGGTGCCCCAGGGTTTGGTCCTGGGCCCGGCACTGTTTAATGTATTTGTAAGTGATATTGCTGAAAGACTGAATGGAAAAGTCTGTCTTTATGCAGATGACACGAAAATTTGTAACAGAGTGGACTCCCCCGAGGGAGTGGTTAACATGAGGAAAGATCTACAAAAGCTGGAAGAATGGTCTAATGCTTGGCAATTAAGTTTTAATGCAAAGAAGTGCAGTGTCATGCACTTGGGTAGCAGAAATCCAAGGGAAATGTACATGATAGGGGGCGAGAGGTTGGTGTGCACGGATCAGGAGTAAGACCTTGGTGTGATTTTTTCTGAAGATCTCAAGGTGGCAAAACAGTGTGACAAGGTGGTGGCAAAAGCCAGGAGGATGTTGGGCTGCATACAAAGAGGAATCACCAGCAGAAAGGAAGAGGTACTAATGCCACTGTATAAGTCACTGGTGAGTCCTCACTTGGAATACTGTGTTCAGTTTTGGAGACCATATCTTGCAAAGGATGTAAAAAGACTGGAAACTGTTCAGAGGAAGGCAACCAAAATGATTTTGAGCCTGTGTCAGAAGCCTTATGAGAAGAGACTTGAAGACCTAAATATGTACACTTTGGAGGAGAGGAGGGATAAGGGAGATATAATTCAGACCTTTAAATACTTAAAGAGAAATAATGAACAAACAAACCACTTCCAAAGACGGGGAAGCTGTAAAACTAGAGGGCATAACATGAAGCTGCAAGGGGGTAAATTGAAAGGCAATGTCAGGAAATACTTTTTCACTGAAAGGGTGGTGGATGCTTGGAATGCCCTCCCGATGGAAGTGGTGGGGGCAAACACAGTGACGGAATTCAAAATGGCATGGGACAGACACAGTGGATCCCTTTAAAGCAACAAGATAAAATCAAAATAAACTGAAACATCTAATTTCTCAACAAACAGGGGTGTCCTACATGGAGCGGTGGGTTCACCCCTAAACAAAGACATGGGGAGGGGTGGCCTGCACAGAGTGGCAGGTGCACCTACTCCTGCCATCTTACTGGGCAGACTAGATGGACCATACTGGTCTTTATCTGCCGTCATTTACTATGTTACTGTGTTAACTATGTTGGAGGTAGAGAAGTTGAGGATATTTTCAAAATGATCACTAAATATTTTTTAAACATCTCTGCTGGGGAGAGCTTCTCAGACCTAGGAATGTTAATCAACCTGAGATTCCTGCACCTAGATAAATTCTCTAGGAATTCATGGAGTCATAATAGCCTCCACATTCAAACTTAAGGTATCCATGATCTGGTGTCAAGAATTATATTTAGTATCCAACACTTAGCTTCATTCTCCTCCACTCAGGTGCTCAGAGCCTGAAAATTATCAAGATACCCTAGTAATTTGCTCTGATTGGCACTTGCCAAGTTGTTCAATAATAAGCCAAGTAGCATCTAAGAAAATCTCTACAGGCTTCTGTAAAGCAAAAGCCACCTGTTTCCAGGAAGCAAATGGCTCATCCTGTGACCCCCCAACAGTGAGGAAATAGCTAGCTCTTCACTTTCCACTGAAGCTGCCAATGCTTTGGGAAGACCTGACTCTGATGTTCCAAGGTCATGGATCAGACCAAACTCTTCTGGTTTGGCTATTGCTCCAGATCTCACAACTAATGGGTGCATGGCATCTGAGGCTTCTCTGGGTTCTGGGATGTTAAAGAGACTCATACGAGCGTTCCTATTTCTTCCCACTGCTGCTTCTATAGCATCCTACAGCGCTTGGATGGCAAAATGATCCATTTCACCAGCAACTGTCCTAAAGCTAACAGCAATTTTAGCGGTCACTTTGCCTTTATGTTAACTGGTATTATTACCCATATCAAAGCAACCCTTTCAGAAACTGCTGCCCAAACAACCTAGTCTGCTGCCAACTTGCCTACTCCTCCTCAGCTCTCATACTGCCATCAAACTAAAGGGCCCACCAGCCCAAATTGAAGGTCCTTGCCGACGCCCTCCCCAGGGGGGATCTTCACTCCTTGGTGGCCAGAGAGCCTGATGTCCCCCCCTCCCCTCAACCCTAGCTTGGGGCTTAAATGGTAGAGAATATCCCATTTCCAGAAGCTCCAACCCCTTCCATAACTGATGGTTGGTCCACCAGCCAATTTCTCTGTATCTCTGTACCCCCTATGACCCTGCCTCACTGCTGGAGGTTTAGGGGCTGATGGGGGCAGAAGTGGTCCCTACTCACTCCTGTCCCAGTGGCAGTATTATTAAAATGGTTTAGGCAGATCCTTAGCGGTACTCTCATAGTACTACTGCTAGGGGTCAAAGTTCCAAAAAAGGAGAATGGACTGGAGGGGGCCGGGAGCTGATCCTCATTTATGGAAGGAGTGGAGTTTAGGGAAGGGGTGCTTTCTATCAATTTAGTATCACATTGATGCTGGGAAAAATAGTATCATGTCCACTGGATTACCAAGAAGTGGAGATTCTCCTAGGGAGGGGACCTGACAGACCTCCAATTTGGGCCAGTAAGCCCTTTAATTTGATGGTTCTGTCTTACAAAGAGATCATTTGAAAAACAAAATTCTCACAGCCAAAGTCTCTAATGACTTGTTCCTGGCTAAGTCCAAAGGCCTTTATTCAGTTATCATTGTTCTTGAATTTTCTTCTGTTTTTGATACTATTGACCACCTCCTCCTCCTGGACACATTATCCTCTCTTGGTTTTAGAAGCCCTGTACACTTTATCTGACATCGCTGTCTGGATGTCTCACCACCGTCTGAAATTGAACATGGCTAAAACTGAACTTCTTTATCTTTCTCCCTAAACCCTCCTCCCCCTCCCCCTCCCCCCTTCTTCCTTTCTCTATCACTGTTGACAATACTCGTCTTCTTCCTGTTTCCTCAGCCCAAAACCTTGGGGTTATCTCTCTTCCCTTCTCCACACATATTCAACAGATTGTTAAAACCTATCATTTCTTTCTCTATAACATTAACAAAATTTGCCCTTTCCTCTCTGAACACACTGCTAAAACTCTTGTCCACTCTTTAGTTACCTCCTGTCTTGACCTTTGCAACCTCCTCCCTGCTGGTCTCCCTCAGAGTCTTGTCTCTCCTCTTCAATCTGTTCAGAACTCTGCTGCACAGCAAATCTTCAATCAGCCCCGATGCACTCATATAATCCCTCTTCTGAGATCACTTCACTAGCTCCCCTTCTGTTTCCATTTCAAACTTCTTCTTCCAAGCTATAAATGAATTTGCTCTACTGCCCCTCATTACCTTTCCTCTCTCACCTCTCCCTCCGCTCCTCCCCTGGCTTTCTTCTCTCTATGCCCTTTTCTTCTACTGCCAACTGCAGACTTTGATCTTTTCATCTTGCTGCTCCTTATGCCTGGAACAAACTTCCTGTATCTTTACATCAAGTCTCATCTCTCTTCCTTTTCAAATCCATGCTAAAAGCTTACCTCTTTGAGGCCACTTTTGGATCCTAATCTCTTGTTCCTCTTATGACTCTTCTCCCTATTTAACCCTTTATTTCTCTTGTATTGTGCTGTCTGTCTGAACTAGATTGTAAGCTCTTAGAGCAGGGTCTGCCTTCTATGTGTTTGTACAGCACTACATAAATGATTAATAGTAGTAGTAGTATTTCAAGTGAATTTTAGATAAGGATATACATGAACCAAGGGCTCATTTTATTTATTTTATTTATTTACATTCTCTTATATACCGCGCTATTTTGCATCAGTGCGGTTTACATTGAACAAACTGAAATTACATTGAACAGGGCATTTATAACTTGGCGATAACTATTTTACAGGGAACATTTGTATCTTGTAGCTGCATTTCACAAAAATGAATGCAAACTCATGAACGTTTTTCCGGGTTAGTAAAGCGTCTCCTATGTTCGAATTAATTTTTATTATTGTGATGTTATGGGAATGTTTTATTGTAAACCTCCAAGAGAAATACTATTTGGATTAGTAGTATGTGCATTCTCTAAATAAACAAACTACTGCTTAACTCTCCCTGAATTAACCCATTTTTTTTCTTCCTGCATATACTGGTTTTTGTGCAGTCATGTCTGAATCAGTAAATCAGATTATCAAATAGCATGTAAGACCTGAAAATTCCATTTATTAGTTCAACAAATTTGAATCAGTTATATGAAATCTTAGGCTTAGGCTTCTCTATGAAATCCTATCAATTTTACCACATATACAAATAACATTTATATGTTGATAAGCTGATATTGTTAACTTTAGATCACACACAATCATAAAGTAGCATAAATAAATAAATAAAAGTAGACCACCATCTCCGTGCTCTGCTTCTTCCGTCTTGCCCTGCAACCTTCATAGAGATAGCTAGAGCAGTAAAAGTTTAGAGAGATGGTGTTGCTGATGTCATAGATATTACAGAGGTACAAAGTGAATTCTTGGGCCAGCCAGTGTGCCAGTTGTCCCTGCTTTCTATGTCATCACAGATCAGATTCAGAAGCCAATCATTTTCTTGTCTCATCCTTACCACAGACGTTTCTATCTGTCCCAGACATGCTTGAATTCTGTCATTGTTTTAGATATTAAGTTTCTGCTAGTAGACTAAACTAAAGATGAACTGCCTTCTCAATAAAAATTAATAATTTTCTCACATTTCCTTTAGGTGACTTTCCTTCCAGTTTTATATCAAAACCTCCATCTCTTTAATTTGGTTTTAATGGAAAAAGGTTTGCATTTTTATACTATATTTATGCATGCTTGCTTCTTTCATATCTCTCCTTTTTACACTATCTGGCTATATTGTAGTCTAAAAAGTGGTCAAGCTTCAATGCAGAGTTTTTTCATTTTTTGATTATATTGTAGTCTAAACAATCAAGGATCTCTTCAGGGATCATGACAAATACTACCTTGATTTTCTAAATTCAGATGTGTGGCTTGTATTTTGCTATTGTCATTAAACCCATATAATTCCTCTTCTCAAATTATTGCATTGGCTCTCTAGCCACTTCCACATACAGTTCAAGCTTCTTTTACTCACCTACAAGTGCATCCATTCTGCAGCTTCTCACTATTACTCATCTTTATATCAGCTTTATCAATTCTATCCATTAGAGAAGCCACTCTTCTCTCTACCATTCTACTCCACTGCTTATTTCCAACTCCATAACTTCCACCTAGTCAGTACATTATGATCACTGTCTGTTCTTGTTCATAACTGATCTAAATCCCACCTTTTTGAGGCTGCTTTTAAAACTAATCCCAGTCAAATGAAATTCTCAGTCTTTTTTGCCTTGTATGTTTGTCTTGATGAGGTTAAGAACATAAGAAATGCCATATTGGGTCAGACCAAGATCCTGTTTCCAACAGTGGACAATCCAGGTCACAAGTACCTAGCAGTTTCCCAAAAAGATACACAGGTTCCATAATGCTTATATTGCGACAAGCAGTGGATTACCTGGGTCCTCTTTAATAATGGTTTATGGACCTTTCCTCCAGGAACTTGTCCACACCTTTTTTAAAGGCTTTCTGAAAATCCAGATACACTATATCGACCAGCTCACATTTGTCTACCTGTTTATTCAGACCTTCAAAAAATATAACAGTTTAGTAAGACAAGACCTTCCTTGGCTAAAGCCATGTTGGCTGTCTCCCATTAAGCCATGACTATCTACATGTTCAGTAATTTTGTTCTTTATAATGGCTTCTACCATTTTGAAAGGTTGTAGGCTCTATGGGCCTAGTATTCAAAGGATTTATGCTGCTAACTTTGAATTTATGCTCTTAAATTGGCCTCTGAGCAAATTTACTAGGGCTGAGAGCCTTCATTTATACTCCAAATTTCACTAAACTCCTAAATTTATGAGCGTAAATGTGGGTGGCAACAGGGGCAGATTTAGGGTGGGAAAAAGGAACCTAGCCCTTATTTTCAGCACTAGGCTCATAAATTAGGTTAATAATCTAGGCAAGTGAATGGCAGGCCTAAATTATAAGTATAGGGCCCGATATTCAGTGCTGGTAGTTAGCGCTGTTAAAACGGCTAACCCCGGCACTGAACTTAAAACCGGGATATTCAATGCTCTGGTACTGAATATCCAGCTGCCCGGATTGCTGCAAAGCTAACTGGTCAGCAGCAATGTTCAGTCACTTCCAAGTTTGCTTCTGTGGCTAAAGTTAGGCCAGGGTTTCCTGTGCCTGACTTTCATCGTGTAAAGCTAACCAGGCAATGGCTCCAGAACACCCCCAACATGCCCCGATGCTAGCTGGTTAGCATCAGGGCGTGTAACGGCGACAGACATGGCTATTCAGTGGTAGTAACCATGTTAGTGCCTCTGAATATCCCGCAGAGCAGCATTTACATGGTTTGCCTTTGAATATCCCTCCATAACTTTTAAGCTCCTTCAGCCAAAACCATAGAGCCCGATATTTACAACCCCTTATCCAGATAACTACAGATGAGTGCAATATAGTGAGACTCTGAGATACTGTGCGATAGTGTCTAGCAGTGAAGCAAAAACAGTGCTGGCCATTATGGATAGCTCCGTCTATTCTGAGTAGTTCTGTAGAAATGATGAATGATAAGCAGTCATAGTGAACTCAATCTGAAACTAAGAGAAAACATCATCAGATTAAATTAGCACATTTAGTGCCCATGTTTCCTTTACACCTCTAAACTGAAATCATGCTAAACTGTCCCTCCTTCCAGGTTGCAGCCCATAGCTGTTCTTAATATTGAAACAGATTCTTAATGCACTCAAACCACAAAGACAATCCAGATATATTGTAGGGTCCCAAAAGCACACCTATCCCACGCTTGTCCCACTTATACATACAGTCATAGCCACAAAACATACACAAACCATATTGCAGAACACTATCCACTTTACCCACTCACAGACTCTCCTCTCATTCAAACTCACCTAACCACATACATCCACCCTCACATACCACATCTATACTTTCAATTATAGCCCTCGCTCCACATAAACACATAGACCCATACCCCAAACAGAAGCCCCTGGCATGCATTTCCCCTACACCCATTCTACATATACACATTCACTGCCAGGCCCAGTAGATGTCTCCCATTCTTCCTGCAAAAAATCAGTAGGCCTATGGGGTAAGGTTAAAATTTATTTTCCCTAATGTTAGTTAGGCCTTTTAGAGCTTTCATATAAAACAGACAAGTATTTGCTTGAAATAAAGTTTTAGAATTTATTTGCTCTAGTTTTAGGTAGACAGTTGAAATCCAGGGCCTCCATAGTAGCATTCTCAGAAATGCTTCCTGTTCCATGCCCAGGACCCAAAAGACCGAGCTCCAGAGTTTCAAAATGTGGATGAGGAGATTTTACAGGGAGGAAAGATTTAGATTTGTTAGGAAATGGGCTACATTGCAGTGATACCAAGCTGCTGGCAGTAACATTTAAAAAGATAGAGCAGCCCTCACTGTCTCTTTACTGCTGACATAAGGTTTACACTCTGCCCCACTCTGCTCAAGCCCCATCTCACTTTAGCCTCCCCAAACAGCTGAGTCACTTGGAAGGGGAAAGAAGCTCTGCATGCTTTGCTTTAATACTTTGAGCCCTAATCCCCCCTCGCATCCTCTTTCCTCACAGATGAGCTTGCCGCTTCTTTCTCTGGCGTGAGTGGAATCTCACCAGAGCAGAGCCAGGAAGGGCGTGCAAGTCAAGGGAAGCGTCTCCGTACAAACTCTTGCAATAGTGAGAAGGCTTGATGAGATCCCAGAAGTCAGCACTGGGCAGGGTCAAGCTCTGGCTCTAGTATCAGGAGGCATTGGAGGAGCAAAATTAATGTCAACAGCCCATGAGTTTGAAGACATTGGAGCGGCTGGGGGTAATTACCTTAGACTCGATTTGGCATGCAGTTGTGAGTCTGGAGGTGGAAATTGTGAGCAAGATTGGGGAATTACAGCAAACCCTAGGAAATGTTGATCAATATGTGATGGTGGTTGAACATGTCTCAAAGAGACCAGTAAATTCAGTTGAAGAAGGTGGAGTCTGGGCAGGCTGAATTGCAAGTCACTGAGTCAAGGATGACTAGAGATTATTTGACTCTATTTCATAAAATGGAAATACTGTATTTGTGAACAGAGGCAATTGAATATTAGATTACTGAATTTCCGGTGTGTCAATGATATTGAATTTTTGAAGAAATATTTTACAGACTACTCTAAGTTTAGTGCCTCTCCACAGAGTGCTCTATTTGCCTTTCAAGAAGACATGTGACAATCAGGGGCGGCCCAAGGGGGGGTGCGGGGCCATGTGCGGAGACTCGGTGCGGGGCCTCATTTGCATAAGTGGCCTTATTTGCATAAATATTTGCATAATGCTAACATTCATTAAGAGACATGTTTACTAAACGTTAGTGTGTGTATGGATAAAGACAGACTAAAAGATTTCTACATTACTATAATCCAGTGCCAACCGCCAGGCACATTAGGAACTACTACAAACACTGCCCATTTAGAACCCACAGCAAACCCGCCGTATCCTAACAGCACTACCAGGACTCACAAAGCACCATACCCTACCTATCAAAAGGCAACACTGCAAATATTAAACCAATACATTTCAGAGAACAACAATACATGACCTACTGGGGAAAGAGAACAAGTGGCAATGTCAAATAGGAATTACATAAACAGAATACCTCAGCTCAGTTACACATGCAGAACATAGACCATCACCAAACAAGGAATCACAATTTAGAAACAGGAAGGCAATAATTAAACTGGGAACCCCAAAAGCCAAACTTGGAATGTACAACACTGTAGAAATAAAACTATAAATTAATTTCCTCTTGTACCAAACAAAGCGCAGACGTTAATGATGCACATTTCCCACAGCTTTCATATTCCAGTTAATAAATTCAAAATAAAGAGATATCTTTCTACCTTTTGTGCATTTTTTTTTCAGTTGTAATTGCTCCAGCCACTTTCTTCTGGTTTCTTCATGTTTTCTGCTAACTCTCCATCATCTGCTGTCCATTTGTCCTTTCTTCTCTCTTCTAGTTTTTTTTCCATTCTCTCTCTCTACATCTGCTTTAACATACTAATCTTTCTCCTTTTGCTCTTTCCTCATTCCTATTTCATCCACTCAAATTTTACCCCTCCATCCTCAATCCCCACTTACTCTCCCAATACCCGGCTAAGTGTAGATTTTTTATCCCTCCCACACAAAATATTTTTCCCTCTCCATTTTACTCTCCCAGCCCCATCCCATTCTAATCCTCCCCCAACATCAGCTCCCTTCTAGTTCCAGCCTCACCCAGCATCCATTCTCTTCTAGTCCCTGCATCAGCCCATTTCCAGTCCTAGCCTCCCATCAGCCCATTTCCAGTCCTAGCAACCTCCCAACCCAATACCAGTCCTAGCCCCCCCATCAACCCACTTCCAGTCCTAACCCCCCATCAGCCCACTTCCATTCAGCCCCCCATAGCCTATTGCCAGTCCTAACCCCCCATCAGCCCACAGCCCATTACCAGTCCTAACCCCCTCAGCCCACCTCCAGTGTTAACCCCCCCATCAGCCCATTTCCAGTCCTAGCCCCCCCATAGCCCATTACCAGTCCTAACCCCCCCCCAACAGCCCACAGCCCATTACCAGTCCTAACCCCATCAGCCCACCTTCAGTCTTAATCCCCCAGCCCATTTCCAGTCCTAGCAACCCCCCCAACCCATTACCAGTCCTAGCCCCCAATAGCCCACTCCCAGTCCTAATCCCACCAGCCCATTACCAGTCCTAACCCCATCAGCCCACCTCCAGTGTTAACCCCCATCAGCCCATTTCCAGTCCTAGCCCTCCATAGCCCATTACCAGTCCTAACCCCCCCAACAGCCCACAGCCCATTACCAGTCCTAACCCCATCAGCCCACCTCCAGTCTTAATCCCCCAGCCCATTTCCAGTCCTAGCAACCCCCCCAACCCATTACCAGTCCTAGCCCCCCATAGCCCACTCCCAGTCCTAATCCCACCAGCCCATTTCCAGTCCTAATCCCCCATCACCCAATTTTTAGTTTAAGCCCCGCATAGCCCATTACCAGTCCTAACCTCCCCATCAACCCACTTTCAGTCCTAATCCCATCAGCCCATATACAGACTTAGCTCCCCCATAGCCCATCACCACTCCTAACCCCCCCAGCCCCCCCATAGCCCATCACCACTCCTAGCCCCCCCATAGCCCCCCCGCCCCCCCATAGCCCCCCAGCCCCCCAGCCCCCCATAGCCCCCCCATAGCCCATCACCACTCCTAGCCCCCCCATAGCCCCCCCCAGCCCCCCATAGCCCCCCAAAGCCGCCCCATAGCCCCTCCATAGCCCATCACCACTCCTAGCCCCCCCATAACCCCCCCATAGCCCATAACCACTCCTAGCCCCTCCCACAGCCCCCCCATAGCCCATCACCACTCCTAGCCCCCCCATAGCCCCCCCATAGCCCATTACCACTCCTAGCCCCCCCAGCCCCCCATAGCCCATCACCACTCCTAGCCCCCCCATAGCCCCCCATAGCCCATCACCACTCCTAGCCCCCCCCATAGCCCATCACCACTCCTAGCCCCCCCCCATAGCCCCCCATAGCCCATCACCACTCCTAGCCCCCCCCATAGCCCCCCCATAGCCCATCACCACTCCTAGCCCCCCCATAGCCCATCACCACTCCTAGCCCCCCCCCAGCCCATCACCACTCCTAACCCCCCCAGCCCATCACCACTCCTAATCCCCCCCAGCACAGCCCAGCCTAGCCCAGGGAAATTTTTAAAAAAAAAAAAGCTGTCTTCTCTGGCTGCCGGGGCCGCCGCGGCAGAATCGAGTGTGCCGCGGGGCCCCCCCTGCCCAGCAGAGCCTGCCCTCCCCTTTATCACCTCTGTCTTCGCAGCTTCAGTCAAACGCGCCGGCTTTCAGAGCGCAAAAGGATTAGTTTCCCTTTCGCGGCTCTGTTAAGCCCGCGGGGGCTGATGGGAAGGTCCCATCAGCCCCCGCGGGCTTAACAGAGCAGCGAGGGAGAAACTCTCCTCTCGCGCTCTGAAAGCCGGCGCGTTTGACTGAAGCTGCGAAGACAGAGGTGATAAAGGGGAGGGCAGGCTCTGCTGGGCAGGGGGGGCCCGGCGGCACACTCGATTCTGCCGCGGCGGCCCTGGCAGCAGGAGAAGACAACTTTTTTTTTCTTTTTAAAATTTTACTTTAGAATAAGAATGTTTTTTGCGCGGGGCCCCCTGAAACGCGGGGCCCTGTGCAAAAAACATTCTCGCTCAATGGACGGGCCGGCCCTGGTGACAATGCTAATGAAGAGGGGGCTGAGAAAAATGCCTTTGGTTTCTGCTGACAGTTTAGATGTTTCCAATGCAATGTGTGCCTTTGAGTCAGTCCTGACTCCTGGTGATCCAAAGCTCCTGGGTTTTCTTGGCAGTGTCACTGGAAGTAGATTGCCAGGCCTTTCTTCTGAGGCAATGGAGGGTTAAGTGACTTGCCCAAGGCCACAAGGAGTGCTAGTGGGAAGTGAACCCTGGTTGCTTGGTTGACAAGCCAGTGTTCTAACCACTAGGCTACTTCTCCACTTGGTTACATGTTTCCACTATGCTAAAATCTTCATTAGAAGAAGTTCAAGACCCTTTGATCTTTGAAACTGATAAAAATACTATTGTGTGCTTGTTTTTCTGTAACAGGAATTTATGGGGCAAAAGATATGGTACTTTCCAGAACTCTGTTTGGAGACACAGAGAAGGTGGAGGCTTTTTCTGCAACTCTGGCAAAGGGTTATTTATAATGGAAGGAATTTTTTTCTTAGATTTCCTGCTAAGTGTTTAGTAAAAATTTCAAATGTTCATTATATTTTCTATGACCTAATTTATTTAAAGAATTTGCTAGATACTAAGTTTGCCCTTCAAAAAAGAGCTGTAGGGCCTATTGGAGGGCTGGATGGTAATTCTGGCTGAGTAATGATCAGTGGGATTAAAGCCTGTCTCTTTTTATCCTCTAGGATATTTTTTCCCCTGTATTTTCTTTGGATATTTCCACCCTCCTGTTGTGGGTGTAGTATGGAATAGTTATCTTTTGATGTATTCTTCATTTCAAGATTTTCTTTAATGTATTTTCAAGATATCCCTTCTATTCACAGATCAAATTGATGCTTGTATCATAATGTTGTAATATTGTTATACTATAAAATTTAAAAGGAAATAAGCCTAATGGTGATGGTCATAGAGTTTATGACCTTGTCAGATTGAGAAGGGCAATGGTGCTGGAGTAAATTAAAGGGTGTTGAGTTGGAGGCCAATGTGGCTCTTTTGCAAGTGAGAGTGGAAATATTCTACATGGTATTTTGACTCCTATAAGATAGTGGCCCCAGTGGCATGAACATTAAAGGGTATGTTTACTAAACTGGGCTAATGGTTAACACATGCTATTTGTAACTAGGTCAAATTGAATAACATGGAACCTAGTTATAAGTAGCACACATTAACGGTTAGCCTGGCTTAGTACTTCTATCCACAAAAGAAGAGCAGGACCTGAGCATGATTGTTTCTGATGACCTTAAGGTGGATAAACAGGTAGAAAAGATGATGGCAAAAGCCAGAGGATGCTTGGGTGGATAGGGAATGAATGGCAAGCAGGAAGAAGGAGGTGATAGTGCCTCTGTATAAGTCTTTGGTGGGATCTCATTTGGAGAACTGTATGCAATTCTGGAAACCGCATCTTCAAAAGGATATAACAGAATGGAGTCAGTCAGATGGTGGCTACCAAAATGGTCAGAGGGCTTCAACATAAGGCATGTGGGGAAAGACTTAAAGATCTCAATATGTATTGTACAGAATACTTTGGAGAAAATGCAGGAGAGAGGAGTATGATAGAGATGTTTAAATACCTCCTTGGTATAAATGCACAGGAGGAGAGCCTCTTTCAGTTGAAAGAAACTTTGCAACAAGAGGTCATAGATTGAAGGTGAAAGGGGATAGACTCAAGAGTAATATGCGAAAATATTTTTTATGGAAAGTATGGTAGATGCATGGAATAGTCTCCTAGTGGAGGTAATAGAGATGAGGACAAATAAAGAAGATCTCTAAAGGAAAAAAAAGGAACTATAGAAGCTGGTATGGAAGGGTAGACTGGATAAGCCATATGGTCTTTTTCTGACATCATGTTTCTATGTTTACTTAACTATTTCAGAGTGGCAAGGCTTGCAAAGTTTTTTTGTATACAACACTTTATTCTGCTGCCATACCTACATGGAATGAAGACACCACTTCTAAACACTCCTGGATCACCTTCAGGACTGTACCTCTAAAGAACTTGCCAGAATAATCACCAGCATCAATACAACCACCTCCCCTGGATAAAAACCACCAGGGCACATTTAATACCACTCATATCAAAAATTCTGCAAACCTCCCTATCACAAGGCTTCTTTCCTCCTTCACTACAACAAGCTTCTATCAGACTACTCTTATAAAAGCCGAACCTAGACTTATTCATGTGGATGGGCCCAGTCGCTATTTTGTAAGCGCACACATCAGGCCAATGGCATGTACATTTGGTGTGGGTGTGCACAGGAATGGAGCTTGGGTGGAGCGCAAATCTACATGTGTGAATTATAAAATATTATAACTTACATGAGTTCCCTAAATGTCAAGATTTGGGCATTTACACCAGCTCTAGGCAGTTATGTAAATTCCTCCCAAGTTGCCCTTGCAATGCAGGGGGGCCCAGGCAGAAAGGAGAACCACACAGCAGTGGCAGCAGCAGTGTGAAAAACCAACTTTATCTCATTTGCTGTGCTGCTCTGCTCCTGTAAGTCTAGTGCAGGCCCAGTGGCTGTTCCATGCCGGGCCGAAATCTCGGGATAACAGCCACACCGTGCGATTTTGGCTGGACAGGGCCCAGTTGCCAGGTTCACAGTGAACTTGCAAGAGCAGAGCAGCGTGGCAAATACAATGAAGTAAGTTTTCCACTGCCACATGGGGGGGTCTGCACGATGGGAGGATGATCCACCCCCGTGACAATGGAGGACCCTCAGCAAAGTTTGCTTGGGGGTCCCCTATTATAACTTAAGCCAATGGCTCTAGGTAATTAGTGTAACTGATTATGCCTAAATTTGCTGCATGTATCCCACCACTTGCACCCCTATTTTATAAAGTTAAATACATATGTATTTGACTTTATAAAACTGGTACGATAGACGTGCATTAAACTGTGCATCAACTAGGCATGACTTCATAAAATTACTCTCATAATGTGCACAAACACATTATAGTAGCTAAAACATGGTTGGTAGTGAGACTATCAAAATAACATGAGAACTAAACGGAATATGAACTTCCAGTGCAGACTGATAAAAGTTGTCTATATCTCCGAAAATATGTGGTGAACGTGTTGGCAACTGTTGACAACTTGAATGAGGCTTTATTTAAAATAATGTAGACCTGACAGCTATTTGATAGGCTGAATATTATTGTACTAGGGCATATTGTGTCTTTGGCTTGATAATCTAAGGGATTTGTTCCATTTTGTATATTCTGACAATTAATTAACACATTTCCACCTTATATAATGTAGACTGATAATTCTCTGGCTTAGACCTTTATAGACTATGCCAGGTGTTTCTGACAACCTCCTGCCTGTGCATTCACATGGAAAATCTATCATTTCAAGACCAGTAATTTGGAATAGGATTTGGTTCTATGTGCCATACTTAGCTGGTAGGCTCATCACTTTTTAGAAAATAACATTTTGTTGAAAAAAATAAAATAAAGTGAAGTAGGGAAAAGAATGATTACCACACCTTAGGCACAACAATTTGTGTTGCCTCTGTTTTAAACTTGGCCAAGGACGGCAATCATAGAGAATACAGAACATGCACAGGACAAACTATTAAATAAATGACTGGTGCTTTGAAGATCTGTATCCTAGGTGACAAATAATTTCAGCTTTTCAATGTATTCATGAAGCAAATCATGCAATGCTGTTCTTTAAAATGTGTAGCTTTAGAGGAGGAAGAGCTAAGAGAAGCTTTGGACGTGTACCTATTTTTGTAAACCCAGGTTCACTGCAGTTAATAGTTCATACTAATACCAGGCTGGTGGTGCTGAAATTCCATGTAGGTAGTTATGAAGAAATCAATGTGAATGTTGTATTTTAGAATCTCTGGAGATTTCAAACAAAATTATATTGATAAAGTCAACTGCACTTGAGTTATGCAACAAGCCAAACCCTGTCTTCTCTTTAGGTAATGTCCCTGGAGACATGATATTCATACCTGTGAGAGAGATTTTATTTTACACAAACAGTTACATTATACTGGCTTACACTTTCAGGTCTTGGCAATATATTTTGTATACCCATTTTAAAACCTGAGGTGTCTGTTTAAATAATTGAAATTGACTGGAGGAAGGCAGGCACAGTTACACAATTCACTCTCCACCTCATTTAAGTCATTTATTTTCTAACTGCTCTTCCCTGAGGGCTGAACTCAATAAAGCTAAATCTCAGCAAATACCAGAGCTTTCCCATGGAAACCACTCTACCAAAAATGGGATCTTAGCAATCTGAGGCCTTGGATCAATCATTTATTCCATGGGACACCTTTTACTGAGGGGAAAGCTTATAGAATGTCAAATTAGCATCTTTAATGCCATATGTAATCCAGAATTAGTATGTCATGATGAACATGGAAGCAGACCTGTTTTACAATCCAGGAAACAATTTTATCATTCTTGAATTACTGAGATTTCGATTCTGAGTAAAGAAGACTTATCCAAATGATCATACGTAGAAGAAAATATCCAGAAACCAGAGCAAAGCACCATATCCTCTTCACTGGCCTATCTATGTTTTTTAAACATGTGATACTGAGTTATTTGCATGCTCGGAGATTTTGAACAACTGAGGAAACAGATGGTTAGGAGGAAACCATTCCATTCCTCTTCCAGGTGTGCACTGATAAACAGACATTGAGAAAAAATGTCACTGCATTTGTAAGAGCACCAAGAAAACAAAATTATTCTCAAACCAAAATATGGCAATGGCTACAAACTGGAAGATGGGGAAAAAAAAAAAAGGTGGGAAGTGGGATATTAGAAAGGATGTGTCGGCGGTAGGGGGAACGTGCAAATAGGGATGTGCCACTAATGGAACCAGCTTCAGAACCGGGCCGGTGAACGCGCAGGCTCTGTCTGAAATCGCCATTTGAAGGTTCAGGAAGTTAAATGTAGAGTGCAAGATTGTCAACCGCACATGCGGCACATGGAAAATACGGTGATACAGCCATGCAGGTACCCATTAGCAGAAATGGGGACATACATGTGCATGTACGATATAAAGTATACATTATGCAATGGCATGCAGAGACTCCGCACGAGGATACAGGGAGCATAGAGAGAAATGGCAATGTGACAGTCCACTTTTAGCAAGGCTGAGTCAAGGACGAAGTCCTGTACCACCAAGGTGATACAAGGCCACCTACTGTGAGGTACACCAGATCTGGCAGTGGAACTGCCAGACCCTTGCTCAGTAAGTTGCAAAAACAACATACAGGAGGGTGCCAGTGGCTTGAGGCCAAAGATGAGTGCAGAGGGATGGTGACAGGTAAGCCGAGGGAGCTGGGCACCCTTCTCAGCCTCAGCAGAGTAATGACAGTCAAGGGCCAGAAATATGTAGAGAGCCACACACAGACGGTGACACCAAAAGTCTTAGCTGCAGTTATCATGCAGTAGATAAAGTGGGAGTGTATAGTACAGGAGCTCTCTGGTTAAAGGGAACAGTGGCAGCACACCCTCTGAACATAGCAGAGTGCATAGGAGCGAGGGACGATAGAAAGAGCAAAGCTGTGATCTGAATCCTGGAAAAGAGGAGGGCGAGGCTGGAATTATGTCACAACCACAGGTGTGCAAAAACACAAATCCCAACTACAGAATGTCTTAAAACGTAAATTGCAAATGTCTATGTATCATAGGCATACCCCAAAAATATTCTGCGACAAGGATCATCAGATTGGGAATACAATATCAAAATTGAATCACTCACCACCAGCTCTCCATCGGCCCATTAACTTAAAATTGTGCTCTTCTAAATAAAGTCCATGTCAAAAATAGAATAAATCCTGTGTCCACAAAACTAAACCACAATATCTTTCTGTTTAAATCTTATTTCAATTTAGAAGTAATCCATCATTTAAAATTTGCAATTACTATAATACTCAAATCTATATTCACATAAAGACTGAAATGAGTACTTGTCTTGAGTAATAAATCTCCCGACATGAACTTATGTTTAGTGTTAGCACGGCTGAATATGCAGCTCAGCGGCATTTACACACTTTGAAGGTCTGAAAACCATGTAAATTCCTTTGAATATCCCCCCAAATATGTATATTTAGTGTCATTACCTGAATAGTGAACAACACTGGATATATAGAGAGAGCTGTGAGTGCCACTGCTATTTGGTAACAATAATATTATAGCTTAGGTTTTGCTATTTCCGTGGTTAATCTTCAGTCTGCCATCCATATGGCTATCTAGATAACTTTAGGTCAGTCTTTTTGTTGGTCTAAATTTATCTGCAGAAATGGATAGCAGACTGACTATTACTGTTCTCCATATAGTGGCAGGATTGTTTGTAATAATTTTCAGGGCACTTTTGAAAGTTTCACGAAAATTAATGTATAGGACATTTATCCATTTAGCTCCTGTTGCTATATGATATGGGTAAGTGCTTTTGAACATTATATTGTGATCTGGGGGCTCTAAAAAGTAAATTACAATAATATGCTTTTAAGTGAATAATTCATTATAGACATATCAGTTGATGAAGTGAAGGGCTTTCTGGAGCATCTATGGTAGTCCCTTCTCCTATGTACTCAGAATATTTTCTAAAAGGACTGTGACATTGCAATAAATACCCGCCTTGGAGACACATGCTAATTGCTTTTCTAAAGTTCTGCTAACCATTCAGAGGCCAAAATGATTCCAGGTGAATAAAGCCCTAGGCTTGTTTACTAAGTCCCACGCTAGTAACAACGGTTTGGCCCCATTACTAGCATGGAACAAAGCGCTAGATGCAGGTGGGCGAGGATAGCCGCCCCCCTGAATTTAGTGCAACTTGGCACGTGAGTATCGCCGTGGGGTGCAACTACCACCACCTATTGAGCTCCGGCCGCGAATTACCGCGGCCGGACACAGCCTGGGCCGGCAAGCCGAGGGTTAACCTCGGTGGGGGGCGGGGGGGGGGAGGGGGGGCGGCACGGCGCCCGGCTATAGAAGAGCCGGACGCGCCGCATTTCGCCCTCTTTCCCTCCGGAGGGGGTGGGGGGTAAGGGGTAGCGACCCGCGGCGGTCGTGCTGGTCCCCTGGCTGTGCTGGTGGTAGTTGCAGCATTGGTTTTCAAGGCCCACGCTAGTGGTGCCATGGTGGGAACTCTCATGCCACGCCCAGGCAGCACGGGTTTTTTACTGCAGGGCCCTGCACTACTTTTTAGTGTAGCAGCAAAAACATGTGCTACTCCCACTCTCCCCGGGTAGCATTTTTTAGTAAACATGCCTCTAAGATGTGCTAATCTCCCAGTTGCCTAAGAATTTTTCTTGCTCTTTGCCCATGACTTTTGACATTAAAAAAATATTTACTTTTGATATCCCATAATATAAGAGTTGTTGGCAGCTAAGAACCTCTTGGACCATTCAATCTGTCAAGGTGCCCTTACATACTCTGCCACTAAAGCTAAACAATAATAAAGTTGTTTTGACACAACTTTATTATTGTTCCATGTAATGCATAAATGTTATAATGCAATTTTTGAGTTATTTGTAAACCGCTTTGATTTATGAAAAGCAGTATATAAAATCACATAAATAATTAAATAAATAAATAAAATAAAATAAAAATAAATAAAGACCCTACTCAGTCTCTGGTTCTCTCTCTCCCTTGTCCTTACCACTGCCTATGGTATCTGTCTGTTTATGGATTCTGTACTACAGGGTTGATTAGCCAACTCATAGTGGTTATGACATCATTTTCAGATATGTACTTAGTCATCCGTATTCTGTAAGCATTCACGTTTGGTCTCAGATACTGAGTCTTTAAGGATTATATGCTCCTTTATTCAGCTTGATTAGACTTGTTTGATAGCTTTATATTAAATATGCACAGAGGACTGATAAACTAAACAATTATAACCTTCATTTCTAAATAGTTGTTTGGGATGCATGAAACTCTTGCTATGCTGACAGTTAAGAATTATGAACTAGGATCAAAGATGTCTGATATATAACCTCTAGTAAGTGGCATTGTGTCCTTGACTATGGATTAATGATATTAAATATCTGATTCATGTCAAGGGATGCATTTATAATGATTAGTGAGAGCTACAACAGGATGAGCTGGTGAGGAATGAAGGCCATAATGCTGAAGGGAGAAATACATTACTATCCAGGAAAAAATTACAGGTTATATAAAGCATATTAAAATAAATCTATTGAATTATTTTTCTTCTATTTTTAACTGAAAAAAATACTTAATTTTTGTATTTGTTTATGTTGGAGTAAAGATTTAAATAAAGAAATCATCAATGAAAAAGGAAAGAAATTTGTTATTTTTTTAATGTTATGATGCTCTGTTAAAAACATAAGAATCACCTATAGAATCAGACCAAAGGACCATCAAGCCCAGTATCCTGTTTCCATTGGTAACCAATCCAGGTCAAAGTACCTGGCAGGATCCCAAGATCCCATGCTGTTTATTCCCAGGTTTAAACAGTAGCTTTTCCTATATCTACCTTATTAATAACAGTTTATGGCCTTTTCATCCAGGGACTTGTCCAAGCATTTTTTAAATGCAGATACAATATATCCTCTGGCAACAAATTCCAGAGCATAATTGTACATTAAATGAAAAAAATATTCTCTCTTTTTTGTTTGAAATCTACTACTGAGCAACTGCATGGTGTATCCCATAGTCTTTGCAGAGATGTTGTTCCAGATTCTTTATCTGTGTATGTGATCTACTCCTGACCAGGCACACCAAGTTAAAATACTCCCTCGGTTCTTGACTCCAATTCTCTAAATTCAGTGCAAATAAGACAAACCACCCATCTGGGCAGCAGCAGAATGGGATAGTGTTGACGGCGGAGGATCACATTTCTGTGACAACGGCAACAACACCAAACTTAAACTGCGCGGAAGGAAGGCCCAGCAATCTACTTCTGTATCTTGCCATGAAAACCCAATGGATAGTTACAACAAAACAAATTGTGCTATGGTGCTGGAAGATGAGACTCCCAGGTCAGAAGGCACTCAACTAGCTACTGGGGAAGAGCTGAAGACCTTTCAGAGTAAAGCCAGCATTTATGATGTGGTTGGATCAAAGCCCTCGGGAAGTCTGACTGCTGATGTAGCTGCGCATGAAATGAGAGTCAGAAGCTGTAAAGATGTCTTACACATTGGAACATGGAACGTACGAAGCATGAACCAAGGGAAGTTGGAGGTGGTCAAGAATGAAATGGAACGTGTACAACTTGATCTGTTGGGTGTCAGCGAACTGAAATGGACTGGCATCGGGCACTTTGCATCAGATGATCACATGGTCTACTATGCTGGAAATGAAAGACAAAGAAGAAATGGTGTTGCATTTATAATAAAGAAGAAATTTGCAAGAACTGTAATGAAATACAATGCAGTCAGCGAACGCTTAATCTCTGTTCGTCTACGAGGATTGCCTATCAACACAACTATAATTCAAGTATATGCCCCAACAACAGCTGCAGAAGAGAATGAAATTGAAGAGTTCTATGAACAAGTACAAGCTGAAATTGACAGAACATGCAAACAGGATATCCTGATAGTCATGGGTGACTGGAACGCAAAAGTTGGCAACAAAGAAGAAGGCAAAGTAGTTGGAAAATATGGACTTGGCAACAGAAATGAAGCTGGAGAAAGATTGATAGAATTCTGCAAGACCAATAATCTATTCATCTCAAACACCTTCTTCCAGCAACACAAGCGGCGACTGTACACATGGACTTCACCCAATGGATTGTATAAAAATCAAATTGACTACATCTGTGGAAGTCAACGATGGAAAAGCTCTGTAACATCAACAAAGACAAAACCTGGAGCTGACTGTGGTACAGATCATCAACTACTAGTATGCAAACTCAAGCTAAAGTTGAAAAAGAGCAAACCACTCATGAATGCAGCAAAATATGACCTTGAGAATATACCACTGGAATTTAAAGACTGCCTGCAAAATCGATTTGCTGCTTTAGATACAAATGACAGAGCTCCGGAAGAGTTATGGAATGACGTCAAGAAGGTTGTGCTGGAAGAAAGCGAGAAGTCTCTACAAAAGGTGAAAAAGCAAAAACGGCCAAAATGGATGACGGAAGAAACTCTGAAAATTGCCCAGAAACGCAGAGAAGCTAAAGCCAAAGGAGAAAGAAAGACAATCGCAGAACTCAACAGAGATTTCCAACGTGCAGCAAGACAGGACAAGGAAAAGTACTACAATGACACTTGCAAGGAAATAGAAGCAGAAACTATTAGAGGAAGAACAAGATCGGCTTTCCTAAAGCTGCGAGAGTTAAAGAAAAAGTTCCAGCCTCGAATTGGAATGTTACAAGATGCTCAAGGTTCTATGTTGAGTGATGCTGAGAAGATCAAGAAAAGGTGGAAGGAATATACAGAGTTTTTATATAATAAAGATCAAGTGGACCAACAGCCGTTTCAACCTATACCTTATGATCAGGAACCATTGGTGATGAAAGAAGAAGTTGAAGCAGCATTGAAAGCCTTATCAAAGAACAAAGCACCAGGCATTGATAGCATTCCCATAGAAGTATTGCAGCAATCTGATGCAGCTGTTACCGTACTTACAAGGCTCTGCCAAGAAATATGGAAGACAACATCATGGCCAACTGACTGGAAAAGATCTGTGTTTATACCAATACTAAAGAAAGGTGATCCAACTGACTGTGGAAATTATCGCACAATCGCTCTGATCCCACATGCCAGCAAGATTCTACTGAAGATTATTCAAAAGAGACTACAGCCATACCTGGAACAAGAACTACCTGAAGTGCAAGCAGGGTTCAGGAAAGGACGAGGAACGAGAGACATCATTGCGGATGTGAGATGGATCCTTGAAGACTAAAGAATACCAAAAGGATATCTATTTGTGCTTTATCGACTATAGCAAGGCTTTTGACTGTGTAAACCATGAGAAACTCTGGACCACATTAAGAAGCATGGGTATACCAGAACACCTGATCGTTCTCTTGCGCAATCTGTACATTGATCAAGAAGCAACAGTTCGAACGGAACAAGGAGAAACAGAATCGTTTAAAATAAGCAAAGGTGTAAGACAAGGCTGCATACTTTCCCCCTACCTGTTTAATTTATATGCAGAACAAATCATCAGAGAAGCAGGACTGTATGAAGACAACAGAGGTGTGAAGATTGGTGGAAGACTCATCAACAACCTTCGCTATGCTGATGATACCACATTACTAGCTGAAAGTGAAGATGATCTGAAACATTTGCTTCTCACAATCAAAGAACATAGTCTCAAAATGGGCCTGCACCTTCATGTAAAGAAGACAAAGATCATGACAACTGGCATAATCAACAGGTTCATCGTTGAAGGAGAAGAAATTGAAATCGTGAACAACTTTAACCTACTTGGATCAACTATCAATAAAGAAGCAACAAGCAGTCAAGAAATCAGACGACGCATTGCTCTTGGCAGAATGGCTATGAAAGACCTAGATAAGATTCTCAAGAGCAGAGATGTCTCTCTCCATACAAAGATTCGACTTGTTCAAGCCATGGTATTTTCAATAACATCATATGGATGTGAAAGCTGGACAGTGAAAAAGACAGACAGGAAGAAAATTGATGCCTTTGAATTATGGTGCTGGCGGCGAATACTGTGTATACCATGGACTGCCCGAAGAACAAACCAGTCGGTACTAGAGGAGATCAAACCTAAGCTTTCTTTAGAAGCTCAGATGACAAGACTTCGACTTTCATACTTCGGACACATCATGCGAAGAGAGAGATCATTAGAGAAAGACATCATGCTTGGCAAGATAGAAGGTCAACGCAAAAGAGGAAGGCCAGCAATGAGATGGATCGCTACAATAACAGCAGCTACGGGTGCCAGTCTGTCAACAATGAGCCGCCTGACTGAAGACCGAACACAATTTAGGATAGCTATCCAGAGGGTCGCCATGAGTCGACTCCGACTCGACGGCACTTAACAACAACAACAAGAAAACACACACACACACACACACACACATATATAATTGGAGGAATTCACAGGCCTTCTAAACTGAGCAGTCTCCCGTAACTCCTCTTCCAGCTAGGTCATAGCACTTCTTTTGTTAGGAAAAAACTGCCACATTGTACAATTTTATCTTATTACTCTACGTCTTGCTTTGCTTCACTTTCTGTTTATCTACATGCTACAGATCAAGCTAAACACATGGAGGCTGATTCCATACAGTGCACATCCTGGCCATCTGGACACCTACAATATGGACGGGGCACAGTTGTACCCAATTCTGCAACCGTGGAAGCTATATGTTCCCGTGGCTATAGAATCAGTTAGCTTGGATGGACTAGCGTGCTCAGGATTCTGAGCAGGGGGATCTACAGCATGCTGCCCATCTCCACTGCTCAGTGCTGCTGCTAGTGTGCTGAGGACATGGCGTCCCATTGCCATTGCAACAGGATGCTCAGCAGGAGAAAGCTTAGCCCAACAGTGAGGTAGTTCTCTTTTCCCTGCCCCCGACCCTCAATGGGGTCTGCCAGGGACAGGATGGGGCAGAGGGGTCTCACCTGCCATGGCTTCTTGTGTTGGGAGAGGGCTGCCTTGCACATTCACTGCTTTTGCTGGGACTTATTCCACCTCTGACCTGCACCTACTGGATGTACAGAGGCCTGCTTGGAATGGCCTCTGTATGTCTGGGTACCTGACCCCTCCCCTGCTCTGCCCTCATGCCATCCAGTCGCTGCCCCCTCCTGCCCCCATCTGGTACTCCCAGCACAAAGACCCTGTGCATGTGGAAAGTAGAAGAGGCAGCATACGGTTCGGGCTTGTTCAGGGATTGTATGTCCAGGCCAGATGTACAACCCTGCTAAACCTGTCTCTGAATGCAGGCCTACATGTTTCAAGTCAAGCTGCTTCTGCAAAATACAACTTTGGCTTCTATACACATATTCTGCCAGACTGTTAGCAAAACTTTCACTCTCCATAGTTCTGAAATATTTGCCCTTGCTAGGTCTCAATAAGAATGTGTACAGAGAGTAAGGCTTTACCAATTATTCTTGCAAGCACTATTTGCTGGCAGTGGCCAATTGCCCTCTATAGATCTTTCCATAATTCAGAGGTTTGCGGCCACATTTACATTATGAGATCGGTTATCACTCCAGATTCTTCAGCAGTATCTCGTGCTATGCACATCTTGGACAGAGTTTCAAGGACTGTCCACCAAGGCTTCATAGCTGCATATACATGAGTAGTCCTGCTGGAATCACTGATCTTTGCTCGGAGTCCACACATTCAGCAGCATTACAGACTTCTTTCATTCACAATAGTCATTGTCTTCAGCCTGTAGGATTCAGTGCATGCAATATATAATTTGCAGAACCAAAACTCACCACTATAACTCCCCTCTGATTCCACACAATTGCAAACAAGCATAACTACTTATACCTAACAACAAAATAGAATTGTTAAACAGGATAAAAAATAAATACAATTATCGTATCTAATGCCAATTAATTACAATACATCTACTGCTACACTAAATTATCCCAAATTATGTGACTATATGTAGACCAAGCTAGCTTGTAGTATACATCTATTTTGCATCTACATTCCTTGATTTATTCTGTTTATTTACCAAATTAAATGTTAGGCCACATGCTAATAGACACACCTCTCTTAATCTTATTACTTAAGGAATAACAAACATTGAAACATCACTAAGTTCATAGTGAATAAATTAAACTCATTTCAATTGTTCACCGAATGAATTATCAGGAAGGCTCTTATCTTAGGTAATGATTTAACTCACAATACTTTGATTATTGTCAGCAATGTAACTATCTGATTAATATGGACATCTCAGTGCACAAAGGAAAGAAATCAGGACACAAAACAAAAAGAATAGATACATCCCAGGAAAGGGAAGAACCAGAGCTCATCCACCCCAAAGTTGCAGAATCAGTGACCACAATGAAGCAAAGGGTAGTGGTGGTTGGGGGCTTTCTTCTGAGGGGTACTGGGGCATCCACCTGCTGACCAGACGATGTCTTGGGCAAGCCACTTAACCCTCCATAGCCCATATTCCCTGTAAAATAGTTATCTCCAAGTTATAATGCCCTGTTCAATGTAATTTCAGTTTGTTCAATGTAAACCGCACTGATGCAGAATAGCACGGTATATAAGAGAATGTAAATAAATAAATAAAATAAATAAAATAAATAAATGTCCAGAGAGGTGTGCTGTCTACCAGGTGCCAAAATTCATGATTTTATGGAGAGTTTGCCGAGATTCATCAAGCCTACTGACTATTATTCGATGTTGCTCATCCATGTCAGCACAAATGATACTGCTATGTATCTTCTGAGTGTATCAAAAGTGACTTCATGGCTCTGGGACAGAGGGTGAAGCAGATAGGTGTGCAGGTGCTGTTCTCTTCAATATTCCCTGTTGAGGGTAAAGGCTGAGGCAGAGAAGCTCACATTCTGGAGATGAATGGATGGTGTCATTGAGAGTGTTTTAGGTTCCTGGACCATGGGCTACAGAGCAGAAATGACATCCATTTGTCCAAGAAGGATCAAAATGTCTTCAGCAGCAGACTGGCTAACCTATTGAAGAGGAATTTAAACTAGATTCAGTGGGGATATATGTTTCAGCCATGCACATACCAACTGTGGCCAGTCCACTGGTCAGCACACAATGCATGTGCACTGAACAACTATGTGTATCCTGGCTTGGGATAAATGGCCTGCACGCCCAGCATTTGGCTTTGTGATTGGCCTCTTTGGACAGAGATTGCACCCACATCACTAGAGCCAGACATTATATAGCACTATGTGGATACATAGTCATGCCATGGTCACTGCTCAGTCAGAGCGAGAGTGCCCTCTCAGCATGACATGCAAATGGCAGACAGCACTAAGAAGTCTCATCCATTGACCCTACTGCTGAGGCAGACACATCCTGGCCACTCCACTCTGTTTCGGGCCATACCCACAATCCTCTGCTCCTCATCATGCACATTTGCAGACTAACACTAGGAATGCAAGCCACAGTGAAGTGCAGAAAGCCACAGAACAGTGGAAAGACATGTACACTCTCATTGCCACACTGTGAAGAAGTGGGGGATATGGTTGGCATTCCTTCCTGCCACTTTGCTCTCCATATCAGCCTAAGCATTGTTAACATGTGCAGGTGCTAGTAGCATGCTCTGACATTAACACCCATTGTTAGCACCTGCTATCAGCCTGCCTCTCATCCAGCTGTGGATAGTGGAGCCTGTCTATGTGGCTGATGGGTGTTTGTATCCTTGCTGGCTGAATCAGTGGGGGGGTTACACATGTTGGTGATGTACCTGCACTGTAGGCTAAAGTGCAATACACAATCCACAGCCAGGACTTGAACTTGCAACCCTCTGCTCATATACACACTGACTGTGTGCATTGATCCACAGTGCTGCCGTATAGATACAACAGTCCTGGGGGCTGACATGCTCCCCATCAGACTGACCTTGGCACATGTTGCAATGCACATGGCAACAGGACCAGGACATGGCTTTGGGCTGCTGTAGGGAGGTGCTGCTGCCCCCACTGCCAACACTCCCACACCATGCTGACATGCTTGCATGCTGTCAGTGATAGTGGTGCGCAATCCCAGCCCATCCAACATGCAGGTTTGGCGGGTGCCTAGGGTGCAAGGTCCAGATAGGAGGGCAGAGGCACACATGGACAGCCACACAGCCCCCCCCCCCCAACTATCTGCCTCTGAAGGAACCCCATCATCATCTGCCAGCAATACATCTCGGGGGGAGGATGACAGCCACTACTGTGGTAGTTCCCCGGGCACCTGCATTTTGTAGCTACCTGGAGGGCTCCAGCTGCTGACACTAGGCCTGTTCCTCCATAGCTGGGTTCAGGACCCTTGGACCACCACATGTAGTACATCACCTTTCCGTAACAGCAGCAGCATGTCTGTGTGCCACCACTGTCATTGTGGCATCATGACGGACATTACAGATGGTAATGCTGATGGAAAGATACCCCTATGAGGAGAGGCTAAAGAGGTTAGGGCTCTTCAACCTAGAGAAGAGGTGGCTGAGGGGAGATATGATAGATGTTTATATATTAATGAGTAAAGTGGAACTGGTAAATGTAGCGAGACTAGGAAACATTCAATGGAGCTACAGTGTAACCCATCTAAGAATAATAAGAGAAAATATTTTTTCAGTCAATGTATAATCATACTCTGGAATGCATTACAAGCAGATGTACTAAAAGCCGTTCGTGTAGCTGGGTTTCAGAAAGGTTTGGACAGGTTCCTGGAGGAAAGGTCCATAAACCATTATTCAAAGGGACCCAGGAAATCCACTGCTTGCCCCACTATAGGCATTGTGGAACCTGTGTGTCTTTTGTGGAAATTGCTAGGTACTTGTGACCTAGATTGGCCAGTGTTGGACACAGGATATTGGGCTTGATGGACCTTGGTCTGACCCAGTATGGCATATCTTATGATCTTATGTTCTTATGTGCCACCTGGGAAGCTGCCTGGTCCTCCCTGTGCACCAACAACCCCCACTGCATGACCTATTTGCCACCTCCTTTCTCCTTTGCTGTTGCTGCTAATGGAGCACTACTATCACTGTCCGGGACTCCTCTGTCAGTGCATCACATTGCACACATTTAAATAGGCTCTCTGCCCTCTAAATATACCCTTTCCATGAGGTTTTACTTTGTGTTAGGGTTTCCAGCATTAAAGAGCTTTTAAACACGTTATGCAACAGGTGTTAAGAGAGCACACGCTGTTAATGCCCACTCTCTGTCTCGTTAACGCCCACTTTCCGACTACTGCATCTTTAATGCTGCTGGAGCCTTTAACACCCATTAAAACAGCTTTTTTGCAGCATTAAGTGTACAAGGGTGTCGATAAAAGGCATTAACGGCACACTGGCTCCCTTAATGTGCTTTAGTAAACATATCTCTTAGTGCTACTTTTAAATGAACTGCAGATAATCATTCATTTCAGCTCATTCCAAATAACAACTCTCTGCATATATCCTAATTAGCATTAAACATTCAATAACTAAAGTCCTTATGACATGAAAATTATTTTTTCATAACATTTTTAAAACAATCTCAATAGGAAGAACAATAAGTACAATAAATTGAATACTAATAATATCAAGTAATGGAACGCTTTCTATAACTTCAGATGAAGTGCCTGAGCTGGAAAGAAACCATTTTGAATCTGCTACATAAGGAAAATCACAATATTAAAGTAATTACTTAAACTAAGGATTACCAAAACCAAAACAAAAATAAGAATGTATAAAAATCACAGTGCTACAATATATATCTGTTTTTTTCTACTTAGACTGAGACCAGAAAAGCTTTCAAAACAAAATACACCACTTATCTGGAAACCAAAACACATGACTCAAATACAGAAAAATAGTTGAAACTATCTTAAGACTGAAGAGTGAAACAAACAAAATAAAACAAATCTGTCTAGTCCAGTTGTTCTCAACCTAGTCCTCTGGGACCCTCAGGCCAGTCAATTTTTTGTGATATCTACAATGAATATGCATGAGATAGCAGTGTATGCAGATCTATCTCATGCATATTCATTGTGGATATCCTGAAAACCTGACTAGCCTGAGGGTCCCAGAGGACTGGTTTAAGAACCACTGGTCTAATCATTACACATTACTGACTAACAGTGATAAGAAAATAGACATTTTAAATATCAACTTGCAAGTCTGACTTACTAAAGAAGGAAATCAGCACGCAACTAATTAGCAAATTAAAACTAGGCTATTAAAATCTTTTAAAACCTGAAAATGTTATCCTTCTAAAATAAAAACAAAGGAGAAGAGTAGGTATCCGCAGAAAACAGGGTGAGGCAAACCAGAAGCGGAACCTAAGGACCAGGCCTACACGTAGGTATCTTAATGCAGACAAAGTTTATTGAGGACCCATGTTTGCTACGTTTGGATTATGTACCAATACATCGTTAGCGATCTGTAGTTTGCTCCTCACTCAACATATAATCAATTATACAATTTTACCTCCACTCATTGTTTGATTGTCGTTTTATTATTCTTATGTAATATGGTTGTTTCTGCACGGTTCCGTTTAGATTTTTGCTTATATTGTGATTTGTTTTTTTCATTCCATTTGTTTTTTTCATTCAATTTGACAGTCCTCTGATTCGCAACTCTTAGGACACCATTTAGAGAAACATCGACGTTTTACTATCTTGCACATATTTGGTTTCAATGTAGTTATTGTTTTGTCCTCCTGTGTTAACAGTATATACATTTGTATTTACAACGTCCTTAACTTCTTTACATAATTCTTTCATACGGGAAGTTCACAGCCCCGCTTCAGTATCATTTAAAGGTCCCCTCTGCTTCTGCGCGGCGTTTTCCCATGCATAGCAACGATTCCGGTAATGTTTGCAGCTTCTTTTGAGTTTTCCCTTCTTCCTTCGTTTTTAAGTTATAAGTTTGTGTGTTTTTAGCACAGATATTTTTGGCTTGTTTTTGCTATATTGTGGTATTTGTATTAAGTCTTTTTCACATTCTGGGAAACATATGCACCTTTCGATTATATCGCACTTCGGCGGTTACCAAATGTACCCCTATCTAAGTCACTATTCTTTGTATATTTATGTGCCCATATATTGTCACATTTAGATATATGATGTTGTTTTTTTAAAGTAGGACATTTTTATCTTATTCCCAATGCGGTTTTAATTTCATTAACCAACAAGCTTGCAAGGGTTGAATGCCAATTTTTTTTGTAACAGTTCGCTACTTTGTGTTATACTACAACCTTTAAAGCTTCAAGTGGCCGTTTTGGTAGCATTTTTTTGCAGTCTTGCACATACAAATTTCCTTTATATGTAACCGATACCATCATGCCCTTCTTTGCATTGAGTCTTAATCTGTTGTTTTTATATGTTACGTCCACATGCTAGACACGCCCATTTGTTTTTTAATTGATGTTTTTTGCCGCAGTGTTTTTTGATACGTTGATTCACTACACAATTTTTATCGTATTTTTTGTGCATTTTTGTCTTCATGTTTTGTGTCTATACATTTAAGGTTTATACAATGTTTTTTCTTTGTGCTTTTATCTTATTCTTGAGCCAACCATCAACTCGCTATAAATGTGTCCAGTATTCAGCTAAGTTTCTTTAGTGATGTTTTGTTTATATGTTTGGCCCTAACGGTCATTTTTTGGGCTCACTGTATATTCTCTTTCTCTGTTTTTCATACTCGCGGTTTTTCAACAATCCTTTGTGCATTTAGGACTTGTTGAAGCGCAATATGATTATACCAATCAGAGTAGTGTATTAGAAGAACGGAATTGCTAATTATCGAATTATTACTTTTCCATATATAATACATTTATTTGTACTGTACTTATGTCTTTTAGAGACTTTGACATAACATGAGGTTTTATGTTATTATTTTCCTTTAATTCACACAGATTGAGGAAAGCATTCTGCTTCTTTACTTGTTGTTGCTATACCCTGTGGTAATGTATTCTACAATTTTGTTGTATAGACTTTTAACAGTTGTGCATTTTTATGTAACGCTCTCACACAGATGTTTCTGTTTGTCCTTCTCCATATTTCAAGACCTTTTGCGGCTCTTTAATGTTATATTGTATGGTGCTACACTCTGTGGTAATATATCCTACGCTTTCACCAGTTGTGTATTTTTATGTAATGCCCTCACATAGATGTCCTTTTTCTGTATTGTCCTTTCCATATTTCAAGACCCTTTGCCTTTTAATGTTATATTGTATGTACAATATTCATTCATATTTTAATATGTGTGTTTTAATGTATGTTTTATTTATTTTTAGACCCCTGAAGAAGGCCTCCGGCTGAAACTTTTTAGTTGGGTCCTCAATAAACTTTGTCTGCATTAAGATACCTACGTGTAGGCCTGGTCCTAAGGTTCTGCTTCTGGTTTGCCTCATCCTTCTAAAATAAGACATCAGAAAAGCAAAAAATATGAATCATTATATATTTTCTCTCCTAATATAAAAAACGTATGTTTTTCCTGAAACTTGCACTGTTGAGGCATTCCTAACAGAGTCTATACATTTCAAGCAAAGCTAAGAGTTTGTGGCTTTTTAAATTACTAGCTCTATGCCTGGGAGCTCTTAAAAAGGTTTTGGTGCATTTTTAAAACAAAGTTACATTATTTTTGGTGCTTTAGTTTAAAAGGGGAAATATATTCTTTAGTGTGGTTGGTTTAAAACTCTGCTTTAGTATCTTTCTCAGCACTTTAAAGCTACCAACACCTCATCAGTTATTAGTTCCCTCCCTAACCTTGAAAAAGAAAAACAGAATGGGAGAGATGAAAAATATTATAGCAGAACAATGGTGAGATGTTGCACAGCACAGTGACATAAGTGGTTAGCCAAGTGGCATTGAGTCATGGGCGTGGCTGCCAGTGTCTCGTTTCTTTTTTGTCACACCTTGTAAATGCCAATAAGATCCCAGAAATAAGATCCCAGAAGTTGAAGCTTTAATGGGAGAGACTGACTTGGATCTAGTAGCAGTTACAGAAACATGGTTCACAGAAAACAATGGCTGGGATGTAACTATACTAGGCTATACTTTATTCAGAAAGGACAGGGTAGGAAGAAGGGGAGGAGGAGTGGCACTATATGTAAAAAATAATATTAAAGCTTTGGAACTACAGAGCTTAAAAGGGAGAGAGGAGGCACTGTGGGTTAAACTAGACAGAGGGGAAGAGAAATCTATTTGCATTAGCGTGAATATACAGACCACCCTCACAGAAGGAAGAGGTGGACGGAGTGTTAATTGAAGACATAGGCAGTGTTGCCAGGAAAGGGGAAGTGCTAGTGATAGGGGATTTCAATATGCAAGATGTTGATTGGCACATTCCTGCTGCAGTATCATCTAGAAGTAAGGAGATCCTGGATTCTCTACTGGGAAAACTATTCAGGCAAATGGAAACAGAACCCACACATGAAGAGGCCATACTGGACTTGGTGCTTATCAATATTGAAAATGTTTTTGATATTATAGTGGGAGATCATTTTGCATCCAGTGATCACCAGATGGTGTGGTTCAGTATTAGGACTAGGGCTGTTAAAATGCATTCAAAAGCGAGGGTCATAGACTTTAGGAAAACTAACTTTGCCAAGATGGGCCAATTCCTCGGAAAGTTGTTAGCGGGATAGGAACAGCTGGGGGATGTAGAAAAACAGTGAGCAAAACTGAAAGGGGATATTTTAAGGGCAGCCAAACTTTCTGTTAAAATAGTACATAAAGGTAAAAGGAAAAGGAGACCACTATAGTTTTCAAAAGAAGTAGCTGAAAAGGTGAAGAAAAAGAGGGAAGTTTTCATGAAATACAAGAAATCACAGAGAGAGACGAAGACAGGAGCGAATGAAAAACATAGAGAAGCTAGCAAAGTAGTCATGAAAGCAAAGATTCAAAAAGAGGAGGAAGTAGCTAATGCAATAAAATGGGGGGATAAGACTTTTTCAGATATGTTAGTGGGAAGAGGAAGGGCAAAAGTGGTATTGTCAGACTCAAGAGTAAAGGGGAGGAATATGTAGAACCTGATGAGGATAAAGTGGAATTGTTTAACAAATATTACTGTTCTGTGTTCACAGATGAAGAACCAGGAGCAACATCTCAGAAAACACCCACAAACAGGAACAGAATCGAGGGGCATCTTGAACAATTTTTAGAAGACTGCGTTTGTGAGAAACTAGCTCAACTTAAAGTAGACAAAGCAATGGGTCAGGATGGGATACACCCTAGAATACTGAGAGAACTTGGGGACATTCTAGCAGCTTTACTGACTGACCTTATCAATGCCTGGTAGAGTCAGGAGTGGTGCCAAATTACTGGAGAGAGGCACATGTAGTCCCTTTATACAAAAGTGGAAGTAAGGATGTGGTTGAAAACTAGAGGCCAGTTAGTTTAACTTCAGTGATGAGTAAATTATTGGAAGTGCTGCTGAAAAATAAAATAGTGAGATTTCTGGAGTCCAGCAGATTAAAGGATCTGAGGCAGCATGGATTCACCAAAGGCAAGTCTTGTCAGACAAATCTGATTGATTTCTTTGGCTGGGTGACCAGGGAGTTGGACTGAGGGAGAGCCCTATATGTGGTGTATTTAGATTTCAGTAAAGCCTTTGACACCATTCCTCACAGGCGACTTATAAACAATCTGAGCACCCTAGAGATGGACCTTAAAGTTACTGCTTGGAATAGAAATTGGTTGAGTGGGAGGCGACAAAAGGTATAGGTAAATGGAGCTGACTCTGAGGAGAAGGATGTTACCGGTGGTGTGCACCAGGGATCTGTCCTTGGTCTGATTCTTTTTAACATTTTTGTTAGTGATATAGTGGAAGGGCTTTCGGGTAAAGTTTGCCTCTTTGCGGATAATACCAAAATCTGTAAAAGAATATACACTCAGGAAGGTATAGATAACACGAGGAGGGATCTAGTGAAGCTTGAAGAATGGTCTAGAATTTGGCACATGAGATTTAATGTTAAAAAATGCAAGGTCATGCATTTGGGTTGCAGCAATACAGGGGAACAATATAGTATAAGGGGTGAATTAGTTTTGTCAACTAAAGAAGAGCGGGACCTAGGAGTGATTGTGTCTGATGAACTTAAAGTTGCTAAACAGGTAGAAAAGGTGACAGCAAAAGCTAGAAGGATGCTTGGGTGCATAGGGAGAGAAATGGCCAGCAGAAGAAAGGAGGTGATAGTGCCTCTGTATAAGTCTTTGGTGCGACCTCATTTGGAGTATTGTGTGCAATTCTGGAGACCGCACCTTCAAAAGGATATAAACAGGCTGGAGTCAGTATAGAGGGTGGCTACTAATTATGGTAAGTGGTCTTCATTATAAAACTTATGAGGACAGACTTAAGGATATACACCTTAGAGGAAATGTGGGATAGAAGTGTTATGATTGAGACGTTTAAATACCTCTGTGGCATAAATGCACAGGAGAGCCTCTTTCGGATGAGGGTGAAAGGGGATAAATTCAGGAATGATATGCAGAAATGTTTCTTTATGGAAAGAGTGGTGGATCCGTGGAATAGTCTCCCAGTGGAGGTGGTAGAGATGAGGACAGTATCTGAATTCAAAGAAGCATGGGACAAACACAGAGGATCTCTAAAGGAAAAAAGGGGACTATTGTAGTGGTTGATATGGAAGGGCACACTAGATAGGCCATGTGGTCTTTTTCTGTCATCATGTTTCTATGTTTCTATGTCTAACAGGAGCTGGAGTGATCCCCATGTGCTCCTGTTGCTATGGCTCTGGTTCCAAACCCATGACCCTTAGCGGTAATCTTGTGGTACTGTTCAGATCCAGAAAAGATTCTTGCAGTTACAAACCTGACAACACACAGAATGTTCAGAATTTTGTGACATTTATGACTTGCCTTGGAAAGTTCCTACTAAAGGGTATGCATTTGTTAGTGCACATCTCCTTTGATACTATACCTTAAAAAGGTTAGTCTGTACTACATTCATTTAACAATCACTAATTGACTTTGTGATCCTTAATTAGTTAATGCATGTTAAATCAGGTTAGCACATACTGAAGTAGGCCTTTGACACATTTTCTTGGAAAGTAGGAGCCAGTCTAAAAATTTAGGAGCCAGCTGCCAAAACCTAGGTCACAGTACAGAGGTGTAAGCAATGAGGGGCCCCCAAGCAAAATTTTGCTGAGGCCCCACCATTGTCACGATGGTGGTGTGCTTCCTCCCCATGTTTCTCTTCCCAGAGTGTCTGCTCTTCCCCCTCCCTCCTTGCACTCACCTTCTGCCCTCCAGCTCAGCAGAATTTAAATGGTTTCAGGTCTACAAACTGTGTAAATGCTTTGGAAAATCCCTCCCACCATCTATAGCCATAATATTTGCATGTGAGAGATCTGAGCATTACTTACATGGTCAAGATGTGTTCCATGTGTAGTCTGATCATAAACCACTATTTTCAAAAATGTCTTCTTAATGCTTATGAGTGACTTCCACGTATGATGTTATGGATACAAAGTACTATTTGGCATTTGGCAATAACTTACAAAAAAAGGCTTATAGATATGCATTGCTGACCTCGTCTCCTCCCACAGATGAGCTTGCCACTTCTTTCTCTGGTGTGAGTGGAATCTCACCAGAGCAGAGCCAGGAAGGGCATGCAAGTCAAGAGAAGAGTCTCTGTACAAACTCTTGCAATAGTGAGAAGGCTTGATGAGATCCCAGAAGTCAGCACTGGGCAGGGTCAAGCTCTGGCTCTAGTATCAGGAGGCATTGGAGGAGCAACATTAATGTCAAAGCCCATGAGTTTGAAGACATTGGAGCGGCTGGGGGTAATTACCTTAGACTCGATTTGGCATGCAATTGTGAGCCTGGAGGTGGAAATTGTGAGCAAGATTGGGGAATTACAGCAAACCCTAGGAAATGTTGATCAATATGTGGTGGTTGTGAAATGTCTCAAACAGACCAGTAAATTCAGTTGAAGAAGGTGGAGTCTGGGTAGGCTGAATTGCAAGTCACTGAGTCAAGGATGACTAGAGATTATTTGACTCTATTTCATAAAATGGAATTACTGTATTTGTGAACAAACAGAGATAATTGGATATTAGATTGCTGAATTTCCGGTGTGTCAATGATATTGAACTTTTGAGGAAATATTTTACAGACTTCTCTAAGTTTACTGCCTCTCCATAGAGTGCTCTATTTGCCTTTCAAGAGGAGATGAGACAATGCTAATGAAGAGGGGGCTGAGAAACATGCCTTTGGTTCCTGCTGATAGTTTAGATGTTTCCCCTATGCTAGAATCTTCATTAGAAGAAGTTCAAGAGAGAGTTCCCCTCTTGCCCCTTTGATCTTTGAAACTGATAAAAATACTATTGTGTGCTTGTTTTTCTGTAATAGAAATTTATGGGGCAAAAGATATGGTACTTTCCAGAACTCTGTTTGGAGACACAGAGAAGGTGGAGGCTTTTTCTGCAACTCTGGCAAAGGGTTATTTATAATGGAGGGGGATTTTTTCTTAGATTTCCTGCTAAGTGTTTAGTAAAAATTTCAAATGTTCATTATATTTTCTATGACTTGGATCAAGTAGCAGTTACAGAAACATGGTTCACAGAAAACAATGGCTGGGATAAACCTATACTAGGCTATACTTTATTCAGAAAGGACAGGGTAGGAAGAAGGGGAGGAGGAGTGGCACTATATGTAAAAAATAATATTAAAGCTTTGGAACTACAGAGCTTAAAAGGGAGAGACGAGGCACTGTGGGTTAAACTAGAGGAAGAGAAATCTATTTGCATTAGCGTGAATATACAGACCACCCTCACAGAAAGAAGAGGTGGATGGAGTTTTACATGGTCAAGAAGTGTTCCATGTGTAGTCTGATCAAAAACCACTATTTTCAAAAACATCTTCTTAGTGTTTTTGAGTGACTTCCACGTATGATGTTATGGATACAAAGTACTATTTAGCATTTGGCAATAACTTACAAAAAAGGCTTATAGATATGCATTGCTGACCTCTTGTCTTTGATAGGTCAAATAAGACACCCCCGGCTACGAGATCTTCCACACCTGAGCTGAGGAAGGTTTGCAGATGTCAAACCGGCATCTGGAACAAATATATCAATAACCAAGTCTTGAACGTCAAAGATTTAGATGGATAACTGGATCTGAAGGGCAATATTGCAGCATCAAGGATTACTATGCTTTCAGAGAAGAAATAAGTCTTCAGAATGGTGTCCTTTACAAAGACCACAAAGTCATTGTAAGTAAGACAAAGAGGCCAGAGATTGAGGCAAGAAATCATACTAACCATCTTGGAGAAGAAGTTTGCTTCAGCAAAGCTAGATATGTCTTATTCTGTCTACACATGAACACGGGATTAAAATATGTAGTATAGAATTGTGGCACCTGCAATAAATATTAGGGGTGTGCAGGCAAAAGTTTTGTTTCCTGTGTTAGTGCCACTAAACATCCTGTTTACTGCAATTAACGTGGTGAGCAGCTTGAGTGGAGTGGAGGAGTGGCCTAGTGGTTGGGGCAAGGTACTTCAGGCCAGAAGGTCAGGGGTTCAAATCCCACTGGAGAACAGCAACCTTGGGCCGGAAGGACTGGGGTTTCTAGTCCCACAGGTGCTCCTTGTGGTCTTGGGCAAGCCACTTAACCCTCCATAGCCCATGTTCCCTGTAAAATAGCTCTCTGTGTGCTGTGCTTTCCTGTCTAATCAATGTGTTTATACCTCAAAAATTTCCTGTCATGATTTGACAATTTCCAATCTGTAATCAAACCGCTGCTGATCGCTGGAAGTAGCGGTATACAAATGTATACTAAATAAATAAATCACTTTGGATATTGGGCCAACATCTTTACAGAGTTGAGCAATTTTAAATTTGAGTTTTTATTTACACAAAAAAATTCACATGCGTTAGACACAAAGTAACAGACACTAAGAAGGGTATTCTGTTCAGGCCGTCTCTCCCTTGTTCGGCCAATCAGAATCAGGCCGTACAGAGGTAGACCCGATTCTTATCGCACGGGGGCTAGATGTACCCATGGGATCAGAATTGGATCTCTAGCCTGGACATACAGACTGTGCCCCAATTTCAATCAGCCGCACATCCAGCCCACATACTCGGCTAACTCAGCCAGGCTCCTGAATGGATCCGCAGTGCCATGGCATCCCATTGCCATGGCACCATTCAGGGGCCACAATTTTCTGCCAGAGAAAGCAATCTTCATTCCCTGCAACCTGACTCCCGATCTGGCCTTCCATGGTCCCACACCTTGATCCCCCTCCATTGAGGGGGACTTATTCCACCTTTGAGATGGAATAAGTTCCCCGTCTAGATTTGAGGCCCCGTCTAGATAGAGGGTCGACCTCTGAATTGGCCCTGTACATCCGGAGTTACAGTCTGCCCATACCCCATCCTCACTCTGCCTCCAAAACACCCCCTTCTGCCCCCATCTAGGCCTCCCTGTACAAACCTGCTGTTCCTATGGGGAGGATAAAGATGGGGCACGCAGAGGGACGAATAGCGGGGATAGATGTCCCAAAGAAACATCCATCCCGGTTATCCATGGGACAGAATGACACCCTAAAAGGGGCTGAATTAGCAAACATTTAGGACCTGTGAGCCAGTAGCACCAGTCTTCATGGTTGAAGCCTTTAAGACTGGTACTACTGTTCACAACTTTCAAACTTGTGCTCAATTCCTTTTAAGTACGATGCTTTTGCATCAGTTTAGAACCACTTTAAAGTGCATATGATATTGAAACATGCTGTGAATGATAACAGTCATACAGGGAAAGCACTTTGCAATCTTACAGAATGTTCTTTTCTTCTGATATTATTTGGATTTTCATTTAAAAACTGCCATGCACAGATTGCTGTTTATGTAATGTCAGAAAATGCAGAAATAGAGGTTGCTAAGAAGTCCTGTTGCATAATAGGAAGCGACTCTTTTCCTTTTGCTCAGAACAAAGGAACTCATCATGTCAATTTTTTTGTTTTATTAACCTTGCAGAAAAAATGAATCTTGCTTAGGTGAATGTTATTGAGATGACAGTTCCAGCAAATCTCGCTTTTGTTTTCGAAAGCATGCTATTGGATTTTTACTGCTTCACATTTTTCCTCTTTTTTTTCATGTCATTTTGAATGCAAACAATGCAGTTGGAGCATGTTCAAATCCTTTATAAACAGCAGCAGAAATGATACCAGCAAAATATAAACCACATTGTACATTGTTAATGGCTATAGGCTTTTGTAAGCTAAATACATGTGATGCTTCATAAATACAACACACAGTAAGATACATTCAGGCTGCTGAAAAATAAACTTTTGAATCAGCATGCTTTTGCATGATCACATGGAACCCAATTCCATAACATGCAAGACTGGCCTGTGGGCACATGCAAATTAAAGATGGGCCCGATTTAAATCCGATTCCACAACCGTGGGTGTAGATGCATCCACGCTTCCGGAATTGAGGACATAAACTTTTTCGGCGCAGTATGCACAAACCCTGGGACACGGGTACATGCAGCAAGCCACCTAGAAGTCCTTGCACTCTGTGAATTCCGAAAAGATGTACAGATCTGATGCTGCCCGTCTCTGTGTGGCTATGCCTCCTTAGTTAAAACGTGCATCCCCGAAGCTGCTCCTCACACTGATGGTGTGGTACTCATGGAAACTACCCATGAAAGTGGATGACACAGATGTGTTGATGCAAAACAGACCATATAAGCTAGTCGTTTGCATGATCAGAACACTGCAAAGTGATCTCTGTGCACTCAGAGATGTTGCAACAACAAGTAGAAAGTGATATGTTTGTCCTGACATACCCTACAGCAAAATATACATAGCAGTAAGAGAACATTTTAGTTGTGCTTGCATTGGTCATCTCTGACAACAGTTTGTACAATGCTAAGTATGGACCAGAAGAAATCAGAAAAGGTCCTCTACAGCTAAATGACAGAACACATCGCTGACAATAATTAGGGACCTCTGAATGAGTGCATGCACCATTGCAAACAGCCCTACTAGATGCCCAGGAGCACCAGAATCTGTCTATACAAGTGTGCATGTTTGTGAGATTGCTGATGGTGCTGTGTGCCCTGTTGCATGCACTCATTCTGAGAGTCCCTTATCATTGACATTTAGGTGACATTTACATTTCTGATGTATCCTGAGTGATCACAGTGGCACCTGGTCATGCTGCGGTCATCCCTACGGACCAGGTACTGGCCAGGCATTGATGTCCCTCCAGAATTGTGGTTGAGCATACCAGGTCTCCCCATGCATCTCCCTAGCAATACACACACATACTCTCACTTGCAGTCATACAAAACATACATCTGCAGTAAATTTGCCCTGCTCCTCTAGAAAACAGCTGGTATAACATAATGGTATGGAGTCCCAGAACTACTAATCTGATCTGCATTTCTCACCCACACATGAATATGGCTGATAGTCACCCACATACAATCCCTACATCAACAGTCCTATTTCTCGGAAAACAGGAATTATTAGGGTGTCCTAGATTATCTCCTCTAGCTCACACAACAATTTTCAGCATAGCCAGAATAATCATCATTGTATTTCTGAATATTTCTGTAGAGGTGTTTATTAATGTGTCTTAACCATACAACCTTCCCTTACCTCTGCATTCTGTTCTTTACAACTGCATCTTGTGGTCTTCCAGACTGGTTCAAAACATCTTTGCCACAGTCATTCATCAATATAGGATGCACAGCAGAACAGAGCAGAAAGGTTTCTAAGTCCTGGCCTTATTCCACATTTCCACAGGTATAACGTGGATATACACGGGAAACATGCAGAACATACATGGGCCTTTCCTGAATATGTATTGTACATCTCCGCTGCTTACCATGTCCCCGTTCCGCCCCCTCCCATTCAAGTTCTAAGGTCCCAGTACTAGTGCTGTGTTCATGTAGGTTCATGAAGGTTTCAGAATACAGTCATAGATGTTTTTTCTTGAAAAACATCTATGCCGTACATCCAAAGGGCTTATTTGTGTTCTGGAATGACTCCATAGAGGACAATAATCAAAGCTATTTTCATGGATCATTCAATGAAAAAGAGAAAGTGGGCTCTGATTATTGCCCACTCTCAGTATAGATAACATACATATTTTTACTTGCATTGTTTTGAAATGATCTACCTTTTAGGAACTGATCGGTATTTATGACTTGGATTGGCCACTGTTGGAAACAGGATACTGATCTCAATGGACCTTTGGTCTGACCCAGTATGGATATCTTATATTCTTATGTTCTTAAGAAAAAATACATTTAGTTTTATATAATCAAAACCATATGCATTGTTTATGACAGAAACATTATCCATAGACCATGGAGGTACAAGTCTATGAGGGTAATTTTTTATTGGGCAATAAAGAAAGCAAACTCCACTGATTACTGTGGCAAACCCCTTGTGTTAAAATGATGTATAGGTAAGCAAGACCTTACTGAAACCAATTATTGCCTTCATAATCTCTTATTCCACTAAAGAGATTTTTCAGTTAAGACAATCCATTGAATTAGAGCTATAATGATAACTTTTCATCAAGCACGTGGCCTGTATCCTAAATATCACTAATGCAGTGATAACATCATGTGTGGCTACTGTAATGCATTGTATATTGGTAAGACCTCAAAGTTTTTCCACCAACTCCAGTTAATTTAAAATATTGCAGCACAGGGGGATTACCTTCTTGCCTTTGTTGTGCTCACGTTTTCCTACTGGCTCACCCCTGGACCTGCATTCCTGGCATCTGACATCAGTGCTACTGAAGGGCTATTTAACAACTTAGCCCCACTGTGCGATGTGGTCGTGGGTGTGTGCCTATTGGCGCATGTCCAAAAGTATGTGTCCAAAGGGGCAGGTGCTGCCCTTTTGGAGTCCCTTTGGAGCATGTGAGGAGTGGAGAGCTGAGTCTGTAGTTATGGGAAGCAGTGGAAAAAGGCTAGACAATTTGCCAACTCCAAGACTGCTAAGGTTGTGGTCCCCATGGACTCGCATGTACTAATTTGTATTTTATGCTGCTGCCATTATATTGCTGTCATTCCTCTGTTTTCCAGCACTGCTGTGACTCTGCCCAAGAATAGAATCCCATATTCACACATGCTACCCTACTGCTCATTAACAGGAACATACAGTACTGTAACTGTTACGATTACACCCTTCTCAACATCCCCTCATCATTTCCCTGTAACACATGCCATTTCCTCATGCTTTTTCATCCAGCTGATGTCACATATGCCCTCCACCATGACAAACAGCTACTACTTATGTATCCTATATATCCTTTGTATCACATTAAATATACTAACTCAAAGCCAAGCCTCCCAACATCAACAGCAATAACACAGGTACACTAAAAAAATTTTTTTTTAAACTGCCTCTAATGTTTCGATTGATTTTTACGTTTTTTGGTGCGCTGAATCCAAATCTGGTAACCAATTTGCTCCATCACGTACAGATTTTTTGCTACATTGGGTTAGCAGTTTGAGGTGAACGTTTCAGATTGAGTGCGATCGAGATAAAAGTTTCTTGGATGAATTCTTTATACTAATTGTTTAGTAGTTATTCAAATAAGAATAAAGAAAATTGTAACAAGGCAGCACATAAGAATAGAGTAATGTCAACAAAACACGCTGTGATGGTAGCAAAATTGTCTGCACTTAAAACAGCCACATACATGTGCACAAACATTGAGCATATAAGAGCGAGGTTAGACACAAAGCAAAGCAAAGAAATGTGCAAAAAATGTTGTACAGGTATGTATGTGAGAATAGAAAACGCAAACCGCACCATTGCAATACATGAAGACAAACACCCGATGGTGTGAAAATAAAATTCTAATAAATGAGATCCGACACTGTGGTAATAACTAGCAAATTTTTATTTCAAAGTTTAGTAAAAACACGATATTTGTCAACACAGTTTAGATTTTAAAGTCATTCTTGGGTCAATCAATCTCCTGGTGGGCCCATTTCTTCTTCCCCCGAATGCTTCTCTTGGTGCGCTGCTTGGCGTATTTTTCATCTGGGGTTTCCCGCAGCAGCAACCAGCAGAAATCAGCCATCATAGTGGTGTTCCATCTTCCTTGGTACCTTCTCTCTGGTGTCCTGGTGAAACCTTTCACCTTGTTCTTCACTGTACGCCCCCAGGTTTTCGGGAAAGTAGCTCACATGGGAGTGCAAGAAATGGACTTTCAGGCTCATGTTACAGCCTTGTTCTTTGAAGGCATTGAGCATCCTGGCAACAATATCCTTATAGTTCTCATCCCGCCTGTTCCCCAAGAATTTGAGAACAACATCCTTGAAGGAATCCCAGGCTTCTTTTTCCTTCTCAGACATCGTTTCAGCGAATGCTCCATCTGAAATGAGTTTCCTTATATCAGGGCCAACAAACACTCCTTCCTTTAGCTTTGCTTCAGAAAGTCGGGGGAACTTTGAGCAAAGGTACCGAAAGCACTCACCATCTTTTGGAAGGGACTTGATGAATTGCTTAATGAGACCCAACTTAATGTGGAGAGGTGATAATAGAATTTTATCACGAGGTACCAAGCTCTCATGAAGAACATTTTTCTCACCGGGTCTCAAATACTCCCGAATTGGCCAGTCTTTTTTCCCCCAGTGTAGGTCGCGGGCCGGGCTATCCCACAAGCAAAGGGAGCAGGGATATTTGGTGAAACCGGATTGCTGCCCTAATAGCATGGATAGAATTTTAAAGTCTCCACAAATCATCCACTTATGCTCATCATAACGAATCTTCTGAAGAATCAGGGCCAAATTCTCGTATTTTTCTTGGAGAATAACAGAGTGAGCAATAGGAACTGAAGCGAATGTGTTGCCATTATGAAGAAGAACACCTTTTATGCTGTCTTTTGACGAATCAATGAACAGCCGCCATTCAGCAGGATCATACTTGAGTTTAAACTTTTCCATCACTCCGTATATATCGTTGCAAAATACCAAATCTTCCTCTTTGCTGAAATACTTCAAAAATTGTGTCTCGCGGTTGCGGTACCAATAAAAAGTTGTTCCTGGTGACAATAGATTTTTCTGTTTAAGCCGAGAACCTAGCAGTTGGGCAGCATCTTTTGGGAGTCCTAAATCCCGCACTAAATCATTCAATTCAGCTTGAGAGAAAAGTTCAGGTTTCGGATCTGGTTCAGTTTCAAACTCGGAAGTACTGGACTCATCGGGAAAAGCCATCTGATGAGTCTCATCATGATCAGAACCGTCCACACAAATATGATCCAAAGATTTTGGTGGTTCAGGCACAGGTACTTCGTTGCTATGAGGCATAGGCCTAATTGCTGAGGGAAGGTTGGGGTAACTTATTACGTTCTTATTTTTTAAGTTGTATCCCTTCACAATGCAAGAGCAAAAATAGCAGTCACTGCTGTGGTCTCTTTGTTCACGCCACATCATAGGTATTCCAAAACGAAATGCTTGTTTTTTACCTTTCATCCATAAGCGTAGATCTTCCTCACATGTCTTGCACACTTTGTGAGGAGCCCACGGTTTGTCTTGATCGCCTAACTTCAAACCGAAATAGGCGAAATATACTTTTTTAATAAATGCAGAAATGTTCCTCTGCCGCTTTTTCACAGTATATTCCCCACAAATAAAACAAAAACTGTCCGGAGAGTTGACGCAACCTCTGGCTCTGTGAGCCATCACAAATACACAGCACTGCAAACTACAACTGTAGTGAACCTCTTCGGAATAAAGCTGGATTACGACTGAGCAAACAAAAGGTAATAATGAACTTGCAAGAAACTGAAATTTGACAGGAACGTTCATGTCGCAACCACCATGTTTGAGCGAGTGAATGAGGCGAGGCGAACAGGAAAGAACATGCGCCAGCGCGAGTACTGGATTTAGCCCCCCGCCTCCCAATTGTCCTGTTAATGTATAAAATGAATACAAAACACTCTAAAATATCATGAGGGAGTGTTTCTAGTTAGTTAACCATTACAACCTCTATTTTGGGCCAAGAAAATAAACTGCAGTCGGCTAAAAAGAAATTATGTGAACATTCCTTATATGGGTAAGAAATCTAATTTTGCAAGAAAACGTGACGTGATGGAACATTTTGGCTATTTTTCCTGGATTCAGCACCCCAAAATCTATAGGAATCAGTTGCAAAACTGGAGGCAGTTTTTTGGTAGTGTACCTGTGTAATTTATTCCCATAATCCACAACCCATCCAGATTCATTCACTCGCACATCACATACAGGTCTATATACAGCCACCATTATAACCCTTCTAGGTTAATCCCCATCTTCCCTTCAACCATGTTCTACCCAAGTACAACAAATGCACCTGCTTTCCAAATACTATCTTGCCTACTTATCAATGCATAATCTGTTAAAAATAAAATTCCATTAATTAATAACATACTATACGATAACAACCCAGAACTAGTCTTCATTACTAAATCTTGGCTCGTTGAATCAGACGCAATTCTTCTGAATCAAATTCACTTCCCAGGTTACAATGTCCATCACTCATCCAGAACAAGCAAATGAGGCAGAGGTGACCTTATCATCTCCAAGTACAATCTTAATGCCTCCCTCCTCCCCACAAATGGTGGAGAATTCGTAGACATGCTTGCTATCCAAATCAAACATCTAGCTTTCCGCCTTGTTTACAGACCTCCAAATACAAATCACACCACCTTAGATACCATAGCAGAAAATATACATACTGTTACCAGCAAAAAAACTATAGTCGTTTTAGGTGACCTTAAACTTCCTTCCCTGCACTCCAATCATGCTTCTGTGTTTCTCAACTCAATGACTGATACAGGTTTCCACCAAAGAGTGAACACCCAGACCCACAGCAAGGGCAACATATTAGACTTGATATTTCTTCCCAATGAGTTTTTTGATTCTCTAAAGACAATCTGCCTGCAAACCTAACCTATACCCTGGTCTGACCACTATATTATCAAATTCCAACTCCCCTCTCACACCTTTACCGCTCCAGCTAAGATTATTCACAATCCATAGAAAAGGTTCAAAAAGTTTGAAAAAGAAAAATTTCTAGATCAGATTCTCCCTCAAATTGATCCTGTTCCTTTAAACCTAGATGACACAATTCAAAATTGTAATGACACAATAGCCAACACCGCCAACATCACAACACTGCTCCCATCTAAACCAAAAAACAATCTGCAGGATGGTACATGCGTGAACTGAAAATAATCAAAAACAATCTGCGCAGAATAGAGTGCAAATGGAGATGCCACAAATTGAATACACTACAAACGCTCTACATGAGCACATTGCAAACCTACCGAGAAACAATCAACAATAAGAAAAAGGAATATTACTCTAATATTCTAAATAAGTTACTCAACCGGCCCCGTGAACTCTTTCAAATTGTAAAATTCCTTTCATGCAAAAAATCCTATGATGACCACTCAAACACTACCATCGACCCCCAAATCCCTGCAGATTTCTATAAGGATAAGCTAAACCCACATAAGAGCCAACTCACTCCTACAATACCAAATATACTCGCTCAAATGATTTCATAGTCAACCTTCACCAGAATAGGGAAAGATTCTCTTAACAACATCATATCCAAATTAAACACAACTACATCCTACCTCGACCCTTGTCTTGTCACCTGTATAAAGGCTACCAAATCAGAATTATCCTCATACATAATATAATAAACTACTCCCTCGAACAAGGTTACATGTCCCTCTCCTTAAAACATGCAATAATTCACCCTATCCTAAAAAATAAAGTCCTCGATATTAACAACCCTTCAGCTTACAGATCAATATCCAGCCATCCTTCATGGCTAAGGTAATTGAAAAGGAGGTCCATATTCAACTTCAGGATCATATCGATATTTATGCACCGCTCGACATGCATCAATACGGATTCCGCCCTTTCCATGGGGTAGAAACTCTACTTATTACATTATTTGACAATCTCATACGTGGGACTGAGAACAACAAATAAGCATTTTTACTCATATTTTTAGATATCACAGCTGCTTTTGACAGCATTGACCATATGATAATGATCTCATGGTTACAACATATAGGATTAAAAGACACAACCCTCAAGTGGTTCCAGTCCTATCTATCAGATAAAACCCAACAAGTAAGATCAGGCCACCAAACATCCAATCAATAGAATCAAAAACAGGGACTTCCACAAGGTTCCACCCTTTCTGTCCTACTCTTTAACCTTCAGCCCATTTGTACAATGTTCAAAAAATTCAATATTTCATACCTTATTTACACGATGATATAATGATATTTCTTCCTCTTAACATAACAGACCCCATCCCACAACTATTCACCGACTGTTTCAAGGAAGCTACAAACTGGCTTACATCTCACAATCTCCATATAAATTTAAAAAAAACTGAAGCTCTTTTCATTACCAGATCACAAGCCTTTCCCCACCCCCTACAATCACTATCAATAACATAGAAATATCCGTTAAAAATGAAGCTAAATATCTTGGGGCCATACTTGACCAAGCCCTCACAATGTCCTCACATATAAAGAATACAACTAAAAAAGTATTCTTCAAAATCAAACTGTTGAAACATCTATGCCCACTTTTAAGCATCCAAGATTTCAGATCAGTTCTACAGGCTCTAATTACACCACATTTCGACTAATTCAATACTGTATTACAAGGTTTACCAAAACAGACATTAGACCACTCCAAATTGCCCAACACATTGCTGCTCGGATAGTCTCACACACTAGCATTTCTGAACATAACACACCGATTCTATATGATTTACACTGGCTCCCCATACATTGCAGAATTCTTTATAAAATAATTATGACAACATTCAAGCTGATCAGACAATAGCCCCATCACATCTCTCCACTCTAATCATCCCTCAGGCTGAAACCCATCCACAGCGAATAAATAACAAAAACAAATTAAGTATATCGCCAGACTTTCATTGATCTAATAAAGCAACCAATAACAGAGCTTTTTCCCACTATGCACACATAATCTGGAACAAACATCTAACCAACTTAAGAGAAATCACTGACCTTCTCTCCTTCTGTAAAAAAACTGAAAACCCATCTCTTTAGGAGACATTTTGATGCCCTGGCATCTCCCCCTGACAATCTTCAACCCCAAACAATGCCAAATAGAATAGATTCAGCCCCAACTAATGTTTAAAACAATAAACACTCCCCCAGCTTCCCTTCAATCTTTTCTATCCTACTCTTCCACCCCAGAACATAGTCTGATATGATGGTTTATATCATATTGTATACTGTAACTTAGTTTGATCTATGATACTGTGTATATAGTTAATCTTTAATACCTGTACTTAGTTAAACTCTTTCATGTAACTGATTCTGTTCTATGTAAACCAACTTTGATCTTTTGGAAAAAGCGGTATAAAAATACAAATAAATAAATAAAATAAATGTTCAAATTCTTTCAATGATGGATCCATCGGGGCAGACACCTGACTCTGATACCTCTGATCTAACCATGAGTACCATCTGGGATTCTCCCTCTCCTCCTGTTTTGGATTTATCAACCCCAACCAGCCAATGCTCAGGTTCAACTGTAAAGACCTCCTCCTCCACAAAGGGAACAGGGACTTTCTCTAGTAATGATGGTCCAATTCCTTATAGATTTGGCCCTCTACCTGTTCCTTTTGAATATGCTGGGACTTCTGTAGACAGATGTATACCTCCTAAAGGGATCTCTCTGCGTGATATTTGGGACATTGTCTTGCAGATAGAACTATCTTTGCAATCATCCGTGAAACAAATTTCTGATTTTTCAAAGGAGATTGCTGTCAAATTTGCAGAGCATGAAACTCTCTTATCTTCTGTGGAATCTCTACTAAATCTACTAAAATTGATTGATATATCTCGGTTCTGCAGGCAGCATGTTCCTCTTCCATTCAGTATTCACTGTTATGGCATAGATGATGTGAACTTTTAGAAAATGCATATTGTGCTAATAACTTATGCTTGTTAAACTTCCCCCAGACACACTATCTCTCAACACAGATTTTGTTTTATAAATACTTGAAAGAGGTTTTGCTGTTCCAGATCTGGAATCGGTCAAACTCTGTGGCGACGGATAATGTTGGTTTTGGAGGGGAAATAGATCATAGAGGCTTGTTGAAAGGAGGACAATAAATGGGACACTGTGATATCTGGGTACAAATTATATCACAATGATAGAGTAGATCAATTTGTTGGAGGGGTTGTGCACCATGTTAGAGAGGGCATTGAGTCACAATGAGAAATAAAATACACTATAAAAACTGCTTACAATGAATAAAAAGATTAAATACTAAAATCTCTATGGATAGAAGTTCCATGTAAAAAGTGAAAGGAGTTGGCAGTAGGGGTGTACTACCGACCTCCTGGCAAGAATGAACAGTTGGATGAGGGAATGATAAAAGAAATAACGGGAGCTAACAGACATTACCACACTGTAATAATGGGTGATTTAAATTACCCTGGTATTGACTGGGTCAATTCCACAGCAGGACATGCTAGAGAGATAAAGTTTCTAGATGAAATAAATGACTGCTTCATGGAGCAACTGGTTCATAAACCGACAAGAGGGGATGCTATTTTGGAAATAGTCCTTAGCGGAACACATGATCTGGTTCAAGAGATAAGGGTTTGGGGCCACTTGGCAATAGTGATCATAGTATGATCGCATTTGATTTAATAAGTGCAAAAAAGATGGCAAGGAAATCAACAGTACTACCTTTTAACTTTCAAAAAGGAGAGTATGATAAAGTGAGAAAAATAGTTAAGAAAATACTAAAAGAAGCAGCTGCAAAGGTTAAAGATTGGAGTAGAGCAGGGGAGGAGGCCAGTGCTAACTGAGCAGCAGTGATTTTCCATGCTGCCCGGTTAGTGCTCTGTGCCGAAAAAATGGGTGAGGAAAACCCTTGCCTATCTTTATGGTGCAGAGCACTAATCAGGCAGAATGGAAAATTGCTGCTGCCTGGTTAGGCTCGGCGGCTTCCAGAATGTGCAGCGAACCCCGGATATTCACTTCCGTTTCTGCAGAAGTGAATATCCGGGGTTAAGGGGGCAGGAGACAGGGGGCAGGCCTACCCTACTATGGTGCTTAGCCCTGCCCAATGCAAAATCTGGCCCTAAGTTCCTACAAAAAATCTCATGAGCTCTTGCCTTGAGTTATTTGCAAACAACTACAAACAAGAGCGACTTCCAATCAATTTTTAAAGCGTACAGTAGGCTCAAGGAAATCATAATGCTGCCAGCCTTCCAGATCCTCCAGGATCTTCAGGCATCCATATGGAAGAGTCCAACCTCTGTGCATGCCACTTCTCGACAGTTAGAGCTCGAGTACAAGGTGCTTCCTGCACCTGGGTTTGAGCATCAATAGCTACTACATCAATCCACTGTGTCTGAAGCTGTTTTTAAAAAATCAACAAGTAACAAATCCATCTTCCAGACACTAAAAGGCAAGAAACAGAGAATTCTAGATGCCATCGGCCATAAATCCTTTCAGAATAGCATCTTGATCATGTGGATCCTGGTGCATCAGCTTCAAATCCTCTATTATCATCATGACCTCCTTCTCCAATTAGATGACCCTTATGCCATACAAGTGTAGGATCAGCCTCAACATCTAACCAACCTGCACAAATCATTGTTATCACATTGTCCATTCCATTTATGATGCCTTTGATTCTATGGCCTGTTCTGCTACCACCGCCATTTCTGTCAGGCTCACAGCTTGGCTTCGCATATCTAGTCTATGGGAGTATCTCTACAAACATCTAGCGGATGCTCCATGTCAGGGTGACAGGCTCTTCAGCCCTAAAATGCAGGAAGCCATTTCTCCTAAGTCAAGGGCCACTCCTCTACAGTTAGAGAGTTGGCAGCCCAGCACATAGAGCAGGTGTCACAATCCCGATGCTCCCAACTACCTCACCTCACTGTACCATTATTACCATTTTGAACAATTCTACTCACATACTGTAGAAGATTTCAGCCCTATTTCAGACAGCCATCACAGCATCTGCCTGGACCAGCATATGCTCAGCATCCAAGACCAAGAGAAAGGAAGCAGCCCTCCAGTCCAACCCCTGCCCCAAAGCTAACCATGGTTTTTGACTACATACCAGTTGGAGACAGGATTCAGTTTTTCAGGGAAGCCTGGCAAGCCATCACTACAGATTGCTGGGTACTCAGCAATGTCCAAAAGGGCTACGGAATCAACTTTGCAAAACTTCCACCCTCTCATCCTTGCCTCAACTTTGTCAATATTTTGACTAAGTATCTCCCCATCCTGTGACAAGAAATCTCTACACTCTTGCAGAATAAGGTTATCGAGCTAGTTCCACCAGAGCACCAAGGTCAGGGTTTCTATTCCAGATTCTAACTGATTCCGAAGGAGACGAGAGGCCTACAGCCCATCCTCGACCTTCGTGACCTCAATCTCTACATAAAGTGGAAAAAATTCAAAGTGAACTCCCTCAATACCATCCCCTTGCTGAGCCGCAACGAATGGCTAGCTTTCCTGAACCTAAAGGATGCCTACACACACATTCCAATCCATCCCCTGCATTGGAAATATCTTCACTTCCATTTCATAGGCAAACATTACCAGTACAGAATTCTTCCCTTTGGCTTATCAGCAGCACCTTGGGTTTTCACCTAGGTTATACAGCATAGGGACAGAAGTTACCCTAAGCCAACTAGTAGGGCTAGTACAAGGTTGTTAGGCATCCTATTCAATGCTACGCATATGTATATAGTTTACCCTGTTTTCCAAGTTACTTGTTCCTGTTCTATGTAATGACCTGACTTTTGTTCATTGTCAGATACCTTTTGTTTTATGTAAACCGCGCTGATCGCAAATAGTGCGGTATATAAGAAATGTAAATAAATAAATAAATCCTAGACAAGTAGGCAAAATTCAGCTTTACACCCCTTAACATTCATGCCCATAGCCTCCATTCCCAAAGATTTTGATAAATAAATAATAGTCATGATCACCCTACTACCACTTATTCCCAGAACGATCACATAGAAGTCTTAGAATGGAGGGGTAGCCTAGTGGGTAGAGTAGCAGGCTAAGAACCAGGAATACCAAGCTTCTAATCGCTATGTCTTTTGTGATCTTGGGCAAATCATGTAACCTCCCTATTGCCTCAAGAGAATACCTTCTATTCTTGAATGCAACCTGACTTGAATTACTGCTAGTAAGGTGTGAGCTAAACAAAGTTAAACACGCAAATGGACATCATGAAACAATCAATCAAATCAATTTTCATAAAGAAAACAGACTTTACCAATAGAAATGGATTTTGGTAAATTGTCTACCTTCTGTGCTGTTTTCTGCTGCCTGAGATGGAGGCTTTGTCTAATAGAATCATTCCAGTCCTCACATATAGGTAACGTTGGTGCCGACGGAGCCCTCACAAAAGCATCCCCCCAGCTTTCAAAGAAAGCCTTTTGGTGATGCCACCACGCATGCTTGGTGCCTTTCCCACCCAAGAGTGCCATCTTGCTCAGTCAAATGACATACTAAAAGACAGCAAAAATAAAAGATGGTAAAGAAGCAACTCCAAGGGGAGGAGGGAATGTTGTGAGGACTGATTCCTGCTGTCCCCGGAGAACACCTGTTACAAGTGAGTAACTACGCTTCCTTACCTTAGCAGATAAAGAAAGGAAAAGCATTCCATCTGTGTCCCACCCCCTCTTTCCTGCTAGGGACTAATGTTAAAAAGATCCATCAAGTTACCACAGCCACTTCCTCCCACCTAATCCTTCTTTATTTCTCTCCCAATATACTGGGACAATGCCAAAGAGAAGCAGTGAGTAACTACGCTTTTTCCGGGAACAAGCAGGAAGGCAGTCCTCATATATGGGACTCCCTAGCTACAAGCTTCCGCAAGCCCATAGAGAAAACCACAATCACCCTCCAAGGGAGCCGTGAGCAGCAGCAATTGAGTCTGCAGATACAGACTGCAGTAGAACCCTTGTGTCCAATGGAAGCTAGCACTCTGGCAGCCTGAACACATGAGGGTCAGAGGGTAGGAGTTGCCTAGACCCCGAAAAGATTAAGGAGCATGGCATGGCCAAAGACGCTTTTTCATTGGGACTCCTTTCCAGGTATTAATGAGCTGCAAAATTGTGAACTGAAGACCGGGTGGTAGCCTGACAGATGTCCAGCATAGAGATGGAGAACAGGTTTGCCACAGAGGCTGCGATGGCCCTGACACAGTGTGCCATGACCTGGCCATCCAGAGTGAGCCTTGCCTGCTCAAAGGCGAGGGTGATGCAGTCTGCCACCCAGGTGGACAGTGCTCATTTGCTCACCACTTTCCCCAGCTGACTGGAGTCTTAGGAAACAAAAATCTGAGAAGCTTTCCAGTGGCCCTGGGTATGCTGAATGTAGAAATACAGGGCCCTCTTACGGTCCAAGGTGTGAAGGATAGTCCCTGCCCTACTGGAGTGAGACCTTAGGAAGAAGGTTGGCAGCACCACCTCCTCGTTGAAGTAGGTGCGTGCGAAGCATGACCCTGTTCTTGTAGAACCTAGCCTCTGCCACCAGAGCTTGGAGCTCGCTGACCCTGTGAGTAGAAGTGAGCGCCATCAGGAATATGACCTTCTACAAGAGTAGTCTAGTGGTTAGAACACTGGCTTGGTAACCAAGCAACCAGGGTTCAATTCCCACTAGCACTCCTTGTGGCCTTGGGCAAGTCACTTAACCCTCCATTGCCTCGGAAGAAAGGTCTGGCAATCTACTTCCGGTGACACTGCCAAGAAAACCCAGGAGCTTCTGGGTCGCCAGGAGTCAGGACTGACTCAAAGGCACACATTGTATTGTTACAAGAGGTATCTCAGGTGGCAGGTAGCCAGAGGCTCAAATGATGAGCAAGTGAGCTCTGCCAATACCATGTTGAGGTCCCATTCAGTCACCGGAGGATGGATGGGGGGTTTTGACAGCAGAAGTCCTCTCAAGAAGCAGGTCACCAGAGGCTGGACTGAGAGGGGTTTGCCTTCCATCGGGTAGTGATGCGTTGCTGGAGTGAACTCTGACGGAGTTTGATTTGAGCCCGGATTGCAAGAGATGAAGGAGGTATTGCAGTACCAGCTGCACTGTGCAGAGGAAGTAGTTCACCCCTTGCTCCACACACCATACTGAGAACCTGTGCCATTTGAAGGCATAAGATCTCCTGGTGGAAGCCTTACGGGAGGCCAGCAGGATATCCTCCACTTCCCCTTAGAGGTTTAAAAGGGCACGCCATCAGCAGTCACACCGTCAGCAGTCACACCGTCAGTGATAGGGACCCCAGGTTGGGGTGCAGGAGAGAGCCCTACTCTTGAGACAGGAGCCCTGGGTAGCTCCCCAGTGGGATCGGAGTGTCTACTGACAGCCGGAGGAGCAGCAGGAACTATGCTGCCTGGGCCACCGAGGGGCCACCAGGATCAGTGAGGCTTTGTTGTCAAGAGCCTTGAACAGTGTTTTGGCAATCAGTGGCATAGGTGGGAAAGCATACATGAGACCTTCCGAGCATGGAATGAGAAACGCATCTGCCGTCATCTGAGAGGGGTGGGGTTGCTGGGAGCAAAAGTGAGGCAACTGATAGGTGTCTGGGCTGGCAAAAAGATCCACCCATGGGGGTCCCCCAGAGCCAGAAGAGCTGCTTGGCTACTCTGGGGTCCAGCTGCCACTCATGCGGCTGGAGGACCCTGCTCAGTTTGTCCGTCAGGGTGTTGTCCTGGCCTGGTAGGTATACTACCTGTAGGAGTACGCCCTGTTGAACTGCATAGGAGCAGGGTGGCACCACTTCGTGGCAGAGGGTGGGAGACACTGTGCCCCCCCAACCTGCTTGTTCACATAGAACATTGCCACCTGATTGTCTGTTTGGATCAGCATCGACTGGTGCCTCAGGTGGTGGCAGAATGCTCATAGGGCTAGATATATCGCCCAAAGCTCCAGGAGGTTGATCTGCTGGTTGCTCTCAGCCTAGCCGTACCTAGCAGGGAGGCATTTGTAGTGAGGACCCTCAGAGGGCTTGGAGTTTGGAAGGGCATCCCTGCCTGGAGGTGATGGGGGTTTTGCCACCAAGTCAGAGATTCCGCCAACTGGTGGGTCACTGAGACTCTGTCCTGGAGATGGCCCATGGTTTGTGTCCACTGGTCTTGAAGGCACCACTGAGCAGCCCTCATGTGCAGATGGGCATTTGGGGTGACATGGACCGTGGAGGCCATTTGACTGAATAGGCGCAGCAGAGGCTGAGAAGACACCGAGGGACGGTGTTGTACTTCTATGGTCAGTGCCCTGAGACGGTTGGCTCGGTGAAAGGGGAAGAAGGCCTTCACCTGAAGAGTGTCTAGCCTTGCTCCCAGGGGCGGCTCAAGGCAATCTGCTGCCTGAATTGAAGGATGAGATGGTGCCCCCCCCCCCCCCCCCCCCCCCCCCCGTAGAGGAGCCGGGGCTTTTTCAAAACTCCAATCAGGGACTGAACCAAACCAAAAAGCTGATTAGATTATATGGAGGAAATGCAAGATGTTTGCACACCAAGGAACTAAAAAAGAGCGAGAACCACAGCACAGTTTATAAAACTAAATTATAACTCATTTTTATTTTGTTGTTATAAATTGCATTATGGTTATTGCTTTTTCTTTTTCAACATATATTTTGCACCCACAGAGCCCGCTTCAACAGTGGTTGCAGAACAGAGCCAGGACATTCACCCACAGAACTCAATATCTTAAAAAAAAATCTGATTCTGATCATCTCACTAACAACAACAACAACAACCATTCTCCAGTACCAAGCATATTGTGAACTAATACAAAACCCTACAACAAAGTCACTGAGTACTTTGACAATGAGAGCTGTGTGGAAGAGATGGAATGTGAGGAAAATGAGGAATACACCTTTAAGAGCAGAGATAGCCAAGGTTTCCATAGTGACCACAAGCTAGGGGAACAGGCAGTAGCTGAAGCTGAGCCCCGCCCAAGCCATGACGTAGGAGCAAGCCTGAGCACTAGTGAGATGAGATACACGTGCAGGAAGCAGGGTGTGGTCGCTGCAAAGCACTGTTTTAAACCTGCTTCAGTGAGTTGTAGGAAAGTGTGGCTGAGAGAGAAGCCGGTAGAGCAGCTGAAAGCGTGGCTGAGAGAGAAGCTGGTAGAGCAGCTGAAGGCGTGGCCGAGAGAGCAGCCGAGGAATGCTGACTCAAGTTCAGGAAGAGCACTGGAACCAGAGGATTCAAAGGTGAAGCCTGGTTCAAAGCAGCTCAGAGAGGAGAAATCTGGAAAGTTTTACTCCACTGTGGGAAACAGTTCTGACAACAAGAAAAGCAGTTCTTGCTTAGAAGGTATGTCTGCTTCAGTGCTTAGCAGAACTCTGGCTGAAAACATTGTTAGAGAACTGAAACTAAGTGCAGAACAGAATGCTCAAGGGAACCATGCAGGCAAGAGAACAGTGAAAGCTGTTACAAACAAAAGTAATCAGAGTTCAAGTAAAGACAGAGAGACAGACCTGAACGCTGTTGATTTATTGGAGAAGCTGTTTCAGAATAGGAAGGCTCATTCCCTAAGCACTGCTGGTTGTGACCAGAGGGAGAAGTTCTTAGGAGAGCTTCACAAGTTTCTGTATAACAGTGAGCTTGAACCTATTGCCAAAAGCCTGGAGAAAGATAAGCAAAGTGCAGCTTATGAAGATATGCAAGTTGATGTTTATGAGAGAGTTCCGGAGTGTGACGAAACAGAGATGGACTGTTCTTTTTGTAAAGCAGAAAGCTTAAACATGTGCTAGCCTTGAACTGTGGAAGGAAGTTTACATAGCATATTTGTTTAGCTAATGGAGAGCTGAGAGTGTCTGTGAGAAAGAAAGAATTTCCACTGAAACCTGAGGGTTAAATGCATCAGCCTTGGATAAAAGAGAAAAAGAATTTACCTGTTGTAAATACCAGCAGTAGCTGTGAAACTGTTTGTGCTGAAGAATGCTATGAACAGCTACTGTGCAAAGATTCTAATTGAGTTCTGATGTTCCAGCCACATTTTGTGTTCCTGGTGATTTTCATTTGGAGAAATAATCCTACTTTGCGTAGCATTTGTGAATTTTGATGCATGAGGGGAAACCCAAAAATAAATATCTTTGTTTTGCCTTAAAACCCCGAGTGGTCATACTACTGTGTCTTCAAGTAATATAAGAACTACAAGTCCCAGCAACCCCTGCTGGAAGAAACGTCTTGTGACATTACTTAAGGGCATATAAGGCAGCCCTTTTGCCTATCAGCCTTTGGCCTAGGCAGGGGGTCATGACAGTATCTATAGAGCAAATCTACCATACCATACCAGCAACAACTTCCAAAACTCACATAAGGAGCCCACCAAAAAAGCATCACTGTAAATACTACAGTGGGCCCTGGAACATCCATACACCTATTTGAAAAGCTGAACATGTCAAATTTACTACAGTACAGTATAGATCTTTATGTACAAACTCTATGTTAACAGAACACCTGGGTTCACTCACACACTCATAATAACATAAGAGCATAAGATATGTCATACTGGTTCAGACCAAGGTCCATCAAGCCCAGTATCCTGTTTCCAACAATGGCCAATCTAGGTCATACGTACCTAGCAGTTTCCCCAAAAGACACAGGTTCCACAATGCTTGTATTGGGTCAAGCGTTGATATCCTGGGTCCCTTTTTAATAATGGTTTATGGACCTTTCCTCCCTTTTTTAAACTTACCTACAGTAACAGCCTTTACTACATCCTCCGGTAACAAATTTCAGAGTTTGATTACACATTGATTAAAAAAAATATTTTCTCTTATTTGTGTTAAATAGTTTACCCTGTAGCTTCATTGCATGTCCCTTAGTCTTTCTATATTATGATAACGTAAACAATCGATCTACGTTTATCCGTTCTACTCCATTCATTAATTTACAGACTTCTATCATATCTCCCCTCAGCCGTCTCTTTTCCAGGATAAAGAGCCCTAATCTTTTTAGCCTTTCTTCATAGGGGTATCCTTCCATCCCCTTTACCATTTTGGTGGCTCTTCTCTGAACCTTTTCAAATAATGCTATATCCTTTTTAAGATACAATGACCAGAACTGCATACAATATTCAAGGTGCGGTCGCACCATGGAACGATAGAGGCATTATAATATCCTTTGTTTTATTTTCCATTCCTTTCCTTATGATACCTAGCATTCTATTTGTTCTCTTGGCCGCTGCTACACACTGGGCCGAGGGTTTTAACATGTTATCCACAATGACGCCTAAATCTTTTTCCTGGGTGGTAGTTCCTAATGTGGAACCTTGCATCGTGTAACCATAGTTTGGGTTGTACTTCCCTAGGTGCATAACTTTGCACTCAGAACACAGACCCTCACCAAGTACAGAATTAGTGATTTACAATCTAAAGTAAAAATAAAAATATGTAGACAAAATTAAAACTGAAACCCCAAGAAGCCAGACTCTTCAAGCAGTGCAACATCAGATAAATAAGATATGCAATTCCCCTATACAGAATAAAATATAAAGATAACACAAAGTCAAATCACTAAAATGAAATAAAATTATTTTTTCTACCTTTGCTGTCTGACCATTTTATTCTCTGATCATGCTGGTTCCAATCTGAGGCTTCTGCTTTCCTGTCTTCTCTTAGCTCCCTTTCTGTGGTCTATGGTCCATCTGCCATTTCTTATCTATTCTTTTGTTTTATTCACTTATTTCCATCAGCCTATTTCCAGTCCCAGTAACCCTTCCCAGTATGAGCCACTTTCCAGTCCTCCCTCCCAGTATCTTCCAATGTCAACTTGCATTCCCATGACTGCCACTGGTGTCCATTCCTTTCCAGTCCCCCTCCTTCCCCATTGTCCAGGCCCTTCTAGTCCAAATACCATGGCAGCCCCTCTCAGCATCTACTCCCTTCCACTTCCATTCTCCCATCCCTTCACATCAGCCCATTTGTAGCCCTAGCCCCAAGTTTTCTTCCAGGGCAAGGAGCTCTATCTTCCCCTTCCCTCCCCTCCCCACCATCAGCCCATTTCTAGTCAAAGTCCCCCAATCAGCTCACTTCCAGTGCTATTCCCCCCTCAACCTCATTACCAGTGCTAGCCTCCCCTAATCAGCCCAATACCAGCCCTAGCCTCCACTAATCAGCCCATTTCCAATCCTAGCCCCCCCCCCCGATCAGCTCATTTCCAATGCTAGCCCCCATCAGTCCATTAGGTCCTACCCCACCCAATCAGTCCATTACCAATCCTAGTCTCCTCTAATCAGCTCATTTCCAGTGCTAGTTCCCCCTCAGCCCATTACCAGTGCTAGCCCCCCAAATTAGCCCATTACCTATCCTAACCCCCTCCTCCATCTGTCCATTACGAGTGCTAGTCCCCCATCAACCCATTCTAACCCGCACTGTCTCTCCCATTTGTCCAGCATTTCTCCCGTCTGTCCAGTATGTCACCCTGTCTCCCCCTTTGTCCAGCATGTCCCCTGTCTCCCCCTTTATCCAGCATGTCCCAGTCTCCCCTTTTGTCCACCATATCCCCTGTCTCCTCCTTTTTCCAGCATCATGTCCCATCTCCCCCTTTGTCCAGCATGTACCCTATCTCCCCCTTTGTCCAGCACTTATCCCCCTGTCTCCCCAGCATGTCCCCCGTTTCCCCCTTTGTCCAGCATTTGTCCCCCTGTCTCCTCCTTTGACCAGCATGTCCCCTGTTTCCCCCTTTGTCCAGCATTTGTCCCCATGTCTCCCCCTTTGTCCACTATATCCCCTGTCTCCTCCTTTGTCCAGCACCATGTCCCATCTCCCCCTTTGTCCAGCATGTCTGCTGTCTCCCCCTTTGTCCAGCACTTGTCCCGTCTCCCCCTTTGTCCAGCATGCCCCCTGTCTCCCCCTTTGTCCAGCATATCCCCTGTCTCCTCCTTTGTCCAGCATCATGTCCCATCTCCCCCTTTGTCCAGCATGTCCGCTGTGTTCCCCTTTGTCCAGCACTTGTCCCCGTCTCCCCCTTTGTCCAGCATGCCCCTTGTTTCCCCCTTTGTCCAGCATTTGTCCCCCTGTCTCCCCCTTTGTCCACCATTTCCCCTGTCTCCCCCTTTGTCCCGCAATTGTCCCCCTGTCTCCCCCTTTGTCCACCATATCCGGTCTCCTCCTTTGTCCAGCATCATGTCCCATCTCCCCCTTTGTCCAGCATGTCCGCTGTCTCCCCTTTGTCCAGCACTTGTCCCCCTGTCTCCCCCTTTGTCCAGCATGCCCCGTTTCCCCCTTTGTCCAGCATTAGTCCTCCTGTCTCCCCCTTTGTCCAGCATATCCCCTGTCTCCCCCTTTGTCCAGCATCATGTCCCATTTCTCCCTTTGTCCAGCATGTCCCCTGTCTACCCCTTTGTCCAGCACTTGCCCCCATGTCTCCCCCTTTGTCCAGCATGTTTCCATCTCCCCCTTTGTCCAGCAGATCCCCTCTAGTGCCCTTTGTCCAGCATCATGTCCATCTCCCCCTTTGTCCCGCATATCCCCTGTCTCCTCCTTTGTCCAACATCATGTCCCGTCTCCCCCTTTGTCCAGCACTTGTCCCCCTGTCACCCCCTTTATCCAGCATGTCCCATCTCCCCCTTTGTCCAGCGTCATGTCCCATCTCCCCCTTTGTCCAGCACTTGTCCCCGTCCCCCCCTTTCTCCAGCATATCCACTGTCTCCCCCTTTGTCCAGCATCATGTCCCATCTCCCTGTTTGTCCAGAATGTCCCCTGTCTCCCCCTTTGTCCAGCACTTGTCCCCCTGTCCAGTATGTCCCTGTAGCACTCTTTGTACAGCATCATGTCCCCTCTCTCCCCCTTTGTCCAACATTTCCTCTGTCTCCCCCTTTGTCCCCCCCTGTCACTCACTGTTGTCTCTCCTTGTTGTCCTCCTCCTGTCCCCATTCCCTTCACTTGCACCTCTCATCCGGCAGCAGCGGGGGCACTCCGGCTGTTTTAATATCATATTTTGCCGCCTCTGCTCTGCCTCTGCCTTCCCACGCGGGAAATCAGAGGCAGACCAGAGGCTGTAAAATCTAAAATTAAAACAGATCCAGAGTGCTGCCGGTGTCAGGAGTGCCACCCTCGATCGCTTCAGATGGCCTAATGGAAGAACTACCCCTGCTTGCTCCTATGAACTCCAGACATTGTGTCAGGAGAAGGTGAGATTTGGGCTAGTTTAACAAAAACCCCAGATGTTGCAGAACTTGAATGGTGTGTGCAGTGGCTTGCTACACCTCTGCAGCTGTGTCTCCTTTTATGAGCCAGTCATTCAGGTAGGGGAAGACAAATACCCCTGGAGTCAGAGGAAGGTGGCCACTACTGCCAGGCATTTGGTGAAGACCCTGAGGGTGGAGGTCAGGTCAAAGGGTGGCACCTTGTACTGGTAGTGGCTGCCCCCCATCATGAAGCACATGTACTGCCTTGGTTGGGGTGGATGAGGATGTGGGTATAAGCATCCTTCAGATCCAAGGAGCATAGCCAATCTCCCTGCTGGTGATAGGGCAGCAATGTCCCAAGGGAGAGCATCTCAAACATTTCCCTCACCAGGAACCTGTTCAGGTTGTGCAGGTCCAGGATGGGCCTTAGGCCCCCTGTTCGTTTTGGTTAGGAAATATCTGGAGTAGAACTCCTTGCCCCTGAGATGTTGGGGTACTGGTTCTACCACTCTGTTCTCGAGAAGACCTGTGAGTTCCTTCATTAAGAGGTCCTTGTGAAGGGGAGACCTGGTGGGCTCTCCCGAGAAGAAAGGAGGAGTTGTCTGAGCCAGATGGAGGAGGTAACCCTCCTTGACCACCTGGGTTGCCCAGGAATCGGCGGTGATGGCTGGTCACCTTTAGGCATAGTAGATCAGACGTCCCCCTGATGGCTGCTGACCTCCTTGGGATGGAGAGGCTATGCCCACAGAGTCAAAAACCTCCCCCTGGCTGGGCCAGAGCCAACACCTGGGGCTTGGGATCCTTTTTCTTATGAGGGCCATGCCCATGTCCCTTGGCTTGCTGACCCTGCTGGGGAGCTGGGGAGGCCTGAAAATGTGGGTAGCTTTTGTAAGCAGCCCCTTTCCTTGGGTAAAAGGGCTTTTTACCTGAGCTCTTTTGTCGGGGAGGAGCAGCGATCTTTTTAGAGAGCCTGGTCCTCATCATGAACTCGGTCTCAGGCTTGGCAGCCTTTTCAGTCATGGGTTTTCCAAAGAGGTTCTCTCCTTGGCATAAAACATCAACCAATTTATCCTGAACCCATTGTTCGAGGTTGGAAGCTGTAGCTAAGACTGGCATCGGACACCGATGCCCACCACAGCTACTCAAGTCACCGAATCAAAGCCGTCATAGGCTGCCCGAGTCATAAATTTGGAGCACTCATGGATGGCCTTGGCCAGGTTCTTGAACCACTGCAGGGGTTCCTTGGAGAGACCAGCTGATAACCTGGCAAGCTCCTTTGCCAGGTCTCTCAGGTACATGCCCATGTACAGCTGGTAAGCCTGGGTCCAGTCGATGTGCATTTAGCCCTAATAGAACTTTCTGCCAAGTGCATACAAGGTGCGGGCCTCCCTACTCAGGAGCACCAAGGAGTGCATCTTCTGGCTTTTCAGCCGATACGTGGCCAACTCTACCACCATGGAGTTGTATGACAGCTGTGCCTTCTGGAATCCTGGGCTCCAGCAGATCTGGTACATCGAGTCGAGCCACTTTCTCATAACTGGCACCAATGCCAGTGATTTTCATATATGGAGCAACAGCCACTCCAGGATCAGTGGAATGGGTACCATGAGTGATTCCCTCAGAGGGCCTCATATTGGAGGATTTCTAGCTCCTCCATCCTAGGGTCCTCCTTGGACTCCGTTGGGAACACTAGAGCCTTGGACATGTCCCTTATGAAGTAGGGGAATGGCATGTCCTTGGGTAGGGACCGATTCCGGGGCTCCGAAAGAGGGGAGTCTGAGGCGACATTGCAGTGGCGACAGGTGTCTGGTGACTCCTTGCCTTCAGCCTCCCACTCCAAGTAAATCAAGTTAAAGACTCGAGGGAAGGGTGGCCTGCAGGCAATGTTCCCTCTAATTTTCTGTGGGCTGTGTGCGCATAAAATATCAGCTGTGCAGCTTTTGAAGGAAGGTTAAATTTTTGTGCGCCACATAAAGACACTCGGAGTTATATACTTTAAAATTTGACTACACGTCAGAATGCAGTATGTACACCACATTGATTGCACTAGAAAATATTGTAGAACTTGTGAAAACTGTAAATACACAACAACTTTTAAATTTTAAGATGTCTGTGTTGTTTTCTATCAGAATCAGAACTGTAAATTTTGTGCGCTCTGTTATAAAGTATGTGTGCTCGCTTGGCAAGGTGTGTGCGTGCGCACACGCGCACAGCTTAGAGGGAACAGTGCCTGCAGGCTCCAGGTCTTAGTTTCACCCATGACCCTCGGAGGCCCAGCAGCTAGTGCCATGAGCGCTAGGCAGAGAGGACCTCAGTCCTGTGGAACGGGAACGGGATCGAGACCTCGGCTGAGGATCGACTTGAGACTGGTCTTGAGGATCAGCTCAGACTCTGGGGACATCCTCAACATTGATGGCCCAGTGGTCTGGGCTGAGGAACCAGTGGTACCAGACAACAGCACCCGCTGCTGGTCCATGAAGACAGACATTGTGTTCCAGGGATGCCATTCTAGTTTCAATTCCAGAAGGCTCCACAGCCATCAGTGTGGACACCAAGGAACTCAGGCCCAGCACCGGTTCCCCTGAGGGGGAGTCTCAACAAGGATAGGTTCTAGTGTCCAAGGCCGATCTGCGGTTGAGTCCTTCTGGGGGACCTTGGTAGACCGCTCCCTCTCCGATCCCTCAGATGAGTGACTAGGACTGTGGGACCTGACTTGGAGCTTGCCCAATCTGTTGGAGCCTTCCAGGGATGCCACATTTGAAGTTTTCTTCTTCTTTCTGAAGTTCGCAAGAGTGCCCTGAGATTCTGTGGCTTCAGAGGAGGCCTTTAGCTTTGGAGGTACCGGGGACTCTGGTAAAAACATATTGTGCTATTGCTGGCAGCTCTTTAGGGACTTGGTGGCAGCTCTTTAGGGACTTGGTGGACATCTTTTTACAAAGACCGTATGCCGTGGGGTTGTGGTCCAGCCCTAGGCAACATATGCAGCAGTTGTGTGTGTCGGTAAGGGATATGATTTTGGCACACCAATCACACTTCTTAAACCACTTCTTGAACTGATAGCCATAGGGGGAAAAAATTACCCCAGCGGGGTCAAAGACCTGTGGTGCTCCCAGTTGGAAAAAAGGGCTTGAAGGTGCCAAAAAGAAAAAAGATAGGAACCTGAGACTTGATGCCAAAGACAGCAAGCTCGGGTGGCAGGAAGAGTACCAGTGCACAACTGGAGAGAGTATGAAACTTAGGTCGAGAAATATCAACTTTTTCCAGGGGAAAACCAGACAGACGTCTGAAGGGCTCCACGGAAAAAAAGAGACTGAGCAAGATGGCACCCTTGGGTGGGAAGAGTACCATGCATGCATGGTGGCATCTCCCAAAAGACTTTCTTTGAAAGATGGGGAGATGCTTCCATGAGTGCTCCATCGGTGTCGACGTCACCCATATGTGAGGACTGACTTCCTGCTTGTTCCTGGAGAAGCAGTGCTACCCCAGCCCCAAAAATGTTGATGCTCTACTTTCCTTAAGGGTTAAACAGGATCTACTAGATAGACTTGGCAAAAGAGAAGTATGCTTAGGGGAGAGGAGAAGGTGGAAACGATCTATGAGGTTTTTGCTGCAAAATAATTAATAACTTTATGACTTTCCTCATTTTTGTGCCTATTTTTCTAAAGCAGGCTTTGGACTATGTTCTTTTCTGCATCCAGGACACTGAGACACTGACGGTATTTAACTCAAGTGCTGACCTATGAACTATAGGGTAATGAGAAGAGTTGTGTGAGCTTATCTTACAGGATCTACAGAAAGAGTTACTTCACAAGAGACCTAGGGGAAAAGGAGAAAGAGACAGGAGCTTATCTAAGAGGATACCTCTTCATGTCTAAGGACTTTCCTTCTGGACTTAGCTAATTGTTTTGGCTCATTTGCTTTTGCCTATTTATGCCCATATGCATACTTATTTTGTGGATCATCAACAAAGAAGTGTAATTCAATTGTATTTTATTTTATTATTCCTGCCTTTCCTATGACTTCTAGATGGTTCACAAAGATATAGTACATGCATATTTAAAACATATACTAAACAAGAGTGGTATTAGAAAGGTAAAACATAATGTAAATTAGAGACAGCATTATAAAACAATTATTTCAATTTGTTCTAAAAAACAAGATAGTCTGATTTCTTTCGTAATACTCAAGAAAGACTATTCTGCATTTAGGACCTGCTATTGAGAATGTTGGAGTGGAGGAGTAGCCTAGTGGTTAGAACACTGGCTTAGTAACCAAGCAACCAGGATTCAATTCCCACTAGCACTCCTTGTGGCCTTGGGCAAGTCACTTAACCCTCCGTTGCCTCAGAAAAAAGGCCTGGCAATCTACTTCCAGTGACACTGCCAAGAAAACCCAGGAGCTTCTGGGTCAGCAGGAGCCAGGACTGACTCAAAGGCACACATTGCATTGAGAAGGTTCACCTGATTGTTATTTATTTCAAAGATTTTAACAATGGAATGCTCAGTACTTGTTCATTCGAATGTAGCAGCTGACTAGCTACACAGGACTGCAGGAAAAACTGTAAACACTATTCCATATATATAACATCTGAAAAATAAGGCTGAGAGTATTAAATTGGGTATGATATTGCGCTGGAAGTCAATGTTGCTTGACCAATGACAGGCCATTTCTGCCTAAACCAGCAATCAGTTTTGCTCCAGAGTTCTGTGTCAATTGCACTGCCTTTAGGATATTATTAGGTAACCCACTAAAAATATATTACATTACAGTAATCTGTATCGGGCAGACCTAAACATGGTACAGCACTCTGAAAACAGTCCTGATCATATCTGAATTTCCTAACAGGTCAGAGATTGCATATATTGTACATTTTACATGATCTTCTTCACTTGTGGTTTGAATGTTAACCCTCAAACTAACACTATTCTCAAGTAAACAATTTCTTTCCTTATTGAAACATCATATCCTGCCAGAGTTAATTATTTCAGTAGGCTTTAAAGATTGTAAGAGGTTGTGTTTGGTAAGAAACAGCAATCCAACCGGGCAGGGCAAATATGAACTGTCAGACTTTAGGGCTAGCTCCAGGGCTATTTAACATAAGAACATAAGAACATAAGATATGCCATACTGGGTCAGACCAAGGTCCATCAAGCCCAGTATTCTGTTTCCAACAGTGGCCAATCTAGGTCATATGTACTGTGATGCAGCGGGCCCTCTGCTGGAGAGAAAAAAAGTTTTAAACTCTGAAAGAAAAAGAAATTGCCTGCAATTTCCAGAGAACTTACCTAGAGGGAGCAGGAGAGCTAAGACAGAGACCACAGAACCACGCCCTAGTGGGCAGGACTCTTATTCCAAAAGCTCACATTTAAGAGCAGGAAAGCCAGAGTCTGGAAAGAAGCCAGAGTTTGGAGGCAAGCAAGAGTCTGGAGACCAGCAAGAGTCAAGAGGCCAGCAAGAGTCAAGGGACTTGCCTGCAAGGAGCTCAGCTGCCAAAGCCTCATCAGCTGAGAGAAAAAGGACAGGCTGGGAGAGGAGAACCAGTCCTGAGAGAGAGAGGACAGGCCGAGAAGGCCGAAGCCAAGCCAGACCGGGCCCAGAAGCAAACAAGAGAACAGGCCTTAAGGGCCAGAGAAGGAAAGACTGGGAAAGCAGGAGGTATATTCCAGAGAGCACCGATACTGAAGGCAGCAGTCACGGTACACCTCCAGCCTCACCCCAGAGAATCAAACACAAAGCAAAAGGTAAAACTTTTAACCTTTGTCATTGTATACCTGAACTTAAACTAAGAGAAGAATCCTGGGAAGGAGATTCTCTATATAGAAGACAAGAGCAGAAGCAAAAGATAAAGGATAGCTTGGTCAACAAAAGGACTGTTAGAGGAAAACATAGAGATAATGTTTTTAAACCTCTTGAGCAAGCAATGCCTTTCTGGTATGCCACTAAGCTGAATCGTGGGCCTAGACAGACTGCTAAGCCGTGGGAAACAGTAAGACTAAATCCCATGAAGGACACTTGCCCTGATACCTCAGAGCAGTCAGAGGAGGCCATGCAAGTGGACTCTGTGTATGAAGACAGTGATAGTCCCATGGAATGCACATACTGTGCTGGAAGCGAAATAGAGGCCTTCCAGAGTCATTGAGCGAAGGAAGCCTTTTTGCTGTTACATATTTGAATACTGTGAAGTTAACAGTGTTTGGTTATTTTATTTCTCACCTTTAAAAATCTGCTGTAAAGACTCATTTTGCCACGTACCGGAGTGTATATCCTTTGTTTTTGAACCCTTAGTGCTTAAAGGGGAAAATAAAGCCTGTTTTTTTTCCCACCACTTTCGTGCAAGTCTGAATCTCTTCAGGAGTTGGTAACGAGGCTGACACAAGGCTCTGACCCACGACCCTCGCACCTGGCCAACCCTGATTACCATCATCTTAGTGACCCCCCCCCCGGCTCCAGCCCTCCGGTGGAACTACTACACCGCCACCAGGGGGGTGCTGTGCGGCCGGGGGTTGCGGCGTCACAGTACCTAGCAGTTTCCCCAAGGGACACAGGTTCCACAATGCTTGTATTGGTTCAAGCATTGATATACTGGGTCCCTTCTTAATAATGGTTTATGGACCTTTCCTCCAGGAACTTGTCCAAACCTTTTTTAAACCCAGCTACACTAACAGCCTTTACTACATCCTCCAGTAACAAATTCCAGAGTTTGATTACACGTTGAGTGAAAAAATATTTTCTTTTATTAGTCTTAAATAGTTTACCCTGTAGCTTCATTGCATGTCCCTAGTCTTTCTATATTCTGATAAGGTAAAAAATCGATCTACGTTTACCTGTTCCACTCCGTTCATTAATTTATAGACTTCTATCATATCTCCCCTCAGCCGTCTCTTTTCCAGGTTAAAGAGCCCTAACCTTTTTAGCCTTTCTTCATAGGAGTATCCTTCCATCCCCTTTACCATTTTGGTGGCTCTTCTCTGAACCTTTTCTAAAATCGCTATATCCTTTTTAAGATACGGCGACCAGAATTGCACACAATATTCAAGGTGCAGTCTCACCATGGAACGATATAGAGGCATTATAATATCTTTTGTTTTATATTCCATTCCTTTCCTTATCATACCTAGCATTCTATTTGCTCTCTTGGCCGCTGCTGCACACTGGGTCGAGGGTTTTAACATGGTATCCACAATGACGCCTAAATCTTTTGCCTGGGTGGAAGTTCCTAATGTGGAACCTTGCATCGTGTAACCATAGTTTGGGTTGTTCTTCCCTAGGTGCATAACCTTGCACTTGTCCACATTAAATATCATCTGCCATTTTGATGCCCAGTCTTCCAATTTATCAAGATCCTCTTGCAATTTTCCACAATCCTCTTGGGTTTTAACAACTTTAAATAGTTTTGTGTCATCTGCAAATTTGATAACCTCACTCGTTATTCCACTTTCCAGGTCATTTATGAATATGTCAAAAAGCAGCGGACCCAGCACAGATCCCTGGGGTACACCACTATTCACCTTTCTCCATTGGGAAAATTGGCCATTTAGCCCTACCCTCTGCTTTCTATCTTTTAACCAGTTCCTGATCCACAATAGTACACTGCCTCCTATCCCATGACTCTTTAGTTTTGCCAAAAGTCTATCATGAGGGACCTTGTCAAAGGCTTTCTGAAAGTCCAGATACACAATATCAACTGACTCACCTTTGTCCACCTGATTATTCACTCCTTCAAAAAAAACATAACAGATTAGTAAGACAAGATCTTCCTTGTCTAAAGCCATGTTGGCTGTCTCCCATTAGGTCATGACTATCTACATGCTGAGTAATTTTATTCTTTATGATGGTTTCTACCATTTTTCCCGGTACTGACGTCAGGCTCACCGGTCTGTAGTTTCCCGGATCACCCCTGAAACCCTTTTTAAAAATTGGTGTTACATTGGCGATCCTCCAATCTTCAGGTATTAGAGATGATTTTAATGATAGTTCACAGATTACTAATAGCAGGTCTGCAATCTCATATTTGTTTGTTTGTTTGTTTATTTTGAATTTGATATACCGCTCAGGCCAGAGGCATTAGATTGGTTTACAATACCATATCATTTGAGGAAAAAAAGGAAAAGAACGCCATTTCGATGATAGGACAGAAAAGAGGACAGAGACAGTTAAACAGATAAGAGAAGAAGAGGAACATGGAACAGCGAGTTACCACAAAACTGCAGCACGTCACCCCAGTCCAAATCATAACATCAATGCTACCCTCAGCAACAGATGCAAGGTGCGGGCGCGCCTCTGAAGCACCAGATTTTGAGCCGTTGACGTGGCAGGTTGGGGAGATGAGGAGGAGGAGCTCCCGCTCAACTCCCTCTGTGATGGCTGTTGCTCCCGTTCTGGCCGCGCGCCTCCGAAGCGCCAGATTTTGAGCCGTTGACATGGCAGGTAGGGAGATGAGGAGGAGGAGCTCCCGCTCAACTCCCTCCGTGATGGCTTTCAACACCCTTGGATGTATACCATCCGGCCCAGGTTATTTGCTACTCTTCAGTTTATCTAATAGTTGTAATACATCTTCCCGATGTATCGATATTTCCTTCAATTCTTCCGCACCTTTAAATACCACTTCAGTCATGGGTAACATCCCTACATCTTCCTCAGTAAAGACCGAAGCAAAGAATTCATTCAGTTTCTCCGCTATCGCCTTGTCGCCTCTTAGTGCTCCTTTAACCCCTTTATCATCTAATGGACCAACTGACTCTCTCACAGGTTTTTTGCTACGAATGTACTTGAAAAGGTCTTTACTTCGCGTTTTTGCTTCCGCAGCAAGCTTCTTCTCAAATTCTCCCTTTGCCTTCCTTATCAATGCCTTGCATTTGACTTGCCAGTGCTTGTGATGTTTCCAGGTTTCGTCGTTTGGCTTTTTTTTCCATTTCCTGAAAGATGTTTTTTTGGCAACAACAGCCTCTCTCACCTTTAAACCATGCTGGCAGTTTTTTGGACTTCCTTCCACTTTTCTTAAAGCGTGGAATACAGCTGGTCTGGGCTTCCAAGATAGTATTTTTCAACAACAGCCATGCCTGTTGTACGTCTTTAACCTTTGCAACTGCTCCTTTTAGTTTTTTCTTAACTGTTTTCCTTATTTTATCATAGTCTCCCTTTCGAAAGTTAAAAGGTAGTACTGTGGATTTCCTTACTATCCCTCCTCCACTAATTAAATCAAAGGCAATCATGCTATGACCACTATTGCCAAGTGGCCCCAACAACCTTATCTCTTGCACTAGATCTGGTGTTCCACTAAGGACTAGGTCTAATATGGCTTCCCCTCTGGTCGGTTCATGAACCAGCTGCTCCAAGAAGCAGTCATTTATTTCATCTAGGAACTTTATCTCCCTAGCATGTCCTGACATGACACTGACCCAGTCGATACCGGGGTAGTTGAAATCACCTATTATTATTACTGCGCTGTAACTTTTGTTAGCTTCCTTGATTTCTTTGAACATTTCATCATCCATTTGGTCATTCTGGCCAGGCGGTCGATAGTACACCCCCACTGCCATCACCTTCCCCCTTTTACATGGAATTTCAATCCATATAGATTCTACAGCAGATTTTGTTTCCTGCAAAATTTTAATCCTTTCTGACTCAATGCCCTCTCTAACATAGAGAGCAACCCCTCCACCAATTTGATCAGCTCTATCATTACGATATAGTTTGTACCCAGGTATCACAGTGTCACACTGGTTGTCCTCCTTCCACCATGTCTCTGATATTCCAATGATATCTAACCTTTCATTTAGTGTTACATATTCTAACTCTCCCATCTTATTTTTTAGACTTCTAGCATTTGCATACAAGCATTTTAGAGAATGTATTTTATTCATATTAATTTGGCTATTGTTAGACATGGGTAATTTGGGATCTTTAAGCTCTGTCTGCTCCATACTTGAGAGCATTTGGGCTAGTTTACTCTTTTGTGGAACCTCTCTGCTTTTGGTAGTATCCTTCAAAGATACATTCTTCCGAACTATCCACTCTTGGGCGACTGTTGGCTTTCCACTAATATCTAGTTTAAAAGCTGCTCTATCTCCTTTTTAAAGGTTAATGCCAGCAGCCTGGTTCCATCCCGGTTAAGGTGACGCCCATCCCTTCGTAAGAGCCCCTCCTTTCCCCAGAATGTTTCCCAGTTCCTAACAAGTCCAAAACCCTCATCTCTGCACCATTGTCTCATCCACGCATTGAGACTCCGGAGCTCTGCCTGCCTTTTGGGTCCTGCGTGTGGAACAGGAAGCATTTCGGAGAACGCTACCCTGGAAGTTCTGGATTTCAACTTCCTACCTAAAAGCCTAAATTTAGCCTACAGAACCTCCCTACCACATTTTCCTATGTCATTGGTACCGACATGTACCAAGACAGCAGACTCCTCCCCAGCACTATCTAAGACCTTATCTAGGTGGCGCGTGAGGTCCGCTACCTTAGCACCAGGCAGGCATGTTACCAGGCGATCCTCATGTCCACCAGCCACCCAGCTATCTACATGCCTAATGATCGAATCACCAACTATAACGGCTGTCCTAACCCTTCCCTCATGGGCACATGGCCCTGGAGAAACTTCTTCGGTGCGAGAGGGTTTTACATCATTTGACTATGAAAATATCAATCAGCTCCCATATTATATTATGGCATTCAAATGATTGTGGGCTGTCTGAAGCTGCTACTTCATATTTCAAGGTCAACGCAAACCTTATTCCACCAAGCCTGAAATGTAATCTGGAACAGTCTTTCCAATTAATAAGAACCAATCCTAATGCCAGTGACACAAGCATGTCCACTCATTTCTTCATATACTGTCTAAGGCTCGAGGATATCCATCTCCAGATTACAATTTGAAATGTTAACTGCTTGTTGAACTCCAAAATTTCACATATTCTATTCTACGCCTGTTGCCAAAGCAGCTTCAAGTTAATACAATAATCTGTGTGATGGGGAGGATCCGTCCCTTGCTGTGCAGTCAGAGGAAACTGAAGAAAACAGGTCAGATTCTGACAGCCAGGCAATGCACATGGCTACAGGTTGCCAAGGGAGATGTAAACAAACCCAGCCACGAGTGCAGCAGCCCCTCCCAAGCTGAAAACAAGCCCCGTGCCCTGAGTGCAATAGGATTCACCTGGGTGGAGGAGGGGCGAAGCTAAGCACTGTGGAAGATAAAAAGCACTCATTAGAAAGCAGAGTTAGTGGGAGCGGTAGCTGTAGCTGTAACTCAAGCTCAAGCTCAAACTCAGGCTCTGGTTCAGGTGCTGATTCGAGTTCAGGCTGGAGAGGAAGTTCAAGCTGGGGAGCAAGCTCAGGATCTGGATTAGGATCCGGGAGGAGTTCTGATGGAGCAGCTGTGAATTCCTGCAGCAGAGCTAGAACAGGAGCAAACATTGGAACAGACAGAGGAACAAAGAAAGCTCAAGCTGAAAAGGTACCGAGAGTTAAAACCCACAGTCTGCAGGAAAGCTTCTCTCAGTTAAAGCCTTGGGAGGAAGGAAGCTGGAGGGAGAAGCCACGCAGGTAGCCAGCTTGGATGTGTCCAGAAGCTCACGAGAGAGAAAGGTACAAATCTCTGAACTTTTCTAATAGTGAAAGAGCACTGCTCAGTAAGCCTTGCAGGCAGAAGCCAGAAGGTAGTTCCTATAAGAGGAACAAGGAGAAAACTAAGCCTAATAGTTTTCTCTGGGACAATAAAGCTTTCCAGAATTCTCTTAAGGCTAAAGAGAATGTTTTGAGAACCCTGTGTGAATGCATTCCTATATATCCAGCGGGGGATGGGCTGGAGGATATGCAGTTTGAATACACAGAGGAAGGCATAAACGATGTACCCATGGATTGTACGTTAACCATTGCAGATAATATGGAAACACTTTGCTGAATTGAATGTTCAAAGCTAATGGTATAGCTGGAGAAAGCAAAGTGAGCATTACTGCCATTGAAAAAGAAGCCCTTATTGTTTCCTATGTAAAGGACTGTGTATTTAAAATCTGGAAGAAAAAGATGTCATTTTTCTGCAGGTCCTGAGTTACTATTTCTTTATACCAGACGTATGGTTTTGTCCTGAGTTCATTTGTGTTTACCAAAACCCCGGGATGGGGAAATAAAACCTTATTTTGACCTTACCACTCTGTTACCTCAATTCCTTTGCCTGTGAGGTGTTTGGGACTCCATTACCCAGAGGGCCAGTGTACTACTACGCCTGCACTACCCCCACTTCCTGGCTTTGGAAAGTCATCAGCTGAACCCTCTCTGCTAGCCCTAGGACCCAGGGGGGCAACTGGTGACATCTGGCATGTGAGAGAGGATACCCACTTCATTAAGCACTGCTAACATTTATTATCAGCAGATACAGATAACTTTACTACTTTATACGGGGTCCACACCACCTTATGGGCGACAGTATACAGGGGTATATTTACTAAAGAGCATTAGCTGCTATCATGGGACTAGCGCAGATTTATCCCATAGCAGTTGCAGCTAACATGGGAGAAATGCAGATATCGCAGGCAGGATTGGAGCAGGGAGTAGGCATGCTAATTGTCAGCAGCTGTCGCACAAAACTTTGTCATGCAATGGGTACTAAATTGGGCCTCATTACAGCTGTAGATAATCCCACCTCAAGAAGTGGCATTATCTGCAGCCAACACTGCTGTGGGGCAGATTGTGACTGTGATCGCCTCCCCAGTGCCAATCGGGGCCCCCTTACTCTCAGATCATTGTAAGTACTGCAATTCTAAAGATCCATGGCACTGTGGCCTACCCTCTGTCAGCACCAGTCCTCCCTGGACAGCTCCCAGTCCTCATCAGGAACTGTCCAGAGGGGATCAGTGTACCCACCATCACATCCTGGCTAGCCAGTCGGGTTCCCAGAGGTCCCCTTCTTGATCCTTTTAAATAATCCAGCTAGCCACTTGGGGTCCTAATCCTCCCTCATTCCCCCTATTAAAACAATTATTCCCAGCTAGCTAGTTGACTTGGGGGGGCCCTTATCCACCCGACCTCTTCTCCCTAGTGGTCAATGGGAGCAAAAGCAGTCCTCCTCGCTCCTGCCCCCATCATTGGAACTGCTCAGAATGACTGAAATCATGCAATCCTGCCCCACAGCCTCACACTTGGATGCAGCACCATGAGATCATGGCCATTTTTGTTAGTACCACAATAGCTGCACTAGGCTACCACAATTTAGTAAACATGCCCCATAGTGTTTGCATCAAGGAGGTAGACAAGAACATGCTTAAAGACTTTCCAATACTTAGCTCATTCCCTTTTTCCCAAAGCCCCCCCCCCCCCCAGGTCCTTTTCCAAACCTTTTCTACCCCTGTGAATTTCTTGCCTTTGCCGAAGGCAAGAATTTTATAAAATTGTTATGCCACTTTACTACTATTACTATTACTACTTACCATTTATATACACCTGCTTGACATTTGAAGCGCTGTTCATGTACACATGAAAAGACAGTCCCTGCTCCAGAGATCTTTTAAGCTGTTAATACAGACAAACAGAACTAGGGAGGGTAACCATTTGTTCTCATAGAATTGTATTACTCTGGTTATCTTCTTATTTATTTATTTATTTATTTAAAGTTTCTTCTATACCGCACTATTCGGCATCAGCGCGGTTTACATGGAACAAAAACATCTCAGTACATTTAAACAAGTATGAGTTTACAAATAACCGTTTAAGAACTTGGATAACAGGGATACACTATTCAAAATAACATTCCATTAACTATTTACATAAAATCAACAAAGACATCTGTATTTATAAATGTATATACAACTACATTGCTTAATTCTTGTACATTTGGGTTTCTGTTAAGAACTGGAGGTATTTATTGCAGGTGATCTACGTTACGGTGGCTGAAAGTATTCCATGAATAAATAGTGCTTGATAGCCTTTCTGAATTGTTTAATATCTCGTATGTGGATAGGTAATGTGGATAGGTAAAGTCCTACCTATAAAAGGCAATGCCTAAGCTGCAAATGGAACACAAGAAGCAAGAGACGTGTGATGGTCACAGGAATCTTTATTAGATAAACCCCAACGCGTTTCGGCAACGCCTTCCTCAGGGGGCATGCAGCTTGCAAAAGATAAAATAAAATAAAATGAACAATATCACCTTTTATGCAGTCAAAATAATATTTTTACATTCAACAACAAAAACATCAATAAATAGTTTAGACACAGTAGTTGAGGAATGATAGTTAAAAATAGAAGTTTAAAAATTGAGAGATAAAACAAATACATTGTGTTCAAATGCCTAAGCTGCATCCATTAATATACTTGTTTAGTAGATAGCCCATACTTGTTTTGCAGATTCCAAGACAGCAGCTTATCATTCTCCATTATATGTTGCAACACCCATATTCCTTTTAGTTGATATTCTACCTCTTTAGGCATGTGCTTTTGAATCCTATACCTAGGGTTATAACACAATGGAGCTGATTGTACTTTACTTCTCCTACCCCATCCAAGTGTTTCAATATAGGATATGATGCTTCAGTAACTGGATCTTATAACAAGTCCTGTCAGACAACAGTGATATAAGTGCAAGAGACAACTAATTCTCTTTTCTAAATCCTGTCACCTGGGAGAGAAGGATGATTCAACTATTTTATACCCATTGGCCACATTGCCTTAGAATAAAAGATACATGATAGGCAAAGAAACTCAGAAAGCAAATTCCTCCCTTATCTTTGTTGTTATTGCTGTTATGTGCCGTTGAGTCGATGTTAACTCATGGCAACTCTAGTCTAGATAGTTGTCCTACACTGTGTTTGGTTTTCAGTCAGGCAGCTAATTGTTGATAGAGTGGTATCCCTAGCTGCCGTTATTGTATCGATCCATTGCATTGCTAGCCTTCCTCTTTTGCGATGACTTTCAACCTTGCCAAAAATGATGTCTTTCTCTAATGATCATTCTCTTCGCACGATGTGACCAAAGTATGAAAGTCAAAGTCTTGTCATTTAATTTGTTCTTTGGCCACTCCATGGTATAAACAGTGGGGGGATAGTCAGCGGCAGTGGCTAGTGCTTGGAAAGCAGTTCATTCTTGCTGCTGGTCTAACTCCAAATATTCAATGCTGGGCCATATCAGACCACCTGCATTGAATATCTGGGTCATCGCAGAATCTAGAAGCCAAATTGGTGATGGCAATATTGAGCCACTGCCAGTTAGCTTTTGTGGGTAAAGGTAGGCCAGCCTTTGCCATGTTTTACTTTACCCACATGTCGCTAACTGGGCAGCAGCTCAGTATCGCCACTGCCCAGTTAGCAATGGGTGCCATCTCTGCTCTGCCATGGAACATCCCTCATATGCCCTATGCTGTTTAGCATTGGGGCATGTAACGACAGCATCCACAGATCCACTAACTGTGTTAGTGCTGCTGAATAGCCCATTCAATGGCATTTATACAGTTTGCTGGTCTGTAAACCTTGTAAATGCCTTTGAATATTCCCCCCCCCCAAATATTCTTTGCAAGCACCAGAATTATTTGGAGTAGTGTATGCAGTATGGGCCCGATATTCGAAAGCCATTTACACAGTCTACAGACCAATAAACCATGTAATTGCCTTAAAGGGGGATACTCAACATCACCTACATGGTTAGTGCCATTGACTATCTCTGCCTATGTCCCCTACATGTTCTGATGCTATCCGGTTAGCATTGGGGTGTGTTGGAGGTGTTTTGGGGGTGTTCTTTTTGCTGGCCTAGTTTTATCCACGGATGCTAACCGGGTTGCGGTGCGATATCACGGCTACCCGGTTAGGCTCTGCAGAGGTGTCTGCTTTTCACCGAACATGGATAATCAATGCCATTGCCACAGCATTGAATATCTGGGATTAGGGGTCAACAGACAGGGTTATGTGCTGTAGCGGCACATAGCCTGCCCAGTTGAATATGAGGCCCTATATCTTTATGACTTGTTCTATGTTACTGAGTATCTGGAGATACCTGTGTATGAGGACAGTGTGAAGCTTTGGGGGGGGGGGGGGCTTATCTGTTAATAGGAGCAACATTGGGCTGATTCTTTGTTTAATAGGAGTAACATTGGGCTGATTCTTTGTTTTCATAGGCCTTGGTTCATGTAGAATCCACTACCCATCTCAGTGTGCACTGATGCCAGATGACAGCACATCACACAAAACCCACATTGTTCCCACCTTACTCTGATCTGTGGTATTCAGCCTCTGACCACTTCTCTATGGGGTGTGTGAGGCTTGGTGTGACTATCAAGGAGGGTTCTGGCACGTGAATGCTGATGCCACCTGGTGTTTTTGTTTGCTGGTGGCAGCCACAGTTGTGCTCATGTTGGTCAGGTCCTGGACATCACCACTGATAGTTCCTTTTTGGTGGTGAAAGCAGATGCTCCACCTGGGTGATATATATCCTTCCATGCACAATTGGCACCCTCCCGGGCCCTTTAGTGTTTCAAGTACAAAGTATTACTCACTGATATATATATATATTACCCCAGAACATTAACATTTTTATTTACAGAAGATGCAACATGGTATCCACACATTAGTCGTCTAGATACACTCAACCCTCCTGTATTCTGAGGGAATAAGGGCAGAAACACATGCCATTAACTGGTGTATAGCCTCTGATATAGCATTCATTTCTGTTCTTATTCCTTCCAGATGCTCCACTATGACTTCCTGAGTCCAGGTGACTTAAACAAACCCCTGTTGCTTCTCCTGCCAGATGGCTTGGAGATGCAAAAGGACCTTAGGCTCACTCAATCCTGGTGTGGGGGGGGGGTACTCAAGGTGAGGCACCTTCTGCAACAGCACAGAGTGACCACACTGTTCCGTTAAAGCCTGAGGTGATGCAACATATGTTCTTCTGTGTTTTCCCCCTCTCCTCTCTTCTCTTCCCCATCTTCCCCATACATCTACCCTCCCACCTTCTCCTCCTCCTACTTCCACAACCATTCCTCTACATTCTCTTTGCCATTGGATCAGGCATGTAGAGGTACAGTGTGCAAACCTTCTATTTCAGTTGCTGGATCCAATGTGCGTAGGTAGCTCAGGAGGCAGAGGAATCCCCACAACTCATCTGCAACCTCTCCCTCTCTATGTGTCTCCTATTTGCCCTCTTCCTACTTTTGCTCATCATCCTCAAGTGAGGCATCAATTATGAGCTGCTCTAGCTGGAGGAGCTTGTAGTTTTCTTGGGGGTTGCCTCTGTTGTCACTCTGATACCATCCAGCCCTGATTAGCCCACAGGAAATGGTGCAATATTGTTGCCATCTTCTGCTGCCACTTCTGAAAGAGAAAAGCAGCAAACCATTTAATGGCTCGGAATGATGCATCCTTGAAAATATAACAAAAAAGGGTAAGCTAGGGCATCCCGATAGATTCTAATAAAAGTAAAAGTAACCCAGATGTTTTTAAGTACAGAGCAGACATAACTGAAAGATTCCAAATTACTCCTGTCAAATGACAACCAGATTGTTAACATGAAAAAAATGCAACCTCTGAAATGCCTGTATGCAAATAGAAGTCTAAAAAATAAGATGGGAGAGTTAGAATATATAGCACTAAATGAAAGGTTAGCTAGAACTGGCATCACAGAGACGTGGTGGAAGGAGGACAATCAATGGGACACAGTGATACCTCGGTACAAACTATATCACAATGATAGGGCATGAGATCAAATTGGAGAAGAGGTTGTGCTCTATGATAGAGAGGACATAGAGTCAATCAGGAAACAAAATATACTGTAGAATCTTTATGGATAAATATTGCATGTAAAAAGAGGAAGGCAGTGGCAGTTGGGGGTGTACTACTGTGCACCTGGTCAGAATGAACAGATGGATGATGAAATGCTAAAAGAAATCAGGGAAGCTAATGTAAATTATAATAGAGTAATAATAGGTGATTTTAATAACCCTGATAATGACTAGGTCAATATCATAGCAGGACATGTTAGGGAGATAAAGTTTCTAGATGAAATACATGACTGCTTAGTGGAAAACAGAATCTGGTGCAAGAGATAGAAACAGAGAAACATAGAAACATGACAGCAGAAAAAGACCACATGATCTATCTAGTCTGCCTTTCCTTATCAACTACAATAGTCCCCTTTTTACCTTTAGATATACTCTGTTTCTGTCCCATGCTTTTTTGAATTCTCCACGTCTCTACCACCTCCAATGGGAGATCATTCCACACATCTACCACTCTTTCCATAAAGAAATATTTCCGTATATTACTCCTGAGTCTATCCCCTTTTACTCTCATCTTACGTCCCCTCATAGCAGAGCTTGCTTTCAATCGAGACTCTCTTCCTGTGCATTTATGCCACAGAGGTATTTAAACATCTCTATCATATTTCCTCTATCGCGTATTTCCTTTAAAGTATACATATTAAGATCTTTAAGTCTGTCCTTATATGCTTTATAATGAAGACCACTAACCATTTTAGTAGCCACCCTTTGCACTGACTCCAACCTGTTTATATCATTTTGAAGGTGTGGACTCCAAATGAAGTCACACCAAAGGCTAATACAGGGATACCATCACTTCCTCTTTTCTGCTGGTCATTCATCTCCCTATGCACCCAAGCATCCTTCAGGCTTTCGCCATCACCTTTTCTACCCGTTTAGCTACTTTAAGATCATCAGACACAATCACGCCCGGATCCCGCTCTTCTTTTGTGGGCAGAAGTGCTTCACTTCCTACACTATACTGCTCCCTTGGATTTTTGCAGCCCAAATGCATGACCCTGCATTTTTTAGCATTCAATCTCAGCTGCAAAATTCTAGACCATTCTTCAAGCTTAGCAAGATCTCTCTTCATGTTATCTATTCCTTCCTGGGTGTCTACTCTATTGCAGATTTTGGTATCATCAGCAAACAAGCAAAGCTTACCCGAAAGCTCTTTTGCAACATCACTAACAAAGATGTTAAAAAGAATCGGACCAAGGATAGATTCTTGCAGCGCAACAATGGTAACCTTCTTCCCCTCTGCCTCCCACTCAACCAATTTCTAGCCCAATCAGTAACTTTAGGGTCCATTCCTAGGGTGCTCAGTTTGTTTATAAGTCACCTGGGCAGAACGGTATCAAAGGCTTTACTGAAATCTAAGTACACCACACCTAAGGCTCTCCTTTGGTCCAACACCCTGGTCACACAGTCAAACAAGTCAATCAGATTTGTCTGACAAAACCTGCCTCTGGTAAACCCATGCTGACTCAGATCCTGCAATCCATTGGACTCCAGAAACCTCACTATTCTCTGTTTTAGCAGCATTTCCAATAATTTACTCACCACAGAGGTTAGACTAACCAGCCTGTAGTTTTCAACCTCATCCTTACTTCCGCTTTTGTGTAAAGGGACTACATGTGCCTTTCTCCTGTCCTCTGGGATCACTCCCGACTCCAAAGAAGCATTGATAAGGTCAGTCAATGTAGCTGCTAGAATATCCCCAAGTTTCTTCAGTATTCTCTGATGTATCCATATGGTCCAAACGCTTTATCCACTTTTAGTTTAGATAGCTCCTTACAAACACTGTCTTCTGAAAATCGCTTGAGCTCCCTGTCACTTCTGTTCCTATTTGTGGGTGTTTTCTGAGGTCCTGCTCAGATAATGGTGCTGGGGCCACTAGGCAATAGTGGTCTTAGCATGATTGCATTTGATTTAATAAATGGAGGGAAGATAGCAAGGAAATCCAAAGCAATAGAGGTTGGTGTGCACGGATCAGGAGAAAGACCTTGGTGTGATTATTTCTGAAGATCTCAAGGTGGCAAAACAGTGCAACAAGGCGGTGGCAAAAGCCAGGAGGATGTTGGGCTGCATGCAAAGAGGAATCACCAGCAGAAAGGAAGAGGTACTTATGCCACTGTACAAGTCACTGGTGAGGCCTCACTTGGAATACTGTGTTCAGTTTTGGAGACCGTATCTTGCAAAGGATGTAAAAAGACTGGAAACTGTTCAGAGGAAGGCAACCAAAATGATTTGGAGCCTGCGTCAGAAGCGTTATGAGAAGAGACTTGAAGACCTAAACATGTACACTTTGGAGGAGAGGAGGGACAGGGGAGATATGATTCAGACCTTTAAATACTTAAATGGAAATAATGAACAAACAAACCTCTTCCAAAGACAGGGAAGCTGTAAAACTAGAGGGCATAACAGGAAGCTGCAAAGTGGTAAATTGAAAGGCAATGTCAGGAAAACGTTTTCACAGAAAGGGTGGTGGATGCTTGGAATGCCCTCACGATAGAAGTGGTGGGGGCAAACATGGTGACGTAATTCAAAACGGCATGGGACAGACACAGTGGATCCCTTTACAGCAACAGGATAAAATCAAAGTAAACTGAACCATCTAATTTCTCAACAAATAGGGGTGTCCTGCATGGAGTGGTGGGTTCACCCCTAAACAGGGACATGGGGAGGGGTGGCCTGCATGGAGCGGCAGTTGCACCTACGCTTGCCATCGTGCTGGGAAGACTAGATGGACCATGCTGGTCTTTATCTGCCATAATTTACTATGTTACTATGTTAACTTTCAAAAAAGAGACTATGACAAAATGAGGGAAACAGAAAGAACTAAAAGGAGCAGCTACAAAGATTAAAAGGTTTACATCAAACATAAGTGTTGTTTAAAAATACTTTCTTAGAAGCCCAGACCAGATGTATTCCACACTTTAAGAAAGGTAGAAGGAAGGCCAGGTGACTGCTAGCATGCTTTAACGGTGAGGTCAGAGATGCTGTTGTAGCCAACAAAGCATCTTTCAGGAAATGGAAAAAGGAGTCAAATGATGAAAACAGGAAACAACATAAGCACTGTCAAGTTAGATACAAGGCATTGATAAGGCAGGCAAAGAGAGAATTTGAAAAGAAGCTTGCCATGGAAGCAAAGATGCCTAATAACAACTTTTTCAAGTACATTTGTAGCAAAACACCTGTGAGAGAGTCAGTTGGACCACTAGGTAATAAAATGGTAAAAAGGACACTAAGTGAGGACAAGGCCATAGAGGAGAGACTGAATGAATTTTTTGCTATGGTCTTTACTGAAAAAGATATAGGGAAGTTATCCATGCCTGAAATGGTATTTAAAGGTGATGTATCGGAATAATTGAAACTAATCTTGATAAACCTGGAGATATATTACAACTATTTGATAAACTGGAGTAGCCAGTCACCTGGACTGAATGGTATACATTCCAGGGTGCTGAAAAAATGAAATATGAGATCGCAGATCTAGTATTAATAGTCTGTGAACTATCATTAAAACCATCTGTAGTACCAGAAGACAGGAGAACGACCAATGTAATGTCAATTTTAAAAGAAAAAGGGTTTCAGGGGTGGTCCAGGAAACTACAGACAAGTGACCTTGACATCAATACTAGGCAAAATAGTAGAAACCATTATAAAAAATACAATTATGGGGTCATTCTGAGCCGCTAATAGCGACGATGGACGTCCTGTTGCAACATCCGGCCCACTCTGTCATCCCCACTAATCTCCCCGTACGAACAAGGTGTTTATATAGGGAGGCTAAATGGGGGCAGGAAAGGGACGGTGCAGAGGCGGAGTTAGGACGGGCAGTGGGTGGTCCGCCTTCCCGGACATACAAGGCCAATTCTGATGTCAGCCCTGTATGTCTGTGGCCAACAGACTGAAGGGGAACTTATTCCATGACCAGTCTATAAATTGTATATATTGTATATATTGTTGTTGTACATAGTTACCCTGTTAGCCAAGTTGAATATCCTGTTCATATGTAAACACAAAGTACTATTGGAAATGTGTATGTTCATTGTTTATTGTAAACCGCGCTGATGCTGAATAGCGCGGTATAAAAGAGACTTTAAATAAATAAATAAATAAATAAATTCCACCTCTGAGGAGGAATAAGTTCCCCTAGATGACGGGGATGGCAGGCCAAGGTGGTAGAAAATGTAGGAGGGAGTGCATGAGATTCTCTGCAGCCTGACCCTAGCCTTGGGAGGCCAGATCAGGGGGTCAGGCTGTGGGGAATGAAAGAACAGGTTGGCAGCAGGGGATCGCAGCTCCTGAATGGAGCTGCAGTGCTATGGCAACTGGACACCATGGCGCCACAACTCTATTCAGAAGCCTTGGCTAAGTTAGCTGGGTAGAGTCCTGTATGTGCAGGCCGACCAGAATCGTGTTCCGGCCTGCACATACTGGCCTAGACGTGATTCTGATCCTGTGGGGCTAGATGTGCCCCATGAGATCAGACTTGGGGACACACAATGAAGCTACAATGCAGCCTTTTTGGAGCCTATTCAGATCTGGACATCCCGGCCCTCTGTGTGTCCGGTCGGAACCGGACGCACAGAGTTAGCCAGGATTGTGATCCTGTGGGGCATGTCTAGCCCCATGGGATCAGAATTGTGTCCAGGCCTGTACATGCAGGCCAGGACCGATTCAGGTTGGCTTGCACATACCGGCCTTGCCCGTATATCTCAGTCAGGGCTTTTGAATGGAGCCGCGGCGCCATTGCGTTCATTTGCCATGGCACTGCGGCTTCATTTAAAAGCTGCGATCCCCGGCCGCCGGACCAAAAAGTGCATTCTACCAGCCTGACCCCCAATCTTGCCTCCCAAGGCCAGGGTCGGGCTGCGGGGAATGACCTCTGCCCCCCTGCCACCTCTTTTGGGCCCTGGGCCTGCCTGATCCTCCCAACTAGGGGAACTTATTCCACTTCAGAGCTGGAATAAGTTCCCCGTTCAGGCTGCCGGCCTCGGACGTACAAGGCCAACATTGGAATCGGCCCTGTACATCCGAAGCTGATGACCGCCCACTGCCTGCCCTATTGCCACCCCTGATCCGCCTCTTTCTTGCCCCCGTCTAACTTCCCTGTACAACGTGTGGGGAAGTTAGTCGGGGTCAGAAGGGGGCCCGAATAGCGGGGATGGACTTCCCAACAGGACATACATCCCCACTATTCGTGCCTTGGAATGACCCTGTTTGTGTCTAAGAAAAAATATTTTTCACTCAACTCTGGAATTCATGTAGTAAAAGTTGTTAGTGTAGCTGGGTTTAAAAAAGGTTTGGACAAGTTCCTGGAGGAGAGGTCCATAAATCATTATTAATGAAGACCCAGAAAAACCCGCTGCTTACCCTGGGACAAGCATTGTAGAACCTGTGTACCTCTTTGAGAACTTGGTAGGTAATTGTGACCTGGATTGGTTACTGTTGGAAACAGGATACTGGGCTTGATAAATCTTGGTCTGATCCAGTATAGCATATCTTCTGTTCTTATGTTCATATGCCACTGCTTCTGTTGCTGCTGCTGGGGGTGAGAGACAACATATCAATCCTGGGATATGGTTTGCCCCATACTGGTGATATGTTCCCTTAGTAGCCTGTTCTGCATCAGCAGGTCTACATGACCCATGCCATCCAAATGATAGTTTCACCTATATAGAGCATAGGACATACTGACAGATTGTCTATGCAGTACTATGTCCTATTTTCTGAGGGCCTTGCGGGCTGCTTTGTCCTACATTGCTATATCTGACAGTTGTAACCTCTTTATCTTGGCTGACAGCTGACTTACAGTACACCATTTTCCTGAGTGCTCATGTGATGCATGTCAGTGCTGTGTATGGCTGATCCCCCCCCACCATCACCTACACTTGTGACGGAAATTTCTTTCTGGCAACAATCTTTTCACATAGCAGACTTGTCATGGTTTCTCTTCCATGGTATCTTGATACCTTGAAGTACTACCACTTTCTTTGAATGCCCTTCCAAGGTGACATCTGTTGTGATGCATGCCCATCATCTGTGTCCCTTCTTTGGTCTCAAACAACAAATAACTTAGAGTAAATCTGTGCTTGAACAATTTGATGGAGGTCTCCCCTCTGTTAGCATATAAAATCACAAATCCACCAAGAATTAATTAATATATAAATGTATCTGCTTGTACATTACTCACAAATACTGTATATAGTTAAATTTATAACATGTATGTTAACATCTTCTATTATGTAAATAGTTTTGAATTATTTTGAGTTATCTTAAATCATTATTACCTCCAATGTTCTAAGTTATCTTCTCACTGTTTTATGTAACTGTTAAACTGCGCAGAGTTAATTGTTAAATGTAAACCGCTGCTGATCACAGGAAGGAGCGGTATAAAAATGTACTCAAATAAATAAATTAAATAAATAAAACATGAGTCCCTTGCTGTTTATGGCTGTTCGATGACATACAATTTATTCACCTGTGGACAATTTAGCCATCTCCCCTATTTCACATCTCTCCCATTTCATTCCATCACCCATGTCTGTCAGAACTTTGAATGCCCTTTCCTGCTGACCTGTGCAGCAGGTACCAGGCTGAGTCCCCACTGACACAGAATGGACATGTGCAGTTCTCACTGTGTCACCCTTCCCCTTGTGCTGTCCATGCCACCTGTTCACTGGCATGCACAACCCTTTCTTAAGACATCTATCACATAGGTCTCCTGCACCATTGCTACAGCTGAGCCCACTGACATACCACATACCTTGCCACTCCTGCTGCTGCTTCCTTAGTTTCTGCAACAACTGGGGCCTCTGGTCCCAAATAGCCCTGTAGTGCATTTTAAGGTCTTGATGTCCTGCTGTATCCTGAATTTCCTGCAGAAAAGGAAAATAAATAGTATGCTAAGTACCAACAAAGAAACCTCCCTAGTCAACAAAGAAGCCTTCCTAGAAAATATCTCCCTATTACTTAACACCAATCTGGACAACTTGGACAACTTCTTATCCCACATGGAACAGCACGATCACTCAAGCAGCCTTGGCACCCGATCTACCTTGTCAAAGAAATAACAAATATCCCAAAGCACTGTGGTACACCCTGAACCTTTGAGAACTCAAAACGCAGCTCCACAGATTAGAACACAAATGGCGAAGAATAAAACTACCCTCCGATCAAAGCAGTTACATGGCCAACTTTACCAAATACTACATCACAACTGACCACAGCAAACAGACCTACCACACCAAATTGATAAAGGGCTCACTCAATTGCCTAAGAGAACTCTTCAGCCTAGCCAAGGAACTCACAAAATCCCTCCCCCATAACCCTCCAACACACACATCACCTCTCAACAATTAGCCAGCTACTACTCAATGTGATAGCCACATCCCACAACACAAGCTGATCAACCACAGCCTCCAAAGCTCCCACCCAATCCTGGAGCATGTTTGAAGCCATCAGCAACAAAACCATAGAATCCATCATCAAAACCCTCAGCACAACCACATCCCCACTAGACCCATGCCCTGTAAACTGGATAAAATAAACCATCACAAAACTCACTCCCCTCCTGACACCCCCATGTACATTGAGTTTCTGCCCTTACTGAACAAGGGTCTGGCGGTAGGTAGTCCTGTGTCCTCTTGGCAGGTACAGCATGTCCTTATTAGCTATTATCACTTGCCAGAACCTCTGTATTTCAGCCTTGCTGAAATTGGGCTGCCATGTTGCTATTACTCTGCTCACTATGTTCTCATACAGAGCCTCAGGGGTTGAAGGAGCAGTGATGGGGTGGAGAAAGAGCAGTGTGGGGACAGGCCACCAGCTGGAACATACAGAAGCAATTATGGTCATGCCTCTGTACATTCCTCTGCAATGAGTTGGAAACCCGTCTTATTCCACCTCGAAGTGGAATAAGTCTCGGGTGCCTCACCCCTCCGCATGACAGTCCTCTCACCATTTCACCACACTGTGCCCTTGCAGCCATGATCTGACCTACAGTGGGTTCCTGTGATGGCTGGACAGTGGGCTACAGGGGCAGATTCATGCCATTGGCATTCTGAGCTGTCCTGTGGATGGCTTGTTGCCATGGAGCCAGGATGCCACTGCTACCTCGCACAAGCAGTGGCGCTCTGGCATTGGGATGGGCAGCTCCCTGTATATCAATCTGCTCAGCATACAGATAGCACATGGACATATATGTCCCCGATTCTGCCATCACGGTTATGTCTGAGCCCCACAGGGGCAGAATCGGGATTATCTCCGGCACTTCCAGGTTTTGGCTGCATGTTCCGGAATCAGAATCGGCCTCCGGATGTCTGAACATGGTAGCTGTATTTACAGCCATCATTCACACTGGCTCGCACAGATGGTGATTTGTGATTTTCTATAATCAACTATTGCAAGCCATCTGTTGGAATTGTTTATGTTTTCAGCTTTTGATTTTTTCCACTGTTCCATTACCCTTGGTGGCTTATAGTTAAGTGATATTTTTGCATGTCTTTTAAAAACTTGTGGTTTTCTGACAAACTTGCTGAGTCCTTGCTGTTTCCATGATGTTTTCAACAAGTTTGCCTTTTAAGTTACAGATACATTTTGTTTGTCTTGGTAGTTTTGGCCATCCCCGTGAACATTGATGTATAAAACACCACCATTGTAACTAGTTTTGTTTCTCTGTTATTAGTTTTTCTACATCTTGTTGGAATTGCTTGTACAAACTGGCCCCTGACACATCGAAGCAAGGATCTCTGGATGATCAATGACGCTATGTTAGTTTAATAAATACTAGATGATATTTGTGATAAGATCTTGTTGATTGTTTGAATTATTGTTGTATATTTCTTCTAGGGATTTGCAAAGGACAAAATGTTTTGGTTCATTTGGGTTTTTTAACTGATTTTCAGACTTTTTAGATTTGCTTTAATAAAATCCTTTCAAAGTGCACTAATCAACTTAGCACATGTTGGTTCATAAGTTCATGCACATTAAAATGATTTAGCATGCACATACCTAATTTCTTCATAGTAAAAAACTTCTAACAGATATGACTTTATTAGACATTGCATCCATCAGGAGATCAGTAGCCAGGAAGGGTAGGGCTGTGGCTTTGAAATGCTTGATATGCTTACACATACTGTATATGATAGTTGGCACCAATGATGTGTAAGGGTTGGGAGGTGGGTGTGGCCTGCCCTGGGTACTAGCATGGTGGAGCCAGCCCGGCAAACCTACCTTTAGGCCTGGAGGCTGTTCCTATTGGAGTGGAGGCAGTGCAGCAAGCCACAAACCATGTTAAGGTAGGTTTGTTGCACTGGTTCTGCTTTTTGGGCCCAGCGGGGGAGGAGAGTTGGTCATGCATCGCGATGGGTGTGTGTGCCATAAGGGGGGCGTGCCACAAGGGGTTGCCCACTTCAGGTGCAGAGGGCCCTTGGAACACCACTGGTTGGCAGTGAGGGATGGGTTCCCATTGCTCCACTGGGTTACCTGAAAGAGGGAGGGGGTTGACATGTAGATTAATGGTCTGTAATGGAAGAAAGTAGTGGGCATAGATTTGGGGGAAGAGAGATGTGGTGAATTGGTAGCGAGTAAAAGGAATGAGAAAAGCACAGATACTGCATGAGAGATGTTATAGAGATGGGGGAATATGAGGAGGAGACAAAGGATGGAAAATAGAGAAATAGAAAGGAAGGGTGGGCAAGGAACATAGACTGGTAGATGTGTAAAAGAGCTTTGCAGAAATGGAAGTTTAGTGAAACACTGAGATAATTAGGAAAGAAGGAGCAAAAAGATGGAGCTTGGGTCTCTGGTAGCTGCTGTAGGTAGAAGTAAAATAATAACTCCCAGTTAAAATATGTGCTTCTTTTAAGAATATTCAGAGCTACCGTAAACCATTTCTAACTTATCCTAATTATTTTAAGAAACTGAAGAAAAATATATCAACAGGTCAATATTCAGCATTGGCAGTATATTGCATTTTTTAAATTCCAACACGGCAGCTAAAAAGAATTTGGATATTCAGCACCAGTATCCAGATAGTTCAATCACACTGCCTTGAGTGCACCTGATTTTGTTTGATCCTGGAAGCTAAGCATCATTGTGCCTGGTTAGTACATTGATGGAAGTCCACCTTGGAATGCTAGTTGCTGTAGACCTACTGAGCAGAAGAAAGGCCTGGCAATCTACCTCCAGTCACAGCTTTCCAAGAAAACCCAGGGGATAGTTAAGAACATAAGAAATGCCATACTGGGTCAGGTCCATCAAGCCCACAGGTTCCCAAAAAGGTACACAGGTTCCACAATGCTTATCCTGGGGTAAACAATGGATTTCCCAGGTCTTCTTTTATAATGGTTTATGGACCATTGTACAAATCCTTTTTAAACCCAGCTCACTAACAGCTTTTACTACATGATCCGGTAACAAATGCCAGAGTTTGATTATACGTTGAGTGAAAACATATTTTCTCTTATTAGTCTTAAATGGTTTACATTGTAGCTTTATTGCATATTCCCTAGTCTTTCTACTTTTTGATGGTGTAAACAACTAATATGTGTTTACCCATTTCACTCCATCCATTAATTTACAAACCTCTATCATATCTCCCCTCAGCTGTCTCTTTTCTAAGTTGAAGAGCCCTTGCATTTTAAGCCTTCCCTCATAGGGGTATCCTTCCATCCCATTTACCATTTTGGTGGCTCTTCTCTGTACCTTTTCTGATTCTGCTATATCCTGTTTTAACATATGATGACCAGATTTGCACACAATATTAAAGGTTCAGTTGCACTATGGAACGATACAGAGGCATTATAATATCCTTGGTTTTATTCTCTATTCCTTTCCTTATAATTCCTAGCATTCTATTTGCTTTCTTGGCAGCACTACACACTGGGCGGAGGGTTTCAACATACTATCCACGATGACACCTACATCTTTTTTCTGGGTGGTGGTTCCTAATGTGGAACCTCCATTGCGTAACTGCAGTTTTGGTTGTTCTTTCTTAGATACCTAACTTTGCACTTGTCCACATTAAATTTCATCTGCCATTTGGATGTCCAGTCTTCCAATTTGTCAACGTCCTCTTGCAAGTTTTCACAATCCTCCTGTGTTTTAACAACTTTGAATAATTTTGTGTCATCTTCAAATGTGATCACCTTACTCGTTATTCCCATTTTTAGGTCATTTATGAATGCCACCAGGCATTGACAACACTTAACAAAATCAATCCAGATATTGGCTGGCTCTGGATAGAGCAGTGAATGCTAGCAATATTAAGCGCTGCTATCCAAATAACTTAGGACAGTCTTTTTTATGCCCTAAATTATGTGGACAGTTATCTTGCTAGTAGCACTGAATATCGTTGCTATCCAGATAATTCACCACTCCACCCTACTACCCCTACAGACTGTCTCCCCACTATCTAGATAGCGCTGAGGAAATCTGAAGGGATACTCAGTAGAAATATCCATTTAATGTCCGTGAATATCCTGTTCAATGGCACATACCTGGATATCAGTTGCTGCTGTCCTAATAAGTGCTTCTGAATATTGATCCATAAGTATTTTGATATTTAAGAGCAAATCGTTTCAAACACAATATGCACCACAATTTATGTCTTCTTGAACAAGTTAATCCCTCCCAAAGTGGCACTTTTGTTTGCTAATGAATGAGGGCTGGCAGAAATACTTAGGTATAGGGTATTTATGTGACTTCTGTGAGAGTTGTGGAATACAAAGATTTTGTTAGTCTGATGCAGTGAACACATTTTTGTCTGAACATTGTCTAAGCCATAAGAGGAGTTGAATTAAGCCTATAGTTTTCAATAACATCGCCTGGATCTGTCAGTTTAAGACAATGATGCCATATATCTACTTTGATTCTTTCTTCAGGGGCATTTAATCACTTTCTTTATGCAAATCAGTGATTTAGAAAATCTACTCATCTTTTCCTCATATTTAATTTGCTTCCATTTAATTTACAAATTAGATTCCTGGGAGCCTGAAGTGCTAAAGTAATCATGTAGGAAGCAGAAAAGGGGCTAAATCATCCATGGGTGAGTTATGAAACTTCATCAACAAATCTAGGCACATCTGCTGTTCTCAATGATTGCAATTAAGTAACTCAAACACGTTGTATAAAGTAAAACATTAGAAACACAGCTAAACTACTGTGAATATGTTTTCTAATGAATGTTTTTTCCCCAGAGGTATCCCAAAGGTATCTGGAACCCTAGGCAAACCTTCAGGTATGTACCCCTGGGGAGGCCCAAGTCCCTAGCCCCCCTCCTCAACAATAGCCCATCTCCTCTTTCTTTTCCTAATCCTGTGGCCAGTATTTCCCCTTCTTTTTCTAATCCTCCCTCCCATCCACTGTATCCTGCATTATCCCTTCCCTCCCCACCCCCGGCGTCTACATCTCATCTCTCCTACCTCTGCTGGGCACAAAAAAGCAGGAAGTAAACGGACATAGCACAAGGCCTTGCAGCACAGACCCTTATTAAAGAATATGCTGCACCCTAACCCATCTATTGCAAAATTCCTGTCAGTAGGGATAAGGTGCAACAGCACTTGAGAAATGGGTCTGTATTGCAAAGTACGGCACCATGTTGATTTACTTCCTGCTTCTTTGGGCCTAGGAAATGTGGGGTGAGTGTGGCAGGCCTGGCAGTGGGGTGAGTGTGGCAGGCCTGGCAGTGGGAAGTACTGCTTTCCTACCATATGGGAGCCGTGTTGTTGCCCCACAAATTCTGCTACCGTAGGTGGAATCCTGGTCTGCCTAGTAGTTGGGTGGACCTTGATGATTCCATAATCCTGCTGAGCTACAGCCTGTGGGCTGAACCCTCCATCGTCCTCACCTATGTTTTATTCTGCAGTGTCCATATCCTCCTCATCTTCCTCCCCTTTTTCCCTATACCTCAAGAATTTTATTCATACAAAGCATTTCCAGTGATTTTTTAATTGAAATAATATATGCATCATTTGTTTATTTACTGACTTCTATATTTGCTGACTTACAGTATTAATTTTTTTCGTTTAATGACAATGACCCTTTCTGCTTAAAAAGCATGGAGTAGCCCTACTTTCCCAGATTTGTGACAGAAATATTTTGCTATTACAGAGTATGGAGGCCCCGTCTGAGCCTTAGACACTGGCAACGGCCAGAATCTTCCTCCTATTTCAAACTTTTGTTGATATGCTTACTAAGGGTAGGAGGCACTATCTGAGCTGTAGAAGCAGACTTACTCCAGACTTACTCCTTGCCTTTTTTATTCATTCATTTAGGAGGAAATAAAAACATAAGAAGTGCCATACTGGGTCAGATCAAAGGTCTACAGTATCAAGCTCAGTGACCTGTTTCCAACAGTGGCCATTCTAGATCACAAATACTTGACATACCCCAAAGGTCGCCATTTCCATGGTACTTATCCCCAGGGATAAGCAGTGGATTTCCTTGGGTCTACCTTTATAACATTTTATGGACTTTCCTCCAGGAATTTCCCCAAACCTTTTTTTAAACCCTGCCACACTGCCTGCTTTTCCAACATCCTACAGAAATGAGAAAGTTTAACTATACGTTGAGAGAAAAAATATTTTCTCCTATCAGTTTTAAATATACTACTTTGTAACTTCATGATGTGTCCCCTAGTCTTTGTATTTTTTGAAAGGGTAAACAATGAATTTGCGTTTACCCCTTCCACGCCACTCGGTTTTTATAAATTACTATCATGTCTCCTCTCAGTCATCTCTTCTCCAAACTGAAAAATCCTAGTCTCTTTAATCTTTCCTCATAGGAGAGTCATTGCATCCCCTTTATCATTTTGGTTGCCCTTCTCTTTCCCTGGCTTCTTGCTTCAAATGTACCTGGAAACATTTTTATTGTGAGTGTTTGTCTTTGTGGTCTTTATTAATTTGGATGGAATCCTTGTGTGACTGAAGTGGAGGGGGTTGTGAAAGAGTTTGGGGGGATATTGTCCCTGATATCATGGATGGTTTGTTTGGTGGGGATTGCTGTGTGATATACTGAGAGTGGTTTTAAGAGTGAATGGAGTGGAAGAGAAATGCTATTGGCTTCCTTTCTTTGGGTAAAAGTACCTTCTTAGTACTGGAAGAGGACAGCAATTTCAGGCGGCGAGTATGAATGGTAGCCTTGCATTGGAATAGGGCTGCTCTGACATGACCAATGCTTGAGGCTCCAAGATGGGAAATGCAAGATGGCATGATTTGTTGTTTATGGTGAATGGGATTAGAAGTCCATACAGTTTGAGAATGTGGTATGAATGGGGTGACCTATGGGATGACGTTTGGGTAAAACGGCCTCTCTTTCTGGAAGAATGAGAATTTTGTGAACTCAGGTGGGTGATATATAATGGAACTGGGGATTTTTACTTCCCCCATTGGTTGTAATGGGGGGAAAAAGGTAGTTGTCATACTTTTCAGATGCTCCTTACTGAGCACCAGCCATTCTCAGTACTCTAAGAAAGAAAACCACTGGTTTAAGCGGATTATGGGTATTGGGACTGAGATTTTTGTACTATGTAATCTTTTAGGTACTCTCCAATCATTTTTCTGAAACTGATAGATAACCTCTTGGCACGGTAGGGCTGCCCTTGCTGCTGGTGGAGACTTTAATGCTCTTCTGTAAGATACGCAGTCCTCCTATAGACTTGGAAGGCACAGTCTTCGACTAGTCTAAAAGACATGCTTAAAAAGGGAGGAGTGGCTTAGTGGTTGGGGCAAGGTACCAGAGGCCGGAAGGTCGGTGGTTCAAATGCCACTAGAGGACAGCAACCTTGGGCCGGAAGGATTGGGGTTTCTAGTCCCACAGGTGCTCCTTGTGGTCTTGGGCAAGCCACTTAACCCTCCATTGCCCATGTTCCCTGCAAGTATTAGTGTGTGTCTCATATCCCCTCGTGTTAAATGTATCCCCAACCGCTTTGACCCGGTGAAAAACGGTATATAAATGCAGCTAAATAATAAATAAATAATAAAAATAATAATAATAATATATAATAAATAAATAATAATAATAAAATAAAATCCTCAGGTTAGCAAATCCATGGTGACTGCAGCAACAGGAAAGTAAAGAATTTAAGGGGCCAATATTCAAAGGATTTATACTCCTAACTTTGAAAGTTATGCTTCTAAATTGGACTTTTTGAAAACTTACTAGGACTGAGTGCCAAAATATTTTCTTGAAATTTCAGTAAACTCCTAAATTAAGAGCATGAAAAGTAGGAGGTGGCAAGGGTGGATTTAGGGTGGGAAAAAAAGGTAGGAGTTTAGTACTGATTTTCAGCACTAGGGACCTACGTTAGGCTCATAAATCTAGGTAAATGAATAACAGGCCTAAATTTAGGCATATAAATTTAAAATTCCTATATTAGGATGAATTTTCAGCTGAAATTTGGGCTCCTAAATGTGGCTGAAAATTTTGGAGGCTAACTTTGAGCTTGATATTCTTCTGGGACAGCTATGCGCTGCTATGGTGCAGAGCTGTAGCTACTGACCTTTAATCCCAGATATTCAATGACACAGTCATTTGAGGCCCTGGCATTGAATAGCCAGGGTAGCCACAAAGCACACAAGCCTGCAAAAGCTAACCAGACAGTGGCGATATTGAGCCGCTGCCTGGTTAGCTCCCATGGGTAAAGATGCTAAGTGGTTAGCATCAGGGTGTGTAGCGGAAATAATCTGGGATATTCAGCAGCAGTAACCATGTTAATACCACTGAACATCCCTCTAAGCAGCATTTACATGGTTTACAGGTCTGCAAACCATGTAAATGCCTTTGAATATACAGGGTGGCCCAAAAAAAGTGAGAACATCTCGTAGCATACAAGTTATTTAAAAATTCAAAAAGGCAGATGTAAACAATTGACAAATTAAAAAAAAAAGATGGCGACTGGAAATTGTCGAAATAAAGACGTTATATAGCTAAAAAAGGTAAATAAGTAAACTATTTATGCTTTTAATTTATGAGATGTTCTCACTTTTTTTTGGACCACCCTGTAGAAACACAGAAACATGATGGCAGAAAAAGTCAACTTGGTTTATCAGTCTGCCCTTCCATATCAACTACAATAATCCCATTTTTTTCCTTTTGGAATACCCAAGCTTTTTTGAATTCAGATATTGTCCTCATCTCTACCACCTTCACTGGGAGATTATTCCACACATCTACCACTATTTCCATAAATAAATAGTTCCGCATATTACCCCTGAATCTATCCCCTTTCATCCTCAACCTATGTCCCCTCATGGGACAGCTTGCTTTCAATTGAAAGAGGCTCTCCTCCTGTGAATTTATGCCAGAGGTATTAAAACGTTTCTATCATATCTCCTGTATCCCACCTTTCCTCTAATGTATACATATTAGGATATTTAAGTCTATCCTCATATGCTTTATAACGAAGACCACTAACCATTTTAGTAGCCACCATCTGCACTGATTCCAAACTGTTTATATCCCTTTGAAGGGGTGGTCTCCAGAATTGCACACATTACTCCAAATGAGAGCTCATCAAAGACTTATACAGAGTCACTATCACCTCCTTTTTACTGCTGACCATTCTTCTCCCTATGCATCCAAGCATCCTGCAAGCTTTTACAGTCACCTTTTCTACCGGTTAGGTACTTTAAGGTCATCAGACACCATCACGCCCAGGTCCCACTCTTCTTTTGTGGACAGAAGTTCTTCATCCCCTACACTGTACCGCTTCCTTGGATTATTGCAGCTCAAATGCATGGTCCTGCATTTTTTAACATTAAATCTCAGCAAACAATCAACAAAATACAGTGTCTAGTGTACACATGCTTTGAACAGTGAGTGCATGTGTGTGTAGATGGTCATTGATTCTTGGTGAGCTATTTACAACGTGCACTATTTACAATACTATGTACATCAGGACTTTACAGTAACTTTAGGGTCCATCCCTAGGGTGCTCATTTTGATTATAAGTTGCCTGTGTGGAATGGTGTCAAAGACTTTACTGAAATCCAGGTACACTACATCTAGGACTTTTCCTCGGTCCAACTCCCTGGTCACCCAGTCAAAGAAATCAACCAGATTTGTCTGACAAGACTGGTGAATCCATGCTGCCTCTGATCCTGCAATCCATTGGACTCCAGAAACCTCACTATTTTCTCTTTCAGCAGCATTTCCCATAATTTACCACAAAGGTTAGACTAACTGGCCTGTAGTTTTCAACCACATCTTTACGTCCGCTTTTATGTAAAGGGACCACATGTGCCTCCCTCCAGTCCTCTGGCAGCTCTCCAAAGAGGCATTGAAAAGGTCAGTTAGTGGATTTGATAGAACGTCCCCAAGTTCCTTCAGTATTCTCAGATGTATCTCATCCGGTCCCATCGCTTTGTCTAGTTTTAGTTTAGCTAGTTCCTCACGAACACAGTCTTCTGAAAATTGTTCGAGAGCCCCGTCACTTCTGTTCCTGAGTTTTCTGAGGTCCTTCTCCTGGCCCTTCATCTATGAACTCAGAACAGAAATACTTGTTAAGCAATTTCACTTTATCCTCATCAGCTTCTACATATTCCTCCCCTTCACGCTTGAGTCTGACAATACCACTTTTGCGCTTTCTCCTCTCACTAACATATCTGAAAATTGTCTTATTCACCCATTTTATTGCATTAGCTATTTCTTCTTTCCTGACTACTTTGCTAGCTTCTCTAAGTTTTTCCAAATATAGATGCCTGTCTTCTTCTCTCTGTGATCTCTTGTAGGTCATAAAGGCCTTCCCCTTCTTCTTCACCTTTTCAGCTACTTCTTTTTAGAACCATAGTGGCCTCCTTTTCCTTTTACCTGTTCTTTCCACCCTCCTTCAAAGATTGTGATTGAAAAAAGAGATAACCTTATATGAGATTATTAATATGGCTAAGGCCCTTCCTTGTAGGAAAACTCCAGGACGCGATGGCCCATGGATGGAATTTTACTGGGCCCTTATTGGATACACTAGGGCCATACTTGCAGATTTTATATTAGAGCCTCCTCAGTCAGGAAGCAGTTCAAGGATCTTTCCAAGATGCTAATGTGGTGGTGCTTCCATAGTGCTTCCATAGTTGGGTAGGGACCCCTCTTGGGTGGAAAATTATCGGCCTATCTCATTACTTAATTTAGATTGCAAAATCCATTCTAATCTGTTAGCATTCAGGCTTCAGATGTTACTGGGAATCTGATTCATAGAGATCAGAATAGTTTTGTGTGGGAAAGAATGCTGGTGAACAATGCCAGGCTGTTTTGCAACATCCTGACTGTATCTGAGACGCGTCATATGCTGATGATTGCCCTACCTCTGGACAGTGAGAAGGCATTGAACCAAGTAGAGTAGTCATCGTATTTCTTTTCAGTCCTAGTAGTCCAGAAGCTGGGTAATATTAATGGAGTTTTGGTCCAGGGTATGGACTGCAGACTTTCAATTTATGCCAATGATGTTTGACTTTCCTTATCCCTGACTCCATACGTTATCTTCTAATTTTCTTTGGCAATTTTTCCTAGCTATTGGGAAATAAAATCAATTGAAATAAGTTAGTAGTCTTTCCTCTTAACTCATATAGTATGAGCCTGGTCAGCTTCCCTTTCCAGTAGCAACCTGCAGTCCTGAAATATTTGGGGGTATGGTGGGCATACACTCCAGGAAACGTTTAATTCTAATTGCCAGAAGCTAGAGGAAATTGTTAATATGATCTTCATGAAATGCTTACTGCTTTACATGTCATGGTGGGGTCGGCTGGATGCTTTGAAGATCATTTTGACCCACAAACTGGCCATTATTCTGGGTATTTTACCACTCCTCTTCCCTACCCGGGTTGCTAGGAGGATTGAGTTCATCATGCTGTGGTTTACCTGTAAAGACAAGTCCCCTCAAACAGCCTTGGCAGAATTAAAGCAAACTAAATTTCTTGGAGAAATGAATTCCATAGACCTTTAAAGATATCACTTTGTTTCTTTTCTTAGGCAAGCTGCTCACTGGCTCCTTCCTATCCAGACTAATGAGGATCTAGTATGGCTTGATTTGGAAAGGTAACTTTGGTACCCATATCTTTTTCCAGTGGTGGCTGGGATGTCCATTCCAGGTAAAAAAAAAAAAAAAAGAGACAGTGAAGTCTTTTCAGCCACCCTGGTGGCTTTTTGGAAGCTAGAAGGGCCATAGTAGAAAAAAGAGTGTTTTACCTGAGTGCCTTTATTTGGTATATCTCCCAATTTTGAATTCGTAATGTTCCCTTTGGATGGCCTCTTTAACAGTGGACTGGAGTTTGGACTCTAGGCCAGTTTATTTTTGAAGGAGGATTTAAATCCTTCCAACAGATGCAACAAGAATTTGGCTTACCTGACTACCAACATTTTAAGTGGGTCCAATTTAGGGTTACCAACTTGCTGATTTTCAGCTAGCCTGGCCAGTTTTTAGAGGTCAGGTCAGCTGCCGGCAGACCTTTAAAACCGGCAATAGAAAAGCTGGAATTTGTGTTCCCAATGAGGCTGACACCGTCTCCTTCACCACTGTTGAAGGTATATTCTTTTTCTCTTTGCTGCCTGAAATGCCGTTGAAACTTTCCTGGATGCACGGTAGTGTCAGAAGAGAGAGAAGGACTGCTACTAATACTACTACTAATAATAATCATTTTTATGGCATTACAAGGCATACACAGCACTGTACATATAGATGTAAGACACAATCCCTGCTCATCAGAGTTTACAATCTAATCAAGATGAAAAAACATTGCAAAACTGGGGACTAGAGTATGGTAAGATACACATATGTAAGTAGTAGGCAAGAGAACGAGGAGCATCAACATCCAAAAGCAGCCTCAAAGAGATGGGTATTCGGCCTGGACTTGAATAGGACCAGAGAAGGAGCCCGACACACCAACTCAGGTAGTTTGTTTCAGATATATGGAGCAGCAATGTGGAATAGACAAAGTGTGGAGTTGGCAGTGGCAGAGAAGGGCACAGATAAAAGGGATCTGCCAGAGGAGCGTAGATTCCGAGGAGGAATGCAGCATGAGATAAGAGAGGAAAGGTAGTGAAGGCCACACACGCCCTAAGGCTCTGTCAATCGCACCCCTCTCCAATGAAAATGGGAACACTTCCCATTTCTGAGGGGTCAGGTGGCATCACAAGCTCAATGGCCCTATCAAACAGAAGCAGCATGACAGGCAGCAGAGAGAGGAGAAGATTAATACCTGAATGGTGCAGGGGCAGGCAAGAGGAGATGCTGAATTGGGTTAGAAGGAAAAACCAAAAGGCACATTTGCTCAGAGGACAAAAGGGGGATGTTGGACATTGAAACAATGGGAGAAGGGATCAGTATGGGAGGAAAAAACAAGAGGTACTTGGGGAAAGGACTGAAGAGGGGATAAAGACCCATGGACAATGGTGGATTGGGGAAGGGATAGAGACACAAGGACAGATAGCGACACAGAGGGACACTGAGAGGGAGGGGGTTGAGTGACAGTGGAAATTTTAGACATGTGGGGGGGGGGGTAGGAAGGAATAAGATGCTAGATGAGGGGGAGGGTGTAAGAAGACAGAAGGGGATAATGAACATAAGAGAGGGAAAGGGACAGAAAAAAAAAGATGGACATCGAGGGAATAGGGAGATAGGGCAGATGTGGGCATTGGGGGCGGAATATGAAGAGACAAGGGTGATGCTGGACATTAGGGGGACAGGCACACAATGAGGGGATGCTGGACACTGATGAGAAATGCTGACACAGGGGTGAGGAGGAAAGAATCTTGCCAGAACAAGGTAAGCAGCTGATTCTAATTTCTAACTCTGCGGTGAGCCAATGGGGGAGAAAAGGTGGGAGAGTGGCTCGAGTTGCTGTCTAGTGGGAATTGGGGATGATAAAAACATAGAAACATGATGGCAGAAAAAGGCCACATGGCCTATCTAGTCTGCCCTTCCATATCAACCACTACAACAGTCCCCTTTTTTTCTTTAGATATCCTCTGTGTTTGTCCCATACTTTCTTGAATTCAGATACTGTCCTCGTGTCCATCACCTCCACTGAGAGACTATTCCACGCATCTACCACTCTTTCCGTAAAGAAATATTTCTACATATTACTCCTGAGTCTATCCCCTTTCACCCTCATCCTATGTCCCCTCATAGCAGAGCTTGCCTTCAGTTGAAAGAGGCCCTCCTCTGCATTTATGTCACAGAGGTATTTAAATGTATCTATCATATCGCCCATCCGGCCTTTCCTCTAAAGTATACATATTAAGATCTTTAAGACTTTCCTCATATGCTTCATAATGAAGACCACTAACCATTTTAGTAGCCACCCTCTGCACCGATTCTAACCTGCCTATATCCTTCTGAAAGTGCGGTCTTCAGAATTGCACACAATACTCCAAATGAGGTCAAATCAGAGACTTATACAGAGAAATTATCACCTCCTTTTTTCTGCTGGCCATTCATCTTCCTATACACCCAAGAACCCTTCTGGCTTTCACAGTCACTTTTTCTACCTGTTTAGCTACTTTAAGATCATCAGACACAATCATGCCGAGGTCCCGCTCTTCTTTTGTGGACAGAGGTACCTCCCTCCTATACTGTACAGCTCCTCTGGATTTTTGCAAACTAAATGCATTAAATTTCAGCTGGCATATTCTAGACCATTCTTCAAGTTTAGTTAGATCCCTCTTCATGTTGTCAACTCCTTCCTGTATGTCTACTCTATTGCAGATTTTGGTATCATCAGCAAACAAGAAAACCATACCCGACAGTCTTTCCATAATATCACCAACAAAGATATTAAACAGAATCAGACTAACAACAGATCCCTGTGGCACACCACTGGTATCCTCCTTCTCCTCAGAGTGAGCTCCATTTACCTATACCCTTTGTCACCTCCCACTCAACCAATTTCTAACCCAATCAGTAACTTTAGGGTCCTTCCCTAGGATGCTCAGTTTGTTTTAAGTCACCTGTATGGAAGGCTTTACTGAAATCTAAATACACCACATTTAGGGCTCTCCCTTGGACCAATTCCCTGATCACCCAGTCAAAGAAATCAATCAGATTTGTTTAACAAGACCTGCCTCTGGTGAATCCATGCTCTGATCCTGCAATCCACTGGACTCCAGAAACCTCACTATTTTCTCTTTCAGCAGCGTTTTCAATAATTTACTCACCACAGAGGTTAGACTAACCGGCCTGTAGTTTTCAACCACATCCTTACTTCCACTTTTTTGTAAAGTGATCAAATGTTCCTCTCACCAGTTCTCTGGCACAACTCCTGACTCCAAAGAGGCATTGAAAAAGATGGCGGATGAGCAGGGACGCTGTTCGTAGGTGCGGACGGGCTGTGTGGCAGACGCGGTTTCGATGGGGAAAAAGAGGAAGCAGACAACAGCGAAGCCCCCACCTTCCTCGACACCCCTGGGAGGAGCGGCGCAGGCCTCCATTGTACCCTTCTGCACTGTGCGACCAGCGGCAATGGCTTCAGCAGATCTGCCTGGTGGTGTGGGGGATCTGAGCAGTGACGGAGTGGAATTGAGTCCCGTCCAGCTGTTGCCGCCGCAACCCGGTAGAGGTCGGGAGGAGGAAATTGGAGATGAAGTGTCTCCGGGTCAGGAGGTCAGCTCCGTGTCTGGGGGCGCCTCTTCCCTACTGAGTTTGAGTCCCGGCGAGCGTCTTGGAGGTGTTGAGGAGGAGGTATGCTCAGTTGTGGAAGGCTCGGGAGGCGCCCGGAGGAAGACCATCTCGACTGCGTCTTTGGAGCCCCGGGTGATTTGCGGCTTAAAGAAACCGGCCAAAGTAACTTTAGACAGCTTATGGGAGGCTATCTCTTCACTTCAGAGTTCCCTTGCTCCGGTTGTGGGTGCCTTATCGCAAGAATTTTCGTTGGTGAAAGAACGGTGTGTAGCGGTGGAAACGAAATGTGCTGAGCAAGCTGGTAAAGTAGCCAAGCTGGAGATAAATGTATCAGAGTTGCAAGTTTTGGGAGATACTTTCTCCAAGGACCGGTTAATTTCCTTGCGGCGTTTTGAGAATATGGATAATTCACTAAGGAGGAACAATTTAAGCTTTTTGAATTTCCCTAGATCGCCCCTGTTGGATCCCCTAGTTCTTGTCCGTAGATATTTTACAGAAGTTTTATTGATGCCTCAGGATAATTTACCTCCCATTGTTAAAGCTCAATATGTTGTAATTTCTTCTGGGGTTACTGGTGGGGAGGGGGCTGCGGGCCCAGCAGGGGAGGGTCAAATGGGGTTGTCTGATTTCCTTGAGAGTTCCTTGGAAGTTGTAACTAGCAGGGCTACTCTGCTGGTAGGCTTTGCCTTCGAGTCTGACCGCAATGCTGTACTTAGACTGTATTTCCGCAGGATTTCTTTTTCTCAATTTTTGGGCTCTAAAATTTTAATATTCCCTGATTTGTCCCGGGACACCCAGAAGAGGCATAAGGAGTTCTTGGCCTTGCGCCAGAGAACCATTGCCTTGGGTGCCCAATTTAAATTGAGGTATCCTTGTAAGTGTGATGTGTTGTTTCAGACTAAGCATTTTCTGTTTTTTGAGCCTAAACAATTGTTAGATTTTCTTCAGGCGAGGGAGGTGGGGGTGGAAAGCTAGCTTCTCTACTGGCAGCCATTAAGGTCATCAGTGCTCATATGATAGAGGGGTTTCTCTCTTTTTCTTTAATGAATTTTCTTTTTTGGAACCATATTGGGGTTTTTTCTTTGAGGTCTACTTATTGGGATGAACATGTACTTTGAAGTATTTGTGGTTTGTATTTTTTTCTTTTGTGGAATGTAACCCATATCTTTTCCTTTATATTTTTCAATTGTTGTATTGAATAATGTAATAAATATAAAATATAAAAAAAAAAAAAAAAAAAGAAAAAGTCAATCAGTGGAGGTGCTAGAATATCCCCAAGTTCCCTCATTATTCTCACGTGTACCCCATCCGGTCCCATCGCTTTGTCTACTTTTAGTTTAGCTAGCTTCTCATGATCACAGTCTTCTAAAAATCGTTCGAGATGCCCCTAGCTTCTGTTCTTATTTGTGGGCATTTTCTGAGGTCCTGCTCCTGGTTCTTCATCTCTGAACACAGAACAGAAATAGTTGTTAAGCAATTCCACTTTATCCTTATCAGTTTCTATATATTCCTCCCCTTCACCTTTGAGTCTGACAATACCACTTTTGCCCTTCCTCTTATGTTTATGTTTATTAGCTTGATATACCGCTATTCCAATTAGAACACAGCGGTTTACAAAAAAAAAAACCTAATATACAGAAAAGGCCAATGGGCTGGAAAGGAAATGAAGTTACAATGTACGACAGGAAGGCACCCAAGACATTTAAATAGACATAGCTAAGGAGAGAGAGAAACTCACTAACATATCTGAAAAATATCTTATCCCCCCATTTTATTGCATTGGCTATTTCCTCCTCTTTTTGAATCTTTGCTTTCCTGACTACATTGCTAGCTTCTCTAAGTTTTCCAAATAAATATGCCTCTCTTCCTCTCTCTGTGATCTCTTGTATTTCATGAAGGCCTCCCTCTTTATCTTCACTTTTTCAGCTACTTCTTTTGAAAACCATAGCGGTCTCCTTTTCCTTTTAGCTTTACTTACCATTTTAACAAAAATGTTGGTTGCCTTTAAAATATCCCTTTTCAGTTTTGCCCATTGTTTTTCTACATCCCCCAGCTGTTCCCATCCTGCTAATGTCTCCTTGAGAATTGGGCTCATCTTGGCAGTTAGTTTTCCTAAAGTCTAAGACCCTCACTTTTGAATGGATTTTAGCACCCCTAGTCCTAATATTGAACCACACCATCTGATGATCACTGGATGCGAAATGATCTCCCACTATAACATCAGAAACACTTTCACCATTGGTAAGCACCAAGTCCATATGGCCTCTTCATGTGTAGCTTCTGTTATCAGTTGCTTGAATAGTTCTCCCTGTAGAGAATCCAGGAACTCCTTATTTCTAGATGATGCTGCAGCAGGCATATTGGAATCCCTTATCAGTAGTACTTCCCCTTTCCTGGCAATGCTGTGTATATCTTCAATTAATTCTCCGCCCACCTCTTCTCCCAGTGAGGGAGGTCTGTATATTATGCCAATGCAAATAGATTTCTCTTTCCCTCTTTCTAGTTTTACCCACAATGCCTCCTCTCTCCCTTTTAAGCTCAGTAATTCCAAAGCTTTAATATTATTTTTTACATATAGTGCCACTCCTACTCCCCTTCTTCCTGCCCTGTCCTTTCTGAATAAAGTATAGCCTGGTATAGTTACATCCCAGTCATGGGTATCCATGAACCATGTCTCTGTTACTGCCACTAAATCCAAGTCAGCCTCTCTCATTAAAGTCTCAACATCTTGGATCTTATTTCCAATCCTCCAAGCATTTATACACACTGCTTTCCATATGTTGCCCCTTTTACCCATTTCCATAAAGGTATTTAATGTTTCACTTACCTGGGGGCTTTCACTTACCTGGGGGCTTTCTTTACTCATCTCCAACAAATCTAGTTTAAAGCCCTCTTCAGTAGGTTAATCAGTCTGCTGTTGAAGACACCGTCAATCCTTCTTGGACAGATGGACACCATCTCTGCTCTGCAACCCTTGGAACAGCATACAATGGTCCAAAACGCTCTCGATGACACCATCCATGCAGCCATGCATTTATCTCCAGGATGCGAGCTTCTCTGCCTTGGTCTTTATCCTCAACAGGGAGGATTGAAGAAATATCGCCTGCACCCCTATCTGCTTCACCCTCTGTCTCAGAGCCATGAAGTCATCTTTGATATGTTCAAAGGGACACCTGGCAGTATCATTTGTGCTGATATGGATGAGCAACATCTTTAATAGTCAGTGGGCTTGATGAGTCTTGGAAAACTCTCCGTAGCATCTCGGATTTTGGCACCTGGCAGACAGCATACCTTTATGGATATCAAGTCTGATCAGCAGACGGATGCCTCCCTACCCCTCAGAAGAGAGTCACCAGCCACCACTACCCTTCGCTTCCTTGTGGTCACTGATTCTGCAACTTTGGGGTGCTCAAGCTCTGGTTCTTCCCTTTCATTATGCTTTCACCTCCAGGGCTGTATAATGGTTCTTCAATTCAAGGGCTGGAGGAATTGGATAGGTGATCCTGCAGGCCCTGGTGATTCATATCCAACCTTCATCATTCTGTAGGCTCCCATCTTCTCCTCTGCTGGAGAGCTTGGATGTTTCCAGAAGCATCTCATCAATGTATTTCTCACTGTCTTAAATGCTCCTCGGTCTTGCCACCTCTTTTCTGAGCTCCTCCACTTGTTTCCTGAGAGATTCAGCATGCAAACACCCCACAAATGGAACCGGTTCTTTAACTGGCATTAGGTCCTCTGTCTGGACAGAGGCAGAAGCTGTAATGGGGCAACAACTTTGTTGATATGATTTTTTCCAGCCATTGTTCATTGGTGTAGCTTAGGTACCTGTTGAAGCAAAAGAGACTTACCAAAGTACCAGTCAGTTTCCCAGCTGTCCTTTCAGAGAAATTACAATTAAATCTCTTTTACGTGTGTTCTAAATGTGCTGTTCCAGATCCCTGTATGTAGCTAATTGGGGAGGGGCCCTATAAAGCAAGACTGCTCACTTGGGGTGGGAGGGAACTAGAGGGGTAGTGAGGGAACTAACACCTGATGAGGTGTCAGTAGCTCCAAAGAGCTGAGAAAGATAATGAAAGCAGAGTTTTCAAACTACACCACTAAAGAAAATATTTCCCCTTTTGAACTAAAGCACAAAAAAGAATGCAACTTTGTTTTAAAAATGTACCAACACCCTTTTAAGAACTCTCAGGCAGAGAGCTAGTAATTAAAAAGCCACACACTCTTACCTTTGCTTGAAATGTAGAGCCCCTGTTAAGAATGTCTCAATAGTGCAAGGCTCTAAAGACTTTTTATGCACATTAGCCTAGTCATTAGAGCAACTGCCTAGTACCCAGAAGATGAAGCACTCGATTCTCACTGGCACTCCTTGTGACCTTGGGGAAGTCACTTTACTCTCCATTGCCTCTGAAGGAAAGGCTTGGCAATCTACTTCTGATGATACATTGCCAAGAAAACCCAGAAGCAGCTGGGTCACTAGGAGTCAGCACTGACTTAATGTCACTAAAAAAAAAAAAAAGTTTTTTCACAGGCTAATCAGGCCCACTATTTCCTGATGAGGTGTCAGTAGCTTCCAAGAGCTGAGAAAGATACTGAAAGGTGAGTTTGAAACCTACACCACTAAAGAGAATATTTCCCCTTTTGAACTAAAGCACCAAAAGAATGCAATTTGTTTTAAAAATGTGCCAAAACCCTTTTAAGAACTCTCAGGCAGAGAGATAGTAATTAAAAAGCCACAAACTCGTACCTTTGCTTGAAATGTACAGCCTCTGTTAGGGGTTCTACATTTACCTTTTTAACAAAAAGGTTGGTTGACCTTAAAATATACCCTTTCAGTTTGCCCATTGTTTTTCTACATCCCCCAGCTGTTCCCATCCTGCTAATGACTCATTGAGGTATTGTCCCATCTTTGCAAAGTTAGTTTTCCTAACATTCAAATGGATTTTATCAGCCCTAGTCCTAATACTGAACCACACCATCTGATAATCACTGGATGCAAGATGATCTCCCACTATTACATCAGAAATACTTTCACCATTGGTAGGCACAAAGTCCAGTATGGCCCTTCACATGTGGGTTCTATTGCCAGTTGCCTGAATAGATTTCCCTGTAGAGAATCCAGGATCTCCTTACTTCTTGATGACACCGCAGCAGGGATATGCCATTCAACATCTGGCATGTTCAAATTACCTATCAGTAGCATTTCCCCTTTCCTGGCAATGCTGCATAGGCCTTCTATTGAATCTCTGTCCACTTCTTCTCCTTGTGAGGGTGGAGGGGGTCTGTATATCACATCAATGCAAATAGATTTCTCTTTCCCTCTTTCTAGTTTAACCCACAGTGCCTCCTCTCTCTTTTTTAAGCACTGTAATTCTATAGTTTTGATATTATTTTTTACAAGGTGACACTTATCTCACTATTGGTGTCCATAACTATGACACTCTATTTTGTAGTCACAGTAACAGTGGTAGACTCAATAAATTACCAAACAAGTAAAATGGACAAGCAAAAAATGTTTAATACATATAATTATTAAGTGCCATGAAGTCAATGCTGACTTCTGGCAACCCAAAAGCCCCTGAGATTTCTTGACAAGGTATGTCCAGAATTAGATTGCCAGACCCTTTTCTCTTGAGACAGTGGTGAGTAAAGTGACTTGCTCAGGGTCACAAGGAATGCCATTGGGAACCAAACCCAGGTCTTTTGTGTTTTAGATTGTTGCCCTAACCACTAGGCTACTCCTCTATGTTGAAGGATCATGCAATCCTATATATAAAACACCCATATAAGTCCTTAAAAAAGCCCAACATGTTTTGGCTGAAACCTGCATCAGGGGCAAATACTAAACAATGTCAGATGCTTCTTGTGTACAAGGCAGAACCTACAAAACCTAATTGAACAAAAATGATAAAAAAGTACAATCTTAAAACATAAATGCATAAAAATGATATCAAAATAAGTATAATCAGCAATGTAACATTAAAAACATTAAAACAGATAAAAACATAAAAGGGGAACCCCCTCCAAAACAAACCTCGGTCTGAGACATCCTATCCTGGGATAGGAGAAGCCATGGGAGTTCAGCCAAACACATCTATAAAATAATTAAAAAACATTAAAACCATACATAACAAGAGGATTGAGCCACTTACAATGGTGTGAAGCTATCACGAGGACCCAACAAATGTGTTTCAATGTAAAGGTGAAACCTTCAATAACATGCCAGCAAAACCTACAAAATAATTAGGGAGATGAAGAGGCTGGCAGCAACTGCCCAAAAGAGAGGGCCAAAAACAACCCCCCAAAATCTAGATATATTCAATATAAAATGAATGTAATTCCCTACAGAAAGGCACTCTATAAAACAGGCCAAAGCCCATACCAACAGGGGCCAACCACAATAGCACACATGCCCTTCTCAAGAGCATACAACAAAACCACCAATAAAAATAGATCAAAGAATAAAAGTTAAAAAAATTAAAAGAAAGAAGTTAAAAGAAAAAGGAGCTTTTACCTGCCTAAAAACAGAAAGGACACGTGCATATAAAACACTGCAGCTTCACTCCCAAAAACATAGAACCTGGGCAGACAGCTCTTGCTGCATACCAGGGGATCCACACAGCAGCAGGATTCAAACGGCAAACGCAATATGAAAAGCCAATAAAAAACGTGATCAAAAGACAGCAAGAATTCCTAAGCAAACTTACCCGATTACAGATATCACCCATATACAGAGCATGATCGTGGCTGCGGGCTGCCTTTTATATCAGTTTTCCCACTGCAACTCTCTGACTGATAGCAGCATCAAAATGAGGCTGCCCAGACAAAAATTGCAAAAAAGAACAAAAAATATTAAAAAGTACAGTATTTAAAAAAAGGACCTTTATGCTACTGTGGTTGGTCCCTGTTGGTGTAGGCTTTGACCTGTTTAGAGCGCTTTTCTGCAGGGTACTGCAGTCATTTTATATTGAATACTGTATATCTGTAGACTTTGGGTGTTTGTTTTAGGCCTCCCTATTTTGGGCAGTTGCTGCCTGCCCTTTCATCTCCCTAATTATTTTATAGGGTTTGCTGGCATGTTATTGAAGGCTTTGCCTTTATGGTGATATTCTGGGAGTTATTAAGATCTTAACGCTCAAGGTTATTACTATGAGATCACCATGGGGATAATTTTAGAAGTCTTATTCATGCTTTCTGAAAATGGGTTTAGAGATATCCAAAGCACAGAGACATCTCCAGAGCCATTTTAGAAGCCAGCTTTGGGGATGGGGAAGAAGGGTGGCCAGGGAATTTCCAGAGACCAGGATGCCCCTGCCCGATCACAGAAACATTATGGATATTGGGCGTCACATCTAACCCTAGACCTGCTCTGAGGAACAAATAACAACCAACAAGCATCTGAAAAATACTTGTTTTAGCTGAAAAAAATCAGGAGAGTTTAGAGAAGGAAACACTTGCTCATTCCTAATACTCAACACAATGTCAAGAACAGCAGTAGCAGAATTTGAGTTTTGGCTGCTCTGTTGCTAGCCAACTAATCTAACCATTAGGCTATCCTAGATATCCAGGTTCTGCAATATTTTTCTGGGGATGTCTAGCTAGAAGCCCCTGCAGATGTCCATATTGGGCATGTCCAGGTTTGTGAAATCACGTCTACATCTGGACATACCTCCTTTTTTTCGGATGTTCTGGCTTAGACATCCCAGATTGTACTTAGACAGATCTTCTAAAATTCCCTTCCATGGCTTTTGGCATTATTGAGCAAATCAGAGGCCTATTTGCTAATGATGTTAATATCCTTGGTGATCAAATTAATTGTGATCCACTGGAAAGATAATACTTTGGTCAGTTTTAATCATTGATTGAACTTGGTATGCATGACCCAAGCTTGATGGATTGCAGCAGACAAATGGAATAGGCTGTCAAAATGGCATGCATGCACAATGGGCTTGAGTTCAGGAATATATGCAGAATATGTGCAGAATCAATGCTTAGCACTTGTGATGCATTCGTGTTTGCTGCTTGTTTTTCTTCTTTGTTATTTAAATATTTTTATAAATAATATTAAAGATATTGATACATAAAAAGACTTGACTTACTTGTTTCTGGTAACCACTGGAAAATAATGTGTAATAAGTACTAGATATCAGCCTAGTGATTGCTTCCCTTCTGAGCAAAATTACAGAAGATCCATTTACCTTCCCAGAAAAGAGGCAATACAATGCAAACTGGAGAGAGAGGGTGGAGGGACTTATTAGTCAGCAATAGCAACACACAATTATAAGCAATGCAATAGTTAACAATTTGCAAGGTAATGGAGATATTGCAGAATCCACCCAGCCATAGAAAGTCTAATTATGCTACGGTTAAGTCTCAAGGCAAGTTTTACAATTTATCATTTACAGAAATTGTTTCTGTAGACAGAACTTAATTAAGCTTAACAAAAATTGTCTCAATTTCCTAATGTATGTAATGTTTGTGAAACTGAAGTGTTTAGTTTTTTTTAAAGGGCTATAGATATAATAATAATTATTATAATAGCTACTGTTAGTAGCAGTAATAAAGTCCCTAACAGAAATGTAATTCCAGTGATGGCAAGAAGTCATACCTATATATGTAGCAAATCTTTAGCAGAACATAAAAGGGGACATTTCTAAGGGTCTTTCTGCATATAAAACAGGACTTTATGAGAATAATTTTATTAGAGTGTCTAGGCTGCCGATACACACAGATGCATATGTTATACTAGAGATGTTCTGAGGCAAAAAATGTTCAGTTCAATTGCAGCTTTTTATTTATTTGCATAGTAACATAGTATATGATGGCAGATAAAGACCAGTATGGTCCCTCTAGGCTGCCCAGTAAGGTGGCTAGAGTGGTTGTACATAAGAACATAAGATATGCCATACTGGGTCAGACCAAGGTCCATCAAGCCAGGTATCCTGTTTCCAACAGTGGCCAATCTAGGTCATACGTACCTAGCAGTTTCCCCAAAAGACACAGGTTCCACAATGCTTGTATTGGGTCAAGCATTGATATCCTGGGTCCCTTCTTAATAATGGTTTATGGACCTTTCCTCCAGGAACTTGTCCAAGCCTTTTTAAACCCAGCTACACTAACAGCCTTTACTACATCCTCCAGGTAACAAATTCCAGAGTTTGATTACACGTTGAGTGAAAAAATATTTTCTTTTATTAGTCTTAAATAGTTTACCCTGTAGCTTCATTGCATGGACCCTAGTCTTTCTATATTCTGATAACGTAAACAATTGATCTACCTTTACCCGTTCCACTCCGTTCATTAATTTATAGACTTCTATCATATCTCCCCTCAGACGTCTCTTTTCCAGGTTAAAGAACCCTAACCTTTTTAGCCTTTCTTCATAGGAGTATCCTTCCATCCTCTTTACCATTTTGGTGGCTCTTCTCTGAACCTTTTCTAATAACTCTATATCCTTTTTAAGATACGGCGACCAGAATTGCACACAATATTCAAGGTGCGGTCTCACCATGGAACGATATAGAGGCATTATAACATCTTTTGTTTTATTTTCCATTCCTTTCCTTATGATACCTAGCATTCTATTTGCTCTCTTGGCCGCCGCTGCACACTGGACCGAGGGTTTTAACATGTTATCCACAATGACGCCTAAATCTTTTTCCTGGGTGGTGGTTCCTAATGTGGAACCTTGCATTGTGTAACCATAGTTTGGGTTGTTCTTCCCTAGGTGCATAACTTTGCACTTGTCCACATTAAATTTCATCTGCCATTTTGATGCCCAGTCTTCTAATTTATCAAGATCCTCTTGAAATTTTCCACAATCCTCTTGGGTTTTAACAACTTTAAATAGTTTTGTGTCATCTGCAAATTTGATAACCTCACTCGTTATTCCACTTACCAGGTCATTTATGAATATGTCAAAAAGCAGCGGACCCAGCACAGATCACTATTCACCTTTCTCCATTGGGAAAATTGGCCATTTAGCCCAACCCTCTGCTTTCTATCTTTTAACCAGTTCTTGATCCACAGTAGTACACTGCCTCCTATCCCATGACCATTTAGTTTTGCCAAAAGTCTCTGATGAGGGACCTTGTCAAAGACTTTCTGAAAGTCCAGATACACTATATCAACCGACTCACCTTTGTCCACCTGTTTATTCACACTTTCAAAAAAACACAACAGATTAGTAAGACAAGATCTTCCTTGTCTAAAGCCATGTTGGTTGTCTCCCATTAGGCCATGACTATCTACATGCTGAGTAATTTTATTCTTTATGATGGTTTCTACCATTTTTCCCGGTACTGACGTGAGGCTCAACGGTCTGTAGTTTCCCGGATCACCCCTGGAACCCTTTTTAAAAATTGGTGTTACATTGGCAATCCTCCAATCTTCAGGTATTAGAGATGATTTTAATGATAGTTCACAGATTACTAATAGCAGGTCTGCAATCTCATATTTCAGTTCTTTCAACACCCTTGGATGTATACCATTCAGCCCAGGTGATTTGCTACTCTTCAATTTATCTAACAGTTGCAATACATCTTCCCGATGTATCGATATTTCCTTCAATTCTTCCGCACCTTTAAATACCACTTCAGTCATGGATAACATCCCTACATCTTCCTCAGTAAAGACCGAAGCAAAGAATTCATTCAGTCTCTCCGCTATCGCCTTGTCGCCTCTTAGTGCCCCTTTAACTCCTCTATCATCTAATGGTCCAACTGACTCTCTCACAGGTTTTTTGCTACGAATGTACTTGAAAAAATCTTTATTTCACGTTTTTGCTTCCGCAGCAAGCTTCTTCTCAAATTCTCTCTTTGCCTTCTTTATCAATGCCTTGCATTTGACCTGCCAGTGCTTGTGCTGTTTCCAGGTTTCATCGTTTGGCTCTTTTTTCCATTTCCTGAAAGATGCTTTCTTGGTAACAACAGCCTCTCTGACCTCACCTTTAAACCATGCTGGCAGTTTTTTGGACTTCCTTCCACTTTTCTTAAAGCATGGAATACAGCTGGTCTGGGCTTCCAAGATAGTATTTTTCAACAACTCCCAACCTTGATGTAAGTCTTTAACCTTTGCAACTGCTCCTTTTAGTTTTTTCTTAACTATTTTCCGCATTTTATCATAGTCTCCCTTTCAAAAGTTAAAAGGTAGTACTGTGGATTTCTTTACTATCCCTCCTCCACTAATTAAATGAAAGGCGATCATGCTATGATCACTATTGCCAAGTGGCCCCAACCCCCTTATCTCTTGCACTAGATCTGGTGTTCCACTAAGGACTAGGTCTAATATGGCTTAATAAAGAAGAAACTTGCAAGAACTGTAATAAAATACAATGCAGTCAGTGAATGCTTTATCTCTATTCATCTACAAGGCATGCCAATCAACACAACTATAATTCTAGTATATGCCCCAACAACAGCCGCAGAAGAGGATGAAATTGATGAGTTCTATGAAAAGCTGAAATTGATAGAAAATGCAAACAGGATATCCTGATAGACATGGGTGACTGGAACGCAAAAGTTGGCAACAAAGAAGAAGGCGATGTGGCTGGAAAATAAGGATGGCAACAGAAATGAAGCTGGAAAAAGACTGATAGAATTCTGCAAGACCAACAATCTATTCATCTCAAACACCTTCTTCCAGCAACACAAGCAGTGACTGTACACATGGAGTTCACCCAATGGATTGTACAAAAATCAAATTGACTACATCTTTGGAAGTCAACGATGGAAAAGCTCTATAACATCATCAAAGCCAAAACCTGGAGCTGACTGTAATACAGATCACCAACTACTAGTATGCAAACTCAAGCTAAAGTTGAAAAAGGGAAAGCCACTCATGAATGTAGCAAAATATGACCTTGAGAATATACCACTGGAATTTAAAGACTACCTGCAAATTCAATTTGCTGCTTTAGATACAAATGACAAGGCTCCAGAAGAGCTTATGGAATAACATCAGTAAAGTTGTTTTGGAAGAAAGCGAGAAGTCTCTACAAAAGGTGAAAAAGCAAAAACGGCCAAAATGGATGACCGAAGGAACTCGAAAAATTGCCCACAAATGCAGAGAAGCTAAAGCCAGAGGAGAAAGAAAGACAATTGGAGAACTCAACAGAGATTTCCAACGTGCAGCAAGACAGGACAAAGAAAAGTACTACAATGACACATGCAAGGAAATAGAAGCAGAAACTATTAGAGGAAGAACAAGATTGACTTTCCTAAAGCTGCGAGAGTTAAAGAAAAAAAATCCAGCCTCGAATTGGAATGTTACAAAATGCTCAAGGTTCTATGTTGAATGATGCTGAGAAGATCAAGAAAAGATGGAAAGGATATACAGAGTTTTTATATGATAAAGATCAAGTGGACAAACAGCCGTTTCAACATGTACCTTATGATCCAGAACCATTGGTGATGAAAGAAGAAGTCAAAGCAGCATTGAAAGCCTTATCAAAGAACAAAGCCCCAGGCACTGATGGCATTCCCATAGAAGTATTACAGCAATCTGATGAAGCTGTTACCATACTTACAAGGCTCTGCCAAGAAATTTGGAAGACAAAATCATGGCCAACTGACTGGAAAAGATCTGTGTTTATAACTATACTAAAGAAAGATGATCCAACTGACTGTGGAAATTATCGCACAATCGCTCTGAACCCAAATGCCAGCAAGATTCTACTTAAGATTATTCAACAGAGACTACAACCATATTTGGAACAAGAACTACCTGAAGTGCAAGCATGGTTCTGGAAAGGGCGAGGAACAAGAAACATCATCGTGGATGTGAGATGAATCCTTGAAAAGACTAAAGAATACCAAAAGGATATCTATTTGTGCTTTATCGACTACAGCAAGGCTTTTGACTGTGTAAACCATGAGAAACTCTGGATCACATTAAGAAGCATGGGTTTACCAGAACACCTGATCGTTCTCTTGTACAATCTGTACATTGATCAAGAAGCAACAGTTTGAACGTAACAAGGAGAAACAGAATGGTTTAAAATCAGCAAAGGTGTATGTCAAGGCTGCATAATTTCCCCCTACCTGTTTAATTTATATGCAAAACAAATCATCAGAGAAGCAGGATTGTATGAAGACAATAGAGGTGTAAAGACTGGTGGAAGACTCATCAACAACCTTCACTATGCTGATGATACCACATTACTGGCTGAAAGTGAAGATGATCTGAAACATTTGTTTCTCACAATCAAGGAACACAGACCTAAAATGGGCCTGCACTTTTATGTAAAGTATTTTCAATAACATCTTATGGATGCGAAAGTTGGACAGTGAAAAAGATAGACAGGAAGAACATTTATGCCTTTGAATTATGGTGCTGGTGGGGAATACTGCATATACCATGGACTGCCTGAAGAGCAAACCAGTCAGTACTAGAGGAGATCAAATCTAAGCTTTCTTTAGAAGCTCAGATGACAAGACTTCGACTTTCATACTTTGGACACATCATGCGAAGAGAGAGAACATTAGAGAAAAACATCATGCTTTGCAAGATAGAAGTTCAATACTAAAGAGGAAGGCCAGCAATGAGATGGATCGATACAATAATAGCAGCTATGGGTACCAGTCTGTCAACCATGAGCTGCCTGACTGAAGACTGAACACAATTTAGGACAACTATCCTACCCACAAAGCCTACCCACAAAAATACCTTTCTACATTATACGAGTGCTCACCCCCAAGGTTTGAAGGATAGTCTTCCGATTTCGCAATTCTTACGTTATCGGAGGAATTGTTCCACCACAAGGGAATATAAACAGGCTTCAAAGTATCTTAAAAAGAGTTTTCTCAATAGAGGGTATCCACCAGGGGTGATTCATCGGGCCTACAGTCGGGCCTTATATAACAATAGAGAGCTTTTGCTGGATTCCATAGAAAAATTGGGTACAGAATGGGACGACCAAAAAGTGAATTTGGTGACTACTTATTCACCATTAAGCACAATGATCCAAAAGATTAAAAAAAACCATAAAGCAGTCTTAGAAGTAGTACCGGGGTTACAAGACAAAGTATTGCGGTGTGTATGGAGGAGAAACAGAAGTTTAAAAGAATATTTATCTCCTACCGTATTGCGGCCACTGGATTGGGTTCCAAGAGCTGAAAGTAATGGGAAACATGTGAAATGTGGCCACTGCAATATTTGTAACATCACGCAAGAAATTTCAGAGTTCACTCATCGAGGTATTACATATCATTTGCGACATTCAACTGATTGTGATTCCAAATCTGTAGTCTATGCAATTTGTTGCCCTTGTTCCTTTTTGTACGTTGGGAAAATGATTCGAGCCCTAAAGACCCGTTTGAAAGAACATGAGAGTAGATTAAGATGTCGGCGGTTAGAAGCTCCCATCGTACAACATTGTTTGGACTTGGGCCATAGTTTCACTATGCTACAATGTTGGTGTATTGAAGCAGTTCTGCAAGGATCATATGGCAGATCATGTGAACAAATGCTTTCCTATCGGGAACAATGGTGAATTCACCAGCTCCGAACAGTTCAGCCAGAGGGGCTAAATGTCAGCGTTGATTGGTTGGCATGTATCTGAGAGCTCCAATGGTTAGCCTTAGGAGAGGTATTTAACTTCAGTCCTGTGCGCATGCGTGGCGTCCTTTGAGAGTAAATTCAAGAATTACAATGAAAGCTTGACTCCATAAGGGATTATGGACTTGGCAAAATGTTCAGGTAAATGAACAAACAATGATGTGATATAATGAATAGAGTTTGGATGTTTAAGAGTTTTTATTATGTAACGCTGTGGCTATTGTTGTGTTGTCATAGCTAACTTGGAAGAACATTGAAGAATCAGACTACTAAAAAAAGTCCCTGAAAGACGCATTGCATTCATCCCCTTGATAAACCCAGGAGGAGAAACGCCGGAGCGCTTAGAAGATTGAGACGTCGGGGTTTTCTATTTGTCTGCAATTGAATAGGGGCATCTGTTAACGCCATTCTGCAAAAGATAAGTCGAATGGTGTAATTATTTAAAGTTTTTAAGAAAAATAAAAGACATTTATATATAAAAAGTGAGCAATACACAAAAGAAAAAATCAGAACCATACTGGCCTGAGGTCATTGATGTAAACGGACACTAGATGGGAGAGTTATATTACCCACAAATAAGTGTCATGTATATACCGTTTATCTGAGACCGGTGGCCACTTGGTATACAAAATCTGAAGTTAGAGATTGTAGAGAGTGAATGACTAATATATTGTTGAGAACTTATACATGACACCCAGGTCAGTTTTGTGCACGGCTGGTACATTATCAAAAACATGCCTCACATACATACCTCCATCTGTAGAGGTCAGCAGCAGGATATACCCTCTCTTTTGGTTAGTTTTGACGCCAAAAAGGTGTTTGATCATGTCAGTTGGACCTATATGTACCTTGTCTTGGAATCTATGGGGATCAGTGGCTTTTTCTTAGATGTTATATGGCTTCTTTACTCCGATCCATGGGGCAGGTACTAGTCAATGGATCTCTCAAGGTTGACTTTCTTCTCCAGTGGGGAGCCAGACAAGGTTGTCCTTTATCCCTTCTACTTTTTGTTCTTACTCTGGAGCCTCTTTTAATGTGCATCTGCACACACCCTAATCTGTTAGATGTGAGGATAGGCAAGGAAGATTTTCATGTATCTGCCTTTGTGGTGTTTCTTAGTCTTTCTTGGGACACCCTCCCTATTCTTCTCAGGGAGTTTGCAGGGTGTTGGACTTTCTCAGGCCTCAAGTTGACTCTTGACAAATCCAAAGCTCTTTCCCTGCAGCCAGTGGTCCATACAGGTTGGGCAGGTCCCTTTCTGCTCAGGTAGGCAAATGGGTCTTTCAAATATTTGGGTGTACAGTTGCCAGCAGGTCTTGGCTTTATAGCCTCAATGTTGGTGTGTTTATTTTAGATGGGTGGTCCTGGGTGGCTTGCTAGTGGGATCTTCCCCTGTCCTTGGAGGGGGTGCATAGCTTTATTTCAAATTGTTCTCTTTTCTCAATGGTTATACATTCTACAGGTTCTTCCCATCTTACTCTACCAGAAAGATTTTTGTGGTTTGTAAAAGGCCTTGAAAACTTTGCTCTGGAGAGACAGATGCCCACAGGTGCATCTTCATACACTGCAATGGCCATAGGAGCAAGGAGGGGTGAGGTGGGAGGGTCCCCAATATACTTAGAGAAGCTAGCAAAGTAGTCAGGAAAGCAAAGATTCAAAAAGAGGAGAAAATAACCAATGCAGTACTAAAATGGGGGGATAAGACATTTTTCAGATATGTTAGTGAGAAGAGGAAAGGCAAAAGTGGTATTGTCAGACTCAAGGGTGTAGGGGAGGAATATGTAGAAGCTGATGAGGATAAAGCAGAATTGCTTAACAAATATTTCTGTTCTGTGTTCACAGATGAAGAACCAGGAACAGGACCTCAGAAAACACCCACAAACAGAAACAGAAGCGAGTGGCATCTTGAAGAATTTTCAGAAGACTGTGTTCATGAGAAACTAGCTAAATTTAAAGTAGACAAAGCAATGGGACCGGATGGGATACACCCTAGAATACTGAGGGAACTTGGGGACGTTCTAGCAGCTCCACTGACTGACCTTTTCAATGCTTCATTGGAGTCGGGAGTGGTGCCAAAGGACTGGAGAGAGGCTCATGTGCTCCTTTTACACAAAAGCGGAAGTAAGGATGTGATTGAAAATTATAGGCCAGTTAGTTTAACTTCGGTGGTGAGTAAATTATTGGAAACGCTGCTAAAAGAGAACAAAGTGATGTTTCTGGAGTCCAGCGGAGTACAGGATCTGAGGCAGCATGGATTCACTAGTCTTGCCAGACAAATCTGATTGATTTTTTGACTGGGTGACCAGGGAGTTGGGCCAAGGGAGAGCCCTAGATGTGCTGTATTTAGATTTCAGTAAAGCCTTTGACACTGTTCCTCACAGGCAACTTATAAACAAACTGAGCACCCTAGGGATGGACCCTAAAGTTACTGCTTGGGTTAGAAATTGGTTGAGTGAGAGGCGCCAAAGGGTACAGGTAAATGGAGCTCACTCTGAGGAGCAGGAAGTTACTAGTGGTGTGCCCCAGGGATCTGTCCTTGGTCAGATTCTTTCTAACATCTTTGTTAGTGATATAACGGAAGGGCTGTTGGGTAAGGTTTGCCTCTTTGCAGATGATACCAAACTCTGAAATAGAGTAGACACCCATGAAGGTGTAGATAACATGAGGATGGATCTAGCTAAGCTTGAAGAATGGTCTAGAATTTGGCAACTGGGATTTAATGTTAAAAAGTGCAAGGTCATGCATTTGGGCTGCAGCAATCCAAGGGAGCAATATAGTCCAGGGTGTAGCCCTCTCCGGACTGCCCTCGGTGTTGTACTCTTTCAGTGACCTTGGGGCATATGTTATGGACTTGCGCTGTGATCCAGCCATTCTTGGGAGTTATACAGGGATATTTGAATTTCCTTATGGGCATTCCCCTAGGCATGGGTCCTAGAGTGGTTGTTTTGGGTTTGATTGCATATATTCCAGGGGTATCAGGTCCTCAACATCATTGGTTGGGCCAGGTGCTGTTGATTGCTCACTGCTTCATTCTTCGTTATTGGATTTCTCCACTCAGGCCTAGGTTTAGACATTGGTGATGGTATTTGCATACTCTTATGGATTTAGAGTATGTTGGGGCATGTGGAGGGGGGCACAGATGAGAGCAGTTTCACACTGAGTGTGAACCCTACCTTAAGTTTTTTAGCCCGCCTGCGAGGAGCCAGATTCTTAACGTTTTATGAGTCCTGAAGTGCTATGATGTTTAATAACCCCTTGGAGGAGGATGGACTGTCTTAGATGCTAATGCCACCTGCCATTAGGACCTCAGAGGTGGGTGGTTTGGGGTGGGGGGATGGGAGTGGGATGGATGGGCTGGGATAGGTATGGAAGGTAGGTTAATATACCTGGTGAGTAGTTTGGGTATGGGCTCACTAGTGTATGGTTGTCTCTGAATATGCTTGAGTACATACAACTAGTATTAACCTTGATACTTTGGGGAGGAATAGAGTTGGTAAGCAAGGATGGGAGTAGTGCTGTAGTCCTCTCACCTATTTTTCCTTCTAAACCCTCCCCTCCCCTTCCTCCTTTCTCAGTCTCTGTAGATAACTCTCTACTCCTTCCTGTCTCCTCAGCTCGCAACCTTGGGGTAGTCTTTGACTCCTCTCTCTTCTTCTCTATACACATTCAACTGATAGCTAAAACCTGCCATTTCTTTCTCTACAACATTAACAAAATTATTCCATTCCTTTCTGAACACACTACTATGACATTTACCACTCCTTAATCACCTCCCATCTAGACTATTGTAACCTAATCCTTGCTGATGTCAGTGCACCTCAACATATCATAGGTCAGGAGGTCAAAGGCATCAATTTTCTTCCTGTATATCTTTTCACTGTCCAGCTTTCATATCTATTTATTTTATTTATTTAGACAGTTTTGTATACCACCTTATCCTTCAATCAAGGTGGTCACAAGACAATTGGGGGATACATTTAACACAAGGGGATATGAAACACATACACTAATATTTATAGGGAACATGGGCAATGGAGGGTTAAGTGGCTTGCCGAAGACCACAAGGAGCACCTGTGGGACTAGAAACCCCAATCCCTCTGGCCCAAGGCTGCTGTCCTCTAGCAGGATTTGAAATTCTGACCTTCCCACCTGAGTTAACCTGCCCCAACCACTAGGCCACTCCTCCCTCCTCCCTCCATATGATGTTATTGAAAATACCATGGCTTGAACAAACAAACAAAGCTTTGTGTGGAGAGAGACATCTCTGCTCTTGAGAATCTTTTCTAGGTCTTTCATAGCCATTTAAATCTTAATGGAAATTATTAAGTAAAAAGTTGAGTGCTAAAGAATTTTCCAAAAATGTGGTGAAGAGAGCTTTTACAAGAGCACTTCGGAATGACTGGGATAATTTGATAATTTTGTGTTGAGATAGTCATAATTATCATCTAAGATTTCTGCAATCATTAGAAAACATTGGACAATATTGAGAATTCATGACTGTTTTCAAGATCAATTGATGTTTGTATATAGTAGAGGCAGTAATTTCAAAGAAATCATCATCCTTTCAGATATTAGTAAGAACTGACATTGGATATCATTAATGCTAGAGACAACATAGAGATGCAGTATCATCTAGAAGTAAGGAGATCCTGGATTCTCTACAGGGAGAACTATTCAGGCAACTGGTAACAGAATCCACACGTAAAGGGGCCACGCTGGACATGGTTCTTACCAATGGTGAAAGTGTTTCTGATGTTATAGTGGGAGATCATTTTGCATCCAGTGATTATCAGATGGTATTATGACTAGGGTTGATAAAATCCATTTAAAAAGCGAGGGTCTTAGACTTTAGGAAAATTAACTTTGCCAAGACGGGCCAATATCTCAAGGAGTCTTTAGAGGGATGGGAACAGCTGGGGGATGTATTTATTTATTTATTTAGACGGATTTAGTATACCGCTTTATCATTAAAGCAAAGCGGTTTGGCACATCAAACAATCAATAATATTTTGTGGTCTGTAGCATGCAGTGGAAGATTTGTTCAGTGTGATGTGTGGTGCAGTGTGTTTAGATTTTGTCGGTGAGCTATATACATAGTGAGCAATATACATATATACAAGCATGTGGTCATGATCTGGTATTGCCTTGAATAGGAGTCATTTATGTGAGGTCCTTGAAATGTTCTGTAAATAGAGCAGTTTTAAGCAGTCTTCTGAAGTCCTTGAGTTCGTTGGTTGATCTTAAGAGGTCTGGGAGGGAGTTCCATATAGCGGGAGCTGCCAGGGAGAATGTCCTTCTTGAAGTGGCCTGGTTCGTTTTAGTAAATTCTTTTGGGGTTCTGATGGTGTCTGAAGTTCCTTTTCTTCTTCTTTTGCTGTCATCGGTTTTTATGAGTGGTTGTAAGCTGTCAGCAGAGAGGTTGTGTATTATTTTGAAGATGTATATGAGTACTTTGAAGCGGACTCAAGAGCTGATTGGGAGCCAGTGAAGGTGGTACAGTATGGGAGTGATGTGGTCGTGATTTGTACAGTCTGTTATGATTCGTGCGGCTGTGTTTTGTGCTAGCTGGAGTGGTCATGAGCGAGGATGGGTTTGAGTCTTCTGACTGTCCTCATTTTGATGAAAGCGCTCTTTGTGGTTTTTGCAATGCGGGATTGGAGGTTGAGGTCCTTGTCGAGCGTTACTCCCAGGTATTTTATTTCTTGTCTTACTGGAATAATGGTGTCATTCAGGTTGATGGTGGCCGTGGGTGAAAATGTCTGGTTTCTTGAGATGAATAGGGCTTCGGTTTTATTATAGTTTATTGACAAGTTGTTTTCTTGAAGCCAGGTTGCCATTTTTTGGAAGCAGTTGGCTATGCTGGAGTAGTCTGGGTTGTCCAGGTTGATCGGTGTGAATATCATTATGTCATCTGCGTATATGGTGCATTGAATCTTGTGGTCCTTGATGATGGTGCAGATGGGTTGTATATATAGATTGAAGAGCAGGATGGAGAGTGCTGAGCCTTGTGGGACTCCCTGTATGGCTCTGAAAGGTTGAGAGGTCTTTGAGCCACACTTGACTTGAAGCTGTTGGTGAGGTAAGATGTAAACCAGCTCAGGGTAGTGCTGTGTAGGCCCGCCTCTTGTAGTCTGGTTAGTAATGTTGTGTGGCAGACGGTGTCAAATGCTGAGGAGATGTCTAGGAATATCATGAGGATGCCCATACTGGTGTTGTCGATCGTCCGTAACAGACTGTCAAATAGTTGTATCAGTAGTGTTTCAACCTCGTGGCTAGGTCGGAAACCATGTTGATTTGGGTCCAGGGGATTGTGGATATCAAGGTGTTGTTGTAGTTGATGTTGAACTACTTTCTCTATGATCTTGGCTAGGAATGGTATGCTTGAGATGGGTCTGTAGGTGGCGGGGTCTGTTTTAGCTAGGGTTGTTTTCTTGGGTATCGGACGTATTGTGGCTAGCTTCATGGCGTTTGGCATTATTCCTTCGGTGAGAGAGTTGTGTAGAAACTTCCGTATTACTTGCGTCATGTCTTCTTTCGTTGCTTTAATCCAGGATACTGGGCAGGGGTCTGTAGGGGTGGTGCTGGTGTTGAGGTCGGTGATGATCTTGGAGAGCTGTTCATTTGAGGGGATGCTGAATGTGCCCCAGCTCTGTCTTGGTGTGGATGTCCTGTGTTTAACAGTCTCGTTGCTCTTTTTGGGTGTTGCAGTGAATTTGTTCTTGAGGTGGTCTGCGAAGGTCTGTGGGTCTATTTGATGTTCATTTCTGTTGTGGGGCTCCTTGGTGAGGGTCTTTACGACTTCGTAGAGTTCACGAGGTTTGTTGGTGGACTTCAGGATGAGGTTTGTGTGGAATTTTTTCTTCTGATGGTTGATGAGGTTGTTATAGTCTTTTTGCTTTGTCTGGTATTGCTTCTGTAGGGAGGCTGACTTGTTGCGTCTCCAGCAGCGTTCAAGTTGTCTTAGTGCTCTTTTTGCTAAGTGTATTTCCTTGGAGTACCATGGTGTGGAGCATGGTTTTGTGGTGCTTGGGTATTGCGTTCTGCGGTTGGGTGGTTTGGCCGCAGAAGAAATGATGCTGTTCCATTCAGAGATTTGCTCATCTATGTCTGTTGTCTTGGCGTTGAGGAGGATTAGTGTGTCTTGTGTGAACTGTTCCTTGTTGAAGCTTTTGAATCTCCTGGTAGGGGGTGGGTTATCATTGCGCTTCTTTAGGGTTGTTGCTTGTAATTTAATCCTTATTAGGTGGTGATCTGACCAGGGTACTGGTGTGATATGGGGTCCTGAGATGAGGCTTCCGTCCTTTAGGTTGTTTGGAGCAAAGATGAGATCGGGGGAGTATCCGAGTCTGTGAGTGGGGGTGTTGATCATTTGGGTGAATTGGAGGGAGTCCATAGCTGATAGGAAGGCTTCTGCTTCTCCTCTACTGGTGGATCTGAGATTGATGATTGGTATGGGTTGTGTCCAGGGGTGAGTTTCGTGGCTATGCTGATATTGCTGGCTTTGGCTAGTATGTAGTCTGCGTATTCCTGCGGTTGCAGTGTTGTACTCTGTGTGGGTGAAGGTTCTTTTGTCATGGACTTCACTAGGTTGAATAGATCATGAGGTTTGTTTAGCGAGCGGCGTAGGAGTTCGGAGTGGTGTTCTTTTATTTTCGCAGCTATAGAGTTGTGGTGTATGTTCAAGTGGGCGGAGTAGGCTGCTTGGTCAGTTGGGGACCGGGATCGCCGCCATTTTCTCTCTAGCTTCCTAAGGAGCAGTAGTGAGGACCATAGTTCCGCGGAGTACCACTGAGCCGGTTTCCTACCTCTTGGTGTTTTGTTTGAGGTCTTGAGTGCGGTAGGTATGTATGCAGCGGAGTTCAGGGTGTTGTTCCAGGTGGCCATCAGTTCGTCCAGGTCTGGAGAATCTAGCTTGAGGTTTGGAAGAATTTCTTTGAGGATCGCCTCCTTGTCAAAAGGTCTACATCGTCTCGTGGGTTGGGATGGGCTTTCAGCAGGTTTCCTAGGAAGGCTGCGAACCTGAAGCATGGGTATCTAGAATTTGATTAGGTTGTGGTCGGACCATGGGACTGGGGTGATATCTAGTTCAAAGTTATGGTTCGGGCTTATGTCAAGACGTGGGATGAAAACAAGATCTAGATAACTTTGTTAAGTGTTATTTATTGTTACCTTTGTTCTATGTAAAAGTATGTGTTCTACTTGTTCCCTATACACCGCTATGAATGGTAAATGCAGTGGTATAAAAATTTGCTTAATAAATAATGTATGAATTGGATGTTCTTGAAAATGAGTAATTTTGTTTGATTTCATATACTGATCACTGGTAAGAAATGATCGGGCAACATTTTCTCACTTTTCATAATTAGAGACATGAACCAAGTTTAGCAGATCAACGAGAGTATCCACACCTGGATATGTTTTAAATGCCAGAGATTTAGCTGGCAGGGCTGCAGCAATAAAATTGCATACGAAGGTACAAGGGATAGACACCGAATTTAGTTGATCAACAAAAGCAGCAGTTCAACTGGATTTTTTAAACACAGATGACAATGATTTTGCCAATAGAGCTGTAGGAATATCTGCACACTGAAGGTGCATGACGTCATTAGTGTTCCAGTGTCAACGCCTGAAAAACCAAGGTTGGCATTCTGTATAAATAGTGATACCATGTTGAATCAATTACTCATGCAAACTATTAGCACATGGAGTAAGAAGACACTATTGATATTAAAAAAATAAGCAGCAAGAAGGGAAGGAAGTTATATTGAATTAGTAATGGAAATAGGAACCTCAGAGGTCTTTTTTAGTGATGTTTTTAACATTTTGTGTCAGCACATTTTCTCACTTGGAATCAGGATGGTATTGGTGATTTAAAAAATTGAAAATGAAATAGTAGCGTTACCATCGAGTTTAAAGTTTCACACAATCACTTAAATTGCGTATTTTAGGTCACACCATTGATAAAGCGTAGAATCTATGTCATTTTGCTTGCTTTCCTGTGAACTGCTTCAAGTCTTTTTATATCTTTTGCAAGGTATGATCTCCAAAACTGAACACAATATTTCAAGTTTTTTGGATATCTGCATCTCAAGTGCATCATTCTGTACTTCTTTACATTTAATCTTAACTGCCAAACATAGACCATGCAACTTTTTGAGATTTGTTTCTTATGTTGTCTAATCCCTCCACATGTCCACTCTGTTGCAAGTATTTGTGTCATGTGCAAAAAGCAAAATTTTTCCTTTTTACCTTTCTCAATGCCATTCAGAAATACATTGAACAGAATCAGCCCTAGGACTGATCCCCGAGGCACTCCACTACTCATCTTATCTTCTATTGAGTGAATTCCATTTACTACCACTCTCTGTCATATGACAGTCAACCAATTTCTGATACAGTTCATCACCTTAGGCAGGGCCGGATTTACCTATACGCCATGTACGCCATGGCGTAGGGCCCACAGCCGGCAGGGGCCCACAAAAAAAGAACAAGTAAATTTTTTTTAAATACAATTTTAAAAAAAAACCTGGTGGCTGCCGCCGCGGGGCCCCCTCTGCTGCCGCGGCAGCACCGACTGACCCGCGGGGGGCCCCGTCTACAAACTGAAGCCGTCGGGTCGGGTCGTTCCTCCCTCCCTCCGTGCAGGCTGCAGGCTGTGAGAGACGCGAAAGGAGAGTGTCTCCTCGCGTCTCTGTTAAGCCCGCAGGGGCTGATGGGAAATTTCCCATCAGCCCCTGCGGGCTTAACAGAGACGCGAGGAGACGCTCTCTCTTCGCGTCTCTCACAGCCTGCAGCCTGCACGGAGGGAGGGAGGAACGAACCGAACCGACGGCTTCAGCTTGTAGACGGGGCCCCCGCGGGTCAGTCGGTGCTGCCGCGGCAGCAGAGGGGGCCCCGCGGCGGCAGCCACCAGGTTTTTTTTTTAAATTAAATTTTACTTTAGGCCGGGGGGGGGGGTAGGACTGGTAATGGGCTATGGGGGGGGGGGTAGGACTGGTAATGGGCTATTGGGGGGGCTGGGGCTGGAAATGGGCTGGGGGGGGGTAGGGCTGGTAATGGGCTATGGGGGGGGTAGGACTGGTAATGGGCTATTGGGGGGGCTGGGGCTGGAAATGGGCTGGGGGGGGGGTATGGCTGGTAATGGGCTATGGGGTGGGGTAGGACAGGTAATGTGCTATTGGGGGGGCTGGGGCTGGAAATGGGCTGGGGGGGTTAAGGCTAGAGGTGGGCTGATGGGGTTAGGACTGGTAATGGACTGTGGGCTGTTGGGGGGGCTTAGAACTGGCAATGGGCTTTGGGGGGGGTTAAGACTGGTAATGGGCTGTGGGCTGATGGGGGCTGTCTGGTAATGGGCTATGGGGGGGCTAGGACTGGAAATGGGCTGGGGGTTAAGACTGGAGGTGGGCTGATGGGGTTAGGACTGGTAATGGGCTGTTGGGGGGTTTAGAACTGGTAATGGGCTTTGGGGGGGTTAAGACTGGTAATGGGCTGTGGGCTGATGGGGGTTGTCTGGTAATGGGCTATGGGGGGCTAGGACTGGAAATGGGCTGGGGGGTTAAAACTGGAGGTGGGATGATGGGGTTAGGACTGGTAATGGGCTGTGGGCTGATGGGGGGGGGTAGGACTGGCAATGGGCTATGGGGGGCTGACTGGAAATGGGTTGATGGGGTTAGGACTGGAAGTGGGCTGATGGGGGGTTAGGACTGGTAATGGGTTATAGGGGGGGCTTAAACTGAAAATGGGGTGATGGGTTAAGGACTGTAAGTGGGTTGATGGGGGGCTAGGACTGGTATTGGGTTGGGGGGTTGCTAGGACTGGAAATGGGCTGATGGATGGCTAGGACTGGAAATGGGCTGATGCAGGGACTAGAAGGGAATGGATGCTGGGTGAGGCTGGAACTAGAAGGGAGCTGATGTTGGGGGAGGATTAGAATGGGATGGGGCTGGAAGAGTAAAATGGAGAAGGGAAAAATATTTTGTGTGGGAGGGATAAAAAATCTACAATTGGCCGGGTATTGGGAGAGTAAGTGGGGATTGAGGATGGAGGGGTAAAATTTGAGTGGATGAAATAGGAATGAGGAAAGAGCAAAAGGAGAAAGATTAGTATGTTAAAGCAGATGTAGAGAGAGAATGGAAAAAAATCTAGAAGACAGAAGAAAGGACAAATGGACAGCAGACGATGGAGAGTTAGCAGAAGACACGAAGAAACCAGAAGAAAGTGGCTGGAGCAATTGCAGCTGAAAAAAATGCACAAAAGGTAGAAAAATATCTCTTTATTTTGAATTTATTAATTGGAATATGTCAGCTCTGGTAAATGTGCATCATTAACGTTTGCGCTTTGTTTAGTACAAGAGCAAATTAATGTATAGTTTTATTTCTACAGTGTTGTACATTCCAAGTTTGGCTTTTGGGATTCCCAGTTTAATTATTGTCTTCCTGTTTCTAAATTGTGATTACTTGTTTGGTGATGGTCTATGTTCTGCATGTGTAACTGAGCTGAGGTGTTCTGTTTATATAATTCCTATTTGACATTGCCACTTGTTCTCTTTCCCCAGTAGGTCATGTATTGTTGTTCTCTGAAATGTATTGGTTTAATATTTGCAGTGTTGCCTTTTGATTGGTAGAGTATGGTGCTTTGTGAGTCCTGGTAGTGCTGTTAGGATACGGCGGGTTTACTATGGGTTCTAAATGGGCAGTGTTTGTAGTAGTTCCTAATGTGTCTGGCAGTTGGCACTGGATTATAGTAATGTAGAAATCTTTTAGTCTTTCTTTATCCATACACTCATTAAGAGGCACGTTTACTAAAAGTTAGTATATGGTAACATTATGCAAATATTTATGCAAATGAGGCCCCTTATGCAAATGAGGCCCCGCACCCCCCTTGGGCCGCCCCTGCTGGGGGCCCACAATTTTTGTTGGCGTAGGGCCTCACTCAAGGTAAATCCGGCCCTGACCTTAGGACCTCTCCCAAGGCTTCTCAGTTTATTTATAAGCCTCCTATGAGGAACAGTATCAAATGTTTTGCTGAATTCTAGTAGATCACATTCAGTGTAAGCCTCAGTTTAGTTCTCTGGTCACCCAAAGAAATCAATCAGATTTGCTTGGTGCCATCTTGCTTTTCTAAAATCATGTTACCTTGAATTGTGTAATCTGTTGGATTCTTGAAAGTTCACTGTCCTTTCCTCCATTACTTTTTCCACCATTGAGGTCAGGTTTACTGGCCTGTAGTTTCCTACCTCTTCTCTGTTATCACTTTTGTGAAGAGGGACAATATCAGCCCTTCTCCAATCCCATGGAACCTGCCCTGTCTCCAAGGATCTATTAAATAGCTCATTTAAGGTTCCACCATAACCTCTGCAGACTCTCTCAGTATCCTGGGATGCATCTCACTTGGCTCTATGGCTCTGCCAATTTTCAGTTTTGCAAGCTGTTCATAAGCACTTTCTTTCATGAATGGTGTGGTATGTACTCTAGTCCTATTAGTAAAACCAGGATTTTCATTTTTGGATAAGGAACAGAAATATTTGCTTAGCATTTCTGCTTTTTCCTTGTCACTATGCATACTGTAGCTGAATGTAACTCACCTTGATCTCCTCTTGGAAAGGTGTGAGCTAAATACTACAGATAAATAATTATACTGTTCGTCAGCATCAGGGCCATCCCCAGAGCTGGGTCAAGCTGTTGGCATCCTAGGCAAACCTTAAGCTTTACACACCATCTGGCTGTCAGAATCTATTGTTTAGCTTTGAATGACCTGCTCGTTGCAGCCTCCCCCCCCCCCCCCCGAAACTGTCACTCTAGGTGACTGCGTAATTTGCCTGATGGTTGGGTCAACCCTGCTCAGCATTTTTCAGTTTTGAAATTCCACCTCTGGTTTTCTGTTCTCCCCAGTATACCTGAAAAAAAGTCTTCTTACCTTGTTTCACATTTTTTGCCAATTTGTTTTCTGTGTGTGCTTTTGTCATCCTGAATCATTCTGAATGGAGTGCTAACCATTGAAGTTTAGCAGTCCCATGTTGCTTACTTTGCTGTTTCAGTACAGTTATTGATTAATACCTAAAGAGGCTACATGTGAAATTTGTATAATTGGGTTGAATGCAACTATGACCCAAGATGCAAACAATTAGCTGAAACACGGCCATGTCAGGTCATTAATAATATTGATATAAGTTCTGTTGGATGTCTCAGCTTGGTTTATCCTCCACCCAGAGGTATATAAATCACCCAGAAAACAAAACAAAACAAAATAAAGCAACATATTAAAGAACAGTAGGTAGAAATAGCAATGGAAATCTGTAAGCAAAGTCAAACAGTCAAGCAGTGAAAATAAAAGCAGCTAGAAAACAAACTTATCTTTGCAGGTTCTGCTATTGCAGTGAATTCAGTTTCACATGTGTGTATTAAAGAGTGCCCACAGTCTAGTTCTGTGTGCACTAACCCCTCCCACAGGGAGAGGCTTGCTTGCAATAGGACAATCAAAGCTTTATTCAACTTGTTTTAGAGAGGCAAGGACACTATGAAAAAGTAAAACCCTGCACATTTGAAAGCAAGCTCCTACTTCAATTCTGAAAGCAAGCTTCTAATGTAATTCCAATTTTGTGAAAGAAAGTTTAATTAATTTAGCAACAATGGTGTTTGGATTCTTTGCAAGTCTTCCAACTGTATATCCACAGAGATGGCATTCCCACTTCAGTGTAAAACCGCCAGTTTCCTAAGATGTGAAAGATATGAAGTCTTAGGCATGGGTGCATTTACCTCTATACAACTTTTAGATTTCCTTCTCCGAGCTCATGGTTAATCGGAGGTGCATCTGAGAAAATCTGGCAATCAGCATCAATATAAGATTCTGATTTTTTATTTACTAGTACAACATCATCACTTTTTCCTTTCCCTTGAACTCCTTCAAATTGGAATACTTAGAAGCTAGGAACTGCTAATCTTTGAAAATTAATTCTTAATGAGTTTGTTTGATAGAACACAAATTATTGAATCTATGAATTCATTACTTATTAAGCCTTCATCTTCTGATTTATTCATAATCTTGATGGGATGCTTTATTGTCATCTTTTCTATATGAACTGAAAGCTAGACCAGCACATTTATTGAAACTGTCTATATTCTACACCCTGCTAGCAATATATAATAGAGCTCTCACTATTGACTTTGAGCTGATACACCAAAAGACTTATGGCATCAACACTAACACTGACTGCCTAGGTCTTTTTAAAAAAAATCCACAAATTACATGTTTTTTTTAAATCTGTTTAGCATGTTGTGGTGAGTTACATAGATAAAAGTTATCTGTTATGCACAGAGGCAGGGATGTGTGCTGGCCGGAGACTTTCCAAACAGATATCCAGAAAGCAGAAAAATTCAGCTACTCTATTTTATTTATTTACTTAACATTTTTATATACCATCTTGGTGACACATACCATGCAAAATGGTTTGCAAGATAAATAAAACAGTTACAGACAGAAAAGCAGATACTGTTTAAGAGACTTTTGTCACCTTCTCGTCCTTGTGTGGTTCCTGAGTATTAACATAAGAACATAAGAACATAAGATATGCCATACTGGGTCAGACCAAGGTCCATCAAGCCCAGTATTCTGTTTCCAACAGTGGCCAATCTAGGTCACATGTACCTAGCAGTTTCCCCAAAAGACACCAGTTCCACAATGCTTGTACTGGGTCAAGCATTGATATCTTCGGTCACTTCTTAATAATGGTTTATGGACCTTTCCTCCAGAAACTTGTCCAAACCTTTTTTAAACCCAGCTACACTAACAGCCTTTACTACATCCTCCGGTAACAAATTCCAAAGTTTGATTAAACGTTGAGTGAAAAAATATTTTCTTTTATTAGTCTTAAATAGTTTACCCTGTAGCTTCATTGCATGTCCCCTAGTCTTTCTATATTCTGATAAGGTAAACAATCGATCTACGTTTACCCGTTCAACTCCGTTCATTAATTTATAGACTTCTATCATATCTCCCCTCAGCCATCTCTTTTCCAGGTTAAAGAGCCCTAACCTTTTTAGCCTTTCTTCATAGGAGTATCCTTCCATCCCCTTTACCATTTTGGTGGCTCTCCTCTGTACCTTTTCTAAAATCGCTATATCCTTTTTAAGATACGGCAACCAGAATTGCACACAATATTCAAGGTGCGGTCTCACCATGGAACGATATAGAGGCATTATAATATCTTTTGTTTTATTTTCCATTCCTTTCCTTATCATACCTAGCATTCTATTTGCACTCTTGGCCGCCGCTGCACACTGAGCCGAGGGTTTTAACATGGTATCCACAATGACGCCTAAATCTTTTTCCTGGGTGGTGGTTCCTAATGTGGAACCTTGCATCGTGTAACCATAGTTTGGGTTGTTCTTCCCTAGGTGCATAACCTTGCACTTGTCCACATTAAATTTCATCTGCCATTTTGATGCCCAGTCTTCCAATTTATCAAGATCCTCTTGCAATTTTTCACAATCCTCTTGGGTTTTAACAACTTTAAATAGTTTTGTGTCATCTGCAAATTTGATAACCTCACTCGTTATTCCCATTTCCAGGTCATTTATGAATATGTTAAAAAGCTGCGGACCAAGCACATATCCCTAGGGTACTCCACTATTCAACTTTCTCCATTGCAAAAATTGGTCATTTACCCCTACACTCTGCTTTCTATCTTTTAACCAGTTCCTGATCCACAATAGTACACTGCCTCCTTTTTAATTTCACCAAGAGTCTCTCATGAGGGACCTTGTCAAAGGCTTTCTGAAAATCCAGATACACTATATCAACCGACTAACCCTTTCTACCAGTTTATTCACACCTTCAAAAAAGCATAACAGATTAGTAAGACAAGATCTTCCTTGGCTAAAGTCATATTGGCTATCTTCCATTAAGCCATGATTATTGTCATGGGGTAGATCAGAATATGCCTATGGAAATAGGAAAAACAGAGCTGAGCAGGTCTAAAAGTGACAGCTCAGAGCACATGGATCAGGGTTGCTATGAGCAACCAGCAAAAACAAAAGCACCAGGTGTAGGAGCACGCCCTAGTAGGGGATTACATCATAGCATATTAGCTGATGAGAGGCAGCTGAGGGCAGGGCAGGCTCACCTGAACACTAGGAGTGGCGCAGATAAAACTCACTCAGAGTTTGTCAGTAGGAGAGCTAACCAGGATCCTAGGAGGGCTAACCAGGATTCCAGGAAGAGAGCTGTTTTGGAAACTAAAGGAAAAACTTCACACGGAGGTTCAAGCAGTGTTCCACAGGAGATAGCTGAGAGAATACCAGAGGCTGGTTACAGGGTGCTGGGTAGCACTGAACAAGAACCAGGTGGTTGGTGCCACGGAGGTATTCAAACAGGCAGACGGAAGGAACCTGTGAGAGGAAGTCTCCCTGAGAACAGGTACTGGGAGGGCAGTAACTATTATCAAAGGGATACTTACCTGCCCAAAGAGAAGCCTACTGTAGAAGGGAGTAGAAGGCTTGCCTGGGGAAAAAGCCACGATAAGTTTCCGTGCTCAGAAAGCTCCGAGGGAACCGAGCCAAAGGATAGGCTAATTCCTTGTAATAGAAGGAACTTTGAAAGGGAGAGTTTCCCATACACACAGCTAGGATTGTGTGGCCCTCTGGAGGAAAACTTCACTATATACGGTAACCTTCCAATTCACCCTGATAGAGAGGGGGAGAGAAGCCTTTGGAAAGGAGAGGAGGGTTTTTGCAACAATGATGTGAGTTACAATCATTCTGAAGATAGCTACGGGGAAAACTATGAGGTCATGGAATGTGACTTTTGTGGGGAAAGTCCTGAGGAGTTCCAAATGGAGTGTGCACTAATGTTCTCAGATAACATTTCCTCTCTATGCTGATTTGTTTAAAACAGAAATCCGTTGAGGGAAACGGATTGTGAAGAACTCACTTGTGTAAAGTACAAGGACTGTTTTACCTTTTTGGATTGGCTGAAGATAAGCACCTTTTTGTTAACAGTAGTTCATTTTCATTTCTACCAGAAAAATATGGTTTATTTCTTTTGATTCTTATGTGCAAAGGTTCACCCGGAAGGGAAATAAAATACCTCTTTTTGAAAAGCCTGGCTACTCGTTCACAACTACCTTTTTGATTAGCTAGTGGGACTACAGATCCCAGGGGGCATTGTAAAGTCCCGACTACATTAAGAAGAGGCCCCACTGAAGCTCCTTAGGCTTCCGCCTATAAGAGTGAGTAGGTGGGTGACACTATCTACATGTTCAGTAATTTTGTTCTTTATGATGGTTTCTACCATGTTTCCCAGTACTCACCGGTCTGTAGTTTCCTAGATCATCCCTGGAACCCTTTCTAAAAATTGGCATTGCATTGGCCATTCTCCATTCTTCAGGTATTACAGATGATTTTAATGATAGTTCACAGACTACTAATAGCAGGTATGCAATCTCATATTTCAGGTCTTTCAACACCCTTTGATGTATACCATCTGGTCCAGGTGATTTGCTACTCTTCAGTTTATCAGATAGTTGTAATACATCTTCCCAGTGTATCGATATTTCTTTCAGTTCTTCTGTGGCATCACCTTTAAATACCATTTCAGTCATGGGTAAAATCCCTACATCTTCCTCGGTAAAGACCGAAGCAAAGAATTCATTCAGTCTCTCCACTATGGCCTTGTCCCATCTTAGTGCCCCTTTTACCCCTCTATCATCTAATGGTCCAACTGACTCTCTTCATAGGGGTATCCTTCCATCCCCTTTATCATTTTGGTGGTTCTTCTCTTTACCTTTTCTAATAACGCTGTATCCTTTTTAAGATACAGCGACCAGACTTGCACAATATATTCAAGGTGTGATTGCACCACGGAATGATAAAGAGGCATTATAATCTCCTTTGTTTTATTTTGCATTCCTTTCCTTATGATATCTAGCATTCTATTTGCTCCCTTGGCCGCACTGGGCAGAGGGTTTTAACATATTATCCACAATGACGCCTAAATATTTTTTCTGGGTGGTTCTTAATGTGGAACCTTGCATCGTGTAACCATAGTTTGGGATGTTCTTTCCTAAGTATATAACTTCTTTCCTAGGTGCATAACTTTGCACTTGTCCACATTAAATTTAATCTGCCATTTGGATGCCCAGTCTTCCAATTTATCAAGATCCTCTTGCAATTTTCCACAATCCTTATGAGTTTAACAACTTTAAATAGCTTTGTGTCATTTGCAAATTTGATAACCTTATTCGTTATTCCCTTTTCCAGGTCATTTATGACTATGTCAAAAAGCAGTGAACCCAGCAGAGATCCCTGGGGTACTCCACTATTCACCTTTCTCCATTGGGAAAATTGGCCATTTAGCCCTATCCTCTGCTTTATATCTTTTAACCAGTTCTTGATCCACAATAGAACACTGCCTCCTATCCCACGACTTTTTAGTTTTGCCAAAGTCTCTGATTAGGGACCTTGTCAAAGGCTTTTTGAAAGTCCATATATACTATATCAACCAACTCACCTTTGTCTACCTGTTTATCCACACCTTCAAAAAAACACAACAGATTAGTAAGACAAGATCTTCCTTGTCTAAAGCCATGTTGGCTGTCTCCCACTAAGCCATGACTATCTACATGTTCAGTAATTTTGTAACATGCATAACATAGTAACATAGTAAATGACGGCATATAAAGACCAGTATGGTCCATCTAGTCTGCTATTTCTTTCAATTCTTCTGCAGCATCAACTTTAAGTGGGGTGAATGGAGCAGAATTTGAGCTGTTTAGGCATGTTGCCTTGAAGGATGAAGAGCTAGAAAATGATTTTCAATAGGGTTGGACTGAGCTCATTTTTGACTGCTTTAATCCATCTTACTGGACATGGGTCAAGTGGGGATGTGGTTGAATTTAATGTGGTGATGGTTAATTCTGTTTTCTTTGCTGATGGAACTAAAGGCAGGCCAGTTGTTGCAGATGTTGGTTGGAAGTGGGATCTGTAGTAGGGACAGGCATGGGGAGCTGTTTATTTTGTAGTGATTTGCTAGAGTTTGGGGGTCAGGAAGGATTTCCAAGTTGGCTTGGGGGGGGGGTGCTTTATTAGACTCTTTACTATCTGGAAGAGCTGCTTTGGCCGGTTAAGGGATTTATTTATGACTTTGTGTGCAAGGTTCTCTACGGAGCGTAGACCCTTCCAAAAATCATTTCTTTTTTTTGGAGCTTTACAGGGAGTGTTTTTTATTGTTGCCCATTGATATCACTGTTGCCCAGCTGGATTATAATTTTTTAGAATTTTGTTGGGGTCATTTTTAATTTTTATTTGCTATTTTGGTCTGTGCACATGTATCACACTGCTCACGTTTTGTAGGTTTCCCCGGTTTTGCTGTACATTGCTGACGGAAATGGTTTCTCTTCCCTTTAAATCGGCTCTAACGCGAGGTTTTCACTCGCGGTATTTTTTAGCTTGATTTTCAGCCCCGCTCCTGTGCGGGGAGCCTCTCCCCTCCCACTCTCTAGTATAGATAACATTTTGATTATTGGTTGAGACATTGGTTTCCTGATACCACAAGAGTGTGAATTTCTCTCTGTATCCCATCCTGTTATGCCAACCATTTATATATTGCCTAAAATCCATAAGTTGCTGGTAGATCCTCCTGGTTGGCCGATAATCTCGGCCATTGGTTCATTATTTGAGCCCATCTCCAGGTGCCACTAGATCACCAGGTTATTTTATTTTAATTTGGGGTGGGCTGTGGGATACAGGGGCCAGTAGACCACCAGGCAGTTACTTTCTTTTGGGGCACTGGCCCTGACAATATTTTGATAGCATCGTGGCTTTTCTCAATGCCGCAATTGTCCCCAGTGACATTAAACTACTTTAGGATGGGGGGATCGGGGCCACTGGGCCACTAGGGATTCTCTTTCTGTCAGGGCACTGGGCCCCGAAAGTATTTTGATGACATTGGGGTCTTTTCCCAATGACGTGATTGTCCCCAATTCCATCAAAATACTGTTGGGTGTGAGGATCGGGACTGCTGGACCACCAGGGATTCTCTTTCTGTCAGTGCACCAGCCCCTTGATGGCATCGGGGGCTTTTTATGATGCTACGAACATCCACAATACCATCAAAATACTGTTGGTGCTTATATGCAAATTAGCCATGCGGTACCCGTTTCTCTGGGAGAGCATGCCAAACTAGCACCGACTTCTTGTGTGCATGTGTTTGGCTTGCTCTCCCAGTTTAACGTGCCATTTTGTGTCCAGTTTAACAGGTGGCTCTTTTGCATGCACATGGTTGCCACATCCTTCATTTGCATATCCTATCTTTGCTGCATCACAGGTTAAAAGTTGTGTGTTGTCAGAGCATGTAAGAGCTCATTCAGTGTGTTTCTATTGCCAGTTTTCTGCATCGGCCTGATTAACAACTGGCACAGCTTAGTAAACATGCCCCTATGTGTAGAGTCTGGATAGTATTCCCAGTGTGCGACATTTCACCTATCATAGCACAGCTGGCTAATTCAATTTTAGACTTATTGCTGGATTTCAGGATCCTTTCAATTTAGATCTGATACCTTCAGAGAAGAAGAGCTAGAAACAGCAAGTTCTGTTTTTGAAATGCTAGAGGTGTCACTACTTTTAGAGTCATTCCTTTTAGAAGATGCTTGGAATATGGAAGAGTGAAGTTCAGGTTGCAGAGGAGTAAGGGAGGTAGAAAGGACACAGATATTTTATTAAACCTGGCAAGGAAGATGGCCAGGCTGAAATCATGTCTCATCCACAGGCGTTGACACATGGAGATCTCAATATGCACCAGGATGGTGCCTGTGTAGGATCACAGGAGTGATAGAAAAAATATCACCCACACAATGACTAGAAAGTGGCATCACACAGAAGTCTGCTGCTAGCACTGCACATAAGCTGGAATAGCAGCAGGATTAGAGGAGGATGGGGAAGGAGAAAGGATTATTTCCCCACTCACTGGCAGGATTGGGTCCATGAGCAAAAGATACAATGGGAGTCTATGCAGTCGAGGAGAAGCAGTAATCACTGGGCGACACGTGCAGGGACAAAAAGGGAACTAAAACAAAAACACCAAAATTGGTTGCAAAAATCAACACACTCTCATATTCACCTTAAAAGATTGAAAACACTCTTTCATACATCTAATATAACTTTACTCTGGACAATAGTTTATAAGAAGTGAATTAAATATTGCACCACTATAAAATATAAAAACCTATACCAACAACGTCACAACTTTACAATGTTATAAAAAACATAAATTTATTATATTTATCACAATTAGTTTATTAATTTCATCACAGTTTATATAAAAATATAAAGGACATTAAAATCCCATCATTATAACATTGTATCGATACAAAATATATCGTAACTCATAATTACTATGACAATGAAAACAGAGCCCACACTCCCACTGACATTGATAATAGAATCTTCCCCAAAATATAACATGACCATAAATATACCCTTTAACTTCATAAAACATAACATGACATGACAGAAAAAAATCCTCCTTCTACACCAAGAACAACAGTTTATTTTTCATTGGGACACAGTGATACCTAATGGGTTAAACACACAGGTGGACTGGCACTGGTTTTATTAATTGGAGGAGGGCTTTAAAAGTCTTTGTTGGAGCGCACATGTGCTGGCACCTTTCTTGCGGTGAAGTGAGTTGTATGAGTTGAACCTGTTTGGAGAACTTGCTGGTCAGTAAACATTTGTTTATGGGGGTTGTGATTATCTATTGCCACTGTGGGGATAGATTAATGAGGAGAAGGAGGGGAAGGAGGTGAAAAGTCAAATGCAGGCTGAAAGTGCAGAGGAGGGGGCACATCTTTTCCTCCTGCATTACATAAAAAAACCCCTGAGACCTCTGCAAGACCCCCAGATACAGACACTTCCCAGAATGTGCCTGTTGAGACCCCATTCCATGGGCAGAAGAAGGTAGACAAATGTATAGGGGGAAAAGGGGAACAGGTGGAATAGCAGGAAAAAGGGGGATGAGGAGGATGGGGATCAGGTGGGAGGGAAAGAGTTGGGGAGGGAAATTTCCTTCAATTCTTCCACACCTTTAAATAACACTTCAGTCATGGGTAACGTCCCTACATCTTCCTCAGTAAAGACCAAAGCAAAGAATTCATTCAGTCTCTCCGCTATCACCTTGTCGCCTCTTAGTGCCCCTTTAACTCCTCTATCATCCAATGGACCAACTGACTCTCTCACAGGTTTTTTGCTACGAATGTACTTGAAAAAAATCTTTATTTCTCGTTTTTGCTTCCACTGCAAGCTTCTTCTCAAATTCTCCCTTTGCCTGCTTTATAAATGCCTTGCATTTGACCTGCCAGTGCTTGTGCTGTTTCCAGGTTTCGTCGTTTGGCTCTTTTTTCCATTTCCTGAAAGATGCTTTTTTGGCAACAACAGCCTCTCTGACCTCACCTTTAAACCCCGCTGGCAGTTTTTTGGACTTCCTTCCACTTTTCTTAAAGCGTGGAATACAGCTGATCTGGGCTTCCAAGATAGTATTTTTCAACAACACCCAAGCTTGATGTAAGCCTTTAACCTTTGCAACTGCTCCTTTTAGTTTTTTCTTAACTATTTTCCTCATTTTATCATAGTCTCCCATTTGAAAGTTAAAAGTAGTACTGTGGATTTCCTTACTATCCCTCCTTCACTAATTAAATCAAAGGCGATCATGCTATGATCACTATTGCCAAGTGGTCCCAACAACCTTATCTCTTGCACTAGAACTGGTGTTCCACTAAGGACTAGGTCTAATATGGCTTCCCCTCTGGTCGGTTCATGAACCAGCTGCTCCAAGAAGCAGTCATTTATTTCATCTAGGAACTTTATCTCCCTAGCATGTCCTGCCATGACACTGACCCAGTCGATACCGGGGCAATTGAAATCACCATTTATTATTACCACGCTGTAACTTTTGTTAGCTTCCTTGATTTCTTTGAGCATTTCATCATCCATTTGTTCATTTTGGCCAGGCGGTCGATAGTACACCCCCACTGCCATCGCCTTCCCCTTTTTACATGGAATTTCAATCCATAGAGATTCTACAGCAAATTTTGTTTCCTGCAAAACTTTAATCCTTTCTGACTCAATGCCCTCTCTAACATAGAGCGCAACCCCTCCACCAATTTGATCAGCTCTATCATTACGATATAGTTTGTACCCAGGTATCACAGTGTCCCACTGGTTGTCCTCCTTCCACCATGTCTCTGATATTCCAATCATATCTAACCTCTAATTAAGTGCTATATATTCTAACTCTCCCATCTTATTTTTTAGACTTCTAGCATTTGCATACAAGCATTTTAGAGACTGTATTTTATTCATATTAATTTGGCTATTGGTAGACATGGGTAATTTGGGATCTTTAAGCTCTGTCTGCTCCATACTCGAGGGCATTTGGGCTACTTTACTCTTTTTTGGAACCTCTCTGCTTTTGGTAGTATCCTTCAAGGATACATTCTTCCGAACCATCCGCTCTTGGGTGACTGTCGGCTTTCCCCTCTTATCTAATTTAAAAGCTGCTCTATCTCCTTTTTAAAGGTTAATGCCAGCAGCCTGGTTCCATCCCAGTTAAGGTGAAGCCTATCCGTTTGGAAGAGCCCCTCCTTTCCCCAGAATGTTCCCCAGTTCCTAACAAATTCAAACCCCTCATCTCTGCACCATTGCCTCATCCACACATTGAGACTCCGGAGCTCTGCCTACCTTTTGGGCCCTGCACGTGGAACGGGGAGCATTTCAGAGAACGCTACCCTGGAAGTTCTGGATTTCAACTTCCTATCTAAAAGCCTAAATTTAGCCTCCAGATCCTCCCTACCACATTTTCCTATGTCAGTGGTACCGAGATGTACCAAGACAGCAGGTGTTCTGGTATACCCATGCTTCTTAATGTGGCCCAGATTTTCTCATGGTTTACACAGTCAAAAGCCTTGCTATAGTCGATAAAGCACAAATAGATATCCTTTTGGTATTATTTTGTCTTTTCAAGGATCCATCTCACATCCACAATGATGTCTCTCGTTCCTCGCCCTTTCCTGAAGCCTGCTTGCACTTCAGGTAGTTCTTGTTCCAGGTATGGTTGTAGTCTCTTTTGAATAATCTTCAGTAGAATTTTGTTGGCATGTGGGATCAGAGCGATTGTTCGATAATTTCCACAGTCAGTTGGATCACCTTTCTGTAGTATTGGTATAAACACAGATATTATCCAGTCAATTGGCCATGATGTTATCCTCCAAATTTCTTGGCAGAGCCTTGTAAGTATGGTAACAGCTGCATCAGATTGCTGCAGTACTTCTATAGGAATGATATCAATGCCCGGTGCTTTGTTCTTTGATAAGGCTTTCAATGCTGCTTCAACTTCTTCTTTCATCACCAATGGTTCCCGATCATAAGGTACAGGTTGAAATGGCTGTTGGTCCACTTGATCTTTATCATATAAAAACTCTGTATATTCCTTCCACCTTTTCTTGATCTTCTCAGCATCATTCAACATAGAACCTTGAGCATCTTGTAACATTCCAATTCGAGGCTGGAACCTTTTCTTTAACTCTCATAGCTTCAGGAAAGCCAATCTTGTTCTTCCTCTAATAGTTTCTGCTTCTATTTCCTTGCAAGTGTCATTGTAGTACTTTTCCTTGTCCTGTCTTGCTGCACGTTGGAAATCTCTGTTGAGTTCTGCGATTGTCTTTCTTTCTTCTCTGGCTTTAGCTTCTCTGCATTTCTGGGCAATTTTCAGAGTTTCTTCCGTCATCCATTTTGGCCGTTTTTGCTTTTTCACCTTTTGTAGAAACTTCTCACTTTCTTCCAACACAACTTTCTTAATGTCATTCCATAACTCTTCCGGAGCTCTGTCATTTGTATCTAAAGCAGCAATGCAATGCAAAACTGACCTCATATATCAATGCAATCATTGTCCATGCTGATGGCAACACTTCAACACACCAACATTACTTGGGGAGATTTCATGCCAACTTGATAGGATTGGTGCACCATAGGCAATCACTAATGCAATTGTGTAGCACATATTTGTATTGGAGCAATTTCTCCAAATGGGTTAGTTTTGCATCTACACACAAACAGCTGTTGAGAGCAAAAAGGTAAACCAACAATAAAGAGAAAACTGCTCTCTATATAACACTAAAAAAAAATTTCTTAAAAATTTACCTTTACATAAGTATTTGAATATCAATTATAGGCACAATGACCTCAGATAGCACAACCCCTCATTTAGTGAAAATTCACCATAGGGTGTTGATAGACGCTCACATCACCGGTCACCAACCCAACTCACAAAAAGCTTACAAAATTCCCTTAACCTCCACTATTTAACCAATGGGAAAAGCATATCTAAATCTAAACAATATATTGCACACCCACAACCATTCACAACCCCTTATAAAATCAATCATCCCACTCATAAAAAGCATCTATAACATAGATACACACCCCACCAGTACTGTGATGGCGAAGATGGTCAGATTCCCATGGAAATAGAGGGAATACAGGAAATTTCCCCTAGGCAAAGGGAAAAAGAAAAAAAGGCTCACTTTAAAACCAAAGTCAGCATTGAAAAAACAGTCAGTCAGAACTTGCTGGGCAGAAGCCACGCCCCAGGTCCATAATAGCTAAGGGTGCTGATACAACTCAGCTGGGGGCGGGGTGGAAGGAGAGCAGCAAGTCACATGCTTATAAACCCATGTGGGCAGAGAAAGTTAGTTCAGTGAGGAGATCAGATGATAGTGCACGGCAGAGTTCAGATGAGAGTGCACGGCAGAGTTCAAGGAAGGGTTCACTGAGGAGTGCACTGAGGAGCTCAGGATGGAGCTCAGCGTTGAACTCAGAGGATAGCTCAAGGAGTGCAGCTGGAAGGAAAGGAGCTGACAGCATTACACACTTCCCAGGAGAGGAAGGGAGACTGACCCCATTCTCAGAGGAACAGGCTGAAGAGAAACCTTGTTCAGGTCAGGAGCTGTATTCCTGGAGGTGAGATAATCAGGCTGCAGATATCCTGAAACCATATGGCTTCAGCAAGAGCAGAGAGCCATTCATGAAAGGACGTCTCAGAGGTAAAACTGATTATCTTAACAAAGCCAAGTCTCAGGAAGACATAATAGCCAGCAAGCTTTATGCATTGAGCCAGGAGCCAGCATATGGAAAAGGTTTTAACCATGAGAGAGCTAATGTGTTAAAGCTACTACAAAGTTTATTACAGAACCAGGAAGTAATTGAGAAGCAGAGGTATTCTGTTCCCCGAGCAGAAGCACAGGTGTCTGCTGATGAGGACTCAGACCTCTCCGGTTCTATATGTGAATCAATGGAGATTGAAGAAGAGGTTCCATTAACTGATCCAGAGATTTGTATGGAATGTGATTTGTCACAGGTAGTCAAGTAAAGAACTGTCTTTTGCATCTGCTACAGAAAGGTACAGTTGTTTGGATTACCTAACCTTTTAGAGCCAGAAGAGTTTTAATTAGAGTGTTTGCTGTGCTGAGTGAGACGTAAGAATGCCTAACGTTTTAAAGTCTCATGTGCTCTAATTAAGAACCAGGAACAAGCTCTGAAAGTTTGTACAAAGAAAAAGTTTATTCTGTGAGAAGAGTTTTTGCATTTACCCTGAATAAGAAAAAGGAACATTTGTGTTTAAGCATTTTTGAGAAAAAGCCTTATTTGCCAGAAGAAGGATTTTTTCTAATGCTGAAGAAAGCTGTTTTGATTTTCTTATCTTATATTTTGTTACTTCAAGTTTTCATGTAATGCCAAGCTTCATATTGAAGTTCTCTATGCCAAGGGAGGCTTAAAAATAAAAAAAATATTCCTGTTTGCTTTCAACTCGGCTCCAGCTTTATTTAGCTCACAACTACAGGTGCTTTGAACTACGACTCCCAGGAGCCTTTGCACTGGGTAGTTTCTTGAAAGTAATTATCACACCTTATCCGACGTCAGGCAACTGCCTAGGCGGACGACGGGGCGTGACAGTACCTTGCGTGTATCTATGTTATAGACGCTTTTTAAATGCATGGGGAGAGATGATCTGCACTGTTGTAAATAGTTTGTTTTAATAGCTTTGTACAGGCCCAAGGCCAAAATAAATGTGGTTTGCTGGATTTACCAGTTTAAAATAAGCAAAGGTGTAAGACAAGGCTGCATACTTTCCCCCTACCTGTTTAATTTATATGCAGAACAAATCATCAGAGAAGCAGGATTGTATGAAGACAACAGAGGTGTGAAGATTGATGGAAGACTCTTCAACAACCTTCGCTATGCTGATGATACCACATTACTGGCTGAAAGTGAAGATGATCTGAAACCTTTGCTTCTCACAATCAAAGAACATCGTCTCAAAATGGGCCTGCACCTTAATGTAAAGAAGACAAAGATCATGACAACTGGTATGATCAACAGGTTCACTGTTGAAGGAGAAGAAATTGAAGTTGTGAACAACTTTAACCTACTTGGATCAACTATCAATAAAGAAGCAACAAGCAGTCAAGAAATCAGATTTATTTATTTTATTTATTTATGTGCTTTTCTATACCGCCCCTTCCAGAGATCAAGGGCGGTTTACAAGGAACTTAAAACAACAATACAGCAGAACAGTGCAATATTGCATTACATTAAACATTAGGTATTACATAAGAACTATGATACATAGAAACAGTGTGTAAGCTATTAATGAAAGGAACATAACTATGTTACAAGGAACCAAAAATGGCAAGTTATTTACATGGTTAGCAAGAGTTATTTGCAGTCATAAGTACAATATTGGGAGGATGCTGAATTGCGGGGATATTCAAATGAAGTCTGGATTTAGGTGGGGTAAACTTGTGTTTGGTTAGTTGTATGTTCTTGTATAGTAAATTTGATTTCAGGTTGTAGGTTGCTATAGTGTTGAGTAAAAAGGTAGGTTTTTAGTTCCTTCCTGAAAGAAGTGAGATCCTTAATCTCTCTTAGGTTTAGGGGCAGTTTATTCCATTGGCTGGGAGCATAAAATGAAAAGGCAGTGTTGGAGGTTATTTGTTTTGATTTTGTCACGGCAATGGGAATTAGTAGCATGTTGAGGTTAGTTTTTCTTCTAGTTCTGTTTTCTTGTGGGGTTTGGAGTAGAGTTGCCAACTGTGATGGGGCTAGGTCATTAATGAGTTTAAAAGTTGTGACAAGTGTTTTATATTGAATCCTACTATAAATGGGTAGCCAGTGAAGAGCGTGTAGGATAGGAGAAATATGATCGAATATTTTAGCTTTAACAATGATTCGAGCAGTGACATTCTGAGCTCTTTGAAGGATGTGTAAATTCTTTTTGGATGTTCCTTGGAGGATGCCATTGCAGAAGTCTAAGTGTGGAATAATGAGAGCCTGGACAACTGTTCTGAAATCGTTGATGTCAATGAGGGGTCGGAGTTGCTGTATGGTTCTCAGTTTGAAAAATATAGTTTTGGCAGTCTGCTTTATGTGGTTAGTCATGCTTAGGGTTTTGTCTAGTGTCACTCCAAGGTATTTAATTTCAGATTTGACTGGTAGAGTAATGTTCAGAATGTTGATGGAAGTTGGGGGGGTGAAGGTGGTATTTCTTGTTACGAAGAGTGCTTCAGTCTTTTTGTAATTAATATCCATATGGATAGAGTGGAGCCATTTTTCAGCTTCAGAGAGGCAGGAGGCGATATTGAGGAAATTAAGGTTAGTTATGTCTAAAGGAGCAACAGCATGATGTCGTCAGCATAGATAAAATATCTTAGGTTGTGACGTTGGAAGATTGCACAAATAGGTTGTATATAGAGGTTAAAAAGTAATGCAGAGAGTGAGGATCCTTGTGGGATACCACGTTCTTGTGGGAATGGTAGTGAGGGGGAATGGTCTAAATGGACATATTGGAAGCGATTAGAAATGTAGGACTTAAACCAGTTCAAAGTGGTATCTTTCAAACCTAGTTGTGATAGCCTAGATAAGAGGGTATTATGGTCAACACTATCAAAAGCTGAGGAAATGTCGAGGAATATGAGTAAGAAGGTCTGCTTTGTGTTATCAATACCTCGGATAAGTGAATCAAGAAGGGATATGAGTAAGGTTTCTACTCCGTGATAAGAGCGGATGATGCATTGCTCTTGGCAGAATGGCTATGAAAGACCTAGATAAGATTCTCAAGAGCAGAGATGTCTCTCTCCATACAAAGATTCAACTTGTTCAAGCCATGGTATTTTCAATAACATCATATGGATGTGAAAGCTGGACAGTGAAAAAGATAGACAGGAAGAAAATTGATGCCTTTGAATTATGGTGCTAGCGGCGAATACTGTGTATACCATGGACTGCCCGAAGAACAAACCATTCGGTACTAGAGGAGATGAAACCTAAGCTTTCTTTAGAAGCTCAGATGACAAGACTTCGACTTTCATACTTTGGACACATCATGCGAAGAGAGAGATCATTAGAGAAAGACATCATGCTTGGCAAGATAGAAAGTCAACGCAAAAGAGGAAGGCCAGCAATGAGATGGATTGATACAATAACAGCAGCTACGGGTTCCAGTCTGTCAACAATGAGCCGCCTGACTTAAGACTGAACAGAATTTAGGATAGCTATCCAGAGGGTCGCCATGAGTAGATTCCGACTCGACGGCACTTAACACACACTGGATTTACCAATTTGTCCTGTCTATTTTTGGGAAAGGGGGTGGGGGTAATTGTGGTGGGTGGGAGCATGAGAGAACACCAGATCCAACAAGAAATATTTAATCTGGCAAAAGCCACCAGGATATACTTACAATATACACGGTACAATACAATATATACAGTAAAATATACCCCCTGTAATAACAAAACTATAGATACATATTTACATGCTGAAGCTGAAACTGAAACAAAAAAGAACCCCACAGCAGCTCTACCAACGATTGGCCGTATCTTGATGTATCTTGCCAGGAGTGAAATTCTGTACCACTTGCAAGGAGGAAAGAGAAGAAGAGACTTGTTAAAGAAAACAATGAGCATAAAATACTATGGTGAGGCCTCCAAAAGCTTGCATCCACTTACCAGGTACAGATATTTATCCCTGGCTTTGTGTAGAAATCAGGGCCAGAAGCACCTGCCCAATAGCGTGCAGCTCATGGCTTATGCTGCCTAACTGCTGGCTTATGCTGGTGACCTCTTGACTCGTGGTGCATAGCTCTTGCCTCATGGTGCATAGCTCCCCCATGAGGGCGTCTTGTACCTATTCCTGCCATTTCAAAACTTGGGCTGCTAGATCTTCCATGGGGTCTGTAGTCACTGCTCTCTCTTGTGTGTGCAGTGTGGTCTGCCAAGACACACACAAGAGATCTCCATCTGTAGTCACTGAAATAAAATAGGACAGCTGAGAGTAAGTGATCTGCAACAGGGTCACAACACAATACTCACTGGGCCTAAATTTCGTACAGACAATGGAGGAGGTCTAGGCCTCTGTCTCAACTCCCAAAATAAGCCCAAGGTAATGCAGGATGGGTATACTCACTGGCAGAGGTGGAGGGCAGTGTAGACAAGCCTCCAGAGGCAGGGCTTGGAGAGGAACACATTGCAATGAGAAAGCAAGGGAGACAGTTAATAATGCCATCCTCCTTCCAGGCCTAGCTCCCCAAAAAAGCCCAAGGTAATGCTGGATAGGTATACTCACCGGAAAAGATGGAGGCAATGGAAGCAGACACTGTAATAAGAAAGTGATAGTTGTAAAATTGAGCATACTTGCAATCCCAACAACCAAATGCACCAGGTTCTTCTAGATATGTACTCACCAAACATCCCTGAGTCTATACCACCAGACAACCCATTGAGAGCTTCTGGCTGAAAGGTGAAGACAATAAGTGAAGTCCAGTGGTGTCAGATTAGTAGAACATGGAGGCCCTCCCCCAGTCTTTTGCTGTGATCTCTCAATTGCAAGCATTTCGATTTTTACTGTGCATCGCTCGTCACGCCACTGGTGCTTCATTTTCAGTATCATGCATACCTTCACCCCTAGGGTGTTCACCTCTGCTGCAAATTGATCCCACAATTTTTTTCTTTGCCCCACTATATTCTTTGCAAGAAAAAAATTGTGGTAATTGGCAACTACATGACGGTAGAGCACATTCCTTTTCTCCTCTGAAAACTTCAAAGAGCGAGGCCGCTTTGCCCTTTGGCTGGCAGTCTGCTCAGCCTCACTACCTGAGGCTGAATCACGTTACATCTCTACAAATCAGAAAGAAATGAAAATGAGAAAGGGATAGCTATAAAACTGAGCATGCTTACAATCCCACCACTTAAATACATCAGGTTCTTCTACATATCTACTCATCCGTCATCCCTGAGTCTACACCACAAGAAGGAAACCTGTAAGAAATGCACGGTACTTCAGCAAATGCCTCAGTAAAAAAAAGCCCAGTACCCTAACATTTATATTTATGCACCAAAGTGTTTGCACGAATATACACACTGTGTGACAACACCTATAGTATTGAGAATGCATACGCATATGCTATCAGCCAATTCTTGTGTTTCATTCTCATGCGCATGCGTTACCTAATGTGAGCATTTTACTATGGTTTTTTTGTTAGCACTGGGGTTTTATGCATATCACATTTACATACACTTGGTTTTGCGTGCCCTTCATTTGCATGGCCGCTTTCTGCATTGCACGTTTGGACTTGTGTGTTGACGGTGCGCTACATGCACACGTAAAAAATCTGTAACGCACACATTCAGCACTAGTTTTCTGCATTGGCCTGACAGTCTCCCAATCTATCAAGGCCTTCTTGAAACTTTTTACAATCATCTTGTGTTATAACAACTTTGAATAATTTGGTATCATCTGCAAATTTGATCATATATAAATATGTTAAAAAGCAGCGGGCCCAGCACAGATCAGTGGGTACTCCACTATTTACCTTTTTCCATTGAGAAAATTGGCCATTTAGCCCTACTCTCTTTTTTTTTATCTTTCAACCAGTTCCTAATCCACAATATTACATTGTCTTCTATCCTGTGGCTTTTTAATTTCCCCAAGAGTCTTTCATGAGGGATTTTGTCAAAGGCTTTCTGAAAATCGAGATATACTATATCAAGTGGCTCACCTTTATCTACCTGTCTATTCACAGCTTCAAAAAATATAAGAGATTGGTGAGACAAGTTTTTCCTTAGCTCAATCCATGTTGGTTTTCTCCCATTAAACCATGACTCAATAATTTTGTTCTTTATAATGGTTCTACCATTTTAACCAGTACTGACGTAAGGCTCACTGGTCTGTAGTTTCCCAAATCTCTCCTTGCTTCCTTTTAAAAAAATTGGCTTTACATTGGCCATTCTCCAATCTTCATCTGCTACAGATGATTTTAATGATAGTTCACAGATACCAAGGGCTCGATCTTCGAAGGCATTTCCACGGGTAATAGCCCATGTTACCGGTGTAAATGCCTTAACTGGGATTATCCAAAGGCACCTACATGGGTAGCGCCTTTAGAAAATCCCTGTTAAGTCCCTAATGTGCGGGGGCAGAGGAAGTGGCTAACCGGGTAGCAGTGATTTTTGATGCTACTCATTTAGCCCTCAGCGCCTTAAAGATAGGAATGGAAAGTCCTCACCTATCTTTAAGGCAATAGAGCTAAAATTGGTGCTACCCAGCTAGCTTCTGTAGCTTCTGGGTTCTGCGGCGAGAACTGGATTTTCAATGCTGGGGCCACAAATGTCCCCTGGCATTGAAAATCCAGGTTAGATGGACGGCAGGCTGGCTATGTGCAGACGTGCCACATAGCACTGCCACATAGCACTGCCCAACTGAATATCAAGCCTTAATAGTAGGTCTGCAATCTCATATTTCTATTCTTTCAGCATCCTGGGATGTATACCATCTGGTACAGGTGATTTATTACTCTTTAGTTTATCAAATAGCATCTTCCTGCTGATCTGTATCTTCCTGGGTAATCAAGATTTGTTTCAATTCCTCAGATACATCACCTTTAAATGACATTGTAGGCATGGGTGACTTCCCTACAGTTTCTTCATTAAAGACCAAAGCAAAGAATTCATTCAGTCTCTACTCGATGGTCTTATTCTCCCTTAATGCCCCTTTTACCTCTCTATTATCTAATGGTCCAACTGACTCTCTCACTCTCTTGGAAAGTTTTATTATGCGTTTTTCCTTCTATTGCAAACTTCTTTTCAAATTCTCTCTTTGCCTGCCTTATCAATGCCTTTGCATCTAACTTGCCAGTGCTTATGTTGTTTCCTGTTTTTGTCATTAGGCTCCTTTTTCCATTTCCTGAAAGATGTTTTAAGCTATAACAGCTTCTCTGACCTCACTTTCAAACCATGCCGGCATTCGTTTGGTCTTCCTCCCACATTTTTTAAAGCATGGAGTAAATCTGGTCTGGGCTTCCAATACAGTATTTTTAAACAACACCCATGCTTGATGTGAGCCTTCAATCTTTGCAGCTGCTCCTTTTAGATTTTCTTGACCATTTTCCTCATTTTATCAGTCTCAGTTTTGAAAGTTGAATGTTAATGATGTGGATTTCCTTGCTGTTGTCCCTCCATTTATTAAATCAAATGTGGTCATATTATGATCACTGTTGCCATGTGGCCCCAACATCATTATCTCCTGCACTAGGTCCTGTGTTCCACTAAGGACTAAGTCTAAAATAGCTTCCCTTTGTGTTCGTTCATGAACCAGCTGCCCCATGAAGCAGTCATTTATTTCATCTAGAAACTTTATGTTCCTAACATATCCTGATGTGACATTGATCCAGTTGTTAACAGAGTATTTGAAATCACCCATTATTACTGTGATATAACTTTTGTTAGCTTCCCTGATTTCTTTTAGCATTTCATCATTCATCTGTTCATTCTGGCCAGGTGGATGATAGTATACCCGCAATGGCATCCCCTTTCCCTTTTTACATGAAATTTCTATCCATAAAGATTCTATAGTGTATTTTGTTTCCTGCAAATCTTTTATCCTGTTTGACCCCATGCCCTCTCCAACATATAGCACAACCACTCCACCAATATGATCTACTCTGTCATTGCAATATAATATGAACTCAGGTATAACAGTGTCCCACTGGAAACTTTAATGGTGGATCCAAGATGGCTGCTTGACCTGCCGGTTCTGTGGATGCATTTTTCTATGATGCCAAAAAGGAAGGAAAAACTGCAAGGGAAGCCTCCCCAGCTGCAGGAGACATCTTCCATTTCTTCCCTTGCTCAGGGTCCTATGGATTATTTTCTTCGGGGTCCAGAGGGCCACCAAGAAACTGGCATTAAACTGGCTTTGTTGACACAGGGGAAGGGAAGTCCGGCATCTTTATCGGGGTGTGAGCTTATGCCAGAACTGTGGCTCTCTCCCTCTGCCTGTTGATTTTCTCAGCCTGAGCACACCCAGGGGAGCCGGCCCTGTTGCAGGTCTATTGGAAGCCCCGGTGGGAGGAATTGTGACTGGGTTGTCCCAGGCTTATGGATTACAGCTGGGGTCATCAATTTCAGATCCAGGAGTGGGGCAAGGAATGAGGACAATGGTGAACAACTTGTGGACTGTCACCTCAATGCCCAAGGAGAAGGTAAGATCCGGGTGAAGAAGGATGACCGGAACAGTGGGCTTTTCCCTCTTTTGCTCTAGAGCTGGGGTCACCAACCTCCAGAGGGCCGCGGGCCGCACAGCCGACTACCGGGAGCCTTGCAGGCCGCACCCCCCTTCTCCCCGCCCCCGCGAAAAAAAACAACAAACGCAAAACTATGAAAACAATGGCTGATCACCTTTATTGAATTTAATGAGATGGCTGATGATTCATGCTAGCAGACAAACGCTTAAAGTCCGGCTTCACAGATGACACTGACAGGAGAAGGGACGCTTGCAGGTGGTCGTCGGTGAGCTGCGAGCGCGTGGATACAATGGCGGGAATCCTTGGCGGGCCGCACGTAATGTTAACCGGGGTAGAGCCTCGTGGGCCGCACGAAGGGATCTCGTGGGCCGCAGGTTGGTGACCCCTGCTCTAGAGCATCCAGAGAACATCACCTTGGATTAAATTTGGAGTGCTATCTCCAAATTGGGTGAGTTTATGACACTGCAATCAAATAACATTCTATAGTAAGTGCAAGGTAATGTGGTTATACAGAAGAATGTGAGAGATATTGCCAAAATGAAGATATCGGTGGAGGGCCTTAAGACTAAAGTAGAACAAAATGAGGATGGTATAAATGTTATGGCTAATGATTTAATTGGAAATAAATTTAAGACTGAGATGTTGGAAAATTAGATTTGAGCTACAAATGTTTGTTTATTGAATTTTCCTAGATCACCTATGGCTTCTGAGAGGGATATGTTTCAAATTTATTTGTCTGAGACACTTGGGCTCCCGGCTGAGTCCCATCTCCCCCTTACCAGAATTTACTATTTACTAACTGGGAAAAAATCTTCGGCAGAAGGGATGAGGATATCTGATGGAGAGAATCGGCAGTTGGATATTTTGGACATTTCGGAAATACTGGAAACATCAGTTATGGGTTCAATAACACCTGCTATATTGATAATAACCTTGCCATTATCATCTGATCAGGAGTGGCTGCTTAAGTTGTATTTCAGGAAGCAGTCTATGTTATTTAAAGGATTAATAGTGCACATTTTTATGGATTTAGCTTGAGACACACAGAAGGAGGGAATTTTGATCTTGATGCCTTGGGTGATTCAAATGGGGGTCATTTTCTTTTTCAAGTTCCCTTTTAAATGTCAGCTAAAACTACAATCCATAGCTTATATTTTCTATGACTCCTCCCAGTTGACCGCCTTTATAAATACTCGTTTGTCAGCTGTCACTTAGGCTATTGTTGGCATAAAATGCAGTGTATTCAGTTAGTTGGTGGCCAGACAGGTGTATCATTATTGCCTCTCATGTATTTGTTAAATAATAATTTTCTGATTGGATTCCCCCCATGTGAAGGACTAGAGAGATATAGGTTATTTTTCTTTATTTTCTTTTTTCTTCTTGTAACCGGGTAGCCGGACCCGATGCTCACCCTTTACCCATTCGCACACCACCTTTTCTCTGAAATCCCCCCCCCCTCCGCCCAACCCCCATGGGTTACCCACAAACTACACAGACACTGTTCTTGGAAGCAACTGGTCGCAGCTTTATTAGTAAACCAACATATTGAACACTCAGAACAATAATCAACAACAACCAAACCCCAGCAGAGCGCTCCGTAACCCGCTATACAATTAGCAAGGTGACCTCGCCTCCGCCACGGCCGCAGTCAAGCCACCAGCCAAGTTCCTATTACTCTTATCCGACTTTGCCATATCAGTAGCACAGGCCTGCCAGAGTTTATCCAGGTTGTGGGCACCCCGCCCCAAGTAGCCTAAGGCTCCGGACCCTGGAAACCTCTGGGATCCTGCCACCGGCACAGACCCGTTGAAGTGTCAGTGCCGCCCCCCCCCCCCCCTGTTATCAAGCTGCGACCAGCGAGTGTAGTCCTGCACCACCCTTTCTAATGCTTCCTGCCAGTCGTTCAACAGTAAGTCCGTCCCCACCGGCAATAGATGAACACCATCGCTCCAGTACAACCCAGCACAAGCCACCTCTACCCATGCATGCTGCACATGATATCCCCCTTGCTCACAAACCCACCGCCCAATCTGACGATTAATTTTTGTAAGACCTCGAGACCACCGCCGTTGTCCCCAACACGCAGGTCTAGGTATGATGTCTGACCATATCAGCACCACCCCCTCAAACCACCTCAGCACCACAGCCATATCCTTCTTTGCTGCATTGATCAGCTGCTTGCATGTCCCGGAAGTCAACTCGTTGCCTCCCAGATGCAACAACAAAATCTCCGGCTGTTTCCATAGGCGCCAATGGTGTCAAAGCAAGGGCAGCAGCTGCGTCCACCGCAGACCCCACTCACCCAGCCATGAGACGGACACCACTGCAGGATCGAGGCCCAGGTTTAACCCGACTGGCCGCGCTGTCACTCGCTGGCCAGCCCAGAACACAAAGGAGTGCCCCATCATCCAGCAATCCCGCACACCAAGTCCCCCATCTGTAAAAGAAATTAACAATTAATATTACCCCCCCTTTGCACCCCCCTTTTCATAAACACACATTTCCTTTAAATGCCTTGGACCACCACCTGCCAATACTCTGTATTTGCCCGCCAGACAGCCCCACCTCTGCCGCACTGTTCACTGCCCCAATGTGAAAAGAATGTGCCAAAAATTGACTCGGGTCCTCCCTCAGGCGCCGCAACACCATTCGTAATACCGCCGACACCTGAAACCATGTCAGTGACCGTGCTTCCCTATGCACCAATAACCCGCCCGCTGCCAACGGCCGCCCTCTCAAGTACTCCACCATTGCAGCAACCGGGCAGGTAAGCCCCCCATCCCTTTCAGAACCACTCAGAGGCCCCTTCCCCTCTGATCCATTTTGGATTTGGCCAAGAGTACCCACCCGCCACCGAGATGCACATGCTGGCGAAGCAAGCTACTCCCCCTCCCGATTTCCCGGAGTTCGCCACCAATTCCCCCACTCGGAATGCGCCAAAGAAAGCCAAACTAAAAACTGCACAGAAAAGTATGGCTTTGTATCGCGACTCCGCAACCTTGGGTAACTCCCTACATAGTCTCAGTAAATCATGCGTAATCGGCCGCCACCGATCCCGTGGTGTCGGCCGCGAACACTCCCACCCCCGCAAGAGCCTCTGCACAAGGACCTCTCCCCCCATCAAGCCCCATCTGACGGCTCTCACGAAAAAGGCAAAACCAGCCAGATGTCCTTTCACAGATGATCGGGACACCCCTTGACCTTTAGCACTGATGATATACTGCCCGATCAATTGATCAGACACTGCCCCCTTTTGCCACTCGCTCACCCTCAAAAAGGCTACTACCCTCTCACAACCTCTCCGGTAGGCATCCCAGGTCCTTTCTGCCACCGAACTCCGCAGCAGCTCCTTCATCTCAGCAGGCCACCATTCCACAAGTTCCAAGGGACAACGCACCCTTCCGGTTTCACCTCTGGTGCCAACTGCCAAAACCGGTCCCACTGTAAACGGGAAAGAGCATCAGCAATTCCATTAGTATGTCCTGGGATATGTCGGGCCTTCAACATGACATTCAAATGCAAGCAAGAAAGCACCACCGTTCTCATCAGCGACGCCACCTGCAGACATTGAGGAGTGTAATGATTAATTACGTTCACAACTGCTTCGTTATCGCACCACTACACCACCTTGCGGTTCCGCAGTCTGTCTGGCCACAACTCCAATGCCACTAGTATCGGGAACAGTTCCAAACATGTTATATTCTTTGACAAACTCACCTCATGCCAGTCTTGCGGCCACTTATCGGCACACCACGCCCCACCGAAGTAAATTCCCATACCTACTCTGCCTGCCACGTCCGTATAAAGCTGTAACTCCTCACTCAAACTCTCCACTTCCATTATGACTGATGTCCCATTAAAGTCCTTCAATAAAACATCCCACACTTGCAAGTCTTCCCTCATAACCTTAGAAACTCATATGTGGTGGTGTGGCTTCCTCACCCCTTCTGTCGCAGCCGCCAAGTGGCATATAAATACCCGACCCATAGGGATCACTCTACAGGCAAAGTTTAGTGATCCAATCAATGCCTGCATTTCCTTCAATCAAATAGTCAATCAGATCACATAAAAAGAGAGACAAATACACAAATAAACAACCAATAAACAGTAAACAATATTAAATGTAGGAATGTCCGCCAGGTCAGGGGACGAAAAACCCCGTCGAATAACGGACCTCTCCCTTTAATCTTTTTTATTCACAGTATGCAACAGTCCAAAATCAATAAAACAACTAGTTTATTTATTTATTTTATTTAGTGTACATTTATATCCCGCTACTTCCAGCGATCAGCAGCGGTTTGCTATACATAACAGTATGGTTGTACAGGCCATGGATTAAAAACATACATAATGATTCAGTACAGGACACAACACTCAGATTACAGGTTTACACTTGATTGCAAGACAGTGATTTCACATGTATGTACATATTTACAGGTTGTCGGAACTATTGGTGTTTGATGTGTAGTGTTCTTTCCTTTTGCATGGTGATTCACTAGGGTTAGAACATAGAAGTTATGTAGGATTGAAGTGCGTCTGGAAAAGATACGTCTTTAGCTTTTTTCTGAAGTCCAACAAGTCACTGTTTGCTCTCAGCTCGCATGGTAGTTGGTTCCATAGCAGTGGCGCTATAAATGAGAATGCTCGGTTGTTGGTAGTTGCAGTGACAGATCTCAGGCTACCCGGGACGATGAGGGTATTGAGGTGTGTGGTTCTTCTGCATCTGTTATTTGGCTGTGATGTGATAAGGGTGTTGAGATACGAGGGTGCTATATTATGAATGAGCTTGAATGTGGTGATTAGGATTTTATATTGTATGCGTGCAGTGATGGGGAGCCAATGTAGGTCCATTAGTATTGGTTTGATATGCTCCTTTAGGCCTTTCCTCATGATTAATCTAGCTGCCACATTTTGCGCCATTTGGAGGATGTTGAGGGGTTTTTTAGGCAACCCTTGTAGTATGGCGTTGCAGTAGTCCAGGTGAGGAATGATGAGGGCTTGAGCAACGGTCCTAAAATCAGAGTGCTCTATGATGCTACGTAGCGGTTGCAAGACTTTTAGTTTGTGGAAAATGGCTCGAATGGTAATTCGGAGATGCTTTTCCATCTTTAGGTTGCAATCCAGTGTCACGCCTAGGTATTTTATTTCGTTCTTTGTGGTATAGACATTATTGTTCATGGTGACTGTAGGAGGTGGGTTGAAATCTGGTTTTCTGGATATGCACATCACTTCGGTTTTTTTGTGATTTATGGCCATGTTATTCTGTTGCAGCCAGATTTGGAGCTCACTGAGGCATTTTTCCAGTTGACTGATGTTTGGGTTGTCGACATCAAGTTGAGTGTAGAGCATTAGGTCATCAGCATAGATGTGATAACTGATCTGGTGTTCCTGGAATGTTTTACAAACTGGCCGTAGATAAAGGTTGAAGAGGAGGGAAGACAGGGCCGAGCCTTGAGGTATGCCTTGGGTTTGAGGGAATGCTGCGGCCTTTTCGTTGTTGAAGTGGACTTGCTGCATTCTGTTGGTTATGTAGGAGGAGAACCATTGCAGAGGGGCACCTCTAATGCCTATGGAAGCGAGTCTGTTTAGGAGTGTGGGGTGATGAACTGTATCAAAGGCGGCTGATATGTCTATGAAAACGAGCATGTACATTTTGCTTCTGTTTTCCAGACCTTTGAGAAGTTTATCAAGTAGGGCCAGGAGGAGGGTCTCCACACCATGATGCTGTCGGAAACCATACTGGTGGACGTCAAAGGCATTGTTGTCATCGATGTGGTCTTGCAGTTGAATTTGTACTGCCTTTTCGATAATCTTGGCCAGGAAGGAAATGCTTGATACCGGGCAGTAGGATGTTGGGTCTTTCTTGTTAAGAGTCTTGTTCTTTAGGATGGGTCGTATGATGGATTTTTTGAGGTGCGTTGGCATTAGCCCCTGCCAAAGCGACTGGTTCACTATGTGGGTGATGTGTTGAGCAATTTCCTGTTTTATGCCCTTGACCCAGGCCGCAGGGCATGGGTCGAGTGGAGAGGTGGTGTTTTTTAAGCTGGAGATTATGTTCATGATTTGCTTGTCATCTATGCTCCTGAAGGTGGACCATTATTGGTATTGTGCAGGTCTTTCCGGGGTGTTGGTTGTTTGCAGAATGTTGCTCATCGACAGATTCTGGGTGTCTGGTTCAGGCGCTTGATGGCTTCTGTCACTGGCTGGTGGGTTTAGCTTTTTGGCATAGTGGTCTGCCAGCTTTTGGGCTGTCATTGCCCCGTTTGTAATTGGTTCATGGGTAGTTTTCGTGAGAGATTTGACCAGTTCGAATAGTTCCCTGGGTCAGTTGAGGGCTTTGTTGAGCGTGTTGGAGTGATAGGTTTTCTTTGCACTGTTAATTTCGTTCTTGTATGTCGCGAGGAGTTTGATGTATTCCATTCTATGCTCCTCGGTTTTGTGATTTCTCCATTTCCTTTCTTGCTTCCTCAGTCCTTTCTTCAGTTCGCACAGGGTGGGGGTGTACCATGGTTCCGTCCTGATTCTGGATGAGTGTCTTTGGGATATCCAGGTTGGTATTGAGATTTCTTCGATTCCTGAGATCCATTGGTTTACCAGTATCTCAAGGCCCTCCTGTTCTGGATTCATATTTTTTTTATTATTTATTATTTATTAACAATTCTTATATACCGCACTCTTAGCCATCAGCGTGGTTTACATTGAACAGAAACATCCGACAATATACATTTGTCTGGTCATTACATTTAACAGGGAGTAGAACTTGGAGAAACGGGGTAACTATATACATATGTGTGTTTATCGAAGTTATCAGAGTTTCCTTGTTGAATTTTTGGAACCTCCTCTGTAGGTTTGTAGGTGAGGTGTGTGAAGAGTGCTCCGGCATGGTGGGTAGAAGCAATGTGAATTCAATTTGGTGATGGTCCGACCATGGCACTGGGGTTATACGTATCTTGGGTTTTTGAGGCCTATGATGTTTCTTTGGTAAGAACACCATGTCCAGGGTGTTGCCTTTGATATGAGTGGCCTCGCAGATTATTTGTCGTATCCAAGTTGGTCCATGGCTTCATGAAAGATTTCAGCTTGAGCTGGGGGGACCGTTGCTAGGTTTAGATCGCCTAGGATGATCTGGTGTTTTTTGCTTGCTGTGGTAGTGATGACTTCAAGGGCATTTGCCAGAGTTTCATATGGGGATGAGGGGGGTCTGTAGATCAGGCAGATAGATATTGTTTTGTTTTCTATTCTGAGCATGTCAATTCCGTTGGTGTCATTTTGAGAAGTGTTTGTTAGGAGTAGGGAGTCCTTCGCCATGATAAGTACTCCTCCTCCTCTTCTCTTGGAGCGGGGACAATTGTAGATCTTGTAACCAGGCTTGTTGATTTGGTTGGTGATAATTGAGTCTGTGTCTGTGATCCATGTTTCCGTGATGTATAGGATGTCAGGTTTTGCATCTGTGAGGATATCATGTATGATGTGGGTCTTGTTTCGTATCGATCTGGCGTTAATTAGCATGAATGAGACTGCAGCCTGCAGAGGTTTGTCAGCCTTGGAGATCACGGTTATCTTGGTTGCTCCTGCTTTGTTTGGTCGTCTTTGCTTTTTCTTAGGTATCTACCCCCCAAAGCCACAGTGCCAAGTACCAAAAACAGTTTAAAAGTTTGAAAATCAAATCTTTACTTAGCTGGCAGTTGGGTCCATTATATAATCCATCATTCAAAAACGAGAGGACTCCTCCACTCTTCTGCAACAGTAGAAATAGGAAAACACGTTTCTCAATGTAAAAAGGATAATAATCGTCATAAGGCTTCAAAAAACCATTTCCTTCAATGTCAACTTTGAAGAGGCCAAAACATTAGCAACCAAAACCCTCAACTGCACTACCTTCTGTATCGGCAAGCGCGCAACCATTTGGCCAGAATCCAACTCAACTCCCAAGAAGGTGATTCTAGTACATGGTCCTTCCATCTTACTGTCTGCCAAAGGCACCTCCAGCTCGCCTGCTAAGCTCACAAAACCGTCCAACAGCTCTTTACACGCTGTTGTGTGCGCCACGCCCACAAACAAGAAGTCATTCAGATAATGCACCACCTCGGTCCTGCCCACTCGCCGCATCACCACCCATTGGAGGACGGTATGAATTTTTTGAAGTAGGCGCAAGACACCGCACATCCCATCGGCATGCACTTGTCGAAATAATAGCCATCGGCAAAACGAAAACCCAACAAATGAAAGGCAGAAGAGTGCACCGGCAACAAACGAAAGGCCGACTCAATGTCTACTTTCGCCATCAATGCACTGCGCCCTGCTTTCCTGACAAACTCCGCTGCCCGATCAAATGATGCATAGCGCACTGTACACCACTCGCGTGGAATGTGATCATTCACTGATGCCCCCTCTGGAAACGGCATGTTATGTATCATCTGAAACTTCCACGATTCCTTCTTGGGTATGATGCCCAAAGGAGACACCACAAAATTCAGGAAAGGGGGGCTGCGTAAACGGGCCCACTACACTCCCTAACTTAAGATCAACCTCCAACTTCTCCTGTGCGACAGCCGCATAGTGCTGCACCGATGGGGAATTCCTCACCGCCGCGACTGCCACGACACCCCAAACCGGTATAACAAAATCAAACTGAAACCCCAACTATAACACTTCCCTATCCTTTTGCTTTGGGTAGTGCCTAAGCCACCCGCTTAATACCTCCACCTTTACTGGCATCAGGGCTATGTCGAACTCTGCCCCCTCACTTAAGTGCCGGCAAGGTGGGCAACACAGTACCTTTTTTAAGGCATTTGGCCATGGAATGTCCTCTGCCGGGAAAGGGCATGAGGACTTATTGAACTGCCAGAATACGTCCCCTCCACCGCCTGACACTGGTCTAACGGATGACATGACTCCCCCACCACGAAATGAACGAACCACCCCTGATGTGGTCACTGCCCCTCTCTTCCCCACGCCCCCTCCTGGCCGACACCCTAACCGACATCTGGGTAAGCCACAAGTTGATATCCTGCGTGCCCCATGTTAAGGCCTTATTCCCCTCCATTTTATCCCTAAACATTTTGTCATAATTAAGCCACAACCAACTCTCATGGGTCTGTGAGGCTTCTAAGATCGAGTCCGCATATGCCAACAACATCCCGTTTTGTCCTGGATAATGCTGACCCCATACACTCGCCAGCCGCAAAAACGCCCGCACCCAGTTCACTACCGTCCTAGAAACCTTCCTAATCCGGCCCGCTTTCTTGTCCTCCTTGCGCTTTTTCCTACTCTCTCCGGACTGCTTCCGACCCTCCAGCAAGAAGAAAATGTCTATGTAGCTCTGCTTGCGAATTCTGCATCTCAACTTCCTCGGAACCCCTTCCCACAACTCAGATAAAGTCACCAAATTCGGAGTTCCCCCTGACACCCTACTCGCCATTGCAGCACCATCTCGCGCTTTCCCCCACCGCCCTGAGGACGGCCATGACGAACCCGATGATGAAGAGGGCAACGACTCCGAACTCTGCCGGCACCGGCATGTATGCTTCCTCTTCCTGCTCACTTTACCCGACCGTATGACCCGCACGCCACTACCCTCACCCACCGCTCCCGTGTCGCCTTGCAACTCACCCGTCGCTGCCACAAGCCCTGAATCCAACACCGTCGGTCAAAACACCTCAAACACTGCCTCCTCGCCCAACCACTGCTCGCTTACACCTCGTGTCTCCACTCCGGTCACCAAGCCTCTGCGCGGTGCCGTGATCGAAGCGTCCATGGTCTCCAGCGGTTGCCCCAATGGTCCGAGCGCTGGTCCTGGAGACACCGGAAAGGGCACCTGTGGAGAAACAAAAGGAAAAGCAGGGGGGGAAAAACCCACCGACCACGCGGGTTGCCACACCCCCGCCCACTCGGCCCGCGATGGTCTTTGTCCCCCCATCCACTGGTCCCATGCATACTGATGCCCCACTGCACTGTAGTCCATCATCCCCCTCAGCCTGCTCCCAGAGGGGCGGGCACCTCCCGCCCCCCGGCCACCCCCTGACCATAACCATCCCATGGACCCCCTCTCTCTCCCATCCCTGGGTGGGCTGTAGTCCCTCCCCTTTGCACCACGGCTACCCTCCCAACTCCCCTCCGGGTCAGCCCTAAGCCCCCCTTGGGGACCTTCCGGTCCTATTTCCCCTGAAGTGGTAACTGCGGCTTCCGACACTATCCCACCTGCCCTCAGCTGGCTCCCTGCTCCCTGTCCCCAAGCTCGACGGCCCTCCTAAGGCCTCAAGGCCACCAAAGGGGACCTGCCGCGCTCATGAGCCAACTGCCTGGGCCCCCCCCCATCCCCGGCCGTGATGCTGGGCTCTCTGCTTTCCTCCCCAGCCCCCCCCCCCGCCTCCCCCTGTCCACCCCCCAACCTCTGGGACCCCCACCCGGCCTCTGCAACTCTGCCCTGCTGGCCCCCTGCCCTCTACCACCGCAGCCCTTCCTGCCCGGCATCCCCCTTCCTATTTTATTTCCACTGATATTATTAATTAGTTGTTGATTCCCTTTTTTTTTTTATAATCCCCTGCTATTAGCCCCCTTCTCTTCTAATCTCCCCTCCTCCCTTATTGCTACTATTTAATTCTTACGATTTTTAAATCCGTGGCCCTACTCACCTGCTGCTCAAGCTTCACGCTCACATGCTCTGACGCCCAGCAGTGTCCGTGCTCGTTCCGCGGCCTGCAATTCACCGGCTGGCTCCCTTGCCCCAAAGCACTGCTCCCGAGACCGCCGCCTGCACCGTCGCAAATCCGCCATGATTCTTCAACCTCCGGATACACGAACCAGCTCCCAGAGAAAGCCACGCCGCCAAGCCTCAGAGCTGTCTCCCTACATGTGCTCCGGCCACCGCCGCAGCCCGATCACATGCACGCTTGGCTCTGATTGGCTCCCCGCACACTCTCCCGTGGGTGGAGCCAATCGGTTTAAAGGACGCGTCCTGCATCCTGCCCACAACACTCTTCCCCCACCCAAATCAAACCCAGGCACGCGCAGGGTCCCGCACAGGGACGAGCACCCGGTTACCTGCGGGCGCCAGGACCCTGCCTGCGCCCTTACTCTTAGCTTTGTGCTAATGTATTATGTATTTATTTTCTTACCCATTTTCTATTTCTGTTCAAGTTGTATTGTTTGGAATATTTTTGAAAAAAATTGCATAAATAAAAAATCTACCCCCCACCCCCACCCCCACCCCCAGTGTTGCCCTCCTTCCTGAAATGTTTTTAGTATGTAGAGGCTGTTACCACAATCCCTCCCTAATCGTTTAACATGTGCTAAAGAGCACATTAGCCAGTAGCACACTCTAATAAACATGCCTCATAGTTGCCTTGAAAAAAGCCACACCTGTGTTGATGCCATATGCAGCTGACAGCAGATAATTCAGCTAGGTTTCCTATCTTTATTACACTTCCTTTCAACTTCCTTAAGAAGAAATGCCAGTCTCAGATTTCAATGTTTACAAAACTATTTTTAATAGAAGGAAAAGTACAAAATAAAGGAAGGGGTAATGAGAGAGGCGTCTAACACATCAGGATTTATCTTCATTTGACTTAATCACTGTCTATAATTCCTGCACTGAATATGCATTTTGTGTCCATAGCTCTGTTGGAAATGTTCCAAAGATCCAGTCCCTCCTTATCTAGGCCTTTAATTGAGACACAGTTGAATAATGTACCATAAATACATGACATGAAAAGATAACAATCACATGTTAAGAGAAAAACAAGCTTTTAAAATATTTCTTTTAAAATTAACATGGAATGCAGTAGCATTAACATTTAATTACAAGTTAATTTTATTGCCATTAAGGCTCCATTTATAGAATCTGTTCAAACGGCAGTGAACCTGAAATTAACTTTCAACGTATAAATCGAGTAATGTTTTCAAATCCAACTTTTAATGGTAAAATAGTAATACTGTATAATAATATTATATGTAATGGTAATATATTATGTGTTTGTACACCATATGTTTACTTTGATCAATCTGAAATGTTATTTTACTAAACAAATTATTTTCCATAAATTGTGCTCATTAAGTAGTAATAATGATTATACAATAAAACCTGATGGAACAGGCAGGTTCCATGTTAGACATCAAGGACATGAAGTGGGGAGAAGGTTATTATCTCTGCTGGTTTGCCACAAGAACCATTATAGGGGTTTTATTACAGTCATAAAATAGGGTGACCAGATGGCTTCATAAAAATGGAAACATTTTCCTGCATGCCTATTTACTTTAACTTTCTCAAAATATTCTGAGTGTTGTAGTCCTGCTTTTCTTTCCGCAAAGAAAAGTAAGAATTTAACCTCTAAAATTTTGATTTAAATTTTAAAGATTTATCAAAATGAGGGGGGGGGGGGGTGTTTCAAAACAAAAAAGGTTGGCGTGTTTAATGGATTTATTTTTGATTGTTGACGTAATTATTGTCATTTTTAAATGTTTTTGTGTATTTAATAACTTTGCAAACCACCATAGTTTGAACTTTGATTTAAGAAGGGCAGTATTCCAAGTACACAACACAAAGGGTGGTATACAATATCACAGCATAAAGGAAATGGCCCAATCAGTCTTTTCAGCAGGGTGGGTAAGGTTGTAACTGCTGCTGCATGTTCATGGGTTACTCCTCTCCTTCATTCAGGGTTGTAAATGTTGCTCCATGAAGGTTTCTGTAATGCCAAAGTCGTACCACAAGGGTCAGCATTATCATCAATCCTTTTTAACATCTATATTCAACCTATATGTAAAATTATTCAACAATATGGAATAAATTACCATCTATACGCTGATGATATTATGATCTACACTGCAGTTAACCAGAATACATTTGACACAGAAATAATTAATAACTGTGTGACTGATATGAACAATTGGCTCACAGCTAACAACTTTAAAATAAACCCAGATAAAACAGAAGCGCTGTTCATTTTTAATAATCAGAACTTAATAACTCCTAAAGAAATCAATATACTAAACAAACCCATAAAGGTCAGCGAGGAAGTAAAATACCTTGGTATAATCATAGATAAACATATTAACTTAAAATCCCATATAAATAAAATTACAGCTAGAGTATACCATTGTTTAAAGATCATTAGGAACCTCAAGCCAATTTTACAACTAAATCACTTTAGAATGGTATGTCAAGCAGTTATAACACCACTCCTCGCCTTTTGAAATATCCTTTATCAAGGTCTTCCAAAACATACTACCCATCCCCTCCAATTGGCTCAAAATACAACCGCAAGAACTATAATGAATTCTCCAAAATTTGATCATATAACTCCCTTGCTTCAAGAATTGCACTGGTTTCCAATCATTATGAGATCGAAATACAAGAACCTCATGAATATTTTCAAAATTTTACATGAGTCATCAGCAAACGTTCTAACAACTATTATTTCTAAGGACATAGGCTCAAGGCCCAGGCGCTCACAGTCTATTAAGTCCACTTGAAGTTTAATAGATCCAAACAAATGACATCTAATAGGGATTTCTCCTTTATGGCACCGCAACTATGGAATTCTATTCCTAGTGATTTAAGAAATGAGTATGATATCAAAGATTTTCGAAAGTCCCTTAGAACGTACCTATTTATTGAAGCATATGGCAATTAATCTAATTCCAATAGAACAAAATGTTTTAACCCTTTGAATTTCAATTTTCCTATAATGTTTAAATTATTTTAACATTTTGTAGGATTGCAGTTATTTGTTTAATGTAATTGTAATGAATTATGAAATGTAATTTTACTGTAGATTATGTATAGAAACATAGAAACATGATGACAGAAAAAGACCACAAGGCCCATCAAGTCTGTTCTTCCATAACAACAACTACAACAGTCCACTTTTTACCTTTAGAGATCCTCTGTGTTGGTCCCATGCTTTTTTGAATTCTGTTACTGTCCTCATCTCTACCACCTCCACTGGGAGACTATTCCACGGATCCACTACTCTTTCCATAAAGAAATATTTCCGCATATCACTCCTGAATCTATCTCCCTTCACCCTCATCCCATGTCCCCTCATAGCAGAACTTGCTTTCAATTGAAAGAGGCTCTCTCCCTGAACATTTATGCCACGGAGGTATTTAAACATCTCAATCATATCACCTCTATCCCGCCTTTCCTCTAAGGTGTACATATTAAGATCCTTAAGTCTGTCCTCATATGCTTTATAATGAAGCCCATTAATCATTTTAGTAGCAACCCTCTGCACCGACTCCATCCTGTTCACATCCTTTTGAAGGTGCGGTCTCCAGAATTGCACACCATACTCCAAATGAGGTCGCACCAAAGACTTATACAGAGGCATTATGACCTCCTTTTTTCTGCTAGCCATTCCTCTCCGTATGCACCCAAGCATCCTTCTAGCTTTTGCCGTCGCCTTTTCTACCTGTTTAGCTACTTTAAGATCATCAGACACAACCACGCCTAGGTCCCGCTCTTCTTTAGTGGACAAAAGTACTTCACCTCCTATACTGTATTGCTCCCTTGGATTGCTGCAGCCCAAATGCATGACCTTACATTTTTTAACATTAAATCCCAGCTGCCAAATTCTAGACCATTCTTCAAGCTTAGCTAGATCCCTCCTCATGTTATCTACACCTTCCTGGGTGTCTACTCTATTGCAGATTTTGGTATCATCCGCAAAGAGGCAAACCTTACCCGACAGCCCTTCCGCTATATCACTAACAAAGATGTTAAAAAGAATCGGACCAAGGACAGATCCCTGGGGCACACCACTGGTAACATCCTTCTCCTCAGAGTGAGCTCCATTTACTTGTACTCTTTGTCGCCTCCCACCCAATAATTTAATGTAATTTTGCCTGCCACCCAATAATTTAATGTAATGTACTGTAGTTTACTGCAATGTACTATCTTGTTGTCTCCCCCCCCCTCAATGTAGTCCCTCTGTTGTCTTATTGACCACTTTGATTGAAGGATAAGGTGGTATATAAAACTGATTAAATAAATAAATATCATTGTTCTATTGAGCTAAAGTACTCAATGCTTAGTTTCCATCCTCTTGCCTTTAAGGGATTTATTCTTAAATTCCATCACTATTTTTGTCTCCATCAATTTGTCTGGAGGAGAATTCCAGACATCCACACCTTTGCCATGATCAAATGTTTCCTAAATTTTCTCCTGAGTATCGCTTTGCAGCTTTATATAATGTTGCCTAGCTCTTCAGCTCCTTTTTCCTTTGGAAAAGATTAGATTCTTCTGCATTAATCATTTTCAAGTATTTAAACATTCTGTATGTATCATATATGTACATTTTAGATAATACATGGTGAACAGAATTGAGATGTGCATGGAGCCTTTTCTAAAATATGAATAAGAAGGTGCAGGAGTGCAAGTGTATGTGCTGATATGTGGAGCAGAAAGATCCATTTTATGAATCTATATTTACATTTGGAAATTAATATTTCACAACTTTCACATGTAAGTGCACCTTTATCTGTATGTAGACCATTTTGCAAGCCTACAGGAGTCATTTTAAATTGTTTAGATGTAATTTGGATGTCTGCAAACATGCATATGGATATCCAAATCATAGAGATTCCCCCGATCGATTTCGGAAATAGGCTTTAGATGTCTCTGCTGTAGGGACATCTAAATAGGAGGGTGTGTGAAGGAGGCATGTCCAGGGTGAAGCTATGGATATAGACTTACCCATTGATATTATAACCCTCGCGGAGGTCTGTGCCCACATCCAAACTGCTTCAGCCAACAATAGGCATTGGAAAAGTGCTAATTTCAGCGCTAAAACCTCTGGTATGTCGAGATGTTGGTACTACAATATCCTCAGTATTCTTCACAATGATGATGCTATGTTGTATGTGTTTGGTAAACTTGTTTTGAGTTTTCACCATTGCTGCATGTTTTGTAGATGTCCTTGGTATTAAATACTATACCTGAGATGTCTATGTAGATGTCTCTGTAGACATCCATATCAGGCATGTCCATGTTTGTGAAATTGTGGCCAAACGTCTTGGACGTGCTTGCCATTTTTATGGACGTTAAGGCTTGGACATCCCAGTTTGCACTATGAAGTCCTTTGTAAAACGTTTGTGTAAATGCCACCAATTAACTACAGAGGCTGCTATCTTCATTTAATTATAATTTGGGGGAGGAAAATAATGGGGGATTAAGGAGTAAACCCCTTTAATTCCTTTTGTAAAGAAAAAGTATCTTTTTCACTGTCCAACTTTCACATCCATATGATGTTATTGAAAATACCATGGCTTGAACAAGTTGAATCTTTCTATGGAGAGAGACATCTCTGCTCTTAAGCATCTTGTCTAGCTCCATCATAGCCATTCTGCCAAGAGCAATGCATCATCTGATTTCTTGATTGCTTGTTCTTTCTTTATTGATAGTTGATCCAAGTAGGTTAAAGTCAACTATTTCAATTTCTTCTCCATCATATAAGACTCTGACACACACTTCTCTTTACACCCCACTGAAGCAGCTCTGTAACAACCTTATAACTCTGTTCTGTACCTATGTAATAAGCCTATTTCTATATAAAACCTTTTTCCAAGCCACACCAGTTTGGTTGTCTTGTTGTGCTACAAACCCTACTGCCGCGGTGAAGTGGACCCAGGACCAACAGGAGAGTAACCAAACGTAGGTAGCAGTGAAAGGTTACACTTGTGACCTGGATTGGCTACTGTTGGAAATAGGATACTTGGCTTGATGGACCTTGGTCTGACCCAGTATGGCATCTCTTATGTTCTTATGTTCAAAGACGGGGAAGCTGTAAAACTAGATGGCAAAACATGAAGCTGCAAGGGGGTAAACTGAAAGGTTACATGAAGAAATACTTTTTCACTGAAAGGGTGGTGGATGCTTAGAATGCTCTCCCGATGGAAATGGTGGGGGCAAATACAGTGACAGAATTCATGGGACAGACACAGTTGATCCCTTTATAGCAACAGGATAAAATAAAAATAAACTTAACTATCTCTTATATCTCAACAAATATGGGTGACGGATTGATAGGTACACTCCTAAACAAAGGCATGAAGAAGGGTGACCTGCATGAAACGGCAGGTTCACTTACTCTTGCCACCTTGCTGGGCAAACTAGATGGACCATACTGGTCTTTATCTGTCATCATATACTATGTTACTATGTTATTTATTTATTTATTCAATATATATTGTGTCCTTTCAAATTGCTCAGGGCAGGTTATAAATTACATACATAATAATAAAAAGTAACATAACACAGACTGACAATACCTCATCATAACACATAATATCTACTCTTCATAAAAATGATAGTACAGGACATTACTTAATTTACAAGATCTTACAATGTCCATCATATCTCATGAAAAAGGTATGTTTTTATCACCTTCCCAAAACATAACAGATTGTTTATAGAATGTAAATTGTTGGTATTCCATTCCATAGTAGTGTTAAAGAACATGAATGAGCATTATGACATACACATTCAAAATGAAAATGTTTGCAAGAGGGAACCACTAACAAACAATCTGATTGAGACCTCAGAGCATGGGCTGGGATATACTTCTGCAATTTATTTACCACATAGGCTGGAAATTGATCATAAAAATATTTAAAAGCCAAGACAAGCATTTTAAAAATACAACACTTCTCAATCGGTAGGTAATGAAGTGAGTTTAAGATAGTATTGTGATTTTCTCTAACCATGTGACAAAGGTAAAATCCATGTACCTCCAAGCCTGTGCATCTCTACAGCAGCTTAGGGATTTTTTTTTGTATGTGGGCTAAGAGTGTTAGCCTCACCCTAGCTAGGGAGCTGGCAGAAAAGTCTAGTCAGTGCCGGATAGGCAGGGTTTTGTTTGCCCATTAGGGTCACTAAAACCTTGTTGGAGCTGGAATACTGCAGAATTAACACAGCTAATATGACCTTGAGAATATACCACTGGAATTTAAAGACTGCCTGCAAAATCGATTTGCTGCTTTAGATACAAATGACAGAGCTCCGGAAGAGTTATGGAATGACATCAAGAAGGTTGTGTTGGAAGAAAGCGAGAAGTCTCTACAAAAGGTGAAAAAGCAAAAACGGCCAAAATGGATGACGGAAGAAACTCTGAAAATTGCCCAGAAACGCAGAGAAGCTAAAGCCAGAGGAGAAAGAAAGACAATCGCAGAACTCAACAGAGATTTCCAACGTGCAGCAAGACAGGACAAGGAAAAGTACTACAATGACACTAGCAAGGAAATAGAAGCAGAAACTATTAGAGGAAGAACAAGATCGGCTTTCCTAAAGCTACGAGAGTTAAAGAAAAAGATCCAGCCTTGAATTGGAATGTTACAAGATGCTCAAGGTTCTATGTTGAATGATGTTGAGAAGATCAAGAAAAGGTGGAAGGAATATACAGAGTTTTTATATGATAAAGATCAAGTGGACCAACAGCCGTTTCAACCTGTACCTTATGATCGGGAACCATTGGTGATGAAAGAAGAAGTTGAAGCAGCATTGAAAGCCTTATCAAAGAACAAAGCACCAGGCATTGATAGCATTCCCATAGAAGTATTGCAGCAATCTGATGCAGCTGTTACCGTACTCACAAGGCTCTGTCAAGAAATTTGGAAGACAACATCATGGCCAAATGACTGGAAAAGATCTGTGTTTATACCAATACTAAGGTGATCCAAATGACTGTGGAAATTATCGCACAATCGCTCTGATCCCACATGCCAGCAAGATTCTACTGAAGATTATTCAAAAGAGACTACAACCATACCTGGAACAAGAACTACCTGAAGTGCAAGCAGGGTTCAGGAAAGGGCGAGGAACGAGAGACATCATTGCAGATGTGAGATGGATCCTTGAAAAGACTAAAGAATACCAAAAGGATATCTATTTGTGCTTTATCGACTATAGCAAGGCTTTTGATTGTGTAAACCATGAGAAACTCTGGGCCACATTAAGAAGCATGGGTATACCAGAACACCTGATTGTTCTCTTGCGCAATCTGTACATTGATCAAGAAGCAACAGTTCGAACGGAACAAGGAGAAACAGAATGGTTTAAAATAAGCAAAGGTGTAAGACAAGGCTGCATACTTTCCCCCTACCTGTTTAATTTATATGCAGAACAAATCATCAGAGAAGCAGGATTGTATGAAGACAACAGAGGTGTGAAGATTGGTGGAAGACTCATCAACAACCTTCGCTATGCTGATGATACCACATTACTGGCTGAAAGTGAAGATGATCTGAAGCATTTGCTTCTCACAATCAAAGAACATAGTCTCAAAATGGGCCTGCACCTTAATGTAAAGAAGACAAAGATCATGACAACTGGCATAATCAACAGGTTCATCGTTGAAGGAGAAGAAATTGAAATTGTGAACAACTTTAACCTACTTGGATCAACTATCAATAAAGAAGCAACAAGCAGTCAAGAAATCAGATGACACATTGCTCTTGGCAGAATGGCTATGAAAGACCTAGATAAGATTCTCAAGAGCAGAGATGTCTCTCTCCATACAAAGATTTGACTTGTTCAAGCCATGGTATTTTCAATAACATCATATGGATGTGAAAGCTGGACAGTGAAAAAGATAGACAGGAAGAAAATTGATGCCTTTGAATTATGGTGCTGGCGGCGAATACTGTGTATACCATGGACTGCCCGATGAACAAACCAGTCGGTACTAGAGGAGATCAAACCTAAGCTTTCTTTAGAAGCTCAGATGACAAGACTTCGACTTTCATACTTTGGACATATCATGCGAAGAGAGAGATCATTAGAGAAAGACATTATGCTTGGCAAGATAGAAGGTCAACGCAAAAGAGGAAGGCCAGCAATGAGATGGATTGATACAATAACAGCAGCTACGGGTACCAGTCTGTCAACAATGAGCCGCCTGACTGAAGACCAAACACAATTTAGGATAGCTATCCAGAGGGTCGCCATGAGTCGACTCTGACTCGACGGCACTTAACAACAACAACACAGCTGCAGAGGAAGCTGTGGTTGTGTTTTTGCAAGGAAACAGTGCTAAGCCAGAATGGAACGGCTTGTCCAGCTTCTGGCAGAAGGGCAGCAGCAACAACAACAGTATCAACAGCAATTACAACAATGTCAGCAGCAGTTTGAATGAATAGCAGCAACAACAGCGGCTGCAGATATAGAATCTTGTTCAGGCACATGGGGAGCTACAGAAGAGTTCCCTGGCTCTGTTGAATGAGGCTCTACAGAGAGCACAGCTCCACTCTCCAGGGGAAGTGGGGGAGTAGCCTAATGGTTAGATCACTGGCTTGGGAACCAAGCAACCATGATTTAATTCCCCCTAGCACTCCTTGTGACTTTGGGAAAGTTGCTTAACCATCCATTGCCTCATAAAAATCCAAGTTATCAATGTCTCTGTTTAAAGTACATTACCAAGTTTAAGTTTCAATATAAACTGCTTTGACTAAAGGATAAAGTGATATAAAAAAACCTGTTAAATAAATAAGTGCTGAAAAATGACAGTTAAAAATGAACTTGATCACTCTTTGGTGGACTTTGAACAAACCGCCCACATGGCAACATGGACTACTTACTTGGGGAATCTGTTAACAGGTCGCAGTCAGGCTGCATTCCAGGATGCTAACCCAGATGGGCGAGTAACATACGTAGCTGTCAAGGCCACCATACTGGAATGGGCCAACTGTTCCCCAGAGACTTACCAAAAGTGATTTGGAAGAGGGGGGCTCAAGATAAAAGAGAGTCCTTGGAGGTTCTTCTGTCATTGGAAGGATCTCACATGGAAGTGGCTACAATCGAAGTGAAAGACTGCGCCGGAGATAGCTAAGGTTGTGCTATTGGAGAAATCTTTAGAGGGCTTGACCACCCAAATGAACAGTGGGTATGCCAGAACCCCAAAATTACACTGGAGAGTGCACTGGAAATATAAGAAGGGTATCTTGAAGCACAGCCAGAGACTGGAGCAGACACTGAGAAGGTGAAGAAGTTACCTATTAACCTGGGAGGATAGAAGGGGAAGCCAGAATGGATGGTGGCTTCCATGTTCCAAACCCCAAACTCACCTCCTAGATGAGGGCATGGGCCCAGTCATGACCCCTTCACCTGGTTTGGACCCTGGAATGTCACCTGGGTATGGAGGAACCAATGGATATCAACCTAACTCTCCCTCATACCTGCATTTTTGTGGACATTCCCTGCCCTGGTGCTCCGAACATTGTGTTTCCAGTGGAACTTGAGGGGACCCACCTTCAGGCCATGGTAGACTTAGGGAGTGTGCAGACTTTCATTCTCCAAGGAACCGTAAATTGATTTCAAATAGATTATGCAAAGACTGTAACATTGGCCTGTGTGCATGGGGACCAGAGGCAGTATCCAACAGCACAGGTTTTGGTCAAGATTCTAGCCAGGCATGACACTTTGAGGTCATAGTGCTGCACTGGTTCCCATACCCAGTAGTGATTGGCCAAGACTACCCAAGCTTCTGGGAGATATGTGCCCGGCTAACTGATGATTCCACTAAGTCGAACCAGAAAAGTTTCACAGAGGTTTTCCTCCTAGAAGACTCGGATCTGTATTTCAAGAATCTCAAGCCTGCTAAATCCCGAAGTCAGCGTCACCAGGAGAAACTATGCTACCACTGGTATTTAGGCATGCTATAGAGGAGGGCTCCAGGGAGAAAGAGCTTAATGAAGAAATCCCCGGGGATAGCTGAAGTCCTAGTGGGGGTTACCTAAACACATTAGCCCCTCTCTCAGAGCGTAGAGTGGATGTCGGAGGGAGACCCAGGGAGCTTCAAGAGGGCCCAGCAAGAAGATGAGTCCCTTAAACATGCCAGAGAGTGGGTCTTGGAAGTAGATGGGGTTCTAGTAGGCAGTGGAGACTCCCCTAGGAAAACCTTTCCCTATTTTGTGCTAAAGGGCGATTTGTTATACAGAGTAGCCGAGGGTTCCCTAGAGGGGGAGGAGGTAGAACAACTGATAGTTCCCCAACCCTATCATCAGCAGGTGCTATCCTTAGCACATAGCCATTTGTTAGGGGGACACCTGGGGGTAGAGAAAACACTAGAACATATTTTAGCTTGATTTTTCTGGCCTGGGGTCCATAAGCAGATGCAGTTGTATTGCCAGTTATACCCCACCTGCCAGCTTCACAACCCCGCCAGAGTCAGACCTGCCCCTCTGGTACCTATGCCAATTATTGAAACCCCATTTGAAAGAGTGGTTATGAATCTGGTAGGGCCTCTGGAGCGAACCACCCAAGGTAGCAAATACATTTAGTCATACTGGACTATGCTACCAGATATGTATCTGGAGGCCATTGCTCTGTGAAATATGAAGGCTACTACGATCGCAAATTTCCTCTGGAAAGTATTCTCTCAGGTGGGAATACCTAGCAAGATCCTCACAGCCTAAAGAATACCCTTAGTATCCAGGGTGATGAAGCAAGTATGTGCCTTGTTGAAGATTAAGATGCTGCGAACATTAGTATATCACCCACAAATGGATAACCTTCTGAGTGATTCAATAAAATTCTGAAGCAGATGTTTAAAAAGCTTGTATAGGAGGATGGGATGAATTGAGACATTGTCCTACCCTACTTGATATTTTCCATCTGTGAGGTGTCTCAGAGTTCCACAGGGTTTTTACCTTTTGAATTGCTCTTCGGAAGATGGCGAAGAGGCATATTAGACATGGTGAGGGAAAGCTGGGAAGAGGAACCCCGTCATCATCTAAATGCAAGATCAGCTAAAATAAGCCAGAGAGGTGGCCAGAATCATTCTGGAAAAAGTCCAAGCCGAACAGGCCAGAGGCTACAACTGAGAAGCCATGCACCACACTTTCCAACCAGGTGACAGAGTTTTAGTCTTGCTGCCCTCATCTGAGAACAAGTTACTCTGTAAATGGCAGAGGTCCTATGAGGTAGAAAAGAAAGTGGGGCCTGTTAGCTAAAAAAAATTGCCCAGCCAGATAAATGGAAGAAGTCAAAAATTTATCATATTAATGTACTGAAAAAGTGGACTCCAGTGACAGATGATGAATGTCACTGAATGTTCTTCATCTCTGACTTCCTGGGAAAGAATGGCTCCTAGGCCCACTTCCGAGCATCTGTTTGTATAATAAATGTTAGAGAAAAATCAGCATCTCAAGGAGGCCATGTTCTCGGCACCTGTCCTGATTAGCCCTGATTTCTTTCTACCATTATTGTACAAACAGATGCCTCAGAAGTGGGCCTGGGAGCTGCTCCGGTCCAGGAAGTCAGAAGTGAAGAACATGCAGTGACATTCATCGGCAGGAAGCTGCTCCCTCAGGAGAAACATTGTGCTGTGATTGAGAAGGAAGTCTTAGCTATCAAGTAGGCACTTGAAACCTTCAATACTACCTGCTGGGCCATCCATTTACACTGGTTACAGACCACCAACCCCTTAAATGGCTAGCTCGACATAAGAAGTCCAACAGACATATTGTGCAGTGGTTTCTAAATCTCCAGCCCTGCTAGTATCAGATCTGTCACAAGCAGGTCGGGCTCACCTGAATGTTGACTTCCTTTCCCAGGTGGGCGGCTCGTGTGCGGCATGGTTATGCTGGGGTGGGAGGTTAATTTGTGGGTCAGGAGAAGGGCACTGAGAACCAGCCTTGTGAAGGGATCAGACTAGGGAGTGACTGCTGTATAGCCGAAGGACAATAAAAGTAGTTTTTTTGGCCCTGAACTATGTTGCCTGATAATTTAAAAGCCCCTTGCCACTGCACGCCATACTATACCACACTTCCCTTTATAAAATAGTGCTGAATGTGTAACCCTCCATTTCTCATGTACAAATTTAGTTTGCAAGCCCTTTGGGGACAGGGAAATATCTGTTGTACCTGAATCAAATTTGCCTTGAACTACTACAATGAAGCCAAGAGCTAAATACAAATAAATAAATAACTATCCCTCTATATAAGTACTGTATGTACATGCCCTATCTATGCAGATATAAGGTATGTATCTTTTATAAAATTAGCCCCATGAAATCTAAACATTCTGTGCCTTCTGGGAACAATTTTGGGGCCAACATTCCTCAGAGCTATCAAGCTAAATTTAACTGGATAACTCTGGTCTCCAGTAGAGGTTATCTTAAGTGCAGGTGAATAGCACGATAAGATTAACCAGATGAAGATATTTGGTTACCTTCCCTGTTCGAACTTGATTGTGCTGCTGAATACTGGTCTCAGTATGAATGACTCTTTTTGGTAAGTGTAGCTATTCAGACAAAGTAGAATAAGGCCAATACTGTATATGGTCTGAAACATTTTAGAATTTTTCTATTTCTTTTGAATAAAGCTTTAAAATAATCCACTCGAAAATGGTGCATACAAAAATCCTACCCTGTACCTTGGCTAATACTAGACCTACAGTGCTCAACTTTTGCATATAGCTAAAATAAAGTAACAAAAACTTTAAAACAAGTTACGAAGTTGAAAAAAATGATTAAATTTTTTTCTCAAAACATACTAAAATGGTTTGGGGTTTTTGTAGGATTTGAAGCCAATGCTGTGTCAGATTCCAACATGCTTTCGTGTTAGGCCATGTCTTACCCTACTTACAAAACAAAAATCTCACTCATACACACATTGACTGAGCTACAGTAGCCCATCAAAGCCAGACCTAAAAAAATCCCCCATATGTCCTCTAAAATAAATCCATCTCAAAATTTAATAAAAACTTGTTGGAATGATGAATGGAGCATCAGCAACAAACCTGTGTGGTCAGTTTTTTCAAAACACAAAGTGGCTTTGAAAAAAAATGATCCAGAAAAACATGTACCTAAAATACCCCAATGGGTCCTAAATAAAACCCATGCGGAAAAAAGGCATAATTTGTTAGTGCCATCAATGTTATCATCTTATTAGTCTTCTGAAGGCTATGTTCTGTCCTTTCTCATGTTGCACCTCATTATGATCTGCAATAACTGATAGTTCTGTGCATTTGTGTACTGTGTTTTGTGCTTTCTTGTATACTTGATGTTGCATTTTACATAGAAATGTAAACTTTTATTTTTTAGACATTGTCATTAGAAGACATGAGAAGGGGTGCACCTACTCCCAGCAACCCTAAACAAAGACATGGGAAGGGGTGCACCTACTCCCTAAAGACATGGGAAGGGGTGCACCTACTCCCAGCACCCCTAAACAAAGACATGGGAAGGGGTGCACCTACTCCCTAAAGACATGGGAAGGGGTGCACCTACTCCTGCCATATTGCTGAGCAGACTAGATGGACCGTACTGGTCTATCTCCAGGAACAAGCAGTAATACGTCATCACATATGGGGTACGTCGGTACCGACGGAGCCCGCGCGGGAAAGCTCCCCAGCTTTTCAGATTAAAAGCTTTTGGGGCCTCCCACTGCACATGCGCGCTGCCTTCCCGCCTTCCTGAGCAGCTCTCGTCAGTTTCTTTTTTTCCGCGGAGCCAGCAGGTCGTGTTCCTGTCACCGCTGAAGAAATTGTTAATTTTATTGTTTTCTTTAGACCGCGTACCTGCCTTCCCCATTCTGAAACCGGTACTGCCGGTCTCTCTTTCTTTCTTTTAAAAAAAAAAAAAATAAATAAATAAAATATTTTTCTTTTCTTCAGCACAGCTTGGTACTTTGTTAGGCCTTCAGGCCTACACAATTTCTCCTCATGGAGAAGCCAGTTCCTGGTTTTAAAAAGTGTACCAAGTGCAGTGGTGTCATTCTTCTTACAGACACCCATGAATGGTGTCTTAAATGTTTAGGACCTGACCATTCCATACCGGACTGCCCATCCTGCTCCCAGATGTCGAAACGTGGATTGCAGAACCGGGCCAACAAGTTCCATGTGCTGTTTCCTTCAGAAGCATCACAGTCATCCAGGTCTTCCTCTCCGGATGGATCTCAGGTAACCAAAACTCCAGTGGGCAAATCCTCTAAAAGCAAATCTCTTTCTAAAGATCGAGAGGCTCTCAATTCTGAGTTCGAGGATTCTGCCCAGGCCAAAAAACCCCGGCGGGAGGCTCCGGCCTCCAAAGCAATCATGGGGTCACAGGTTGACATCGATGGCGCGGCCTCGACAGATCACCTGTTGTACTGCTCTGGGGTACCGGCCCATACCGGTACCGACATCCAGGCAGCAGTGGCGTCTATGGGCAATACTGTCCAAGTCATGCAGCAGGCCATTCTGGCTTTTATTAATGCTGCTACGCCCTCGGTACCGCAGCCAGCGGTACCGGGTCCGGTTCCGGTAATGGCTTCCATACCGGAACCGAGGCCATCGTCTTCCAAACGCAGATCGGTTCCGCATGCCGGATCCGGGCTTTTGCCCGGTACCGATCCCATACCCGGTACGCCCGATGTCGATACCGAACGGTATGCGTATCGTGCGTTGGAAGCACATAGAGGATACTCTGCTTCTTCAGAGGATTTTAACTCCTCTAATGATTCTGATGAGTTCTCCCTTGATCTTCCTGAGGAGCCTTCTTCTCCTAACAGGAGAATGTCTCCACCAGAGGATTTGTCCTTTCAGGACTTCATCATAGAAATGGCTAAAGGTCTTTCTATTGCTTCATCCTCTGAAAAGGAACCCAGATCAAAGAAACTGGATATTTTAGGATACTCTAAGTCTCCTAAAGAGGCAGTCACCCTGCCTATCCATGAAATCCTTCAAGAACACTTGATGGACTTATGGGAGGCTCCTCTAACATTGTCTCCTTCTTCTCGCAGGTTGGACACCATGTACCGTGTCCCCCCTTCTCCTGGTTTCCAAAAAACCCAGTTGCCTCACCATTCTATTGTGGTGAAGTCTGCAATGAAGAAGATAAAGAGTACCAAAAGGCACTCTTCTACTCCTCCAGGGCGAGAATGTAAGACTCTAGACTCTTTTGGCAGGAAAATTTTCCAGGCTACTATGCTTATAGCCAGGATTAATTCCTATAGTCTTTACATGGGCATGTTTCTCAGTGAAATCGCTCTAAAAGTTCGGCATTTTGCCCCCTTTCTCCCTGAGGATAAGAGGGAGCAGTTCATTTCCTTGGTGAAACACCTTTTGGATATTTCAAAGTTCTCCAACAGGGCAGCTTTTGATTCCTTTGAGGGTGCTGGTAGGGCTTCGGGCATTGCTATAGCAGCCCGACGTCTTGCTTGGCTCCAGGCTTCTGATCTAGAACCTTGGGTCCTAGATGGCTTAAGAAATCTGCCCTGTACAGGTGAGAACTTATTTGGTGAGGAGTGGCAAATTAAGGCCACTCAAATGGATGCGGAAAATGCCACCTTAGATAGACTTTCTAAGTCTACCTCCACTCCTGCCAAGAAGAAGTCTTTTAAGAGGCCTTATTACAAGAAGTCCAGATTTTCTACAAATACTGGCCAACAATCCTCTCAGCCTCGTTTTGCTGCTAAACGTCAGCAACCTAAACAGGCAAGGTCAAAGCCTGCGGCGTCTGCTACGCCTCAGCAGGCTCCACCCCCTCAGGGGTTTTGACTTGCCCCTAGAGAACTTAACTTTTCTGGCTCTAGAACAACCAGAGCCCCTCACCATACCCGGAAGGTTAGCTCACTTTGCTCCCAGATGGGAGCAAATTACATCAGAGCAATGGACCCTCTCTATCATCAGAGAGGGTTACAAACTCCATTTTTCCGACCTTCCTCCTTATACTATGGTGAGGCAGTTCAATTCTCCCCCATCTCTCCTGGCCCTCTTGGGTCAGGAAGTCTCCTCCCTCCTTGCCCAGGGGGCAATAGAGGAGGTCCCTCTTCTTCAACAGGGGACGGGATTCTACTTTTTCCCGGCTCCTCATGCATCCAGTGCAGAGAGGAACCTTCATACTCTGGATTGTAAAAGAGCTCTTGCCTTTTACCTCAACAGGACTCAACCACATCGAAAGTCTTCCCAACTTTTCGTGGCTTTTGATCCTTCTCATTTGGGACTTCCAGTCACCAAGCGTACACTTTCCAATTGGATCGCTCAGTGTATTTCTTTTGCTTACCAGAGTAAGAACATTTCTATGGAGGGCCATGTCACAGCTCACAATGTGAGGGCCATGGCCACTTCTATGGCTCATCTTCACTCTGTGTCCATAGATCAGATCTGTCGAGCAGCCACTTGGGCCTCGGTTCATACCTTCACAGCCCATTACTGCTTGGACAAGGACTCCCGCCGGGATGCCTTGTTTGGTCAGGCTGTCCTCAAACACCTGTTCCATACTTAAACAACTCCTGCCCACCTTCCCTGGATGGATGCCTGAGATCCATGCGAAGATGGTTTACCCTTGGAGGGGGATCTCCCAGGCATCTTAGCTAGGGAGTCCCCATATGTGATGACGTATTCCTGCTTGTTCCTGGAGATAGCACAGTTACTTACCTGTAACAGGTGATCTCTGGGAACAGCAGGAATTAGTCATCACAACCCACCCACCTCCCCTAGGAGTTGTATCTCTATCTATCTTCCTGTCCTCTCTCTCTATTGTCTCAGCTTTAAACTCGAACTGACGAGAGCTGCTCAGGAAGGCGGGAAGGCAGCGCGCATGTGCAGTGGGAGGCCCCAAAAGCTTTTAATCTGAAAAGCTGGGGAGCTTTCCCGCGCGGGCTCCGTCGGTACCGACGTACCCCATATGTGATGACTAATTCCTGCTGTTCCCAGAGATCACCTGTTACAGGTAAGTAACTGTGCTTTATCTGCCGTCATTTACTATGTTACTATGTTACTATCACTATTCAGCATTCTTACGTTACCATCATTCAACATTCTTATATCCATCATATTTTATCATTATTCATTCTTGATTAACTGACAGATGCGATTATAATTATGCCATATTTGAAGAAAGTAAGACTATACACAGAGGCCGATGTGGTCGAGGCTGCTAATCGATTGATAAGGAAAGAAATTTCTGATTTCAAAATTTCAGAGGAGACTATTGGACGTCAATTGATACGACAAAAAATCATGGCGCTTCAGGGTCAAAAAGAAATATCCAAGCAAGATACAGTTTAAAATAGTTTATGAATTCTATATTTATATGTTTAGTTATGTTCATATTGTTGTGGAATACTATATTTTCATCATTAACTTTTATATATCAGTTGTATAGTGCTAAACATTTGCTATAAAAACTATCTATATTTAAAATTATGTGAAGACAATTTTATTCATCCTTCTTATATTTGAATGTTGTTTTATTTATATTATCACTTAAATTGCATCTGTACTGAACATGATGAGTGATGTATGTCGGGACATAACTGCCATCACATGGTATATTGCATTCAAGGGACAGTCTCGGTGACTTCCACTCTGGTCATCTGTACAGACCCGCTTTCAATGGCTTCAAGTGAACACTCATCCTCACTACCTGCTCAACAGCACACTTTGCATCATGGGTATGCATTAGTGCTGTTTGCAATGTTGGGTGCCCCTTTTATGGAGGCCCCTTATCTTTACTGCCCTTATCTTTGGACATTTGGCTGTGGTGGGCCCTCTCTCTTTGCCTGCCTCATCACACTGACACCTGGTAACACTGTGCTCATCCATACGGTCCAGGTACTGGCCAAGCTTTCATGTCCCACCTGCCCTGCTGCTGCCAAAAGCAGCAACCCCCCATGCACCCCTCGGACAATACCAACACCCTCTCTCACTTTCTGCAAAAGCAACATGATTCCATAGGGGGCTGCTCGGTACCTGTACATAACATACGCACATGGGGTATCAGGGCTACATATTTGTTCTCCCAGTCTCACCCCAAAAGGTATCCTTTCCCTGTTCACATCCATACTCTCCCTGACTCTGCAGTCCCATCTATGCGCATAGTTTTGTTGGAATCCCTTGGATTGTCTCCTTTGGCACATACAGCACATAGGTGCATGACATGATTGGACACTGGTATTCTTCGTTGTATCGCTGCACGTCTGTTTAGTTTTGTTTCTTTGCCCAACAACAGTCACTCAGTTCTGCTCCCTGTACCTTCTGCATGCATCTTACATTTGTCCTGTGTGCAGTAGCGCCACTTCAGACCCGAACTGTCACTCTATTCACTTCTATAGGACGCATCGCAGGGCAGAGCTGAATTTTTTCTAAGTCATAGTAACATAGTATATGATGGCAGATAAAGACCAGTATGATCCATCCAGTCTGCCTGGCACGGCGGCAAGAGTAGATGCACCTGCCACTCCGTGCAGGTCACCCCTCCCCATGCCTTTGTTTTGGGGTGTACCCACTGCTCCGTGTAGGTCACCCTTATTTGTTGAGATATAAGAGATAATTATGTTTATTTTGATTTTATCCTATTGCTATAAAGGGATCCACTGTGTCTGTCCCATGCCATTTTGAATTCTGTCACTGTATTTGCCCCTACCACCTCCATCGGGAGGACATGCCAAGTTTTCAGTGAAAAAGTATTTCCTGACATTGCCTTTCAGTTTACTTCTTTGCAGCTTCATGCTATGCCCACTAGTTTTATAGCTTCCCCGTCTTTGGAAGAGGTTTGTTTGAATCATATCTCCCCTGTTCCTCCTCTCCTCCAGTGTGTACATATTTAGGTCTTCAAGTCTCTTCTCATAAGTCTTCCGACGCAGGCTCCAAATCATTTTGTTCGCCTTCCTCTGAACCGTTTTCAGTCTCCAGAACTGAACACAATATTCCAAGTGAGGCCTCACCAGCAACTTGTACAGTGTCATTAGTACCTCTTCCTTTCTGCTGGTAATTCCTCTTTTTATGCAACTTAGCATCCTTATGACTTTTGCCACCGCCTTGTCACACTGTTTCACCACCTTGAGATCCTCAGAAACAATCACTCTGAGGTCCTTCTCCTAGTCCGTGCACACCAACCTCTCGCCCTCTATCGCATACAATTCCCTTGGATTTCTGCCTCCCAAGTGCACGACTCTGCACTTTTTCACATTAAATCTTAACTGCCAAGCATGAGACCCTTCTTCCAGATGTTGTAAATCTTTCCTCATGTTATCCACTCCCTTAAGGGAGTCTACTCTGTTGCACATTTTCATGTCATCTGCAAAAAGGCAGACTTTTCCATTCAGTCCTTCAGCAATATCACTCACAAATACATTGAACAGTACTGGTCCAAGGACCAAACCCTGAGGCACACAGCTAATCACCTTCCTTTCATCTGAATGAGTTCCGTTTACCATGACCTTCTGTCGTCTGTCAGTCAACCAATTTCTGATCCAGTTTACTACCTTGAGACCCATCCCCAAGCTGTTAAGTTTATTGATAAGCCTCCTGTCAGGAACAGTATCAAAGGCTTTGCTGAAATCTAGGTAGATCATATCCATCACATGCCTTTGATCTAGTTCTCTGGTCACCCAGTCAAAGAACTCAGTCAGATTTGTTTGGAAAGATCGTCCTTTGGTAAAACCATGTTGTCTCAGATCATGCAACCTTTATACCTGGTTTCAGCAGGCGTTTCCAGATTACACCTTATACGTACATGGCCCATTCGGGAATAAGCTTTCTATGTCATAGCGGCAGACCATTCCCCTTTTCTGTCCTCTCCCACCCATATTTTTAACTTCCCATGCTAACGCGAAGGACTTGTATGACAGCGGTGTTGCAGAATATAGTGGCAAATGCATTCACCTCCTATATGTCCACGCCACACATGGACAGCCCTTTTTGTGGGTTTTCTTTAGAGGCCGGCACTATACAGACTTGAAAAAGTTCCGCAGCTGCCTGAAAAGATATCTATTTATTGAATACTATGGCACAGATAAGCAGAGCAGAAGCTAAAGACCACGGCCAAACACAGAGGAGTGGTGTAAAATATTCTTTATTAGCAGACCCAACTCAACGGTTTTGGCTGGAGGCCTTCTTCAGGGGTCTAAAAACGGGCAAACACAAACATCAATGTTAAAATCAAAATGAAAAATAAAAAAATATATGAATAAAATAACAGTAATAATACAGCAATAAAAACATCCTCAAATTATGCCATAAAAATGAAATACATTACCATGAAGGAACAAATAAACAACCTGAAAATGGTGGACCGAACCACTCTTCCCAATCTACAAGGGAATAGGTAAAAACATGCAAATATCATTAAATCAACAATCTGGCAAGGGTCAAAAAGGTAGAAATACAATTCATAAAAAACAACAAATATAAGAAATAATAAAATGCATATAAAAAACTAAATACACATGATAAAATATATATATATCACCTGACCTAAAAGTAATTACTATGCAACATAAAAAGCTTTATAATGATGAATATCACGTGGGTAAAAAAGGAGAGGAAAGAAAGAAAAAGGGTGTTACAAACAAACAGTGTGATAGGCAAAAAACCAATAAAAGGATACGATCCATTCAAAGGATAGGCGGTGTGTGAGCTGACAATAACAAAACCAATAAAGTAGATAGGGTTTGTAAAAAGGAAAAACAAAGACCAATAGACTTGTTGACAACACGAACTATGATGGGGGAACCTCAAAAGGACAAAAAAACAAAACAAACAAGGCATAAAAGCTGCAAAAACAATATAGCAAGTACAGTAGAACAGATCATAAATGTTAAAAGTATAGGAAAAGACATTCCAAAAAACAAAAGCGTTCATGTATGAATATGATAAAGGCATATGCGAGATGAAATTGGACAAACAGCACATACCAGCGGGATCGCTTGAGCAGGGGATGCCGCGCAAGTGTAAAGAAACAAAATAGAAGAGCCAAAAAAGGTGGGAGACCATCTCATGTTAGCGTCATCATGATTAACACCTTATGTGAGCAAAATGAGAGTAGAAAACTACTGTAGATGCCATAAAGAAACTGAGTGTAAATAAACACAAACATAAGGGGCAAAAACATAACCTTAAACAAGCATATGCAAATTTAGTAATTAAAAGAAATATAGCCCAACAGAAAATTTAAAAAAATGACTGGGAACGCAATTCAAGGAAGATATGTAAAAACGTACCAAAACTTTAGAGGGCAACGAAAAAGCAGCAAAATTTATGAAGGCAAAAAATTCAAAAGATAACAAACTGAAAATGAAAAGGTCACACAATAACCCTAATCTATGGAAAATACAGGAGAGAACCATTAGAGAGCTATACTTGCACGTAATGGGTAGCACAAGCCATAACAGCAAAACTACAATACATCAGGTGCTGTTGAACAAATCGTAATATGCTGTGGATTATAATAAAAACATATGCGGGATAAAATGAAAACAACCAAGCAGCACATACCAGCAGGGACGCTTGGGAATCATTGCATGTTCATCTGTATTCAGTCCCTTTATAGTAGTCTCCTACTCCCGTTCTGTTTTTATAAAGTGTCAATCATGATGACATTTCCATGGGAGGGTCTTTTGTTGCCCTTTTAGTTTGCCTCCTTAAACTTGCGCGGCTTTTTCCCGCCCAAGTGTCCCTGCTGGTATGTGCTGCTTGGTTGCTTTTATTTTATCCCGCATATGTTTTTACAATCTACAGCATATTATGATTTTTCTCGCCCAAGCGTCCCTGCTGGTATGTGCTGCTTGGTTGTTTTTATTTTATCCCGCATATGTTTTTATTATAATCCACAGCATATTACACTGCACTTACAGAGAACAGGGATTTTTACATGGGCTAACAGGGTAACTATGTACAGGCAGGCAGGCTGGCTGTCACAGGTGACAGGGGCAGCTCACAAATTACTTACAGGCTGGGTTAACTATGTACAGATTGATAGGTCAAAGTAGGAATACCTTCTACCTGCCGGGTGTCTCGTGGTCTAGAGCGTGGGGCTGTGCTCTTGCGGGGTGGCTGTGCAGGCGATGACAACCTGACTCCTGAGTGTGGCTGGCTGTGAGATATCAGTTTGGTCGATGAAGTGTTGGAGGAACAGATGGTGCTTCAGCTTTTATCTCTTTCATCTGGTTACACTAAGAAGTATATAGGAATGATAGTCCAACAGTGTCTTCCACTGTTTAAATAGAGATTGAGAATGCAGTGGGAACTGAGGCTAGGGATATAAACAATAACGATATCAAAGGACAAGAAAGCAAACTTTTTCGATCCAGGAGAAAGAAGAGAGGATATGTCCATATTTGATACACTATTCAGGTACTATAATTTGAGCCTGTCAACATTATGATGGTCAGACATGGCTCAATTGTGATGCTAGATTTAGATTTAGAAACATAGAAATATGACAACAAAAAAATACCACATGGCCTATCTAGTCTGTCCTTCCATATCAACAGCTACAATAGTCCCCTTTTTTCCTTTAGATATCCTCTGTATTTGTCCCATGCTTTTTTGAATTCAGATACTGTCCTCATCTCTACCACCTCCACTGGGAGACTATTCCATGGATCCAACACTCTTTCCGTAAAGAAATATTTCCGCATATCACTCCTGAATCTATCCCTCTTCACCCCCATCCCATGTCCCCTCATAGCAGAAATTGCTTTCAATTGAAAGAGGCTCTCCCTCTGTACATTTATGCCACTGAGGTATTTAAACATCTCAATCATATCATCTGTATCCCGCCTTTCCTCTAAGGTGTACATATTAAGATCCTTAAGTCTGTCCTCATATGCTTTATAATGAATACCACTAACCATTTTAGTAGCCACCCTCTGTACTGACTCCATCCTGTTTATATCCTATTGAAGGTGTGGTCTCCAGAATTTCACACTATATTCCAAATGAGGTCGCACCAAAGACTTATACAGAGGCATTATCACCTCTTTTTTTCTGCTAGCCATTCCTCTCCATATGCGCCCAAACATCCTTCTAGCTTTTGCCATCGTCTTTTCTACCTGTTTAGCTACTTTAAGATCATCAGACACAATCATGCCTAGGTCCCGCTCTTCTTTAGTGGACAAAAGTACTTCACCCCCTATACTATACTGCTCCCTTGGAGTGCTGCAGCCCAAATGCATGACCTTACTTTTTTTAACATTAAAGCCCAGCTGCCAAATTCTAGACCATTCTTCAAGCTTAGCTAGATCCCTCCTCATGTTATCTACAACTTCCTGGGTGTCTAATCTATTGCAGATTTTGGTATCATCCGCAAAGAGGCAAACCTTACCCGACTGCCCTTCTGCTATATCACTAACAAAGATGTTAAAAAGAATCAGACCAAGGACAGGTACCTGGGGCACACCATGGGTAACATCCTTCTACTCAGAGTGAGCTCCATTTACCTGTACTCTTATGTCACTTCCCACCCAACCAATTTCTAACTTAAGGATCCATCCCTAGGGTGCTCATTTTGTTTATAAGTTGCCTGTGAGGAACAGTGTCAAAGGCTTTATTTATTTAGACTGTTTTGTATACCACTTTATCCTTCAATCAAAGTGCTCACAACACAATTGGGGGATACACTTTTAACACAAGGGGTTATGAGACACATACACTAATACTTACAGGGAACATGAGCAATGGAGGGTTAAGTGGCTTGTCCAAGACCACAAGGAGCACCTGTGGGACTAGAAACCCCAGTCCTTCTGGCCCAAGTTTGCTATTATCTAGTGGGATTTGAACCCCTGACCTTCTAGCCTGAGGTAACATGCCCCAACCACTAGGCCACTCCTCCACTCCTGCTTTACTGAAATCTAAACACACCACATCTAGGGCTCTCCCTCGGTCCAACTCCCTGGTCACCCAGTCAAAGAAATCAATCAGATTTGTCTGACTCCTGGTGAATCCATGCTGCCTCAGATCCTGTAATCTGCTGGACTCCAGAAACCTCACTATTTTTTCTTTCAGCAGCGTTTCCAATAATTTACTCACCACCGAAGTTAAACTAACCAGCCTGTGGTTTTCAATCACATCCTTACTTCCGCTTTTGTGTAAAGGCACCACATGAGCCTCTCTCCAGTCCTTTGCCACCACTCCTGTCTCCAACAAGGCATTGAAAAGGTCAGTCAGTGGAGCTGCTAGAATGTCCCCAAGTTCCCTCAGTATTCTAGGGTGTATCCCATCCGGTCCCATCACTTTGTTTACTTTAAGTTTAGCTAGTTTCCCACAAACACGGTCTTTTGAAAATTGCTCAAGATGCCCTTCACTTCTGTTCCTGTTTGTGGGTGTTTTCTGAGGTCCTGCTCCTGGTTCTTCATTTGTGCACACATTAGAGTGGAGTGGAGGAGTGGCCTAGTGGTTGGGGCAAGATACATCAGGTCAGAAGGTCAGGGGTTCAAATCCCACTAGAGAACAGCAACCTTGGGCTGGAAGGACTGGGGTTTCTAATCCCACAGGTGCTCCTTGTGGTCTTGGGCAAGCCACTTAACCCTCCATAGCCCATGTTCCCTGTAAAATAGTTATCTCCAAGTTATAATGCCCTGTTCAATGTAATTTCAGTTTGTTCAATGTAAACCACCCTGATGCAGAATAGCACAGTATATAAGAGAATGTAAATAAATAAATAAGAAGAGAAGTATTTGTTAAGCAATTCCATTTTATCCTCATCAGCTTCTACATATTCCTCCCCTTCACCCTTGAGTCTGACAATACCACTTTTGCCCTTCCTCTTCTCACTAACATACCTGAAAAATGTCTTATCCCCCATTTTATTGCATTGGCTATTTCCTCCTCTTTATGAATCTTTGCTTTCCTTACTACTTTGCTAGTTTTTCCAAATATAGTTGCCTGTCTTCCCCTCTCTGTGATCTCTTGTATTTCATGAAGGCCTTCTTCACCTTTTCAGCTACTTCTTTCGAAAGCCATAGCGGTCTCCTTTTCCTTTTATCTTTATTTATCATTTCAACAAAAATGTTGGTTGCCCTTAAAATTTCCCCTTTCAATTTTGCCTACTGTCTTTCTACATCCATCAGCTGTTCCCATCCCGCTAACGACTCCCTGAGGTACTGGCCCATCTTGGCAAAGTTAGTCTTCCTAAAGTCTAAGACCCTCACCTTTGAATGGATTCTAACAGCCCTAGTTCTAATACTGAACCACACCATCTGGTGATCACTGGATTCAAAATGATCTCCCACTGGAAGAATGATGTGGTCCTTTCCATTCTAAAGACAGCAGGATTGTCACAGCCATACTGGAATTTGGCTCTCTACAAAATTATGGCACCCAAGAAAAAAATCTAAGATTTTAATATATGCATAATGTACTTAAAGCTTTAAGGCACAAGGGTCAGGGCTCGGGCACTGGGTGAGTGCTCTGTACGCAAAAAACATACAACAGCTGGTGGCCAAAGTTGCTGAGGTACTGGTTGATGCCATGGAGGATGCCTGCTCTTCAACAGGGTGGGCACCAAAACCCTACAGTTAATGGAGACGTTATTCTATGCATCTAAGCAGGGAGTGGGAGACTTTGATGATAACCCACTTATTCTTTCTGTCTTGACAAGTTTGCAGAAGGTGACTAACGGTTCCTACCCTCATGCTGAGAAGCTTAATGAGTTGACATTGGTTAATTTCATTGACCTGCTATGTGTCTCGATGATGCCTGGTAAATAATTACTGTAATTCAGTAGATCTTTATGCCTGGTTTAAGCTGTGGCCATATTACCACCACATTGTAAACCAAGGCCCTCATTCTATAACATGGGTTGTGGTGCTGTACATCCCACCGGGACGTGCAGCCCCACAATCCACCTAAACCCTATTCCCCACCAGCTCTCCCTATACTGCCTACGCTTCAGGATGGGGAGAGCTGGCAGTGGGTGGGATAGGTGGAATCGGGGGCAGAGCGGGGGCAGGCCACCCGGCAGCATGTAAGGGCTGATTCAGATCACGACCCTGTACATTCTGCCGGGCCTGCTGGGCCATACTGCTTATACCACCTCAGAGGTGGTATAAACAGTTTATTTTGGTGAATCGGGGCAAGGCAGACACCACCGGGGCCGGGGATGGGTGCAGCAGGGTCCCCTCCACTCGATCCAGGGTGCAGAAGGCCAGCCGTGGGTCAGGCAGTGGGGATCTTGGGGTCCAGAGCATCCTCGGGCTTGATTCTGGCTCCCGCAGGAGCGTTTTGTTCTCATGGACCAGAATCAGGTCCTAACACTCCCATCAGCAGCAGGGATATCTAGAAGGCTCGGACGTCCCGCTTCCAGCATTGGGCTCCACGCATTTGTAATAGAACCTCATTTTAGTGGATATCAGCCTGCTGACTGGTTATTTGTACAGGTGTGTGACAAATGCCTGCAAAGAAAAGGCTAGGTGACCCAATGCTGATTGCTTAGTTTATTTAAAAAGCAGAAGGATTTTGGTTCATTGTTTTCTGTTTAGCAACAGCTGCATAGAATGTGCAACTTTCTAAGTGGGTTCATATTCAGCAGTTGTCTAAACCAGATGGAAAACTGACAAGCTCCATTTAATATGTCACAGCAGTGACTCAATCATACAATAGCACCCAAACAAATCTTTCCAGAATACACACCATATGTTTAATATAACTAGACTTTTTATATTTCAAAGTACAATTGCAATTAGAGATGTATAACACAAGGAAAGTACACTTGAGGATCCTAAAGTAGCTTTCTTTTGAATAATTTATCCTTAAATGTTGCTCAGATATAGATAATTTTCTAAACTTTTAATTTCAATATATCATGTTGTTTAGTATTCAATAAAAAAGGTTCTCAAAAGGCTATTTTAGAGACATGGTATATTTTCATTTATAGAGGGGGCTAATCTTAAAAGACTTGCATGGGATACAAGTGCACAAAAGTCAAAGTTATGCACACACAAAAAGACCTTATTTATGTTTCAGCACATGCCTTTCCAATAGCAGATCAAGGCAAGCTACAATCTTGTATAGTAGGTATTTCTCCTTTCAGACTTATATCTAAGGTTGACCTAAGGCAATAGAGAGTTAAGTGATTTGTCCAATGCCAGTCAGTGACATTCAAACACTTGTCTTTCTGACCCCAAAGTTGCTGCCCTAACCTCTAGGCTACTCCTCCATTCCATTCATTGCAGCATATCAAGCAGTTTTATAAAGAGTTATAAAGGGAGGGAGGGAGGGAGGTGTGGCCTAGTGGTTGGGGCAAGTTACCCCAGGCCAGAAGGCCAGGGGTTCAAATCCCACCAAAAGACAGCAACCCTGGGCCTGAAGAACCAGGGCTTCTAGTCCCACAGGTGCTCCCTGTGGTACTGGGCAAGCCACCTAACCCTCCATTGCCCATGCTCACTGTAAAATAGCTATCCCCAAGTTAATAATGCCTTGTTCAACATAATTTCAGCTTGTTCAATGTAAACCACCTTGATATCATGTAAAGGCAGTATATAAGAAATGTTAAATAAATAAATGTGTTCATACAAGAGTGACTGCATGTGTGTCATGAGGTATGCTACAGGGATTTCTGGGGTATGTTGTCAAAGCAGGCATGCACTATCAAAGAGTAATTTAGAAGCCATATTCATTAGTTGAGCATCTGCAAAGGTGCATTTAGACAGGCAAAGCACAGAGATGTCTCCAGGGCTACTTTAGAAACTGGATATATAGATGTCCCTGGTGTGAAAATGTCTAGCTAGCACAAGGGCATGGTACCAGGAAAAATGGTAGAAACCATCATAAAGAACAAAATTACTCAACATGTAGATAGTCATGGCTTAATGGGAGACAGCCAACATAGCTTTAGACAAGGAAGATCTTGTCTTACTAATCTGTTATTTTTTTTGAAGGTGTGAATAAACAGATAGACAAAGGTAAGTCAGTTGATATTGTGTTTCTGGACTTTCAGAAAGCCTTTGACAAAGTCCCTCATCAGAGACTTTTGGCAAAACTAAAAAGTCATGGGATAGGAGGCAGTGTACTATTGTGGATCAGGAACTGGTTAAAAGATAGAAAGCAGAGGGTAAGGATAAATGGCGAATTTTCCCAATGGAAAAAGGTGAATAGTGGAGTACCGCAGGGATCTGTGCTGGGTCTGTTGCTTTTAGACATATTTATAAATGACCTGGAAAAGGGAATAACGCATGAGTTTATCAAATTTGCAGATGACACAAAACTATTTAAAGTTGTTAAAACCCAAGAGGATTGTGGAAAATTGCAAGAGAATCTTGATAAACTGGAAGACTAGGCATTCAAATGGCAAATGAAATTTAATGTGGACAAGTGCAAAGTTATGCACCTAGGAAAGAAAAACCCAAACTATGGTTACTCGATGCAAGGTTCCACATTGGGAACCACCACCCAGGAAAAAGATTTAGGAGTCATCATGGATAACATGTTAAAATCCTCCGCCCAGTGTGCAGCAGCGGCCAAGAGAGCAAATAGAACGCTAGGTATCATAAGGAAAGGAATGGAAAATCAAACAAAGGATATTATAACGCCTCTGTATCGTTCCATGGTGCGACCGCACCTTGAATATTGTGTGCAGTTCTGGTTGCCGTATCTTTAAAAGGATATAACGTTATTAGTAAAGGTACAGAGAAGAGCCACCAAAATGGTAAAGGGGATAGAAGGATACTCCTATGAAGAGAGGCTAAAAAGGTTAGGGCTCTTCAACCTGGAAAAGAGACAGCTGAGGGGAGATATGATAGTGGTCTACAAATTAATGAATGGAGTGGAATGGCTAAACGTTGTTCAATTGTTTACACTATCATAATATAGAAAGACTATGGGACATGCAATGAAGCTATAGGGTAACCTATTTAAGACTAATAAGAGAAAATATTTTTTCACTCAAAGTGTAATCAAACTCAGGAATTTGTTACCGGAGGATGTAGTAAAAGCTGTTAGTATAACTTGGTTTAAAAAAAGGTTTGGACAAGTTCTTGGAGGAAAGGTCCATAAATCATTATTAAAAGGGATCCAAGATATCACTGCTTGAGCCAGTACAAGCATTGAGGAACTTGTGTCTTTTGGGGACCAGAAAGCTTATCTGTATATTTCTCCCGGTAGCCCAAAGAGAGGGTTCCTGAAGACATCACAACCCATCTAGAATTCAGTTTAATTAGCTCCACACTCTATCCTGCAGCAGAGGAACAAAAGGTGTGTGCCTCATAATTACTGTACTTCCTATGAATAGTTATATAAAAATAACACAGGTACACTAAAAAAAGATTTTTTTAAACTGCCTCTAATATTGCGATTGATTTTTACGTTTTTTGGTGCGCTGAATCCAAATCTGGTAACCAATTTGCTCCATCACGTACAGATTTTTTGCTACATTGGGTTAGCAGTTTGAGGTGAACGTTTCAGATTGAGTGCGATCGAGATAAAAGTTTCTTGGATGAATTCTTTATACTAATTGTTTAGTAGTTATTCAAATAAGAATAAAGAAAATTGTAACAAGGCAGCACATAAGAATAGAGTAATGTCAACAAAACACACTGTGATGGTAGCAAAATTGTCTGCACTTAAAACAGGCACATACATGTGCACAAACATTGAGCATATAAGAGCGAGGTTAGACACAAAGCAAAGCAAAGAAATGTGCAAAAAATGTTGTACAGGTATGTATGTAAGAATAGAAAACGCAAACCGCACCATTGCAATACATGAAGACAAACACCCAATGATGTGAAAATAAAATTCTAATAAATGAGATCCGACACTGTGGTAATAACTAGCAAATTTTTATTTCAAAGTTTATTAAAAACACGATATTTGTCAACACAGTTTAGATTTTAAAGTCATTCTTGGGTCAATCAATCTCCTGGTGGGCCCGTTTCTTCTTCCCCCGAATGCTTCTCTTGGTGCGCTGCTTGGCGTATTTTTCATCTGGGGTTTCCCGCAGCAGCAACCAGCAGAAATCAGCCATAATAGTGGTGTTCCATCTTCCTTGGTACCTTCTCTCTGCGTCCTTTATGTCCTGGTGAAACCTTTCACCTTGTTCTTCACTGTACGCCCCCAAGTTTTCGGGAAAGTAGTTCACATGGGAGTGCAAGAAATGGACTTTCAGGCTCATGTTACAGCCTTGTTCTTTGAAGGCATTGAGCATCCTGGCAACAATATCCTTATAGTTCTCATCCCGCCTGTTCCCCAAGAATTTGAGAACAACATCCTTGAAGGAATCCCAGGCTTCTTTTTCCTTCTCAGACATCGTTTCAGCGAATGCTCCATCTGAAATGAGTTTCCTTATATCAGGGCCAACAAACACTCCTTCCTTTAGCTTTGCTTCAGAAAGTCGGGGGAACTTTGAGCAAAGGTACCGAAAGCACTCACCATCTTTTGGAAGGGACTTGATGAATTGCTTAATGAGACCCAACTTAAAGTGGAGAGGTGGTAATAGAATTTTATCATGAGGTACCAAGCTCTCATGAAGAACATTTTTCTCACCGGATCTCAAATACTCCCGAATTGGCCAGTCTTTTTTCCCCCAGTGTAGGCCGCGGGCCCGGCTATCCCACAAGCAAAGGAAGCAGGGATATTTGGTGAAACCGGATTGCTGCCCTAATAGCATGGATAGAATTTTAAAGACTCCACAAATCATCCATTTATGCTCATCATAACGAATCTTCTGAAGAATCAGGGCCAAATTCTCGTATTTTTCTTGGAGAATAACAGAGTGAGCAATAGGAACTGAAGCGAATGTGTTGCCATTATGAAGAAGAACACCTTTTATGCTGTCTTTTGACGAATCAATGAACAGCTGCCATTCAGCAGGATCATACTTGAGTTTAAACTTTTCCATCACTCCGTATATATCGTTGCAAAATACCAAATCTTCCTCTTTGCTGAAATACTTCAAAAATTGTGTCTCGCGGTTGCGGTACCAATAAAAATTTGTTCCTGGTGACAATAGATATTTCTGTTTAAGCCGAGAACCTAGCAGTTGGGCAGCATCTTTTGGGAGTCCTAAATCCTGGACTAAATCATTCAATTCAGCTTGAGAGAAAAGTTCAGGTTTCGGATCTGGTTCAGTTTCAAAATCGGAAGTACTGGACTCATCGGGAAAAGCCATCTGATGAGTCTCATCATGATCAGAACCGTCCACACAAATATGATCCAAAGATTTTGGTGGTTCAGGCACAGGTACTTCGTTGCTATGAGGCATAGTCCTAATTGCTGAGGGAAGGTTGGGGTAACTTATTACGTTCTTATTTTTTAAGTTGTATCCCTTCACAATGCAAGAGCAAAAATAGCAGTCACTGCTGTGGTCTCTTTGTTCACGCCACATCATAGGTATTCCGAAACAAAATGCTTGTTTTTTACCTTTCATCCATAAGCGTAGATCTTCCTCACATGTCTTGCACACTTTGTGAGGAGCCCACGGTTTGTCTTGATCGCCTAACTTCAAACCGAAATAGGCGAAATATACTTTTTTAATAAATGCAGAAATGTTCCTCTGCCGCTTTTTCACGGTATATTCCCCACAAATAAAACAAAAACTGTCCGGAGAGTTGACGCAACCTCTGGCTCTGTGAGCCATCACAAATACACAGCACTGCAAACTACAACTGTAGTGAACCACTTCGGAATAAAGCTGGATTACGACTGAGCAAACAAAAGGTAATAATGAACTTGCAAGAAACTGAAATTTGACAGGAACGTTCATGTCGCAACCACCATGTTTGAGCGAGCGAACGAGGCGAGGCGAACAGGAAAGAACATGCGCCAGCGCGAGTACTGGATTTAGCCCCCCGCCTCCCAATTGTCCTGTTAATGTATAAAATGAATACAAAACACTCTAAAATATCATGAGGGAGTGTTTCTAGTTAGTTAACCATTACAACCTCTATTTTGGGCCAAGAAAGTAAACTGCAGTCGGCTAAAAAGAAATTATGTGAACATTCCTTATATGGGTAAGAAATCTAATTTTGCAAGAAAACGTGACGTGATGGAACATTTTGACTATTTTTCCTGGATTCAGCACCCCAAAATCTATAGGAATCAGTTGCAAAACTGGAGGCAGTTTTTTGGTAGTGTACCTGTGTAATCGAAGCGTTTATGTTCCTAACTTTGAAAGGAAGGTTCCTAAATTGGCTTCTTAAGAAAATTTCCTAGGACTGACTGCCTAAATGTATGCTCAGAATTTCACTAAAGATCCTAAATTTAGGGTCCTAAAACATGAATGGCAACAGGAGTGGATTTAGGGCAGATAAAAAAAGCTCAGGTTTTCATAAATCTAGAATGACAGAAAATTTAGGCTCCTATGTTTGATGGAAATAGAGGACAAATTTAGGCATCTAGCTTAGGAGCTCAAGGTCCACTATTCAAAACAATTGAGTGCCTAAAGTTAGGGGTATGTTTACTAAGGGTCTTAACGTGCGCCCGGCGATAGTGTGCAGGCTGCCATAAAAGGAGTGGGCGTCTCGGTCTTAACGTAGCAAAACAGGATTATCGTGTGATAACATGCGCTGTGCATATTATCGTGCAAGACGCCGCTAAGCACATTAACGTGCAGTAGTCTTAAGTAGGCGCGCAGACATGTAAACACAGAAACAGAGGTGGAGCACAATGGTTAATACACTGCCTGATGATATGGGGTCATGAGTTTGATCCCCCAGTGTGTCTAATGTGTAAGGCTGGCTAAGGCATTAGCTTTTACGTGTAAGTATTGCTTTTTGAGGCATTTTATTTTTATTTTAATTAGTGCTGCCAACAAACACACCCTCACGTGCCGTAACCTAAGGTGCCGCATAAAGCACCCTATAAAGCACTCCATAGGGCACATTATAAAGTGCACTGTCCGCCAAGGCACCCTATAATGTCCCCTATAGGGCATCTTTTAAGGCACTTTATAGGACACCTTATAAGGCACCTAATAGTTACAGTACTCTGAGGGTGTTTTTGCTGGCTGCACTAATGTACATTAAAAATAGGCAATGCCTCACACAGCCTTGTCAAATAACCCCATGTTGGTTTGAACCCATGACCTTTAGCTACACAGGCAGTGAAGCAACCAGTGGGCTACAGCTCTAGAGCTGCTAGCAAACCCCTGGCTGGCTACAGAAGGACTGCATGTCACCACACAAACATTCTGCTGTGGTTACCGGGATAGGGGCAACCCACCCGTACCCATGATGAACAGCACATGCAAATCAGCAGTCTACAGATGATCACAAGATGGGGTATGCACCCCAGAGCACCTCAGCCTGGTAGGGGGAACTGACCGCGTGCACCCCCAGAGCACCTCAGCCTGGTAGGGGGTGCCAACGGTGTGTGTTAGTGGCACATAGTAGCTACAGACCGTCACATTGTGTGTGTAATGTGCTCACCCTGAAGGTGAGGTGGGGCAGCCAGCACCAGGTCCGCAGCAACTTCCATGGCAGGAATAGGCTATGTGTCAGTGCCAGTGTGTGTGATAGGTAGTTCCTGCAGACACACCTAGGATACATTAGTGTCCATCTGAAGTTGTCAATCAGGTATGGCCCTTATGGGCTTATAATGCATCTAGAATAGTGCAAATTCTGCCTTGGTGCCATGGTAACATGATGTAAGTGACAGGGGAGGTGCTTGGACCCATAGGCAGATTATGTACCACCACCCAACCTGCCCTCTGTGGCTCAGGGTGGGAGAATGGATCCTCCACCAACCGATCCACATTCTACTTCCCTGCAATGGTGGCAGTAGAGAGGGGGGGGGCATCAACCCCAGTCCTGCTGGGGAACGGGCAGCCAATGCAGAGCTGTACACATCAATAAGGCAATGGCAGAAAAACAGTAGGCCTGGAAATGCTCAGCTGCCCCCCTCACCATCTGACATTCTCCAACAGCAAGCACAGTGAGTTACCAGCCACTGCACGGTGTTCCAGTCATGCACATATAACTGTAGACAGTCTGCTAGCTAGTCCACAGCACATGCTCCTGGAGAAGATGTGTACATCCAAAAGCGGGGATGTGAGCACACCCACCAAGCAAATAGGTCAGTGATTAGGCCCCAAGGAAGAGAACCCATACATTTCACTGAAGAGAAATACAACACAGCACTATGGGGGAGCCTAGCCATGCCATGGTCACTGCTCAGTCAGTGTGAGAGTGACCTCCCAGCAGGACATGATGTGGCCACCCTGTCGGTGCAGGTTGTAGCCAGGCACTACAATGTCCGAGCCATTGCCCTATGCCCTGTGCTGATGCATCCGGGCCAGGTCTCCCTGTCCAGGCTATACCCCACAGTACCTTGCTCCTCATTATGCACATTGGCAGGCCAATACTGGCAACAGTGCTAGCAGTGTGGGCTGAGGAAGGTGTTAGCAGCCATCACACACTGGATAGACAGACACACTCCCCACACCTATGCCAGCATTGTGCAACTATAAAGGTGTTTGGCAGCCCTGGCCACCACACCAGTCCTGGGCATGGTGCAGGCATGGCTATGGTACGCAATACAGTTGGGGTCACTCCCCAGGGTGGTAAACACTGTCAGACACCAGACCTGAGGCACACTCCACAGACATCAGAAAGGTTGCTATGATGCAGCTCAATCAGCAAATTGTGCTTAACTTAGGAATTGCTATCTGCCAGTTATCATTGCAACCTTTTGATAGCTGTGTACCGTTTTCCCAGGTTTAGGGTGGCATTGCTAAGGTATGTAAGTGCTAGTATTGAGAGATGCACGCAGGGCCCAACATCCTGCCTCTCTAGGAGACTTTGGATAATGGAGCCAGTGGGTGCGGGTGTGTCTGCCCCTGTTGGCTGCTGCTCTAGGGCAGAGGTTCCCAACTCCAGTCCTGTAGGATCAAACAGTGTTCGGGTTTTCATGCTGTCCCTAATGAATATGCATGAGATACATCTGCATACCATGGGGGTGGTGCATAGAAATGCAGCACAGCCATATTTATTAGAGGCAGCATGGAACCTGAATGGTGTTTGGCCCTCCAGGACTGCATTTGGGAGACTCTGCTCTAGGTAATGCGCATGTTTATGATGTCTTTGCTCTGTAGGGTAAAATATAGGTGTTTTGGGCATGTTTACATCATCTGCAATACAGGTTCTGTCTGTATTAGCACGTTTTAGTAGTGGGTAAAATATGGGGACTGGGTTAGCAGGAACCACAGCTGGGACTTGAACCTGTGACTTTCTGCTCTTGCACACACTGGCTGTGTGCACTGTACCACTGTGTTGCCACAGAGATAGTGCATTCTCTGGGGATACCATGACTGTTCGTCAGACAGGGCCTGTGTTGAAGTGCATGGCACCCACCTACACAGGACTAGGCCACGGTCTGCTCTGGGCAGCTGCCACTGCCCCCTCCACCACCAGTACTCCTCTGCCACTATGCTGACATGCCCTTCTGCTGGTTGTGCGCAGTCTCAGGCCATCCAGTGTAAGGGTAGGCGGCTGCCTATGGTGCGGGCTCTGGGGTAGGGGTGCCTGCATAGCTGTCCACGCTTCCCCCCAGCACCTCCTGCCAATGTTCCGTGCCATTGGGGGTACCTGCTGGGTACTATCCCTTTTGACACCGTGGGAAGCACACTCGTGCCCATGTTGGGCCCTCAGCAGTTGCTGTCTGGCTGCTCTACTGTTTCAGCATTCCTATGGGCCAGCTAGGCATCACCCTAGTCCGCACTGTGGCCCAGCTGCACCACAGCATGTGCCACCTGCAGTCCTCTGTGTCCCCTTTTCCAGCATCTGTCCAGTTGCCCATTCCGACATGCCCGCCCTGCTGTTGCGGTTCATGTGCACGCCATAGGAAACCTGTCCAATGGAGAGGAAAACCCTGCTCAGCGCAATTTCACTGTGGGCTCATTCACCTTGTATGGGGACGGAGCATAGACCCTTCCAAAATTCACATCTTTTTTTTGGAGCTTTCTTGGGAGTGTTTTTTGATGTTTCCCATTGATATCACTATTGCCCAGCTTGGTTATGGTTTTTTTACATTTTCTTCTGTTCATTTTCACTGTTTATTTGCCCTTTTGTTCCGTGCACATGTATCACACTTTTCGTAGGTTTCCCTGGTTTTTGCTGTACATTGCTGACGGAAATGGTTTCTTTTCCCTTTAAATCATCTCTAACGCCAGGGTTTCACTGGCGTTAGTTTTCAGCCTCGGATTTCACAGCGTTAGTGTGTGGGGAGCCTCACCCCTCCCACTCTCCATCCATTGACCCTCTCTCTCCGCTCCTGGGGAGCCTTCCTCCGCCCTCAGGGAGCCTCTCTCCACCCTCAGCGCTCATTTGCGCCGCTGCACGCGTTATCGCGTGCTAAGGTACCTCTGCGCCCGATGATGCGCCATTATTGCGCGATAAGGTACCTTATCGCGCGATAACGTGGCAGAGCACACATTAAGACGGTTTAGTGAACATACCCCTTAGTTTCTTATATTAGGGAAGGGAAGGCCATCCATATGCTTTGTAGAAAAAGGTGAAGACAGCCACATTAGAATGTACAACACCTCTTGACTCACCACATTGCCTGATGGAGATGATGAGTCAACTATAAGTTGTACAGCAGTTGTTTGCTGTGGAAGCTTGTTATATGTTCTTATCCCCATTTGTATGATCCCTAGGTGGATAAGGGACAGATCAGCACAACAAGCCCCATGCTGTCGGGCCCCATATACCCTCCGGGACTGGGGTTCCAGTTGCCACCACTCTAGGTGCAGGCTTTCGGAATAAGAACTACTCGCTGAAAAATTGGTCTCACAAAATCTTGCCTCATTTTAATAAATCAAGTATACACTTGTGCAGAAAATAGAATAAGCCACAAAAATAGCAACAAATAGAAACAAAAGGCAAAGCCAAAAGGATGTTAAACTGTATACAGAGAGGAATAGCCAGGAGGAAAAAGGAGGTATTAGTGCCCCATATACAGATAATTGGTGAGGCCTCACTTGGAGTACTGTGTTCAGTTTTAGAAAACATACCTTACAAACAATATAAAAAGATTTGAAATGGTTCAGAGGAAGGCAACCAAGCTGTTTAGGGCCTGCGCTAGAAGTTGCCCCTTGGCAGTGTTTTAGGAGAAACATGAGATTACAGTCTAAAACAAATGGATTAACAACAGAATAAGCTATTTCATTATGTAGTTTTTACGTTCTCCCTAACTAAAGCCTTTTTGACAACAGTGAGAAATCATTTTTATATTTAATGCCTCTTGTATTCTGAAATGTTAATAGAATACTGTACTATTTGACCTTTTTAATATTCTGTGTTTTCATTGGCTGACCATGCCAATACTCCCTTGACTACAACATAGTAAGCTGAAGGGAAAGGCCAGAGAATCTCTATACTAAATAATGAAAAGGTCAATCTAATTCAATATAGTATCATAAGTCATTGAAGGTATGAAATATTAAGACCATTTAAACAACATTTTCAGCAAATAACCTACCAACACAATTTAAATTGGAGGGTAAGGAATGTTTATGTTTATTGAGTTTGATATACCGCCCTTCAGGGGAAACAGAGCGGTTTACAATGTACAAACAACCAAGAGAACAACAAGCTAGAAAGGGGAAAAGGAAGTTACAATCCCAAACAGGAAAGCAGGAGGAGAAAAGGATAGATCACAGGACTCAAAAAAGAAAAACTACACAAAAGGGGAGGGAAGGTCAAAGGCGAGGGAGAAGAGGTGGGTTTTCAGGTTACACTTAAAAGTGGGATGGTGAGGCTCAAGCCGAAGGGAGGGGGGGAGGGAATTCTAGAGAGCGGGGCCTGCAAAGAAAAAGAGGAGCGAGTGGACTGGAGGTGTGCGATGGAGGGGGGGAGGAGAGTGAGACGGTTAAGGTAGAAAGAGCGAGGTGTGTGCCTGGGAGTGTGAAAAGTAATAAGGCCTGCTAGATACTGCGGCATGTTAGTGTGAAAGGCCCGATGCACCAGTGTAAGCAATTTGTATTGGGAGCGGAAAGGTATAGGTAGCCAGTGGAGGCGGGAGAGAAGGGGTGAGAGGTGATCATGGGCAGAAGAGTGAGTAGCAATACGGGCAGCTGTGTTTTGGATTTGTTGGAGTCTGTGGAGTTGAGATTTCGGAAGGCCAAGAAAAATAGAGTTGGAAAAATCAACACGAAAAATCAACACGAGACATGACCAGAGATAGAAGTAGTGTAGCAAGTGCGGCGGGAGTAAGAAAGGGACGAATTGCGCGGATTTGACGCAGGAAGAAGAAAGAAGTTTTAGTGACGTGGGAGATGTGGGCGTGAAAAGATAGGTCAGAGTCAAAGAAGACGCCAAGATAATGAAAGGTGGAGACCAGGGGTATGGGAGAACCTGAGAAGGACGGGGCTAAGGAGGGAGGGGGACTACCGTGAGAGAACCAGATGGCAATGGTCTTAGTGAGATTAAGGTGAAGGCAATTTTGAGACAACCAGTTAGCTACGATGGAAAGACAAGAGTTGAGTGGGGAGAGATCAGGGTGAGAGGGGGAGGTGTGGTGAAGGAGGACAATGTCGTCAGCATAGTAAAAGGAATGAGATTGGACAGAGATAACTGTTGTTACCTGTGAAATATGAGATGCATTACACTAGGCTTAAGGGCTAAAGAGAGTGGTCAGTGGAGAGAGACGGAAAATGGAACGATACATGTGATGTAGCATAGGCATACATACCATACGTTTACAATGGTGATGAAATGAGATGAAAGAATAAAATGAAGTATGACAGGGTGGATAATTAAAAGGCAGAAGAAAAGTACTGTCTTAGCTTTTATTAAAATTGTAAGGACTGAAATCGCTTAGCATTTGAACAAATGGGCCTAAAAGTGACTGAGAAAATGGCCCTCGTCATTTATTCATTCCTTGTTTATCTGATCTCATTTTTTATATGTATGAAAATGGTGTACACATCTCTAGTTCTTACTCATCTTTACTGAAAATCTCTAATTAGCCTCTAAACATTTTCCAGTCTCGTTCTTAAGATCACAAACACGGATGTTTTTCAAATTAGCCAAAATATTCAAAGCAATTAGGTTTTTGTGCCAAGTGTATTTTAGTGTATATCATGAATCTATGATGAACTCCGAAAATCCTGAAAACCATTGGAGCATATTTAGCAGCGGTAGTCAACGTGATTGGCATGTTAAATAATGCTGAATATTCAGTGTCAAGGCCATATTTGGCCAATGGCAGTGAATATCCAGTTTGCTCCAGAGGGTGATTTAACTATCCAGTCAGTGGCGATATTGAACCACTGACTGGATAGCTAAACTGGCTAAGGTTAGGCCAATTTTTTTCTACTTAACTTTAGCCAGTTTAGATAATCTGGACAACAGCTCAATATCACTGCTGACCAGCTAATCATGGGTGTTGCCCCCACTCTTTCCTTTGGAGAGGATATTCAACGGCATAAATCGGGTATGTGCCACTAAATATCCCACTCAGCGAATTTGCGCTATTTGCAGGTTAATCCTTTTGCATATGCCCCCCCCCAACCACCCCATATTTATTGGTGGCCATCAATAATCAGAGTTGTGACCCCGGTTCCTAGAACATGCTCCCAGTTGCAGGCATTCCTCTGACCACTCGTGGCATATGTTGTTATCTATGTTTTTACAACTTATTGCTGTGTAATTACAGCATCATCTAATATAAACAATCCAATATTATGTTCTCTTCTTTTAATAGTACTTAAACATATTTCTTGAAATATTCCTGGGTTTTAATGAAATACAGAATATGATAGTAGATAAAGTCCACAAGGCCTATCTAGGCCATCCATTATTCTTGCTGGTAGCAATACCACTTGATCTCTGACTTTACCTTCCTCTCAGCTGAGGATTCTCTGTGTTTATTGCTTTCTTTTATGAATTGCATTACTATATTTGCCTCAAATATAATTAGAATATTAATCAAGAATCCCTCAGCTTTTCCATGAGTTTTTTTTTATACTACTCCCAAGTCTATTGAGATTTTATTTTAGAATTTGCTTTCTACTGAAAATGCATATTTCTTTTGTTTATTTATATTCTCTTATATACTGTGCTATTCTGCATCAGTGCAGTTTACATTGAACAGGGCATTATAACTTGGAGATAACTATTTTACAGGGAACATGGGCTGTGGAGGGTTAAGTGGCTTGCCCAAGACCACAAGGAGCACCTGTGGGACTAGAAACCCCAGTCCTCCCAGCTCAAGGTTGCTGTCCTCTAGTGGGATTTGAACCCCTGACCTTCCAGCCTGAAGTACCTTGCTCCAACCAATAGGCCACTCCTCCACTCCACTGCACTCCTCTGCTCCTCACTCCACTTTAGTTGTATCTTTAAGGTATTTTAATTTCTATTTCATACTCTGTTGTTAAGTGCTGTTGTTAAGTTCTGTTCTACTCTGTTGTTAAGTGCTGTCGAGTTGCTCTTGACTCATGGTGACCTTCGAAATAGTTACCCTAAACTGTGTTCAGTCTTCAGTCAGAGTGGCATCCTTAGCTGCTGTTATTGTATCATTGCTGGCCTTCTTTTGTGTTGACCTTCTACCTTGCCAAGCATGATGTCTTTATCTGGTATACACAGTATTTTTTGCCAGCATCAGAATTCAAAGGCATCAGTTTTCTTCCTGTCTAACTTTTTTACTGTCCAGCTTTCGCATCCATATGATGTTATTGAAAATACCATGGCTTGAACAAGTCAAATCTTTGTATAGCCATTCTGCCAAGAGCAATGCATTGTCGGATTTCTTGACTGCTTGTTGTTTCTTTATTGATAGTTGATTCAAGTAGGTTAAGTTGTCCACTATTTCAATTTCTTCTGTATCAACGATGAACTTAATTTTGCCAGTTGTCAGAATCTTTGTCTTCTTTAGATTAAGGTGAAGGTCCATTTTAAGACTATGTTCCTTGATCTTGAGAAGAAAATATGTTAGATTGTCTTCACTTTCAGCCGGTAATGTGGTATCATCAGCATAAGGAAAGTTGTTGGTGAGTCTTCCACCAGTCTTCACGCCTCTGTTGTCATTATACAGTCCTGCTTCTCTGATAATTTGTTCTGTATATAAATTAAACAGGTAGCGGGAAAGTATGCAGCCTTGTCATACACCTTTGCTGATTTTAAACCATTCTGTTTCTTCTTGTTCCGTTCGAACTGTTGCTTCTTCATCAATGTAAAGGTTGTGCAACAGAACGATCAGGTGTGTTCTGGTATACCCATGCTTCTTAATGTGGCCCAGTTTCTCATAGTTCACACAATCAAAAGCCTTGCTGTAGTCGATAAAACACATATAGAGATCCTTTTGATATTATCTTGTCTTTTCAAGGATTCATCTCACAATCGCAATGATGTCTCTCATTCCTTGCCCTTTCCTGAACCCTGCTTGCACTTCAGGAAATTCATGTTCCAGGTATGGTTGTAGTCTCTGCTGAATAATCTTGAGTAGAATCTTGCTGGTTTGTGGGATCAGAGCAAATGTGCGATAATTTCCACAGTCAGTTGGATCACCTTTCTTTGGTATTGGTATAAACACAGATCTTTTCCAGGCAGTTGGGCCAGGATGTTGTCGTCCAAATTTCCTGGCAGAGCCTTATAATTATGGCAACAGCTATGGCAGATTGTTGTAGTACTTCAATGGAAATGCCATCAATGCCCGCTTTTCTACTCTAGGCTATCGATATTTAGGCTTATGCTGAAAACTGAACTATTTTGTCATTCTTTATATGCACTGTCTTTGTCTATAGATTCTCTTGGAGATATGTTCAGAGCCAGACTCAGTACTCATGATGATGTCTTGGCAATGAAAACATCAGTGGCATGCAAAAAAGTGAGGAAGCACCAAGCCTATAGTGAAACAGCAGACCTTCATTGCGAAGAAGAACAAATTGTTTAAGACAAATATCCTGCAATTACATTAGAAGAACTGCAGGTTTCTTTTATATAACAATATGTTTTTGGAGAGGATTATTTAAAAAATGAAAAAATGTTTAATTGTTGAAATAAATTATAAGAAGATAAGAACACATTCAAGAAGCACATCTTGAAATGTCTCTAGGCAAATGCTAGAAGCTTAAAAACTAAAATGGGAGAATTAGCATACATAGCACTAAATGAAGATATAGATATAATAGTCATCTCAGAAACCTGGTGGACATCCTGGTGCACTTCAGACCCTGTGTGCCTAGTTGTTGGCAGTCATCAGTTGTGTGCTATACAGGCATGCTATGGTTGAATTCAGTTTTGTATGGCTTTGTGTGCCTGCACTAGCTGCACCTTTGTGATCACTGTGATCTACATGTGTCCTGATCACTGGGGAGGGGAGGGGGAGGCATTAGAGACTTTGGCAAGAGCCATTTCTGTAGAATGTAGAGGATGAAAGCCAGATTGAAAGGATCCAGAAGATCTTGAAAGGAAAGAAAGTCAACACAGAGGAAGTGAGCTGCTCATGCAAGTAGTTTTGAAGCAAAGGGGAGGAGAATAAGGCCAATAACTGGAAGGACAGATAGGATCTAGTGAAAGTTTTTTGAGGAGAAGTGTTACCACAGTATGTTTGAAAGCCACAGGAACAGTTGCAGATACAGCTTAGTAGACAGGTGGGAAAGGGATCCGAGGAGCAAATAGTGAGTTTGGAGAAGGAGAAAAGATTTGCAGTTTCCTCCTTAGTATTTTTAGAAAAGGAAGAAAGAATGACAGAAGTTGAGGGAAGGTATTTGAGACTGAAGAGGGGGAAAGTGAGGTGGAGATGACTCTGTGGAGAATTAATGGCTAATCTTCTGGACTTTGTCAATGAAATAGTCAGCCAAAGTCTGGGCAGAAAGCAAAGGAGGGATTGGGGTAGGACTCACCTTGAAGAGAGAGTTGAGTGTAGTAAAGAGATGGTGAGGGTCAGGAGGTAGGAGGGTTAGTCAGATGGACATAGTATTCTTGCTTGGTGAGTTTTATGGCTGGCTGTAAAGAGGTTAGCATGAATTTGAAATATGGGAAGTCAGCAAAGGTATGCGATTTAAGCCAAAGGCGCTCAGCTGCGCTAGCAAAGGAATGTTGGTAATGGGTTGTTGAGGACATCCAGGGTTGAGGTACAGTACACCTCACAGGACGTGGAATAAGAGGAGCCAGCCAGTGCATCCAGAGCAAGAGGAGAGCATAGTGTTATAGAAAGATATTGCCTTTTCAATGCACTCGTATGACATAGTGGAGGAAAGTGGTGATAAGACAGCAGAGGAGAGAGCTGAAAGGTTGATAATGTGAATATTCTTAAACATGTTGTTGGAGATCGGGTGAGACCAAGATGGGGAGTGTGAAGGTTAGCAGGTGATGGTTGGATAAGGGAAGAACTGAGGTGGAGATCATTCTCATGTCTCTGACTAGGGTCATGCAAATGATCTTCCAGACCATCCTTGCTGGAGCATGTGGTGACCTGTGCCATCCTGGTGGATATAGGACCTCCTCATTGGCTATTACCATCCTGCACAGCTTGAGGGTCTTCACCCTAGAGAGGTTTGGCTATTGTGTGGCTGTCATCTTGCTCCTGTCCTGTTTTGCACAGGACAGGAAACATATGTAAACATTTCACATGGTAGTGGGGGGGAGAACATGGGCAGAGCATGTGGATCCTGCTGGTGCATAAACATCGGCACTGAGTGTGCAGAGCACTGTAATCTGTATCTACACATGTGTAGACCAGCAAAGGCTGGCCATCTTTATTGCAGAAGCCACATACATGACCTCATGGCTGCTACTGTCTACTGAGACTATACACGTGTGGTGCCCCATTTTCCATCACAAGCATGTGTAAATCTCTGCAGCATATTTTTTTCACATGTATATTTTGAAGCTGGGGCATGTCAGTCTTTTGAAGGCATGTGCACGTGCCTCTTTTAAAATTGCCATTGGATTTTTCACGTTTTGCTTTGCATGTCCCCACAATTGCCTAAATGGCCTTTCTAAAATGTTCCTTCCCAAACTTATTTTCTATCCTCTCCATAGATCAAGACTTCTCTGTGATCTAATAACTCATTAATCCTGAAAGCTTTAGGGGACCAAAAACATTCAGGGCCCGATTCTGTCCCGCACGTAGATCCCCTCTGTATGTCCGGTCTAAACTAGGTGTACAGAGGGGATTGTGATTCTGATCCCGCGGGGGCACATCTAGTCCCAAGGGATCAGAATTGTGAACAGTTCTGCACGTGCAGGCCAGGACTGCGATTCAGTCCGGCCTGCACATGCAGGACTATACTCGACTAACTCAGTCAAGACCCTTCAATGGAGCCACAGCACCATGGTGTCATGTTGCCATGGCACCACGACTCCATTGAAGAGCTGCGATGCCGGCCACCAGAGAAAAAATGCTTATTCCCTGAAGCCTGACCCCCGATCCAGCCTCCTAAGGCCAGGGTCAGGCTACAGGGAATGTCCTCCAGCCCTCCCCCCCCGCCCCATTTGCGCCCTGGCTGTGTGATCAAAACACGTCCAAGAAAGTTTTTCCCACCTCGGAGGTGGAATAACTTCCCCGAACATGTCGCCGGTCCTGGATGTACAGGGCCGACATTAGAATCAGCTCTGTATGTCCAGGGCTGGCAACCTCCCAGACTCTGCCCCCAAGCAGCCCCTTCCCCGCCCTGGTCTAACTTCCCCGCAAAACTGGTGGTGAAGTTAGTCGAGGCTTGGAGAAGGCACGAATAGCCCCCACAGTATTTAATTGTTTCTTAAACTTACCTCCTTAAAAACATTTTGAATTGAATTCCATTGATGTCATCGTTAGCATCAGTGAAATAAATAAATTCATTAAAAGGAGACCAAAAAACATAATATTTTGCTGTTTATCATTCTCTAAAAATGTCAGCGTTACAAAAGTTACCACTGACACCTCTCTTCAGAAATAACCATTTATTTTATTTTATTTATTTAGCATAGATTTGTATACCGCTGCTTCCAGCGATCAGCAGCAGGTTTGATTACAATATCGGAAACTGTCAAATCAGGACAGAAAATATGAAGTATATACACTTGATTTGTAGGGTAAGCACATCAGAAAAATTTGCAAAATATACATTTTTGATTTGTAGGGTAAGCACAATACACATTAATGGATTCTTTTGTGTTGTTTTTTTTTTTTTTTTTTGTAGAGCGGGGCAATAGTTACATATGTACAATTTGCATAAAGGTATCCCTGAGTCACTAGGTGTTATATCTTAGAACACTTGCACTTAAATCATATTGTACTGACTTTGGAATAGGTGAGTCTTGAGATTTTTCTAAAGTCCATGAGGTCATTGATGGCTCGTAGCTCGGGCGGCAGTTGGTTCCAGAGTGTCAGTGCTGTGTATGAGTATGCTCTGTTACTAGTACTGGATTTGACAGATCTTATATCAGTTGGAATGAGGAGTGTGTTTGAGTTGATGGTTCTTCTGCTTCTGTTGGGTGGTTGAGAACTGATTAGGGTGGAGAGAAAGGATGGAGCTATGTTATGCATGAGTTTGAACGTGGTTATTAGTGTTTTGTATTTTATACGAGCTTTAATGGGGAGCCAGTGTAGCTCGATAAATACCGGTGTGATGTGTTCAGCAAGGCTTTTTCTCATAATGACCTTAGCCGCTACATTTTGCGCCATTTGCAGAATGTTTAGGGTTTTCTTTGGTAGGCCCTGTAAGATGGAGTTGCAGTAGTCGAAATGTGGCATGATGAGTGCTTGTGCAACAGACCTGAAATCATGAGGTTCAATAATGCTCTGAAGAGGTTGTAGGACTCTTAGTTTGTGGAAAACAGCCATGTTGGTTTTGCAGAGTTGTTTCTCCATCTTTAAGTCGCTATCGAATGTCACCCCCAGATATTTTATTTCGTTTTTTGTTTGGTATGTATTTTTGCACAAAGTAATTGTTGCAGGGGGGTCAAAATTTGGTTTTCTGGAGATATACATCACCTCGGTTTTCTTATGGTTGATCGCCATGTTGTTTTGCTGTAACCAGGTTTTCATCTCGCTTAGGCATGTTTCCAGCTGGGTGTAGTTTGGGTTTTCTGTGTCAAGTTGTGTGTACAGCATAATATCATCTGCATAAATGTGGTACTTGATTTTGTGCTGTTGGAAAATTTCGCAAAGTGGTTGCATATATACATTGAAAAGGAGTGCGGAGAGAGCAGAGCCCTGAGGGATGCCTTGAGTTTGTGGAAAAGCCTCTGCTTTTTCGCCATTGAACTGAACCTGTTGCATTCTGTTTGATATGTATGAAGAGAACCATTTTAGGGGGGTTTCCGATATTCCTATTGATTTAATTCTGTTTATGAGGGTTCCGTGGTGAACTGTATCAAAAGCGGCTGAGATGTCGATGAATATGAGTATAAACATTCTCTTTTTGTCTTCTAGGCCTTTGTAGAGGTTATTAAGTAGTGCTAGAAGTAGGGTTTCAACCCCATGATGTTGCCTGAAACCGTATTGCTGCTCGTCTAGGGTTTCATTGTCATCCAGGTGGTCTTGCAGTTGAAATAGGACAGCCTTTTCAATGAGCTTTGCTAGGAAAGAAATGCTGGATATTGGGAGGTAGGATGCTGGGTCGTCCTTGTTGAGTATTTTGTTTTTTAGAATGGGTCTTATGATAGATTTCTTGAGTTGTGTAGGCATGATCCCATGTTGTAGTGATAGGTTTACTATATGCGATACGTGGTGCGCAATGTCTTGTTTCGTTGCCTTGACCCATGCGGCTGGGCAGGGATCTAGTGGTGAGGTGGTGGTGTTGATGCTTGAGATTATGTTAATAATTTGCTGATCATCAATTTTGTGAAAATTGCTCCATACTTGGTCTGGAAATGTGCTGGTTTCCATGTTGAGATGCAGCGCTGGGTGGTTAGCGTTCGGACATTGAGTGGGTTTTGTAGCAGTAAGTTTGCTTGCATAGTGATTTGCCAAAGTTTGGGGTTTGATTGTGTTGTCGCAGTGGTCCTCCTGTGATGTTTTGGTTAGTGATTTGACTAGTTCAAATAATTTGCGGGGCTTGTTGATGGCCTTGTTTAATAGGTTAGTGTGATGTGTTCTTTTCGCGGAGTTTCGCGGAGTTTCGCGGAGTTGACCTCATCTTTGTACTTTGCGAGAAGAGTTAGGTATTCAGTCTTATGTTCGATGGATTTGGTTTTCCTTCATTTTCTCTCCAGTCTATGGAGTTCCCTCTTCAGTCTGGTCAATGTTTCCGTGTACCAAGGTTCCGATCTGGGTTTAGATGTGTTTGATGGGGTTTTCCATGTTGGGTTTGATGCGTCTTGTATTCCTTCGTTCCACTTGTTTGTTAGATCATCGAGGTCTGTGCATTCCAAATCTATGTGGGCTGCAATGGTACTTATGAAATTTTCCTTGTTGAATTTATTGAATCTCCTTTGTGGAGGTGTCGTTCTCCTAGCTTTTGCGTTTTTGGGTAAGAAGGGCAGTTTCATTTTGAGATCAATTTGGTGGTGGTCTGACCATGGTACTTGAGTTATCCTTATCACGGGTTTCTCTTCATTTTGCTGCTGCTTGGTGGGTATGAAAACCATGTCTAGGGTGTTTCCCTTGTCGTGGGTGGCATCACTTATTATTTGCTGATATCCTAGTTGGGTCATGGCTTCCCGGAAGGTGTTCGCGTGAGTAGGTGGTATTGATGCTAAATTTAGGTCTCCCAAGATGATTTGGAATTTATTGATTTGGGTGGTGGAGATGCTTTCTAGCGCTGTAGCCAGTGTTTCGTGGTGTGGTGAAGGGGATCTTTAGATAAGACAGATGGATAATGCTGTGTTTTCTACTTTGAGTATGTCGATGTCCATATTTGAGCTCAGAGAAGTGCTCATTAATTGCAAACTGGTCTTGGCTATTATGAGAACTCCTCCTCCCCTTTTGTTGGTGCATGGGCAGTTGTATAATTTGTATCCAGGTTTGTTTATTTGATTTATTATTGCTGAGTCACTGTCAGTGATCCAAGTTTCCGTTATACAGAGGATGTCAGGCTGGTCATCAGTGATGATGTTGTGGATAATGTGTGTTTTGTTCCTTACTGACCTGGCGTTGATGAGGATGATGTTGCATGCGCCATGTGTTGGTTGGGAAACCTGAGTGTGTTCTCTTTGGGTTAGCGTGAGTTTGTTTCTATGTGTCCTCTGTGCCTTATATTTACGATACTTCTGTAACCTGTTTTGCCTGGCAAGGATGGGACTCTGAGTTGGTATGAGCGCTGGTTCGTCAGTTGTAATGTGGTATGGGTTGTGGGGAGGCTGTGAAGGTATTGATAGGGGGTAGAAAAAGTAGATTGGACTGCATATTTGTGGCAGAATGTAGTGCAGGTTTGGGTTAAGTGTGTGCGTTGGAACCAATAAGCACATTCCTAATATTAGAAAGATGTTGAGGAGCTCCATTCCTCGGTTGATTTGGGTGACCGCTGTGTAACGTAGAATTTTGGGCTTGGCCTATAATTGGTGCCTTTGTGTCGTTATCACAGCAGGTGGCCAGGAATCTGTAGTTGGTTTGGGTATGGGTCATATGGGTAGTGACCTAGTGTTTGCAGAGGTTTGCAGTGACAATGTGTCAAACAGTGGCCCAGTAATTGCAGTAGGTTAGACGTAACAAACAATAGGCAGGATAGCAG